>OX403599.1:6875000-7500000 GCA_948107665.1 Lomographa bimaculata
TAGTTTTCTAATTAGAGCTTGTAGGTGTTACAACAAACTCGCTAATGAATTAGATTTGGATATTTTTGTTACCCCAGCGTCTAAGTTTAAGCGGATTTACAACAATCGCTTTTTTTCTATTCTCAAATAATTATTATTTATCAACAAACTTTGTAGCATTAACATTTTTGTCTTAAACGATAATTTAACGCAATTTGTATTGTATAAATGTTTCATAAAAAAAAAAAAAAAAAATTGTATTGTATTCGTACTTTCAATTATTATGAACTAACAAACCTATACTTAATTTTACAATTTATATTTAATGTGTGTTTTTTTAATCTAATTAGTTAGCTTATCAGTGAAAACTTTTAATTGGCCTTAGTTTCATAGATATTTATTATTTCATGTACCTAGCTGTTAGTTTTCCAATAAAAATAAAAAATAAAATAAAATAAAATAATATAAATCATAATTATTAAAGTTTGAAAGAACATGTCTTTGACAGTGACGCGCGTTGTTTTCAGTAAACATAAGAATAGTTAGAAATTTCTCCTAATTTAGGTATTCATTAATGAAACGTTTATAAGGGTGTATGGCCTACACAACCCATGTAATTTAACTTTAGTCAAAAGACTAGTATTTTTTTATACATTTTTTTTATTTTATTATTTATTTGTTCAGATTTATAGCTGAATAAATAAATAAAATATTTTGTTAATTTTTTATTTTCTTAAATAAAGAACATTAAAATTAATATGAAACATTCAGAAGCATTTAGTATAAGTTTATAACACAAAGAGACTGAAAAACTTCAAGCTAGTACTTGGCTGATCCATCCCAGAGTTGGCCGCAGTATATATACGATCGGGCTTGAGCTTGATATAAATTGAGAAGCTGCCCCGGTGTGAAGTATTGCCTCACCTTTGCGAAAATATCCAGTTTCTTAGCGGCCAGCTGAAAAACTGGGTATCCTCAACATTAGCAAAGATTCCAATTCTTTACCTAACATAAGATCATTCAAAACAATGTAAAATGTAAGTCTATTCAACAACATAAACTGCAGCATATATCATCCATTTATGTTTGATAAACCTCTGATTCGCGTGAAGCGTTTCTTTCACGTTTATCTTTCCTACAACGGCGAAAGACTAGACTTCCTTGCCCGTGTCTTTGTTCCTTGAACATTATTAATCTGAAAGTTAAGTCTAGAGCGCTTAAGTATCTTCAAGGCAGATATGCTGCAAAATTTCGTATCAGTCGTCAAAAGCTTGCATATCAAAAATAAAAAACCCAAAATCTTCATAAGCAGCAATGAAAAAAATTGGTGACCACAATCGTTCCGCTTTTCGCCTCGTTTCGAATTCTTATAAGCTATCGTAGCCAAACCTTTGGAAAAGACAAAGTTATTTTAACTTGCACAACACAAACTGCTATGAAGCTGCTGGAATGTCAATGGGATATTACGTAACTGTTGATGTCTTTCCATAAGAAAGGATATCATGAACGTATATAGTCTACTAGCTGCGCCCTGCGGTTTCACCCGCGTTGATAATGATAAAAAGTGATGATGATGATGAAGATGAAAAATAGATGTTGGCCGATTCTCATAGATACCGGATAAGCACAAAAAAATTCATCAAAATCGGTCAAGCCGTTTCGGAGGAGCAACGAAAACTGTGACACGAGAATTTTATATATTAGATATTATTATTAAAACTATCGTGAGTCGTATTCCCGTTGATTTAGGGTACTTCCGGTTGTACTCACGTTATTTTTTATTTAATCGAGAAACTTGACGGGTGTTCGAGCGATATAGACGCTGATCCTCGGAAAACCGGAACTAAATCAACACGTATATAGTCTATATAGTCACGATGTGACATTATATTTTCAGGTAAATAGTGAGGCAAATTAGTTTATGCTTGGTAATGTAGTGGTAAGAGACAATTTAACAACGTTTAAAAATTCCTACGTTAATAAACAATTAGGCTCAGATCTTAAAATTTATTCTAATTTGTTTATGCACATGGGCCTCAAAGAGGCACTCATGAAAGTTAACGACTCTACTGCCAGATTCGCATACTTATACCCATCTCAAAAAGAACCTGGCAAGAAACTCGGCGGTGCATTTTTACATAAAAAAAATTAAACACTCTTGAATTGCTAATACAGGAATTATATTAACCTAGGTATATAGGTAGGCGCAAGAAACGCGTATGCAGTTTGCCTCCATTACAGTTTGCATTAATTATTAACGTACAAAGCAACAACGAACATTAAACTGTTAGAAGTATCTACCTGTATCTATCTTTCATTTATGTTTAGTAACAGAAGCTAGTAAAGCGCCACCCTAATAAGGAAATTTAGAATGTTGTATGAATTGACTTTTGGGGCTATTAGTAACAAAAGAATGAACATTTGGAGGCTATAAGCGATTGGTCGTACAAGCAATGCAATATTTCCTTAAATAAATCCTTGGGGACGAAAATTGTGCTCCTGCTGGAAATCGAACCCAGGACCCACTGTGTAGAAAGCAAAACTTCCCAATTGGGTTGTAAAGTATTTGAAATTAAATATAACATATCCTCTAACCCAAGCGTTTTCGTATTTTCAAAGTAAAAAATAAGTCGTAACTAAACTTATAGGTATTATCTTATATTTCTTAAAACGTTGCGTTGGTGAAATTAAGTATTAGGCAACCAACATAATTAAGTTACATTTGAAAAAAGTTATCAGTAAAGGTACATTGTTTTTTAAATAATATACTTAAGTTTCTATAACCTATTAAATTAATATATAGAGTCTAACACCCACCGGTTATTTTTCCTTTGTACGAACGTTGCACATTGGATGTTCCCACATGTTATACTCGTATGTGATCAGTTGAGCGTGGGAATAGGCCTTTGATGTCTATGTAGGCTGCACCCATCCGTTGCAAATATAAATTGAATCGCAGACCTATTTTTGCACCTTTTCTTATATAAACATTTTCTTGAAGATCTAGTTATTTTTTGTTTGTCTACAGGTCGATGACTGAAAGCCAGCGCTAATTGAAAATTTGAAAAAATGCTAAGTGCATTTTGCCTGTTGTGTTAGTTACACTATTTATAACTCAAGAACGGCTGAACCGATTTGGCTGAAAATTGGTGGTGAGGTAGCTTAGAACCAGGAGACGGACATAGGATACTTTTTAGGAACGTCATTTTTTTTTTATAATATCGACATGGTTTCCCTCAAACCCAAAAGAGGTAGTATAGTATTAAAGTACTAGGCAACCATAACAGTGAAAAAAGTAATCATTTATTTGGTTATTAGTATGGTATTAACGTAAGTACTAGCCAATCATAAACGTGAAGGAGGTAATGATTTAATCAATAAGTTTTTAGTATGGTATTAAAGTACTAGGCCACCATAAACATAAAAGAGGTAAAATGTTTTTTTTTAATATGATATAAGCTAGTTAATAATATAGCTAATTTTGTAAGTAATAAGATAACGTTTTATTTTTTTGTCTATTTTTTTTTAATTCCATTTATTAACCTTAGAGTAACTTATTAGTAGTAAATTGTGACAAATGTGTTGAAGAAATAAATCTTTATTTCTTTCTTCTTTGTACTTTCTTCTACTCTATAACACTTGTGTTTTAGATGCTTCCGTTTTTACTTACTAGTTGTTAATCTCAGTGTTACCTACGATGCATTTTGGGTCTAAAGTGGTAAGATAATTTTACTTTACTATTTGTGATGACGCCATCTATGTCACTTGCGCGGAACTAGCTCATTACAAATAATTATTACAGACATTCTGAAACTAAAATAGTAAGTGCATTTATGATAAAGCTGTCTGTGTCATCAGCGCCGAATAAACTCGTTTTTTTACAGCCACGGGCTCTACTATAATCTTGTGTAACCTATAACCTCAACAAGTTATAGGTTACACTATAAGAAGAATAAATTCATAGCTACATTTCTAAGATTACGTAATGAATTATTTATTTAATTAACGAATTAATCATTCATTACAAAGTCAATCTAATCAAAAATCTAAAGCAGTAACTATAAGATAAATAAATTTGCATTCAGAGTCAGCTACACAACCAGTGCAGTTGTAGAACCTGCCATTGTTAAGAAAGAAAATGCAGTCCAATTTAAAGAAGGTGGTGGCCGGGATTATCATTGTATTCCCGAAGGATAGACTCGCCAAGAAAATAAAATAAAAAGCACACTTTATAGCGCCCCGGGCGAACTTTGCAGAGTGAAACCGGAAACTAGTCGACTAATAAGGTTTCGTACGTAACTGCATTTTAATTTAAGTTAGTTATACAACCTGGTGGGATGGGAAGATATAAAGAAGATCTTGGACTATTTAGATAAGCGCACGATTGTTAGATTTCATGCATTATTGCTGACTCAGAGATATGTTGCGAGCGATACGAGGTCTTTATGTTGACTTGGGTGGTTCAGCACTAAGTCTGTCCGTCTGTCAGAGCCATTTCAACCATATCTACAAGCGAATAACTTCATCAGACAGTATGTATAATTATGGCCCAAAGCCAAAAATGGTAATTAGAACGTAATAAATGCATTATCTAAGGGGGAAGATATACACATACATAAAGGGGCCTGAATATATTTTTTCCTGCCTGTACAAAACCGGTTTAGAAAAATATGTTGGAAAATATAATTTACGTAGGACAGCAAATTAACTTTTCTAAGACCTATTTGTCTCGGGGATATATCTAAAATACCTCTCTTTTCAAAGTCCCATATGTATAATTATAGTTATATCCTACACTCAAAGCAAAAAACCACAGGCGTTAAAGCAAAAACAAAACATTAGTTCTTTAAGATGCCACTAGATGGCATCACATGTAACATTTGTTTACGGTCTAGGGCACAAAAAGGCAAGACTTATTTAAAAGTACCTAAGTGTCAGACAGTTTTAATTACTTTACGTGAGGAATTCAGGAGTACTATTAATTTTATTTTATTATCATATCTAACGGCTATATAACAGATTGTATCCTATTCAGCATACAGAAAAGTTTACACATATATCAGGATTATTTAGGTGACTTTGACCGCCTCGATGCTGCGGTCAGCTGAGACCAGGTGACCGAGATTGCGGTCCCGGTCCCCTGATCTGTTTATTTCATCAATTTTCATAGGCGACTTGGTCCAGTATTCGTTCTTTGTATATAATTATACTTTGTACAAGTGTTTGAACTGCTATTTCCAAGTTGCTGTGTTTTGTTTTAAACAAACAATAAGTAAAAGATTAAAAATTTTACGGGTTCCCTTGTTCTTGATCTAGAATTAAGCCGAACTTTTTAAAAATAAGTAATAGGCTAGCATTTGCCTATTATCTCACCTGAAGGTAAGATTATATTATCTATGGTGATACATGAGTCTAGTATGAGAACTAGCCCTCAATGCTTGTACAAGTAGATCGTATCGTATCATGTCGTGGTTTCTTCTACTAGCCTTCTTGGCGTGGTGGGTTTAGGCCTTGATATTTTAATCCATGCCAGAGCTGGGTGCTGGGGAAAGACTCCCTGGGAATTTAGCGAGGAATTATGAATATTGCTCTGGTAAGGCATTTTGTGTTCGGTGGGCCATTAAGGGCTAATGGGGCCCCTTCTGGGCCCGTCCGTTCCGTGCTGGACCAATTGGTTCAGTGTATTAGTAGAGCTGTAGAGCCAGGTGATCATTAGAAAATGCCTTACCACAATGAAACTAAACTACCAAGCGACACCGCTATGTGGTAAATATTCCACAAATGTGGACAAAGCGTTTTGCCTCCACATTAATTGTGCGAACCGCAAAGGAAAGGAACTCCTTACATGAGTCGGTGTTTCCTGATAAGTACAATATGGAAGACTTCAAGTCGCGAGTTAATAGGTATCTTCTAGGCAAGCTTGCTCCGTCGTCGACCAAATCGTCGCTTATCATCAGGTGAAGTAGTGGTAAAAAGTTTGCCTAGCTTGAATTTAAAAAAAGCATACCTATATAATAATATATAAACATGAGTTCCGAATTATATCACACAGAAAGAATCAAAATTGCCTGCCTTAATATCACGTAGAGGAGCCCCGGGTAGCAGCTGGTTGCCGTTATAGCAATAGCAGGATCGTGGTAATGACACTAAAAATCGTGGCTGCCTCTCCGAATTAACTCAGTGACTCAGTTTAGGAAGAAAAATTGACGCTTCATATTACTTTTGGAGTAACTCTGAAATGTGTATCAATTTTAATACATCGGGGGCTCGCTATCAACAACTAAGCCATCAGGTAGTTTCGGTAACGCAAAATGGCTTAGTTATTTTTTTCCAACGCATTTACACTCACAACCCCAAACACAAGTTCAAAGTCTTGAAGTGGGAGCCGGAAACATTTACATATCACACCCAGAACCAGAAGCAAAAATTTCCCTTGGGAACGAAAATTGTGCTGCAGGGGGAAATCAAACCCAGGATCCCGGAGAGACTTTCCCACCCCGCCAGGTGGGTCTAAGAAAAAACGTATTTATCTACTCAAATGAAGAAAATGTTACATAATAAAACTTTAATTATCTTGGACATTTTAAACAAGACGGTTATGTAAATCCCTCTTACGTTATTCTATTAAAAATGCATTTCTCTATACCAGTTAAAATAACACGCAAAAGAACATCAACTAACCTACCGTCATTACGTTTACTTAGGCTCATCTATTCCCATATCCATCTCTATATTTCACGTGGCCTACAAATGGGTTCACATTCATCTCTGAGGCATTGATTACATAGAAAGCACTCGTAAGGCTTGTTCCTGCTATAAACTCAAAGGGCGTAATGCTGTATAGTGATCAACATTCGAACTCTCATTCGTTAGCGGCAATATACGTCATATTACCATCATTCAACGTTATATGTGTGTAAAAACTCATTAAATTGTAACTAACAATTTCGCGATTCTAACACATAAATAGTTTGCGTAATATCGCGAGACTTAATCGCGCTAAAAACTATTTTCAATCGACTTCAAAAGAGGAGGTTCTCAATTCGACTGTATGTTTTTTTTTTGTATGCATGTTACGCGATATTTCCGCCAATTATTTTCAGATATTTTTTTGTTTTGTAGATTATACTTCAGAGATGGTCCCATATAAATTTTATCGAAATGGATCAAGCCAAAACCAAAATATAAGCGGTGAAATCGGTTTTTTAAGCTTTGTTTGGGTTTAATTATTATTTAATTCGACGTTTCGGCGAAGTTGCATTGACCATGGTCTCGAGATGACTTCGTATTTTTTTAGCGCTATTAAGTCCCGAGATATTACCTGAACTTATTAAGTGTTTAGGAATATAGAGAGATTTATAGTATAGAATCGGCAATTAGCATTAGCATCGATCGAATTGAGGCGTTCGCTAAATATAGTTAAGCGATTTTAAACCTGAACTCAAATAATGTAGGGCACATGGCTAGCCGATAGTTGAGGTGATCGCAAAGTAATAAAACTACAAAATTATAGGTTACCAGGTAAATAACTATTAACTTCGACGCTAAAGTAAAACATTACCCTATTTAATTACCTTTTAGAGTCAAAAGCTAGTAGAGTCAAAACTGCAAAGTCTTGGTCACCGACGTAAGATAGCAAGCCTATCGGTATTCTATCGCTTACATTTTGGAGAGTGTGCTCATGAATTACATGATATAATTCCTCCATGCCTTTTTTACCAATAAAACAACAAGACAAACTGTCAAACGTCATCCATTTATGGTTGACATACCTCCAGTTCACTCGAAGCGTTTTGCTTCTACGTTCATCATCCGTACAGCGAAGGAGTGGAACTCATTGCCTGCGTCTTTGTTCCCTGAACGGTATAATCTGGGTGTCTTCAAGTCTAGAGTGAATAGGTAGCTTCAAGACAAGCATGTTCCATCTTTGGCCGCATCGTCACTCTCCATCAGGTGAGATAGCGGTCAAATGCTTGACTATCTAGTAAATAAAATTAAAAAACTAAAAAAAAATTACTTCAAGTTAATTTTATCGCCAATCAAAAATAGGGGAATATATGCATACTTATTATTTCATGTTTTATTTAATGCAGAAAATAATTGTGTGTGTAATTATATAGCTATAAATATTTTAAAAATCATTGTAGACCTACATTTAAATCACATGCGTATACCCTATACGCGCCCAAACGTCTACTGCCCCATTCAAGTATTCAGTGGAGAAACTGACGCGACCTTGGACCATTCCATCCGCCTACGTACCTCAGCCGCCCAGACGGCGCCACAATACCGTCTGCCTAAGAGAAAAAATACCCAGTAACCAAGAGCACCTCTAAGTCCTTGAAGTGTGCTTTAAGCCTGATAAAACACTTTTTAAGTCTGTCATTCCAGACGGATTTCAGGACTATGAAAATTTTATATATTTTCGGGTTTTGATTCATTGTTGACGTTTTTAGAATTATAGAGATATTTTGAGTAAAAATATATTTTACTAGATGTCCCGCTCCTGTGCCCGCATTAATTGGGATGAAAAATATGATCTACACAAAAAAACTTTGAGAAAGATCTTTCTATTTTTTTTAATGTATCAGAGCATTTGATTGAGGCGACGCATGATCAAAATGCTGATACTTATTAGGCTTAACGTATTAGCATTGCTATTCAGAAAAGCAATGCCGCCAGCATGATGGCAACGCTACCCACAGGTGGGATTAATCACTTGAGTTACCTATCAGCTCGTAGCCTTGTAAAATAATAAAGAACAATGGCGAACTCCCATACATCATTTTAGTTGAAGTAAAATAGCATCGTATATAGTTAAAAAAATATCTTACGTAAGGCCGGTTGCCTTCTGAGCTTCATTTAAAAAGAATTGTCGTTTTAGAAGGCCTAGTTATTAAGATATTAAACAAAACATATTTGTAGGTTATGACTCAGCACACTTTGCCGATCTCTTTTTGAATACGCCAACAGTTCTGACAGTCGTGAATTCGAGATAAAAGCCCATTCCAAAGAGCCACCACTACGTTTAAACTTGAAATATATTATTACTTGACACTGGCTAAATGCACAAGATTGCGAAGCTAATATTAAAAGAAAAAAGAAAAAAGAAACAAACGTCAAAAGTGAAAACGTCATTCATACGACAGTTTGATATTGCCATGACATTAGCTTTTCCACCTTAAATGTCGATGAATGCAATAGCAACCGCAGCTATTTTTAGAAAACCTGTGAATGACAGGCGGATTCTAGGCAGCTGATGGTTCATACATAAGTTACCATAGTATTTTTTGTTTTATGGATACATCATAAGCATTAGCATTTCGGCTTAGGAATATAGAGATGCACTAGGGTAAGGCAATGGACATGGTAACATCTTATCATATAACCACAGCATAGACAAAAACAGAAAAATGAAAAATGGTTGAAAGTAATCGTTTTGTTTCTTTTAATGTGTATTTTTTTACCTGGCTTCGTCTGCCTTTTCTGTTGTTTTAGTAAATCTTTGTAATTTATTTAAGTGAATTTCGTTAATTTCACATTTAAATACGATCAAACATAGGCCAACTAAAATTTCGCCATTGTTCTTTATTTCATTGACACTTAACACTTTTGACACTTAAGTTTGTAGGTAACTTAAGTCTTTGCTGTATGGATGTATTAATTTTAGTTTAGTTTTATGAAATACTTGCCGTGCCCCGCGGCTTCGCCCGCTATTATCAAGTTAAAAGTAGCCTATGCATTAACCCTGGTATAATCTATGTACATTCCAAATTTCATCCAAATCCGTTCACTCGTAAAGCGTGAAGAGGGAACAAACATACTTACACGCTTACACACAAACTTTCGGATTTATAATATTAGTAGGAAGGCAATTGGTTCGTAGCTGTAGCTGAGAATATTATGAATTTATTAGTATTGACTTGTTATTATTAATGCTTTTGCAATCTGCTAGAGCCTCGTTTTTTGATCAGCAGGGTTACGAAGTGCAGGTGCTATTCCGCGTCCTTATACCGGTTTACATATGTATACCGCTCTTGACCTTACTTGCATACATTTCTACGTAATAAACAAAGATGGAACTATCTCAAATAAGAATTTTAGTTATTTAGGTATAAGGGTAAAATAATATGATATTCTGATTTTACGCAAATAGATGAAATAGCGGGGATCTTGTTATAATAATAAATAACGTCGCGACGATTTATTAATGGTTGATTTATTTCTGTCCCTGACCACAGTCTCCAGAATTGTAGGCTATATTTCATTCCAGCAGTTCTAAGAGCTTTGGTGTTTCAGTAGAAATTAGTTTAGCCGCAAATTCAGAGATTGATAAAACGTCTTTCAAGCTTCAAACAAAAGTTTTTGTTCTTGCTGAAACTTCTCTATCTACATAGTATAAACCAAAGTCGTTTTCCGGGTCTGTCTGTCTGTTTATCTAACTTCTCCTAAACCACGCAACGGATTTTAATCAGTTAGATATTTTAGTATACTACAACCTAATAACCGAAACACAACTGACAAAATTGAATGAAATATAACTATAGTTTTAAATATAATCTTGTCACGCATCAACTGGGAAATAAGTCACCCATTTCGTTCCCTAACCGGGACGCACTAGTTGGCAACCATGACCGCAGTAGCAGTTTACAGCATGGATAAAAGTATAATAGCCAGACAGGCGCCGATCTGACACACAAGAGTCCTGTGCCAAATGGCAATTTTCCTTATACTCCTTGTATCGATTATGGTAGCTTTTTATACGCCATGGGAACGGCGCTTTCAATGACAAGGGGTGGAAAGTTAGTGAAAAATGAGAGTAAGTTGTTTCGTAACGTTAAAAGATGTGACCAACAGGACCGGTGGGTTATTTCACCCAATAATTTGTACATGATATAGTACATTTGTTTTATAAATGTACTTTCTGAGTATGAAGCTGTATAATAATTTGTCTCTGAGTATTGTTCCCCAAAAACCTAAAATATATTACACGAGCCGTGCCCCGCAGCTTTGCCAGCTATTATCAAGTTAAAAAGTAGCCTATGTGTTAATAATAGGTATCAGCTATGTACATTCCAAATTTCATTCTTATCCGTTCAGCCGTTAAAGCGTGAAGAGGAAACTAACATTCTTGCACACTTACACACAAACTTTCGTATTTATAATATTAGTAAGGATAACTAAAGAAAAATAAATAGACGCATTTTAACGGACACTACTTATCGCTCGCTAATATTAATTCTAGACATACAATTTTTATTCCAGGATATACTTATGATTATACTAAATGATTGTACTAGAATTATATAAAACTAGCTGTGTCTCGCGGCTTCGCCCGCTATTATCAAGTTAAAAAGTAGCCTATGTGTTAATCCTAAGTATAAGCTATGTACATTCCAAATTTCATCCAAATCCGTTCAGCGATTAAAGCGTGAAGAGGGAACAAACATACTTACATACTTGCACACACACTTACACACAAACTTTCGGATTTATAATATTGGTAGGATGACACACAATATATATATGTATATATATATATATATATATATATTTATATATATAGAGTGTGTGTAAATAATTATTTTTAAACCTGTCAGACAAAATTGCATGTTAGCAAATATTTTGGATAAAAATCTACGTTAAAACAAGCATTGGCAAAAATAACAAAACAAAATATACTAGAGTTACTTTTTTAACAGCCCCAAAGCTAATCAAAAAAACAATCCTGCATCACGTATATACTTGAAGTATTTAATGAGGTACAAAGAGCTTTATTATCTTGCTTCCCAATCTCATTTATAACTATACCAATGTTGTGACATAATATATACTAATGTCTTGGTTAAGATTCAGTGACCTATGACTAGAGTCTAGTATAGATGACCGAGTAGCAGCTCTGACCTACAAAGTCTGCATTTAGATGGTACGACCGATTCTGTTGTGTGTGATGACGTCATTGTTATGACGTTTCAAGAAAAGGAAATGCGCTGAGACAACAATTATCAGTAGATATCGTACTATTGTAGATATTGAACTCCCCGCTTCCTCAGTTAAGTGCGCGACCGACTTCACAAAAAAGGAGGAGGTACTCAAGTCGACTGTATTTTTTTTTGTGTGTTTCCTCATAATTTCGTTCCACGTGAACCGATTTCGAATATTTTTTTGTTTGAAAGATGTTGCTTTCCCATTGGTCCCATTTAAATTTGATCAAAATCTGATCAGTAGTTCATGAAATATCTTCAATAATGCGTGTTTAATCTGATCTAAGTTCCTTGGATAAAGCGGTGTAGTCGGTTTTTTTTAAGCTTTGCTTGCGTTTAATTATAATAAACGGTATCGGATTCGATTCCGGTGTTTTATGTTTCTTTCTAGGTATGATTGTATGATAAGATTTTTTCCACCCACGACACAAGTCATTGAACTGAGTGTGGGACAGAAAGCGTTTATGTTATGTTTATTATAATAAATCTAAAAAAGTGTGTGTGGTGAACTGCCCGTTGGCTTAGTTGGGTGAGCGTTCGCCTTCTTTATAGTTCGTATCGGGTTAGATTCCCGTCGGGAACACAAGTTTACTCCCCAAGGAAAGTTTGTGTTTTTGATTCTGGTTGTGTGTTATGCTAATGATTCCGGTACTTACGACACAAGTCATCGAACTTAGTATGGGGCTGGGAGCGTGAAAGCGTTTATGTTGATGTGTCTTTCTGTTTTGTAATAAATAAGGTAATGTTACGGCTGAACAGATTGTAATAAAATTGGTAGTGCGGGCCAAAGCTGGATTAAAGGAATTACAAAAACGAAAAACCTTTTTTCTTTTACTCGGAACAGTGTGTTACTTGAGTATATTTGCCAGTCACAACTAGCTCCATGATACGGTCATTGAATTCGATAATGTTATGCCAACGTACTTTCGTATGTTTTTTTCCAAGTTACGGACATGGATGAGAACGTACCAAAACAAGATGCGGACATACACGATTGCCATTTAATTTTAGGTATTATTTAGAGCCTTTTAAAATCTATTATCTGTTCTTTGTATCTCTATATATTTCTACTATGAACATAATGAGCTCACCGTCGGAAAATTCGGAATTATTCGCTTTCTCTGACTGTCATGGAGAATTCGGTCCGACACAAATATCTTCATACTATAAAACAAATTCAAAATTCTCTACATAATCATTTTTTTTCCTATAATATTGTAATGTACACTTTTATAATATAGATGAGTCCGTTGACTTAGGTGCGCGTTCGCCTTTTGAGCAGCGGGTATTGAGATCCATTCCCAGTGGAAACGGGCCACAAGGGAAATTTGTGTTTCTGGTTCTGTTTAGGGCACAGTTAAGTCATCGAACATTGAGGCTGTGACTGTGAAATAGTTTTAAATGTATATATATATATATATAATTAATCAGTCTCTCTCGTAGTGAAGGTTTATGAAACGCACACAAAATTTAAGATGCGGAAAATTAGGGAATTCCGCGTTCCACCCACAATTTTCCGGTATTTTTTGAATTTGAATATGCAAACATTTGCTCAAAAGACACTATCTCACCTGATGGTGATGATGCTTGCAATGTTCATTAGAGAGCCTTGAAGTGCCTTAATAAGCCTTCACATATATTTTCGAATGTGTATTCGAAAATATAACACTACTTACTCGCCAAAGTACTCCGTGACTGTCTCCGTCACTTATTTTTAATGTATGTATAGCAACATAATTATCATATAATAAGTAGTTAGTTTTTTTTTGGTCCTATTATTATTAATTTTATTTCTTTATTTAATTCTCATTCGCCCATCTCCGGGTTGAGACTGAAAATCAGCAGATCAAGTGTTGAAATAACCCTTGGCAATGAGTCGCAACCCTTTCGGCACTCCTTATTGTTTAAATAAGTACCTGGATGACCGAGCTTTGTTCGTTAATACGACGTTTTCTAAAAATTTAACCTGGCTAGATCGATTCGTCACTGAAACCCTACTAAATCGTTAAAGCCGTTTCCGAGATTCGGATTATATTTATTAACTTTATGGGTTATTATGCAATTTATGTGTTTTATGCTGAATAAATAAATCATAAGATAAGAAAATTCTTTATTGGCAAAAACTGTAGAGTTAATGTTCGCGAGTTCTTATTGCAGGTAATGTTATTACAGTTGACCTATCTCGGGCGTCCAATGTCACAAATATGATTATACATATTTTTCATGGTTTACTGATATTTGGAATTCATGATAATTAAGCTAAAATAGTTATAATTAGTCAGGGAAATATAAAAAACACAAGAAGAATGTCAAAGGTAATAAATTCATGCTACGTCAAAATATTTTAAAGAATTTTTTTTTTAATTATTATTATTGAACATTTTCAGTCAACCTATTCTTTAAAGCAGATTTAAACATAATCATAGGAAGTTCTTTTATTCTCTTAGGGAGGTGGTTATAGACCTTTATGCTAGAAAAGGTACTTACTCTTCTCAAAGATCTTTGGCTGGATTTATAGAAGACTAGCTTTTGCTCGCGGCTTCGCTCGCGTTAAGAAGTATTATTTTAAAATTGACAAAGTTTCATTCAAACTTTCATCCCCTATTTTTTTCCCCTTGGGGGTAGAATTAATCAAAATCCTTTCTTAGCGGATGCCTACGTCATAACATCTACCTGTATGCCATTTCAGCCCGATCCGTCCAGTGGTTTGGGCTGTGCGTTGATAGATCACTATGTCAGTCAGTCAGTCAGTCACCTTTGAGTTATATATATTTAGAAGATGTAAGTCGTTATAGCACCTCATTTTTCTTTAAAACTCACCGAAAGGCGGCTCGAATCTGCAGTCGAGGAGCAAAGCATGGCCGGTGGGTCCTGTGGTGCCAACCACCGCACCACCTCGCATCATCAGCTGCGCTTCGAGTTCCACCCACCTGCCGCCGCCGCTGCCCTCCTATTCAAAACATACAAAATATAAATAAAAATGTTCATCCACAAAATCTCATACAAGATAACGACAAATTCATTTTTTATCTAGGATAGATAAACGTTTGGCTATCCCCACTATCCCCTCTGAAGTAACGACGCGGTCGACGATGGAACACGTTTGCCTAGAAGATGCCTTTCATGACTATTATGACCTTATTATTTTCGTGACTATTTTTACCCACGGCACAAGTCATCGAACTTAGTGTGAGCCTGTGAGTGTGAAATCATTTTTTTCGAAATATACGTAGCTCACTTTGACACACTCACAATACTAAGACATATTACGAAGTTTTTTTTTTAATTTAATGTAAGTCTAAATTCATTTGCATTTTAGAGAAAAGTACCTTTATATTGAAACGCATTAAGTCCATTGTCGTTTACAAAGAAATATTCGATACGTACAAAAAATAACTTTCACTTCAGATATTTTTTTTTTTTTCAAACACACGCGTTATTGTAATGGTGTAACTTATTTCATTTGTTTTTATTCAACGGACAACTTACAGCAGCACCATGAATAAAATAATCAAATCACCAGTTTTAACTGATACTTAAAATAATAATGTCAAGATAAAACACAGCTAATTAGCAACACATACAACCTTATTATTAATAATGCTTATTAAAACTTACTAAACCAGCCTCAACAAAACTTTCATCGTTCATTCCTTAGCTTGCTTTTGTGACTGACGTTAAAACTTCCAAAGAGCAATTAAAATTGTTAAGGGTCGAGCACATGTGGAGCGAAAAGATTAAAATTGCGGTTTTAACAAGCCATGGTTCGTGTGAAACATGTTTTACAGAGTAATTTGAAACCTGGTGGGCGGTGGCTTTAATTTTGTATTTGTTTCGGTCGTAAACCATGCGTAGGGACGAATCGCACATTTTCTTATAGAAAAAAAAAAAAAAAAAAAAAACAACGTTTTCACACTCACAGCCCCACATTAAGTTCGATGACTTGTGTCGTGGGTGCCAGAAATATTCACATCATTCATCATTCACAAACACAACCAGAACCAGAAAAACAAATTTTCCTTGTGGAGAAAGCTTGTGTTCCAGTCGGGAATCGGACCCGATACCCCTGCTTAGAAGTCGAACGCCACCCAACTAAGCCAACAAGCAGTTCATATATATTTTTTTTTTTAAATGTAGGTTACCATAGTGATTCATAGACTAGCAAAGAATATACTCTACCCGAGCTCTATAAAATCTTGTAGCACTTTATTTATATGTAGCAATACTGCAAAATACCCGAAAGGAGGTTCTTGGACTCACCAGACCCAACAGATTTTAATAATTCTGGCCGCTACTTGAAAAAAGATAACATTGTGAGGAAATCTACATGTCTAATAATCACTAAATTCGGGGGCATAAGTAATGACTTATGCTTTCGAACTAAATGTCCAGTGCAGTGGATTATGATTAAGACTCTCTCCCTGTGACAGAAGGCCTTAAATCGCAGTAGTGGGAACGCATGGGCTGGTAATAATAATGATAATGAAAATTATAGAACTCAAAAGACAATGAATCTTATTTTTAAAGTATCGCGAACTGCAATTATATTTTGATGGGAAAACCGGTAAGTAACCACGCGACGCCCGATGCAATTTTGCCGAAACGTCGAGGTTAGTCAAAATAATGTTATTTTGAAAAATAAAGCGTGAAATGACAAAAAAACAAAAAAACAAAATCTTATTTTAAATTTTCTTATAGTCCGATTGTCACATTGGACTCATGTACATTTAAGCTTGGTTGGGTGTTGAGACAATGGGTACGAGGGAACCAGAAGCACATTCTTTTTTCAAAAAAATATCAGACACGCCTAGTAGAAGCTACGCGTAATGAAAATGCTGGAACTTTTTTTTTTATACTAGATAGGCAAGCATTTGACCGCTATCTCACCTGATGGAAAGTGACGATGCGGCCAAAGATGGAACATGCTTGCCTAGAAGGTAGCTATTCACTCTAGACTTGAAGACACCCAGATTATACCGGTCACGGAACAAAGATGCAGGCTATGAGTTCCACTCCTTCGCTGAACGGATGATGAACGTAGAAGCAAAACGCTTCGAGCGAACTGGAGGTATGTCAACTATAAATGGATGACGTTTGACAGTTTGTCTTGTTGTTTGATGGTAAAAAGGGCATGGAGGAATTATATCATATAATTCCTGAACACACTCTCCAAAATGTAAGCGATAGAATACCGATATTTGGCTACACGTATAGCATGGCAATTCAGAGTGGCAATGCCACCAGCATGATGGGCACTCACTGATAGCTAGAAAGAGCAATTGAATTACTCGTGGTGAACTCGTTTAACATATTATGGATGCATTACATTTTAGTTTAAGTACCTGGATTACCGAGCTCCTTAAAACGACGTTTTCTAAAATGAAACCCCCTTCATACTAAATTTCATGAAAATTGTTGAAGCCGTATGCGAGATTTAGATTATACATATATACAAGAATTGCTCGTTTAAAGGTATTAGATTTGAATGTACAGGCAATTGGACTGGTACATTAAACTCTATTGAGTATCTTGTAGTCATAGTTATGTCGTATACTCGTTACCACCAGCTGTCATTTTACTCGTACAGCTACGCAATATGCGGAAACGTGAGGACACGTCACTATTGTACTGCATACAATGCCTTATCCTTACAATACACCTGACAGTAAAACTATGAGAATTGTTTTGAAGGCGTTGCACGTAGTAATATAACTATGTATGTCTATACAGTGTAGCGTGTAATACTGCGTTACAAATGAAACAAAGCTCTTAAAACTTCTTAATAGTTCTAGGTCTCTAATCGCAATAATAATTTGAATTTATCAATCAATGCACTAGGCGATACTTGTGGGATTCAGTCTCATCCTTAATATTTGTATATGGAAAATGCATAACAGTATTAAGGTTTACTTAAATTAGTAACCAATTGGGGTTCCCTGAATGCTACACTATATAGCCTGTGATGTAAGATTCAGTCTATTCTATTTTTTATTTGTTTAATATATTTGTTTGCAAAACGTGCAATGAGTTCATTAAGTGACATCGTCATTTATTTGACTTCGAAATAGATTGACAAGAAAGAAAATAATTAAACGCAAGCAAAGCTTAAAAAACCGACTTCAACGCTGGTATTTTGGTTTTGGGATTTATATGGGATCACCTCTGAAGAATAATCAACCAAACAAAAGCATCATCAAAATCGATTCATAATTGGCGGAGATATCGCGTAACATACATACAAAAAAAGTATACAGTCGAATTGAGAACCTTGTTTGAAGTCGGTTGAAAATAGTTGTAGTTTAGCTTTCCAATTCAAATATACCTAAATGTAGATAAATTATACGTCAAAATGTAAAGAAACGTAGCATCGTTACGCTCTCCAGTAGAGTAAAGCTTACTAACAAATTGTCGACGTCCCATGAATATTTTAACAGTAATCTGATCAATTACGAGTGCATGATGACCGCTTCAGCAATTACGTGCAATTTGAACTCGAACAACGTAAATGAAGTTAATTTTGTGCGCATAAAATTTATTTTTCATTCGTGGAATCTGTTGAATGAATCTTGTGAATTACATAGGAGTAAATTGAAGCTGTTTTTAATCTGCTGGGATGGAATTTGATGACGTTAATTACTTTGCTTTGACATGATTTCACATTCAATGTTTTAAATTTATTTCAACTTGTTATTTATTACATACTAGCGATCCGCCCCGGCTTTGCCCGGATGCAATTTCGAGTGGATTAAAAAAACTGTTTCATACAAACCTTGCCATGACAATTACGAACACAACCAAAAAAGAATCAGCCAAATCGGTTCAGCCGTTCTTTTCGTGAGACTAACAAGGTCAATTAATTTTTATATATATAGATAAGATTAAAATAAATTACAAACTATATGTTTTACAGTGATATTGAGCAAAGTCATTTAAAGTAAGAATGCTGCCAGCATTTTGGGCACTTTGCCAACTGGCAGCTGTCTATTAATATGAGTTTTGTACATTACGTTCGTTTTCGTGAAAATCATGCATTATGCAGCTTTCACTTTCGTCATTTGATAAAAATGTCGACTAATTCAATGAAATGATGTAAGTTAAAGCCGTTTTGTTTTTGTGTTATATTCATAAAAAAATACGTTTGAGATGATCCAGATTCTATGACTAATTAGTAATGATATCAATCTTTATTTCGAAATTGTTTTAATTAAAATTGAATTATTTGTCTTATTTCAATTTGAATTATATATAATCCTAGCTCTATTACTCACAGCCCATGCTCTCTTTCTTTCTTATCTAGAAATTGCTACAAAAACTTTATTTGTGATGGATGATTAAAAAATATATATATGAAATAAAAATGCGCCACCGAGTTTCTCGCCAGGTTCTTCTTGAAATGGCTATAATTTTGCGAATCTGGCAGTTGAGTCATTACCTTTCATAAGTGCCTCTTTGGGGCCTATGTGAATAAACGATTTTGATTTTGAATACAATGTGGGAGTCTTTAAGTCGCGAGTGAATAGACATCTTCTAGGCAAACGTGCTCTATCGTCGACCGCTTCGTGCGTACCATCAGGTGAGATAGCAGTCATACGTTTCCCTATCCAGAATAAAAAAATATTGTTTGAAGGACTGGGTTGTTTGTTTTACAAACTTCCCTCGAAGTAAAAGCCGAGCGTTCTACGCTTGGATCAGATTTACCTGTTTCAATCTGGCGAATTATTTCTACACATAGAACAGACAATATAGCGAAAGTGTCGTACACATATTACACGATTTCTATATTTTTTTTTGTCTAGCTATAATTCACCAAGTGTTCGGAGTGTAACATGTGATAAGAAACTTCGTTCCAAAATATGGTAATTTATAAGTTTAACTGACATAATTTAACATTCACGTTTGACTGTTATAGTTAAGAAACTCTTAAAAGTTTCCGGAAGTTCTTCAACTTTGCGTTTGACCATTATCCTACGAATAAATTAAATTTTTTTCGTAGCCATTCTCACATCTTTTGAGGGTGTAGCATATTGGAACTTTTAAAATAACTTAACTATTAATAATATTTTTATTTTAAATTTGGTGTTTTTTAGATAACAATCGTCTCCGTGGTCTACCATGGTGTACAACGGCGTTGGGTCATAGGGAATAAACATTTTAAACCTGCTTATTATAAATATACATATATACTATGAACTACTATGAAATGCCCATTGGCTTAGTTAGGTACGCGTTCGCCTTCTAAGCAGGGGTATCGGTCGGGTTCGATTCCCGGCAGGAACACAAGTTTTCTCCTCATGGAAAATTTTCGTTTCTGGTTCTGATTGTGATTGTGTGTGTGATGTGAATGTTTCTGGCATCCGCGACACAAGTCATCGAACTTAGTGTGGGGCTGTGAGTGTGAAAGCGTGTTGTATTGTAGTTTATAAGGAACGTTACTAAAGCGCCCGAAGGCCGTAGACTTTATTTCATATCCCTACAAATATTATAAAAAATGGGCACTTTTGTATAACTTTTAATCATAATAAAAATAATAGCATCAGCTATTTTTATTTCCGAGCTTTTGTCCGCAATTTTCAAAGTAATACGTGTTCTACAAATTAAGAACGATTTCTATGAAAATTAACTGTGGCGCAGAAAAAACTAACGCTCATTTAGTTTTTGGCAGGCAGGTTTAAATTTGTTAGTGCTTTTAAAACTGTCTGAATTTCTAGATAGGCAATGCATAGAATGGATTTTATGTTGCTGTAGTTTACATTATTAAAAAGTGGGTATAAAAGTATTAATATTACCGTGTTATTATTGTCGTGGCTAATTTGATAATTTATTTTAACCATATTTGTTCACTTTTCAAGTATATGTTTACAAACGCTGTGAAAATATTACCGGTCACATTATCTCTATCAGTCATCATCGCCCAATCACAAGCATTGATTTACCCTTGCTCTCTTCCCCCGCTGGTAATTTTGTTAAGAAGAAAAAAATGCCTCGTACACTGTTTGTTTTTAATCTTACTACTTACCAGCCTTATTATATTTTATTTCTAAATAAATGTTGCTCATTATCATATTACAGTAGTTCACTCACCTCGTTGTAGGCGACGGAAGTGAGAGGTAGGTAGTGGTACCCCAAAGCACGGTCCCAGATGACACCTTTGTTCCACACCTCCACCAACAGGCCCAGATTGATGTCGTTGATCTCACTGTAGAAAATAATCAATGGTAAGATCATTGAAATACTAAAAAATTAATAGGGAGTAAATTTATTGTGGCGATATATGGACGATCATATACAATACAAATTGTCTTTCAAGGATAGCTGTTGGATAGCAGTTTTTTAGCACACCAATACGAATAATTCTACAAATACAATTAACATCGTTTGATCAAAAGATTCGTAAATATAACAGATATTAAGGATTTGTACGATTTCACTCACGGTTATTTTCTCGCATTGTTACGAGACTAGTTTCGGAGCAGTCGGTGCTCCTCCATCAGTCGAGTACGCGCGAACACTCTCCTAATTCCTCGCATCATAACAATGCGAAAAAACAACTGTGAGTGAAATCGTATAAATCCTTAACAATTTATTTCATATCACACACACAAATCACACCCAGAACCAGATATAACAAATATCCTTGGGGAGAAAACTTGTGTTACCATAGGGAACCGAACTCTATACCCGCTGCTTAGCCAGCAGATGTACAACCAACTACGTCAACGGGCAGTTAAGATTTAAAATATCAATTTGGATTTTCTTATTTTTTTATTTTATTATTAATTAAGCTAACGGGTAATTAATAAACTTCCTTTTAGAGACATCCCTTGAGTCCCGAATTTCAACCCTTAGATACGGGAAGCAATATGATATTTTATTTTAATTCGAGTCTCTTATAATAATTAATTACCCTAGAGAATTGCTTCATTACACTTATTGTGGATCAAATAAAGATTTATAAAGATAAATCTACGTCTTTCGTGTTTACGCTTGCAAGAAAAGAATTATAATTCAGGCCGGACCGCGTGACCTCATTATTTAGGTAGTACCTAATGTTTTGTGAAACGACAGCATCATTATTATTTCATATTAGCTTACATAATTTTATGCAAGCTAAGGCCAGAAGTAATTAAAAAACTTAAACAATTTAAACTTGTTTTGACTTATTATTCACTTCAAATAGTCTTTTTTTTATGTTGTATAGGCAAGCATTTGACCACTATCCCACCTGATGGAAAGTGATGATGCGGCCGAAGATGTGACATGCTTGCCTAGAAGATACCTATTCACTCGAGACTTGAAGACTCCCAGATTATACCGTTCGGGGAACAAAGACGCAGGCAATGAGTTCCACTCCTGTGCTGTACGGATGATGAACGTAGAAGCAAAACGCTTTGAGCGAACTGGAGGTATGTCGACCATAAATGGATGAAGTTTGATAGTTTGTCTTGTTGTTAGATGGTAAAAAAGGCATGGGGGAATTAACTCATGTAATTCCTGTGCACACTCTCCAAAATGTAAGCGATAGAATACCGATAAGCTTGCCACCTTACGTCGGTGACCGAGACTTTGCAACCTTGTCTCCTCCTTCAGTCGTTCGCTCATGCCCAGGCTACACGAGGCTAGTTTTTCAAGCTAGGATAGCAAGGGAGTGTCAGTAAGCTAAAGCTAGTACTTCTGGCTTCGTGTAAACAAAACTAGCTTCATTTCTAAGATAGTAAGCTAGTTTACAAGCCAGGACAGTTTTTTATAGGATGGAGTTCTATTTTTAAGGGTAGTAGCACCCCCACAACTTATTTAACTATACTGGCTTGTGTACTAACTTCTTGCAGTTCAAGTCAGTTCAAGCAGGAACCACGCATTTCGTTTATTTTCAACCGACTTCAAAAAAGGAGGTTCTTAATTCGACGGTATGTTTTTTTTGTAGAGTGTACTTCAGAGGTGGTCCCATAATAAGATGCCCAAACTAAGTATGGAGACTTATTTAAGGTTTGTATAACTATACCGTTTACATTTTGGAGAGTGTGCGCAGGAATTACATGATTTAATTCCCCCTTGCCCTTTTTACCACCTAACAACAAGACAGACTGTCAAACGTCATCCTTATATGGTTAACATACCTTCGATTGGCTCGAAGCGTTTTGCTTCTACGTTTATCATCCGTACAGCGAGGGAGTGGAACTCATTGCCTGCGTCTTTGTTACCCGAACGTTACAATCTGGTTGTCTTCAAGTCTGGAGTGAATAGGTGTCTTCTAGGCAAGTATGTCACATCTTCGGCCGCATCTTCATTTTCCATCAGTTGAGATAGTGGTCAAAGCTTACCTATCTATCAAATGCCGTCGTCCGTAAACATTTATAAAATACATGTAATAGTATATCTTTTCGTTTTATTATTATTCACAAATATTTCTTAAGGAGAAAACATATAATTTTATCAGGAATGTTAAATGTTATTAGGAAATTTTAAAAGGAAATTATCTTAACGTTTTCATTTATATAATTTTAATTTCTATTTCTGGCTTTGGGCCACAGCTATACATATTCTCTGAGAATTTGAAGTTATACGCTTGTATCGTTTAGACGCTAGATGCCTCTGACAGACGAACGGAAGGACGCACAAAGTGCAGAACCACCCAAGTCAACTTAAAAGATCTCGCGCTTCGCTCGATTTATTACGTCACTATAGCTACAGGTTGGCAAAAAACCTTTATTTGCTATCGAAAACTATTACACTTCGAAACGCTGTCACCGTGAGCAATATATCTTTCAATTCCCCGCGTCAACGCCAGAGCCATTGCTTACAAATACGTATCGATGCAAGCAAAATGGTTTCCACACAAACGGCCAGTAAAATCACATCCCTTCGATATAAAACCTTATAGTTCTCTTCGCAGAAAGTATATAAATTGGACCTACTGCGTCCCTCGGGTAAACAAATCAAGCTTAGCGAGCTTTCTTAGGTAGTAAAGTCCTGGTGATTATATGAGTTGCTTACAGTGGATGACATTAGGGCTAAAAGGTTTCTTGGACCTGGTGAGGCTGGCCAAATACATTAGCAGTAATAACTCATAATATAGTATTCCAACGTAAAAGCGTAATATGTAATAAACTATTAATATTATATTTATGTACATTACAATTCGATATAAATTTCTATAATATATTGTTATTATCTTACATACATATTACTCTTGGGTCATCATTTCACCATGAGACCCACGTATTTCGTGTTATGGGTATTGAACATTTTGTTGTTTGATTTAGCTAATATTACTAATCTAAAAGTTTGTGTATAAACGTGTAAGTAGTAGTAATAGTTGTTCTCTTCACGCTGTAACAGCTGAAAAGATTTAGATGAATTTTGGAAAGTACATTGCTTATATTTAGGTTTAACACATATACTACTTTTTAACTTGACAAACGCGGGCAAAGCCACAGGACACAGTTTATAAACATTAACATAAAATGCTTTCACACTCACAGCCCCACACTAAATTCTATGACTTGTGTCGTGGGTGCCGGAAAGATTTACATCACACACACAATCACAGCCAGAACCAGTAACATACATTTTCCTCGGGGAGAAAACTTGTATTGCCGCCGGGAATCGAACCCGATACCCCTGCTTAGAAGGCAAGCACTCTCTCAACTGAGCCAATGGGCATTTAAAATGGTTAGTGAAATATAAAACGTCACATTTCGAATATATCAAGTTACTTTAAACAGATTATGTCGCATCACTGTACAATCTGCGTAACTGCTACGTTTAATAATAACACCTTGAAACCGCGCCCCCAAGTTGCGATTTACTACATCGCACCCCCACGCCTCCCCTTATCAAAACAAACAAATTCCACCCTTGCGTAAATATTTTTGATATGAAAATTGCGTCATACAGAGTTGTTTCATGGGACTTTGACAGTGACGATGACGCATTTATTATTGTTTTTTGATTCAATAGAGCTGTGAACTCTCATATCGTGAAGAGGCAAACAAAACAAGTGTGCAATAGAACTGCATGATTTAATTCTTCCAGCTCCCATCATCGTACAACAACGAGTACAAAAACAAGACATCTTTTCATGGTGGATATTCCTCAGATTAGAACCAAGCGTTTTGCTACAACTTTTATAATGCGAACTGCAAAGGAATGGAACGAAGGCAGGGTAGCCTTCGTTTTTGTTTCCCGATAAGTATAACTTAGGCCTGTTCAAGTGAAGAGAGAACAGGTACCTTCTAAGTAAGCATGTCCCACCGTCGACCGCATCGTCGCTTTCCATCAGGTGCGATAGCGGTCAAATGCTAGCCTATTGGTAAAAATAATATGTAACACTTTTCGTAATAATAGTACCTTACATAATATATTTGTAGCTCCTCTTTTAGGTACTCTGTTATACTCTGCATTCTTTTATTTCCACAATTATACATACACCATCATGTTTTTGGGAACAGAAGGGACCTCATCCTTTATTTATATCCTCATTCAATTGTTCTTCTTAATTGAACTGCCCATTTGGTTGGCGGCCTTCTAAGCAGCGGGTTTAATTTCCGGTGAAAAAACAAACCGTATCAAATAAAACTATATAATCCACCCAACACATATAGCTAAGATAATACCTATTAACCCTTTAATCTCCCTATAAAATTACAACGTTTAAATAGAATCGGGGGTAATCTGGGCAGAGGCCGTACGACGATTTGGCTCCAGCCTCTCTTCCCTACTAATTACACCATTCATACACCGACAACGGGTTCGGAGCCATTATGACATTAACTGCCTATATTCTAAAGTTAATTTTAGATTGGAATTTTATTATTTTCAGACTCAAATGTCGCGATCATCAGTAGTTAATGAGTACGGAATCTTAGGTCAGAGTTCATCCAACTCCAGCAAAGGGTCTCTTAACCAAGATAAGGTCATTATGTTAAATAGCAATAAGAACTTATGATAAAATCAAAATTCTGAAAATACCGCCGACGCTCTATCTGAAAACCGGCTGCACTGATTTTCATTGAACATACTAAGAACTATATATAGATCAAGTCACCATTTTAACGAATAAATCAAAATTGTTCCAGTTATTGGGCCACAGACACACAGATAAACACTCCAAACGCATAACACCCTTGTTTTACTTTGCCTTGTTTTAGTGAAGATATGGTCGAGGTTGGTAAACACTCTTTTTTTTTCTGTGATAGGGAAACATTTGACAACAGTCTCACCTGATGTTAAGTGACGATGCGGTCGACGATGAAGCACGCTTGCCTAGAAAATACCTATTCACTCTCGGCTTGAAGTCTCCAAGATTTTACTTATCTGGGAACACAGACTCTGGCAAGGAGTTCCACTCCTTTGCAGTGCGCATCATGAAAGTGAAAGCAAAACGCTTCGTGCGCATTTGAGGAATATTCACTATGTATCGGTACTCTATATGGGCTATTACAGGCCTAGAATTTCCTTTGTGAGTTTTTTTTACTAGGCTTGCATTTCACCGCCAATACACCCCATGGTAAGTGATGTTGCTGTCGAGGATGTAACCTTGCCTCAAGTATATTAAATATCTAAATATGAACTCTTCCAGATAGCAGTTGCAATGGTGCGTATGACTGTTTAAAATATGTATACGTATATATTTATTTAACGTAAAGATATTCACACTAAGTTCGATGACTTGTATCATGGACCACCGGAAACATTTACACAATACACAAAAAAAAAGTTTACCATACTTGACCACATTATCACTTATCAACAGGCGAGATACCCACTGGTCAAACGCATATCATAAATATGTATAATTATTTATATATATATAACAGTAAATTAGTGCCGTTATTGGTTTGAAGGTTGTTTTATGCAAGCATTTACCATTATCTGACCTGATGGAGAGACACGATTCAGCCGAAGATAAAACATGCTGGCCTAGATTTATACCAAAAATGGGAATAAAGATAAAACATCTCCATTTAAAAGAAATTTATTATTTTTCTGTTATTATAAGCAACATAACAATTTCGGGCTAATTAGCTTATTTTTCTTTCAATTAGTGATTATAAGAGATTATCGCTGAAAGGATTACGAAAATTGTACGATAAAAACAGAAAATACTTAGATCTGTTATTTCATTTCTTTTTATACATTTTAAGAAAAATTACCGGTTTCGATATGAAAGAAGAAGAGTTGTGCTTAATTAGCCTGAAAATATTAATCTATGTAAAAACACGTTTTAGAATAATTTCAATATATAGGCAATATGATTACTTTATAGATATGAGTTCTTTTTTAAAAAAAATACTATGTTTTCGAATTCTAATTCAAAATCGTTTATTCACATGGGCACCAAAGGCACTCATGAAAGTTAATGACTCTACTGCCAGTTTCGTAAAACTACAGCCATTTCGAGAAGAATCTCTTTCAGAAATTCTTTATCATCGTCACTCGAACTCGATAAAAACAAATTCATACATCGAAAATTAGTAGCTCATTGTTTGTTCTACAGTTTAGTACAGTTTTCGTCGATTATAATAAATTATCATACTATGTAAATCAAAACTAATAACTTGTCCAACAAACTGCCGTTTTACGTGCTCATTACCTGTTTCACCCTCCATAAATGCCAAAAATCAATAATAATATCATCCAATATGGCGGCGTACTCATTTGCTAAATTGAAATCGAGTTGCACTATCGCGAAATTCGTTATAACCTGCATATTGATAACAATCTACGATACAGCGGATCGATCGAATGGCGTGACACATAGTAGACTTGTTTTATTATGGGCTTGGTGATTGCAGAATGAGTTCAACATATAATTATAAGTATCGAGCATCTACTAGTGTTATAAATTGTACTCATCAACATAAACAAATGAACGTGAAAGTGAAAAAAATAGGTCGTTGTTGATTTTATATTTTTTTGCAAAACTTGTGGTTCTTTGAGTGTAAATGTGTAATAATGTTGAATTATTAACCGTTAACGTAAGATTCTTGAATGGAGGCCACGGGCTGGTAAGCGCTGTGTCGGGTGACCGCCCACAAGCTGGACAATAAAGAAGGTTGCAAGAAGACGCTGGATGCAGGCCGCTTCCATCGTTCGTTTTGGAAATCTTTGGGTTCCTCCAAAGATTTCTAGATTGCCTATATCCAGCAGTGGACTTCTTGCGGCTGAGTTGATGATGATGATGAATAGCTTGTGAACGTGCATGAGTGTATGTAAATCATACAAAGTTGAAAAACGTGTGTTTTGCTTTCGCTCCAAAACTATAATAGAAGTTCTAGTAATGTTTCTACCACTTTACATGACTTGACTAAAACTGGACTTTGACTCGTTTACGACTACACAAGTCATCGAACTTAGTGAGGGGATGTGAGAGTGAAAGCTTTTTTCTTTATTGCACCAAATAAAGTAAAAAAAAACTGTAATATTGCCCGTTGGCATAGTTGGTTGCGCGTTCGCCTTCTAAGCATGGGTATCTGGTTTGATTCCCGGCAGGAACACAAGTTTTCTCCTCATGGAAAACTTGTGTTTCTGGTTCTGGTTGTGATTGTGTATGTGATGTGAACGTTTCCGGCACCCACGACACAAGTATTTGAACTTAGTGTGGGGTTGTAAGTGTTAAAGCGTTTTATTTAAATCTTTGAACAATGGCGGACTTATCGCTATAGACTTATAACGTGAGATATACGCGCACAAACATAGACAGGCGTTTAAAAACCTCGAGGAAAAATAAGGCATATCCAAGCAGCCTAAATAAAAATTGGCTTTACTAAAAGTCCCTTATTTAATTCTATATTACACGCGAGAGGCCGTTTGAGCTCTCCGTATAAAAGCAATATAATTGATAACATCCCGTCAGCTACGGTGAAAATGAATTTCATTCGACAGAAAGGGGAGGCAGCGTAAGTTAAATGGTTTTGTTTGTTTTTGTTGAGTTTTGGCCTGCGGATGTGGCAACGTTGTATCTGATTTCACGTTTGATTTGTAACTACAGGCTTAAGTACCGTTTTTACAATTAGTACATAAATTATTTGAAAATTATTGTATTTATTTAGTATTTACTTCACAATACCTTACATGTTGTAATCGGTAAAAATATCAGAACGAAAAGGGTAATAATTGTACACATCACCGCATGCAAAGCTTAAAAAACCGACTGTACCGCTTGATCTTCGGAACCTTGGGATTAAATGTGTTAATTACGTATTATTGACGATAACTCAAAAACTACTGATGGTCAGATCTTGATTAAATTTAAATGGGACTAAAACTTTCTTTAAATCGGTTCACGTGGAACGAAATTATGAGGTGACACAAATAAAAAAATTCAGTCTAATTGAGTACCTTCTCCTTTTTTGTGAAGTCGGTAGAAAATAATGTCTACAATATTACAGAAATGGCGGTGCCATCTATTTGCCTTTTCTACCGACTTCACAAAAAAGGAGGAGGTACTCAAGTTGACTTTTTTTTATAATGTGTGTTACCTCATAACTTCGTTCCACGTGAACCGATTTTGAAATTATTATTTCTTTTGTTTGAATGATGTTGCTTTCCAATTGGTCCCATTTAGATTTGATCAAGATCTGACCAGTAGTTCTTGAAATATCGTCAATAATGTGTATTTAGTACATCTAATCTGATCAAAGTTCAAATTCAAATTCAAATTCAAATCTTTATTGCATTCTCTAAATGTAGATAGGTGGTTCCGAAGATAAAGCGAAGAAGTCGGTTTTTTTAAGCTTTGCTTGCGTTTAATTATTTATCTATTTGCTAATGTAATTATACTCAGTCAAATTACACAAAGCAAGTCACCGTAATAATAAATTATAAACGTTCGAGATATTTTCGTAATATGACCCTGGTAGATAGAAGTATGTCCTCGAGGTATGTCTTTGACGCGTGTCATCTCTTCCACGGAACATCGCCTCTTCATTTATCTTCCTAATCGTGCTGGGACGTATATTTAACGTATATTTTTCCTACATATTGCGAAAATATCGGGTGTTTTGTGCGTATACAAGGTTTTGGCTGTAATATTGGTACTTGTAAATACATAACTCTATATATATACTATACATCAATATATGTATCATTCACTTACATCTCACACACACAAATACACATATAGAAAAACGCACTTTCTTCGTATTTTTTTTCTTAACAATCAAACTGTAAACGATAAAAAAATGATTTTTTCTTTAAGATCAGACACACATGTTTCTATTATATAAAAATCTCGTTTCACGTTGTTTGTGGTCGAACTCCTCCAAAACGGCTTGACCGATTTTAATATTTTTTTTTGTATATTTGGTAGGTATAAGAATAGGTCTCTCCATTTTTTTTATTCCGATTCAAGTATTTCTGTATGAACAATATCCAAAAAGTTTAAGTTCGGTATTAAAGTACTAGGAGATCATAAGCGTGAAAGAGTAAAAAGGTAAATACTTTTTCAAAAAAAGTAAAGGTAAATACTTTTTCGGTAATGGCGTATTTGTATAATTTTCCAAAACCTGTGATTCTTCGAGTGTTAATGTGTAATAATGGTGGATTATTAACCGTTAATACTTAGTAAATGTTCATAAATGTAGGCAAGTCATACAAAGTTGAAAAACGTGATTTTCGCCTTCGCTCCAAAACTCCAATAGAAGTTCTAGTAAAGTTTCTACCACTTTACTAGGGCATGACTTGACTATGACTGACTACTTGACTTTGACTATGACTAAGACTTTTATTATGAAGAATAGAAATTGTTAATATTTGTTTAATATTTCGACTGAAGGACTATGCATCCATGGTCATGAAATAATTAAAAAAAAAATAGCTAGTAAATTAATTACTAGCTAATTCGGCTTTACTATTAGAATATTTATATTATGTTTAAATATTTGTAAACCCTGTTGGATTATGAAAATAAAAAATAACATTACAAATAATGCAATATGTATTATTTACAGTAATTTATTTTAGAAAGCCATTTTAGTAACCAAGTATGTACAGTAGTACAAACTTGGCTACTATATTTAAGAAATACTAACTCGATATTTTGGTTGGTATTTCCATTGGTCTCGGTTCTGCGCAACTTCTTGCCAGTTATGGGTTTGAAGCACACGCAAGTCTGCCTCCAGTTCGGCCAGTTTTGGGTTTGAAGCATACGCAAGTCTGCCTCCAGTGCGTCCAGTTTCGGGTTTGAAGCACACCCAAGTCTACCTCCAGTTCGTTTCGGTTCCCACCATTTTTCGGTACCATTTTATATCTTTAATAATATATTCATGCTCTATTCTAAAGGCAATACTATTACAGCCAAATCTATAAGATCTCTCATAGTACACACATATACTAATCTCGTAATAACAGTATAGGTTGGGTAAATATATCGGAATAACTATCTGAAATTAGAATTAAAATTTGATGTCTAAATGGAGCTTTTACACTGACCTATTGTCTGGTCACAGAACTGCGTCTAATAAAATCAATATATCTGAATAACTGTCTAAAATTAGCATTAAAATTTGATGTCTAAATTAAGCTTATTCACTGACCTATTGTCTGGTCACAGAACTGCGTCTAATGACATCAATATATCTGAATAACTGTCTGAAATTATCATTAAAATTTTATGTATAAATTGAGCTTATACACTGATCTATTGTCTGGCCACAGAACTGTGTCTAATGACATCAATCACTAGCTTAGCAAAACTTGAATGCGCCAATTTTCTAATTTAATGCATTATTTAGTGGCAGTCGACACTAATTCCATCAAATTAAGCTTTTAAATCGATGGTCGGTATACTTAAACCTATCAATCTTTATTAAATGTACTGCATGTAGGTTTTGATCGTGTTAGAACGTTAATAAGTCAAATCATTATGTTCGACGAAAAAGGAAATAGAAGGAAAAATCACGAAGAAAATTTTTTGGGTAATTCTTTTACTGGATTACTAGAAAGTTCTCAGATTCTTTTTTTGTATATATTAAATATCTTAACGTACGTTATTTTTACAAAATAATGCTTGTTATCTAATACTTTAAGAATCTTTGTCCTGACATACTGATTTACTAACTGAGTTAGAGAGAAAGCCAACCAAAAACAGCGTAAAACGCTGGTCGTAGAGACTTTTTTTAGTATTTTAATATTTATTTTAGTTCGTAGAGATGTACTAATAATGTATTTTTGGAAATTCTACCCCTGAATTCTATCTGTAAGAGATTAAATGAGGTTAAAACGTTTGTGTGCAAGTTCTTTATTTATGAACTTATAGCGATGAAAATTTGTTTTTGAATTGTTCATTATATATAAAAAAAATAAGTATCGATTTTTTTGCCAGGGTTGCATTAACGTGGTGCAATGGAGGATGAAAGTTCATGTCAAAAGTTCTTTTTATGATGTTACACTGATGGAAATTGATATAAAAGTAGTTTGTTTAAAATAGAAAAATATAGTGATGAATATTTTTTCCAGCGGTGCATTAAGGTTGTGCAATGGGGAATGAAAGTTACTAAAGACAGTTTTTTATTTATGAAGTTAAAGTGATGTAAATTGTATCTGAGAAGTAAAATGAAAGGTAATTTTATTAATAAGTCATAACAGTTAATTAGAAATTACAACTCCAACATTGTAGTTAACTCTATTATAATGACACTTGTACCGGGCTGGTACTAGTGCGCTGGATTGGAGGGATGGAGGGCAGGGCTTCCAGTGAAACAATTTCTGCCAGGAGGATTCCTTCTTCTTTATTGGAGTGCTATACAGAGCTGGGTACTGAATGCTCCCCATACAAACCGCACAGTCTTTTATATCAAATTGTCCACAAAAAAGAACGGCGATGTTATTGGCAGACCAATGAGAGACCCGGAATTTTTACCAATAAGAATCTTGTTAGCTAAGTCTATTGTAACGGTCGGCCGTTATTTTGGCGGGAAAGTTTTATTGCTTTTCTATTTTGACTTGTGCAATATGGAGGGTTGTGGATATCTGTTCGGACTAATGTTAAAAAGTTGTTAAAACCTTGTCCACAACCCTCACACATGTCCTACGATATGTGGTCATGGTCTATCAATAATTATCGGCGTTTTTATATTCTAACGCACACATATGTAACTTACAATCTGTCTACGCCCACATCTAAACTTTTACCCACACACGTAAACAATTTCAACCCAAAACAAAAACTTAAAAATAGACAACATAGCTAACTTACGGACTAATCTTAGGTCTAATTACTATCTATTTCAATTAATTATATTCATTTTAAACTGTTATTTAACCTAAAATTAAGCTTTACAAGTTTGTAGGGAACTATTTCCCTCCTATTCATTCCTACGCTGTCACCCGTCGCGCCATCCCTGTTGCCGTGCGTTACTATAAATATTTAATGGCGCGCACGGCGCCGCAGCTCCCTCCGATGTCCCCTACTAGGTACCCTTTTGATCTCAATCATGCCCCCGAAATACTAGACATGGCACTTCTAAAAAGCGTAACCCTCCGGTTAAGCTCGATAGAAGTAATCCATGAACTAACCTCTGACCACCGTCCCGTCCTGATGCGACTAGGCCCAGTCCCGACCGACTCTCCCCGACCTACCAAGACCGTGGTGAATTGGAAGCAATTAGGTGAAAACTTAAAAGCTATCGATTCACCTCAACTTGATAGAATCCCCGACGACATACAGACAGTAGATGACGTCACTACCGCTATCGAAGCTCTCACTAGCCACCTCACCACCTCTGTAGGTGAAGCCTCGAAGCAGGTACCGGTGCTGGACGACCAGCGCTGGGAACTGCCTAGAGACGCGAGGGAGCTATTGACAGCCAAGAATGCCGCCACTAGGACTTACGACAGAGTTCCCACCCGAGAAAACAAAGCCGCCCTGAGCCGTTTACAGCATGCTGTTAAAAGGCGCATAGGCGAGCTGCGTAATCAAAGGTGGGACGACTTACTGTCGGGGTTGGAGCCGAGCCACCTGGCATACTGGAAGCTCGCTCGAACCCTGAAAAACGACGGACAGACCTCAATGCCTCCTCTCGATAGACAACCTCCCCAAACCCCAGCGTTCGAGGATGAGGAAAAGGCTGAATGCTTAGCAGACAGCCTTCAGTCTCAGTGCACCCCTAATAGCGATCACGTTGACCCTGCCCACCTCCATACGGTGGACAGCGAAGTCGAACGTAAGAACTCCCTGCCCCTCTCTGACCCTCCTCTCGACCCCGTCAGAGCTGTTGAAGTTGAGACGCTCATCAAAGACCTCAAAGTCCGCAAAGCCCCCGGTGCCGACGGCATCAGTAACAGAGTGCTCAAACACTGCCCAGCCGCCCTTATCTATCTCTTGGTCAGCATCTTCAATGCGGCCATGAGTAACTCTATTTTCCCCGACGCCTGGAAGTCCGCCGACGTCATCGGCATTCATAAGCCAGGCAAAAAAGCTTCGGAGCCTTCTAGCTACCGGCCTATCAGTCTCCTCAGTTCACTGGGGAAGATCTATGAGCGTATCCTTATGAAACGTCTCTGGTCCCACGTACACGCCCACAATCTCCTTCCCGACGAGCAGTTTGGCTTTCGAGCCAGACACTCTTGCGTTCAACAAGTGCACCGCATAACGGAGCACATCCTAACGGGTTTCAACAGAAACATCTCTGCCCAAGGGACTTACGCAGTCTTCTTGGATGTAGCGAAAGCTTTCGATAAAGTCTGGCACAACGGCTTGTTATACAAGCTGTACCAACTTGGGGTGCCTGACCGTCTTGTACGCATAATACAAGACTTTCTCAGTGATCGAAACTTTCGCTATCGCGTTGAAGGAGTTCACTCCTCCCCTCACCCCATAGCAGCCGGAGTACCCCAAGGCTCCGTGCTCTCTCCCATACTCTTCTCGCTATACACTAGCGACCTCCCTCGCACTCCCAATGTCGAAATTGCGCTTTTCGCAGACGACACAGCCATCTATTGCACCGGATGGGTTCGTAAAACCCTTCAACGCAACCTTCAAAAGGCCCTCACCGCTCTCGGTGAGTGGTTCATGAAGTGGCGTATCGCGGTTAACCCGGATAAAAGTGCAGCTATGTTCTTTCATCCGACTCAATTCATTCCCCCAAGCCCAGTCACTCTCTTCGGCAAGAACGTTCCTCATGTTACTTCTACGAAGTACCTAGGAGTGTTTCTTGATAGACGTCTCAACTTCAATAAGCACGTCAACTATGTCCGAAACAAGGCGGCCTTCATTCTCGGCCGCCTTCACCCTCTCGTCTGCAAACGCAGTAAACTGTCGCTTAGAAATAAGCTGACACTTTACAAAGTTTGCGTCCGTCCCATCATGACTTACGCCTCCCAGGTGTTCGCTCACTCCAAACCCGCGACACTCAAAAAACTCCAAGTCCTCCAAAATAGATTCATTCGCAGAGCGGTCGGCGCTCGCTGGTATCAGCGTAACGTCGATCTGCACTGCGATCTAAAACTTCCCTCTATCGTCCAATACATGAAGGCGGCTTCCCGCCGTTTCTTCGACGCGGCCACCCACCACTCCAACCCTCTCATAGTCCAAGCTTCCGATTACTCTATCGACACCATAGACCCACGCTACTTCCGTAGTCGCCGTCCGCGACACATCCTTCAGGACCCGGACGATCCCATTGCGGTCGCCATCACGTTGGCAGCGCAACGATCGTCCGGTACACAGACCACAATCAGACTAAACAGTCCTCGCCGGCGAGGACGTAGATTCTCTCGTCATGTCTCTCCAAATTCTAGCCAAAATCGATTTAATCGAACTTTTCGCATTCATAGGGCCCACTACCAACGGTACTCTCATGTACCGGGGCGTTTCTCTCCCGTTCCCCCTGTCCTGGCAACGGTCCAAGCCGAGGCTCGCACCTCCTAGGTGGCCCTTGCGCTAGTTGCCTACACCCTCTCTTTTGCGGCGGAGCGCCTTTCGCGCTCGCCCTCCCGCCCGGTGACGCTGCAGAGGCTACACACAGCCAGCAGCAAGTAGTCCGTTCGAAAAAAAAAAAAAAAAAAAAAAAAAAAAAAAAAAAAACGGCGCCGCAGCCATCATTCATGCGCGGATCGCGGCGGTGCGCGGGTCTCGTCGTCCTGCACAACACTAATATTACAGATCCGAAAGTTTGTGTGTAAATTTGTTAGTGAGTAAGTATGTTTGTTTCTGTATCTTTACGCTGTAACGGTTAAACTAATTTGGCTGAAATTCCCAATGTACATAGCTTGTACTCAGGATTAACACATATGCTACTTTTTCACTTAATTAAACACGGCTTTAAAACATTAAGTTAAATTTTAACTTTTCAGAATAAGTCGATTTGACAAGATATTATGGAGTCGATATAGTTTAATTTTGTAAACACTAATAGCATAGTAGAAATATATCAGTAAGATGACTCGAGGCCCGTAGGAGATTCAAATGCCTACTCTAGCCGAATACGCAGGGTTGTCACTATCTCCGACTTTTAAAGGTACCTATAGGTAAAATGTATATTTTAACAAACCAACAAGTTAGGTACAGTAAAATAGTATAAAATGTGGTGGTAAAATAGATACGATTTCATTTGCATAAGCCGCCGACAGAGTCAAAAAAAAACTTGAAAAAAATATTTTTTTGCATATGTGAAAAGAAACCACGGTAGTAGTTTATATAACGAAGTTAAAAGGAAAACTAATATAGCTAAGTAGGCTTCAATAAATCAATAATATTGGCCGTCGGTGACGATGACGCGAGTTCCATAATTTTTGTTCACCCAAAAAGTGCTCAACGCGCCTATAGAAGTTTTCACTTTAAAAACCTACATAAATTGAATAAACACGTAAAGTATGTTACACTATATGTAGGTATATGAACTTTACCTATCTGTTTACAAAATATAAACGCGCGCACGCAACTCAGCACGCGGCACGCGACATCCGTCTGCGCGGAAAGGCCCGTGGCGAATGGCTCGAATACGGCGAAATGTCGTCGACCGCGTCGACGAGCGCGGGGGCGACCCCGGCTCGTGTCGTCTTCGCCGTTCTGTTTGTTGTCATAGTGTGCGTGCTGAGGCACGTGCGTACGGCCGTGCACACATACAAGCCGCGTTTGGTACCACTCTATGAAGACAACTTACTTATATATTTCTACTATGCTAATAGTCTAGTTTTATAAGACTACCAGAACTAGTAATAACTAGATCAGATTCTGGTTATATTTACAAAACAGCTTTATCAGTTAGTAACAGGCTTTCGTTTATTGATAGTTACTAAATAATTATATCCGTGGCATGTTAGTAACAGCAATGAGATATTTTTCAGAGTAAGTTTCACCAACAAAAGGGGGTGCCCTTTTTGAAACTTACTGTCACTTAAACATATCCAAATCTAGAACCTAAGTTGATTGATCACACTAATATTATGAAGTAAAAGTTTGTAGTGTTTTTGTATGTTTATTACTTCTTCACGCTCAAACGGCTTGATCAATTTTGCGCAGCTAGTAATGTAGCTAGTAATATATCTGACTTGCTGTTCGTTTTCTATAAAAACATTAAAAATATCAGCCTATATCCGGCACTTCCGTTTGGGACGCTATTTCACGCTTCGTACGCAGCGCGGAACCGCGAGAGCTTCCACTGAATGCATATCAATATGCATTTGATAAATTACATATTGTGTGATATGACACAAATATAAAAGCTGTCCAATCTTTGGATCGGAATCATAGGAATCTTTCCTTTGGATGAACATATCGATCTGAAAGTTTCAAACTATCACAATTTTTTCACATATTTTTTTTTAACATTGATTGTATGTGGAGATATGTTATCACGCACAAAAATGGATAACATTTTGCGATGTCTCTACTAATGCTACAAATTCAAATATTTGTGAGTTATGTATAATAATTCCTGTCTATAAATGCACACCTCTTCTACCAATTTGTCAAACGATCGAGTATCAAGTGTATGACATTTTACGGGGGGGCGCACATTTTTCGACTGGTAGATCTTCCAATGTTTTTATTGCCACGGCTGAATGGATATACCTAAATTGGTGTTAATCTGGTTTATTTAAAAACCAATTGAGTTAGATAGAGATATTTCAGTAGTTGGGATAGAAGACAACCCGGCAGTCTCTTAGCGACACAGCGCTTCAAAGGCTCAAGAAATAGGTCTAGGTTCTTAGTCGTAAAACAACAGCTGGTTAAAATTCTTTAGGCGGCCTGAAAAGTATTTACTCCAACTTTCCACTAGTATATATATATATATATGGTCAGGGTAAGTCTACAATCTTGCAGGGGGTGGTTTGGAATCGGCAACTGGTCACAAAAAATCATACTGTTCGATGTCACAAGTCAGTGTCAAACTGTGACACTGACAGTTTCTAAACTATTCTTGAATCTACCTGAACAAACACAAATAATGTCATCAAAATCGGTCCAGCCGTTTCATTTCAGTCGCATATACACGTTCAGAAGAATTATATGTGAAGATTCCATTTCTATCCAACGCAATTATTTTTGAAGCTTTTTTCTAAACATTGGCTAAATTGTATAAGTCAACACCATTAATATATTCCTATATTAATAGTGTAGTCTTGTATAAAATCTAGCTCCACGAACAGACAACAAAGCATTTCCGCTATATCCAAGTCTATTTTGGGGCTTTCTCGCCTTGAAACTTAACTATACAAACCTAAGGGCAGTGTAAAAATACTTACAAGAGGAAGTCTTGCTCCCAACTTGGGGTGGGACCCTTAACTGTCACCGTCGTCGACTTGACATTCTGCAGTTTGAGTGTCACGTACGTGTTAAATTGTGTTGCTGTAAAGGAAAATAAAACATATTAGCATACAGTTGAGGCGTAATTTGCATTGAGCTTAGTCGTGCGAAGTGTAAATGAGTGACAATGTATGAAGGAGCTTAGAGTTACAATGGAAGGTTTCCGCTTTTGTTTACGATGTGAGTAAAAGTTGAAGGTAATACGGTGTTTGGGTTAAAGCTTTGTTCGCTACTGTTCATATTTTTTCTTGGGAATAATGTTTTGACCGAGCGAGTGCGAAACAAGAGCGAAGCGTCTACGTTTTAGCTTGGGCAAAATTGCTTTTGTATGTTTTTTTTTCTTTTTATGCTCGATAGACAATCATTTCACCACTACCCCACCTGATGGAAAGTGAAGATGCGGAAGAAGATGAAGCATGCTTGCCTAGAAGATACCTATTCCTTCTTGACTTGAGGACTCCCAGATTATTATTATTATGTCCAGATTTCCGGTTATTCTCTTCTTAAGGTCGCATTTCTCAACAGTTTCTCGTAATTTTTTTTAAGCAGGTTTTTTAAGCATTTTTTGTCGACTCAGTTTTTGGATTTTTTCAAAATGGCGGATACATTTAAAATCGTAAAAACATATTTTAGTCATTTCTGAAAATACGCGAAATTTTCAGCTCACTGAGCCACTAGTTTAATTCTTTGGAGATAAGATTTATAGAGTAGACCGTGAAAACTCTGAATATTAAAACAAATAGATACGTGAATAAAAGGGGCATGTATACGTCAATGCGTCAATGGTGGTAAAAAGGTGCTCCTTTTTTAACCACAGCCAATTATCCCCCTTACACTTTTGCACATAAAGGTGTATATTGCGTAAATTACATCGTGGCGGTTACGCAAGGTCACGCGTGGCAATGTTTGATTTTTATGGTTATATACAAATTTTGAAAAACGGGCCTTAGAAAAAAAACAAGCTGAAGAAATCATTCGTCTAGTAAATATGCGTATATGCAATAACTTTCACGGTAATTGATATAAAATGGCGGAACGAAATGGTTACAAAAATACAAATTGATGTTATTTGCATTAGATTTAATATTTTTCCTTCATATTTATGAACGTTGTGATTATTTTAAGTCGAAGGCATCATTTATCGTATCACACAGATGACGACGAAGATTTTATTTATCTGGTTTTATCATGAATGCCGAGTAAAACGGTTACAAAAACACTCGTTTCAGATGAAATTCTGGTATCGCCACCTTAAGTGTAATAGAGTAAATAGGATCTTTACCTTGTATACCAACATAGCGCGCCTTTTTTACTGTAACAAAAGAAAAGAACACATTAATTATTTATGAACCACTTTTGAACAAATTGCTAACAAATATAAACAGAAACGCTTTTACACTCACAGCCCTACTCTAAATTCGATATGTATCGTGGGTGCTGGAAACACACATTTGGAACATGATAAAAAAGCTTTTAACTGTTACCATTATCTCACCTGAAGTTAAATAACGATACATTCGACGATGGAACACGCTTGCCTAGAAAATACCTATTCACTTTCGACTTGAAGACTCCAAGAACTTCTTTTGGGTAGAAAACTTGTTTCCACCGGGCATCGAACCCGATATCTGCTTCTTAGTAAGCAGACGCGCAACCAACAATACGACATCGGGTGTAACGATACATATACGGGCCAATTGCCTATATTTCCTAAAACTATATACATCTATACAGGAAAGACCTAAATTACCTACCAAGGCATCGAGCTTATAGCTTACTAGCTGAACAGCCCGTAAACGTGGCTTTCTATTGGTAAAAGAATTTTCAAAATCAGTTCAGTAGATCCAGGGATTACCCCTACAACCTCACAAACTTACAAACTTTACCTCTGTATAGTATTAGTAAAGATAAAGATTATCGGGTGTTAATACATCTTTACGATTGAACATATAGGCTAATATAGAATGACGTAACCATTTAGGTTTTAAGTGTCAAAGTACTTTATGCATATAGCCTTCCGGATAAAAATTAATGAGCAAAAATGCCCTTATTCACATTCATACATCACATGGTTGTTTGCGTGCGACACGTCAAGTACAAAAATAGTAGCGCAATCGATGCCACCACTTCTGGCTTTACAGTTGAAATTGTAAAGTGTTTTGTGGCCGTTATGGACTGGAGTTCGTATAATCATGACTATATATATATATATATATATATACATACAATGTTTTGTTGCAAAACTTTTTCACGACTTTAGCGATGTTAATATCGTGTAAAAATTATAGTATCTGCACTTCAGTCAGCGATACTCATAGCAAATAAACACGTTATCGGATTAGAAACTCAACTTGGCGCAGTGGACAGGTGTCCGCCCTCTGCGCCATGGGTCCTGGGTTCGATTCCCGGCAGGAGCACAAATTCCTTCCCAAGGGATATGTGTACTTCTGGTTCTGGGTGTAATGTGTGTGTGATGTGAATGTTTTTGGCACCCACGAAGTCTTTGAACTTAGTGTGGGGCTGTGAGTGTGAATGCGTTTGTTTGTAATATAAACACTATTTTGTAACAGCTCTGGATGCCTTCAAGTGGGCTCAAAAAATCAGATTAAACTGAAGCTAGCATAGGACTAGAAATAATCACGGTCGTAATATTACAGTGAGAAATAGAAGTTTTTCATTTATGAATTTTTTGTTAGGTAACCAAGATATTATTGAGAGGTGGTAGAGCATTTTGTGAGTTGCTCGCCTGGCTTGCTACCAAAGTAGCTTACCACCATCAAGTTGAAAGTCTGCCGCCAAGCCAAATATGGTGTTCCGGCAGTTATCCTTGAGAGCCTGCGTATTCCAGGTCTAGTGTGTTTACCAGCTTCGATCACATCGTCACTTACCATCAGGTGAGATAGTGGTCAAACAATAGCCTGTCACAAATAAAAAAAAAAATAATATAACCTTATACATACTTGATTTTTTTCGATACATTACATTTTTAATCGAGCGAAGCGAGATCTCTGAGTTAACTTGGGTCGTTCAGCACTTTTTCCGTCCGTCCGTCCGGATACATTCACAATGACTTAGTTACTAATATTCGATTATGAGTATTTTGACATCAAACCACACATTGATCAGTTACTTTATGAATATAGTAATAAAGCATCGGTACATGCCGAGACACCGGACGGTCTACGCGCATACTCGACTGTTCCGAAACGAGTCTCGTAATAATGCGAGCAAAGAACTGTGAATGAAGTCGTATACATCCTTAATATATAGTAATAACACTATTAAAAAGTATATATTAATTTAGCATATACGTTTCATTACGCAACAATAATTTAACCATAGAACGATTATTTAACCTGTCAAAAAAGGAACAGTTAATCTCCACGGGTTGGCACTATAATGCAGAAACTTTAACTGCGCAATCAGTATCAATTTATCAACTAACGGGTAACCGCCCTTATCTCCAAGTTTGGAAGTTAGCTCATTGAAAGTGCCCTCTGCCGGCGATTGTAAAAACTTAGGGCCAAACAGAAGGGATACTAAATAGGGAAAACAGAGAGTTGAGTAAGGAAGTACAATACTTTTTTACCGACTATCCAAAAAAGGAGGTTCTCAATTTGACTGTTTTTTTTTTTAATTTGTGTTACTTCATAATTTCTTTCTATGTGAACCGATTTTGATGATTTTGTTTTGCTTGAAAGCTGGTACTCCCCTTGTGGTCCCATTGAAATTTGATCAAGAGCTGACCAGTCGTTTTTGAATTACCTTTTGGAGTTAAATACGCATTTAATCTGATCAAGGGTTCCGAAAATAAAGCGATAAAGCCGAGTTTTTAAACTTTGCTTGCGTATAAATTATTTACATTTACAATAAATATTAATCAATCATTTTGAAAAAAAATCTTTCATCATTGATCTTGTTTCATTAAATTCATGATGACGAAGGGCGAACAAGATAGACAATTCATCCTCATTCTTTTAAATTGGCTCCTGTCAGTTTCAAATCTGCTATTTTTACATCCACCCAGTAATAGTCCACTTCTGGGCTTCTCAAAACCCACACTACTGATATTGATGGACAAGTTCATCATTTCTAGACTCTTGTATAAAAGGTAACTTTGAATTAACTACACATACAAAACAGGCGTGTTGTGTATCGACAATGGATCTCAATACATAACTATCAATATTACAAGACAACATTTTAATAAAACCGGCCAAGTGCGAGTCGGACTCTCGCACGAAGGGTTCCGTACCATTATCTATAAAAAATCAAGTTTGTTGTATGGGAACCCCCATTAAATATTTATTTTATTTTTAGTATTTTTTTTTTTAGTTAAATTTTTATTATTTGTTGTTATAGCAGCAATATAAATACATCATCGGACGGACAGCGAAGTCTCAGTAATAGGGTCCCGTTTTTACCCTTTGGGTACGGAACCCTAAAAATTAATACCTGATTACTAGTACGAAATGGCTTCATATTGATTAAAAACCAAAAAAATCACTACATTAGGTATACTCTTACACTTTTTTATATTTTTAAGTAATTTTTGGACCACTTAATTTCAATAACCATGATGCTGATATTTGACTACTTTAACTTTTTTGTAACTCTTTTATAGAGAAATACAGACGCCATTTTGTATTTTTTTTTCATAAAATAAACCTAGTCCATGACATCCGTAGAATTTAGACGAATTCAACGATACCCTATTACAATCGGTTTATTAGTTTTGGCACTGTGAGGGAAACAAACTAACATACATAAACACATAAATACTTTTCTAAAATCATAACCATAACCGCTTTGCTTCGCAGTATTTGAGTGAAAATGAAATAGGACAGAGGCTATTTACGCGGGCAAAGCTGCGGGCCGGATCTAAATCATAATTGATTTCAACATTTCGATTATAATAAAAAAATAAACGCATTTACAGCGCCACACTAAATTCAAAGACTTATATCGTGGGTGCCGAAAATATTTACGTCACACAACACAGTCACACCCAAAAACAGAAGCACAAATGTCCTTTTGTAAGGAAAATTGTGCTTCTGGTGGAATCAACTCCAGGACCCACGGCGCAAAGGACAGATACCTGCCCACAGGGACGTGACGGCGAGCGCTCCGCATTCATCCTGAAGAAGGCTTCCGAATGAAGCCGAAACAATTGTCGATATAAACACCGACAACGCGTAAGTCACGCTAATGCCCGTTTTAATTTCAATTTAATAGTTCAAAATGTGTGTGTTTATTTATCAAATTATCGAAATTATGCTAAAAATACTCCTGAACCATTTCAACATTTTCCGTCGCATGTTTCTAAATAAAAATTACCGCAACGGTCACAAAGGCAAAGCGAATATAAGGTATGTAAATTTGTTCCAGTCGAGTTTGAATATAAACAGGAATGTCAAATATTTCTCCTCTCGACGTTGTTAGGGACATCGTTAATGTAAAATTGTTGTCCACTGTAGCCTACTAATATTATAAATCCGAAAGTTTGTGTGTATGTATGGATAATTGTTTCCTCTTCTCGCTGTAACAGCTGAACGGATTTGGATGAAATTTGGAATGAACATAGCTTATGCCTAGGATTAACACATAGGCTACTTTTTAACTAGAACGCGAGCGAAACCGCGGGGCACGGCTAGTTTGGTATTAAGTAATCTACGGACCAATTACCCAATATACCCGATCAATGTAAGTTCGACGCGTGTTAGCGAGCTACGTTTAAAAGTTATACTCGCTCCGTATAAGAGATGGTTGCCAACGCAATCTTTATAAGTTCAATGTATTTAAGTTCATTTTAAGAGATTTTTGTTTACGCAATCTTTGTAAGTTGCATTACTTTTAACAGGCACTAATACTCTTATTTTACCGACTTCACAAAGAAGGAGGAGGTACTCAAGTCGACTGAATTTTTTTTTAAATGTTACCTCATAACTTCGTTTCACGTGAAACGATTTTTTTTTTTGTTTGTTTGTAATATGTTGCTTTCCAATTGGTCCCATTTAAATTAATCAAGATCTGATCAGTAGTTCTTGAAATATCTTCAATAATGCGTGTTTAGTACATCTAATCTCATCAAAGTTCCGGAAATAAATCGATGAGGTCGGTTTTTTTTTTTGCTTTGCTTGCATATAATTATATATAAGACAGGTTTGCTTACGCAATTATTGTAAGTTCAACCTATTTTAGTTTATATGAATACTTAAGTACTAATATATTATTATTAGTACACATAATCCTTTTGAGAGCTTCTTACCTACGCGATATTTTAGATAAAACGTTATTATAGCTACTTTTAATACATATTAATACTGTTAAGAGTAAGTAGCCCACGTACGCTGTAAGTTCAAGGTACATCTTTATCCAATAGGTAATAATAGACTTTTATTTAATCCATGCTAATACTTTTTCCCTTTGAGAGAATATTCCTTAACCAGCTTTTATACCCTTTGATCTTTCTAAGTTCAATGGCTGCATTTATTTTTATAGGTAAAATGTGTATTTATAGCATGTATTTAAATATTGGAGACGATCTTAAAGATGTCATCGTAGCTCATATTATATATTAGAATCTTTGTCTGACTTAGAGACTACGCACAGCCTAAACTGCTGGTCGTAGAGACTTGATATTTGGAGATTACATTTGTCTTAGTACATAGAGGTGTACTAATAAAGGATTTTTTGGAAATTCTAACCCTAAAAGAGCTAAATGGGGTGAAAACAAATATGAAAGCTCTTTGTTTTTTTAATTATAGCGAGGAAAATTTAGTTAGTTCATTTAATAGAAAAAATTAAGTTAACTTTTTTTTTTGCCAGGGTTGCAATGGGGGATAAAAGTTCATATCGAAAGTTCTTTATTTATGAAGTTACACTGATGGAAATTGTATCTGAGTAGTAAAATTGAAGGTAATAGATATATATATCTTTTGCAATCATACTACGTAATATTATAAATCCGAAAGTTTGTGTGTAAATGTGTTAGTGTGTAGGTATGTATTTTCCTGTTCACGCTGTAACGGATAAACAGATTTAGCTGAATTTTTTCATGTACATAGCTTATACTAAGGAGTAACACATAAGCTACTTTGAACTTAGTAATAATAATATGCTTAGAAATACTAACTGCATAACTCACCTTTGTTTAATTTCAAGATAATTATTGGGTTTAAAAATGCCTCACTGCAAAATATACTGAAAATAAGCTAACAGTCTGTACATTATATAAGTATTAATAAGTCTAAAAAGCAGGCTGAGGTATTTCAACCTCCGTAATTTCAATAGTCGGCCAGGTATGTAAATGAAGTATCTCGCGTTAAAGAAGAATTTTGCACTCACAAACAAAAACTTTTCAAGTCATGAAGCGCTTGAAGTAAATTCAAGATATTCGGTATGATGCCTGTTATGCTATAATAGGAATAGTTTGGGGCATATTTATTTGGGGCTATGCTATTTCCTCTAAAATTATAAATCAGAAAGTTTGTGTGTAAGTGTGTTAATGCGTAAAAATGTTTGATTAAACTTGTAGCCCTACACTAAGTTCGAAAACTTGAATCGACTCCGGAAACATCCACATTACACACAATCACGCCCAGAACCAGATACACAACATTCACTTGAGTAGAACCTTGTGTTTTCACTAAAGTTCGAATCTGATATCTGCTGCTTAGTTGGCATCTGCTCTACCTACTACACCAGAGGGCAGTAATGTGTATCTTGTTTATTGTGTACTTAAGTCTAAATACTAAAATTTAATGTAAATATTTTCCTAATTACCTTACAGTATTTTTATATAGGTATTTACAACAAATTAAGGAAGCATTTAAAGGCAAACGCGGCACAATTAGTTACGTCATTAAACTCCGCCCAGGGTTTATTAACCAAAAGTAGAGGCGGTAAGAAACGCTCGAGAATCCGGTATAGACAAAGTTCTGTTGAACGATTCTACAACAAGTGAATAAATTGTATGAAATTGTGTGACATTACCATAAAATGTAAATGTTATCCTATTAAATAATAAATGAGAATACAGATTTTTTGAAACGAAGTTCTTTATGGGACGTTGTATAGTCTACACTTGCTATATAGTCTTGTTTTTTTCTGCTATTGAGGCAAGCATTTGACTTCTATCTAGAAAGAAAGGTTTTGGTTGTGATTGTGTGTGTGATGTGAATGTTTCCGGCACCCAAGGCACATGTCATCAAACTTAGTGTTCGCTTTCGCAGCCCCTGTGAGTGTGAAAGCGTTTATATTTATGTAATTCATCAGTTTCAAATAAGCAAATCTGTCCCAGCTGGATGTTGATTCAACCCAGATTACCGGTGGGTAAATAGGGTATTTGTGCAAATTTTGAAGATAGAAAGAGAGTGCCAAGACCCGCATACTAAGACGGTATAAAATGGCACACAATTACGGCTTTGAAATGATGTATAACATAATTATAATTCTCTTAAGAAGAGTTTTAGGTCTACAAACAATCTTGTGAATGTTATGAAATAAATATTAAAGAAAAATCTATTTTAGTAGCTTTCTCATAAAGTCAGACTATTAGTCGAACTAAAATATCTAGAGCGACTAAATGAGAATATTTTTATTGTAATAAGGGTAATGTAGTAATAGTGGATGTTACAATAATTATTGTGTGCCAATATTATCAAACACAATATTTTTGTTTTACTATTTCAAGCTAATACCCTATTTCAATAGGAAATTACATAGTTAAATCTAACACTATAAGAATCATTGTTCTGACATACTAATTGACAGACAACGCATAGCCTAATCCGCTGGTCGTAGAGACTTGAAATTTGGAGGATACATTTGTCTTAGATGCACTTAGAATGGATTTTTGGAAATTCTTCCCCAAAGAGGGTTGAATAGAGTGAAAGCGTTTGTATGAAAGTTCTTGTTTTATTTGAGTAGTTTATTTAATGTAAAAAATTCAATTATCAAAATTTGTTTGCCAGGGTTGCATTGGGTGATGCAAGTTCACGTTGAAAGTTCTTCATTTATGAAGTTATACTGATGGAAATTCTTCTTTACGCTTTATCAGCTGAACGAATTTACACATAGGCTAATTTTTAACTTGATATACGCGGGTGAAGCCGCGGGGCGCGGTTAGTAGTAACATAATAGTTACTTACTACCACAAAAGTGCTCACATGTATTAAATATTGAAGATTAAAAGGGTTCAAGGAATATAAATGCCGTAAATAAACGATATTCTTTTGTATTTAAATTTATCACAGTCTTAATTAATCACTCTAATATCTTAACCATAAAGGTTATATGAGAGTATACTAACTATTGCTAACCCACATCGAATTTACGAGCTGCCTTAAACATTTTATTTTTTTAAAGGCATCTAGTAATTACATTATCCACTATCACCCTGCCTATATCATCCGAGTATCCGGATAAACTAACGGGCGGAACAGAGATCGCCGACAAAAAGCAACTGTTGCCACGAATTTGAATAAGCGCTTGTACTCTAATGGCCTCCGACTAGAAGCTATAGAGGTTTATCGGACGATAAACGAGATCTAAACTTTGCCAAGAAATAGAGCGTTTTGTTGTTTGTAGTTGTTTAGTGTCGATTCTGTATTTATCACAGGGCTCGTTAAGAGGCTAACTTCCTATATAAATTATGATATTTCGCAATGATATCCTGAGTTTATCAATTCCTATCAAAGTGGATTAATGTACCTAATCATATTTTTTTCTGACTTTTTCCATCCTACATTGAGCCAGTTTCACGATTGAATGAATTTCACTAAATATATATTTTTTTCTCGAATATGATGCCTATTTTTTATATACATATATTTTTTTCAATTTTACGTTGAATTGGCTTTATCGTTATTCCTTATATAAACACCAATAGTGAGAAAATCTGGTTCATTATCCGCTTCATAGCCAACTTTGATAGTTATTTATCTTACTTTTCGAGAATTTTACGAAAAATCCTAAAACTCTATGTACGGCACGCGCGGCCTTGCGTCATCGAGGATTTTTGAATGCTCTTTGATACCTATACAAAACTTTTTAAATATAAAACACTAACTTAACATTTAGATTTAAAAACTGACTAACAATTTAGATATAAACACTAAGGTCATTGCTTGCTTACATGCTCTACAGTGTTGCATATAGAAATAAACCTAATCTAGTAACACAGTTACGTGATACCTGTACAAAACTTTTTGGGAAAGACTCTAATAGATGATGCAGGTTTCTTCGACCGTTGCATACCTATACAATAAAAATCTATTTCTAAATATCTATATTAGTTTTATACATAGTATAAAACAAAGTCACTTTACGCATCTGTCTGTCTATTTATCCGCAAACTCCTCCTTAACTACGCAATAGATTTCGATTTGGTTTTCACCATCATATTTTTTTATGAAAGGTTTATATATAATAAAACTTAATGAAGTTTATATTATTATGTTAGTAGAAAAAAGCAATGTTTTACAACCAAGTCACCGTAAAATTAATTTACTTGGCGTTCGTAGGCTAAAGTTTAAGAGATATATAAAAAGGATGCACTAAAGAATTGTAGGTCAACTAAAAACCAGAAAAAAACTCTGCGATAGCATATCACTATATGTTAGAATTGACTCACAGTAACAATTTCTTTATTTTTTTGTCTAAATTACACTAGTGCAAAGCCGGGACCGGTCGTATCGAATAAAATTAAAATTACCAGACGGACCATCTTATTCTTCATCCGTATAGAGAAACGTAGAAGGATTTCTGAATCTGGCATTTCGAGTCATTAACAACACTCATAACCGATGTGAATAGACATATCTATTTCGTGGAGGTGGAACTCATTGCCGGCGTCTTTGCCTTCATTGAACAAGAGGTAGGATCTGGGAGTCTCCAAATGTAGAGTCTAGCATCTTCTAGGCAAGCTCGTCGCACATCTTTATGCATCATCGCTTTCCATCAGATAAGGCACTAGTCAAATTTTTGAATATATTATAGCAAAAAAACTAATGATGAGATGAAAGGTCGTTCATTGTACTTAAGTGAAGTTATATTTCACACCTCATCACGTAATATTTGTTCGGTGTTAAGATCCAAACAACAATTTAATATTAAAATCTGCTTTCCTTACAAAAGCTATTAACATATTTATCGACTGCTTCTTACAAACATTGCTTTTAATAAACGTTTAATAAGGACATTACCAAGTCAAATGGTCGCTGAGCGCTTCAAAGAAAACATCTAAAGATGATATTTTGAGAGATAAAATTTTACATCATTTGAACGATACTATACACCTATTCTATTCTTTATATTTCTTCTTCTATATCTCTGACGCACTCATACATAAACCTTGGAATACACACCCTCTCTCTCTCACACACACACACTTTAGGTTTTCCACAGCCAGCAATATCAATAATTAAAAATGTTACATTAAGCACAGCGCAAACATAACCTTCTAATAAAAATAATTGTAAACGAGATTTAAGTAAGACCTGCGATACAGGGGTTACTGCTATTTATGCATCCGTACAACCCTATAAAAACAATACGTTTAAGTTTTAATGGTAAGGTGCTATTTTGGAAATTCAATATATATGTATCAAATGACAAATATTATTTGCGACTAAGATAAATCTATTCTTTAAAGTTACTTCAAAGGCCTTGACCTATCTATCTTTTGATCAAACTCTTCGTCACAACAACCATAACCGCACATTCAAATAAATATGGGAGTCTTTAAGTCGCGAGTGAAGGCATCTTCTGGGCAAACATGCTCCATCGTCAACCGCATCGTCACGTTTTTTTAAGAATATTTTTAAATAAATAAATATATAAATGTTCTAAAAACTAGTAAGAGGCAGGGTAGGGTAACCCTGCCTCGTCAAAAGGTTCAAACACTATGCGGACGTTATGAAAAATAACGAACACATTAAATTAATAATACCTGCTGTGATTTTGGACACAGATAAATATTACAAATTATTAGCAGTGTAGTGGTTTGAGCATGTAAATGTTTTTATTAATAGTTGCTTAACACGCAATGGTAGAGGTATAATGTGTTTATTTGTTATTTGCTACGTATAAATAAATAGCCTGATCGAAGAGATCCCACTTTCGTAAGTTAACGGTAGGTCATAATATGATATATAGTTTAGTCCTAGTTACCCTTCCTATGTAGGGCATTTTTTCGTGCTCACCTGGATTGCTACACTCTACTAAAACAGGTTTTTTTACTTGTGAGGGAGAAGAAAATTATGACTGTGTTACTCCAATTGAGAGTCATTTTAGTGTGTACTCTAAAGTATAGAAACAAATAACTTAACCGGTCAAGTTGTGTTGCTATGTGGTGGTGGAAACACCATTTTGGGAGTTCGACTCGCACTTAGCGTTTTAATTATGCTCCACCACATCCTCATATTTTAACAAAAGATAGTACTTATATAGCCTGAAAAGAAACAATCTTCCCTTTTTTTATTTTATAACAAAGCCAGCAGTTGATCACAATCTCACCTGATGGAAAGTGGCTTAGTAAATAGACTGTAAGCCCACAGCAAGGTACCCTATCTCATAAGAATAAAGGATAAAACCAGTTTGAAGAGATATTGGGCATTTAGTAGGCCCCCTAAAATATCTCATCGTACTAAAGAATGAAACTAAGACTAGTTTCATCCTTTAGTACGATGAGATATTTTAGGGGATAAAATTGAAGCACTTTTTGACCGATCACATAACGTGCTAAGCTGCGCTCAGGCCGACCAAACGTTTTTGAGACTACTAAGGCTACTTAGTAGTCTCAAAAAATATCTCTACAAACTGGTTTTATCCTTTATCCTTATGAGATAGGGTGCCTTGCAGTGGGCTCAAGGTATAAAATACTTATTAGCTCTCTTCTTAAAAAATCACGTTATATTTTTCTAGAAATACAAGAGACGGCGGGCATTCGATTCATTTGCAGTTCTTATAAAATTAATTGGAAGCAAAACGCTTCATGCAAATTGTAGGTATTTTAACCATTGCTGAATAAGATTATATGAATCTCTTGAACAGTCAACGTGATGGATTTTGTAGAAAACTGACAGCCTTACCTCTGTTCACCTTTGATTGAGACTCTTATCATTGAGTGACATAGTGGTCAATCGATAGCCTATCATAGATAAAAATAACACACAGATTGTACTCAAGAACAAACGGAAAAAGCGATTCTAAAGAAAGAAGGCTTAAAATAACTTGAATGGGTGTTGGTAATATTTTGATTACCAACATTTATTTTTCAACATTCGGTTAAAAATATATCCACTAAACAACAATGTACACAATAGACTTTTTAAAAATCACGGTTTAAAAACGGTCGTTGTTACAAGGGTGAGGTAATTTGGTTGAAAGGCTGGAAAAGTGTATCTTTTATAAGCCGTTTTAATGCATATTCATATTATACAGCTCGGGAGTATCATCGTTTACTTAAAATAACTGTCTAGATTTCATAGATAATATGTATTACGTTTATGTATTCTATGTCATAGTTTAATTTAGGTATATTATTGTTTATGTATATTCTACATTTATTGTATTTTCTACATTATTTTATTTATACAAAACACCGACGTCCAATTTCATTGCTTACTCCTCTCCATCCAAAGGTTGTCTGGAAGAGATCGCTCTTAGCGATAAGACCGCCTGTTGTTACACTTATTTTCTAGATTATTATTCCTTGTCATGTATTTGTTAAGGTGTTCAATAAAGTGTTTATCTATCTATCTATATTTCATGGAAGTTGCTCATATATCTAACGTCACAGGTTAGTAGTGAACAATCTTACAGATTTGGAATCGGCAACTGTCACAATACAACTAGTGGCTCTGCAAGGTCATAAGCTTACGCGAAATGGCTACAATATGATTTTTTTTAAGATTTCAACCCCAATAAATCCGTTTTTTTTTAATTTGCCAAAAACTGAATCGACACTAAATTAATTTAATTACCGAACCAGTTCACAACATTTTAAGAGAATCGGTTGAGAAATGAGACCCGTAGGGGAGAACAGTCGGGTATCGGGTAATACGAAAGCATTTTTGCCTAAGCTAAAATAGAAATGCTTCCCTAACGATGCTCGCTCAGTCAATTATTAAGAATTAATAGAACAAAAAAATGTCCATACTGTTTGAACTCTCGTCACATTTTCGATGACTTCGTAGCACGTAGCAATCGTAGCAGTCATCTACAATAATTTTAGTGATTGTTGTAGCAGCTGCCTACAAGGTGCCATAGATTACATGACGATTGGTCATATATTACTTGCTAATATGACTACGGCACAGTTTACGTATCTAAACAGTATGTTACATTAAGAGGGTTTATTCCTTTTGTCTTCTCTCTTGCTCGCACAATTCGATAATTTTAATAAATACAATTGTGTACGTGTGTTTTTAAAAATGTATTCAACTACTACTTTCAGTTTACATATCTAAACACTATTTTTTTTTGCCGAATCCAAATCACTCGTTGAAAAATTGTAAACTACTAGCGCCTGAAACTAAATATATTATATCTATATAAATAAAAATCAATTGCCGCATGTATGAAAGATCATCGAACGTCTCGACCGATTTTATTGAATTTTTTCTACCGACCTTACAAAAAAAGGAGGAGGTACACAAGTCGACTGTATTTTTTTTAATATATGTTACCTCATTATTTCGTTCCACGTGAACCGATTTTGAATAAATTTTTATTAGTTTTTTAGGTGTTGCTTTTCAATTGGTCCCATTTAAATTTGATCGAGATCTGATCAGTAGTTCTTGAAATATCTTCAATAATTCGTATTTAGTACATCTAATCTGATCAAAGTTCCAAAGATAAAGCGGTGAAGTCGGTTTTTTCTTTAAGATTGGCTTGCGTTTAATTATTGCTATTACTAAAAATTAAAATTGACTACCATCAAGATAGATCTGAAAAAGCTACAAAATGTAATTTTACCTTGCAGCGCAAAATAAGATTGGACGCTTTGAAACTATAAATACTCAATGGCCGTTTTTGCGATTAGTAACCCTTCACTTGAGTTCCCGACCCTGACTCAGTTAACAATTTATAATGACTTTAAAAATAAAATGTCTGAACTGTGAACTATTAAACAAATTTAGCACGCACACAGAAATATTTAAAGAACGTGTACGTAAGTGCCTGCTTCACACTGGAAGCATTTGGTTCGAAAGTATAAGTAAGGATGTGGCCCTTCTACGACGGTGATTTGCAACATTTCTGTAGAGTGTCCAAAGTATGAGTATATCCAAAATTAAATAAGCTGTTAATAATACGTTCCCGAGGCGTGGCAGTGACAGTTTCCGCCGAGCCACAAAACCAACACAAAGAAGTCTTTTTTCAAACACATAATCGTTGCTTTCACTTCAAATAGCCGATACCAAATGCGTGTGCCTAAATAGTTCTAATACAATATCTTCGGGCCAATTGCCTATATTTCCTAAAATATTTTCTGAATTGCAATGCTAATATGTTGACCCAAATAAGTACTAGCATTTTGATCACACGTCGCCTTAACCAGACGCTCTGATCGATTTTTGCAAAATAGTGAATGGGCTCCCGGTCCCCACGGGCACACTGTCTCAACACCAATCTACTAATATATATATATCAATGTTCTAATACTATGTAGAAATTAAAATTAAATTAATGCAATAGAAATTTCTATTCGAAAGTTTTACCGTACGTTCTAGGATAAATCTCAAAATCGATTGATTCATGTAACGAAAGGAAACGAACTTCTCCCAAACTGTACTCAATACTTCTCCAAAGATACGCTACAGTTCGCTGGTAGTAAAATATATACGTTTCCGTACCCTCCCTACATCGCTTCAATCCCTTCTACCTAAAGATGAATAAGATATACACTTCTGTCTTCAATCAAATCTGTTCCCATACTTGATACGGTCACAGAAGCCAAATAACACGGAATACAAATACTCAGTAGCCGTTTAAAAATATTTTCAACTGCCCGTTGGCGTAGTTAATTGCGTATCTGCCTACTAATTATTGGGTATATTGTTCTACTCCCGCAGGTAGGAACACAAATTTTCTCCACAAGGGAAATTTGTGTTTTTAGATCTGGTTGTGAACGTATGTGAGATATGATAGTTTCCGGCATCCACGACACAAGTATTTGCATTAAGTGCGGAGTTATCAGTGCGAAAGGTTTATGATATGTTTCTTGTATGTTTTATATACAGTCATCCTAGTCCTAGCGTGCTTGCCATCCTCGACCACATCATCACTAACCATCAAGTGAGATAAAGTTAAGATCATATTATTTGAACAATTCGTAGAGCAATAACCTGTGTAGTTAATAAAAACAAAACAAACGAACATTTCCTCAATCGCAGCCCCATACTAAGTTTACTTTTATCGTGGGTGCTGGTAACATTCACATAAAAAAAACATCAGACACAATCACACCTAAAACCAGAAACACAAACTTCCTCCGGGAAGAAAACTTGTATTGCCCCCGGAGATCGAACACCGCAAACTAATAAGCAACCAACAACGCCATCGGGCAATACAACACTACTAAAATGCTAGAAAAATAGCGCAACCTATGCATGGTTAATACTCTTAAGCTTTTTATAATTATGCGATCACTCATTACTGTGAGAGTAAAAACCCCGACCAGGGCCTTTCAACATACTTGAAAGTTATAGTCGATCTCGAACCTACTTACAATATGTCAAGTACGTAAGCTCCTTATTTAAATCAATACAACTTTACTAGCATCAATAAAGGTTTTAGAAACGATCCTTCAGCATGATCGTTTTCTCTTTTTATAGGAAAATAATGTATATTTTATGCTGTAATTTACTCAGCGGGTACTGAATGTTGAACCTTATCGAATGCCATTTTGCTTACTTTTCCACGCGAAATTGCGTACCGGTGTTAGGTATTGATTTGAATATTTGTCTAGACTACTTTCGAATGTCTAGATAACCTGTGCAAAATATGTTGTGGTGTTCCGCGTACTCTTTTTACCTTTAAAAATAGAACTTCAATCCCAAATGCTGAGTCAGCGTGGGCTCTTACGTACGGCTCACCATCACCTTGAGGTGCGACCTATAATTATATTTATCTTTATAACTTAACTACAGGTAAAAAAAAACACCACCGTTTATAAATTTAGACACGCACAGGTCTCGATTATATAAAGTTGTAGCCGCAACAAATATTAATGCATTGGAATAGCCATGAAACTTTTAAATTCGTTGACAAATATTAATAAAATCTGTATAACCATTAGCGTGATTGAGGCACAAGTCAATATATATTCGTAACATGGCATATGAGAACTACTCGTAAATGCCCACATTTATTATTAACACTGCAAATCGTCAGTTCTCATCTGGTTAGATAGAGGTCATAGTTTGTCAGTCGCGAATAAATAAAAAACCTTCCGACATAGACCTTGCATTTATGTTATTAATTTTAGATGCTAATAGTATATTATTAGTAAAATCTCAAAAATCAATGATTTACCAATAAACGCTTGTTGGTTTGTCTTTCCTTCTTTTTATATCTATCTAGAAAGAAGTTATGAGGTAACAACACATATAAAAAAAATACAGTCGACTTGAGAACACCCTCCTTTTTTTCTCCTTGTTTTTGGGGCTGTAAGTGTGAAACCGTTTCATCATCATCATCAGCCTATTTTTGTCCACTGCTGGACATAGGCCTCTCCTAATGAACCACTGAGCCCGGTCATCGGCTCTTCTCATCCAGTTTCTGCCGGCCTACTTTCGCAGGTCGTCACTCCACCATGTCGACAGGCGTTATGTTATACATCTAAAATACAGTAAGATTATGGACTTGACCTTGACTTTGATTTTTCCTGTCTTAGACTAAATCTTTTTTTTCTTTACACGAACAGAAAATCGGGTTTCACATATATTTATACGGCAAATGTGAGAAAAAGGCCGAGGCCTAATAATATATAGGGGTGAGAAATCGAATACCCAAATTGTACTGTTGAAGAATTTATAGCGGTGGCAATATCTCCACAGCCAGTAAAATTGACATGTAAATATTTGCCTATCAAGTTTAAGTACATACAATTTGCTGGGGGTTGCTTTTATCATGAAACATTTAAATGGCATTTATGTATTATTGTAAATTATTTTTATCTGTCCACAATGTAAAACTAGTGAGTAGTCATTATCGCGCTCGTGACACATCCAGCTTAGTAACAGAGTCTCTGGGTCACCAATATACAGACCTAGCCTAGTTTGAGGCCCGCAGTGTCATAACTAAATGACTGTAACAATGTTTATGACATGATGCATGACAAATTCTAATGTAATATTTATGTATAATGTGTTACACAATGTGTTTTTTGGTAAATAAATTAAAAAAAATAATAATAATAAAAAAACATTTAAACGCAATATCGTCTTGATACGACAACCATTTAAAACTACGGTGACAATAATTTGAATCCACAGAGTATGCGCAAAACCAGACAAAAATATTGTAATTTTTTTTATTTACTAGCTTCGATTGTAGCTGTTGTACAGATTGTTTTTTTTTTTTACTGATTCATTACTATTGTCGAATAAAATTTAGGAAATATGCATTTGTTGTATCATAATTTATAATTGAGAGACGAATTTGAAGATTGAACGAGCAAATCGCCTGATGGTAAGCGTCACGCTTGCCCATTACAATTCAGAGTCACCTAGAGATTTTTAAACATTTAATGGTCATAATCCAGCTCGGCAAAGCACTGCCCTCGTCAGCCTGAGCTTATTACCGACTTCCCAAAAAAGGAAGAGGTACTCAAGTCGACTGTATTTATCATAACTTCTCTCCACGTAAGCCGATTTCGAAATTTTTTAGTTTGTAAAATGTTGCTTTCTAATTGGTCCCATTTAAATTTGATCAAGATCTGATCATTAGTTCTTGAAATATCGTCAATAATGCCTATTTTGTGGACTACTTTGACGATGTTCTCGTTTAACCGACTTCAAAAGTTACCTCATAACTTCTTTCATTTTGAGCCGATTTTGATGATTATTTTTTTATTGTTTGAAAATTAATAATTTGGTCAAGATCTGATGTCTAGTTTTTGAGTTATAGTCAATAATGCGTGTTTAATATAATCTGATCAAGGTTCCGAAGATAAAGCGATGAAGTCGGTTTTTTTAAGCTTTGCTTGCGTTTAATTACACACACACTAATGTTTGCACACTATTGCTTGGCGGCTGAATGTCTAGTAATTGTGTGAAACCACTAAATATATTGTTTACTTTTATACATTACCGGTAAAAATGTCATTAATAAAACCATTACATTCATATTACTTTCCATCTGGTGAGATGGCGGTCAAATGCTTGCCTATTACGCATAACAAAACATTTCATAAATATTTGAGAACGCAATCAGGTTTGGGTAATTTTAAACGCGGTAATTTCGGGGTTCTTTCTGCGACGCAGATTCTATGACACAATGGATGCCTTGAACGAAAGTTGACAGGTCATCAAAAACGCGGAAGCGGACGACACGAATCAGACGAGCCAGTAGCGTGAGTTTTGCTATTTTGAATTTCCCATGTATTTTTATCTTCTATATATATAAAAATAAATGCCACTTTTCGTTGTTATTTTATAACTCGAGAACGGGCTCACCTATCCAAACCAAATGTTTAGGCTTTGTTCGGACTATTTAGTAGATGGTTTATGTGAAGGTTGCACAAAATCGGTCGAGCGGTTCTTCATTTATCACACCTGGGCGAAGCCGGGGCGGATCGCTAGTCACTTTATATTAATAAAATTCCTTATTTAAAACCGTTTCAATATGAAAGTAAAGTATATTGTATAACTAACTTCGCCCCGCGGTTTTACCTGCGTAAGTCCCAGACCCTAAAGTTTTCCAGGATAAAAAGAAGTATATGTGTTAATCCAGGGTATAAGCTACCTCGATACAAAATTTATCAAAATTGGTCTAGCTGTTTGAGCAGGAAGAAGTAACAAACATACAAACACACTCACAAACATTCGCTTTTATTATATAAGTGTGATGTAAATTATAGCATATGATAAACTAGCCGTGCCCCGCGGCTTCGCCCGCTATTATCAAGTTAAAAAGTAGCATAATATGTGTTAATCCTAGGTACAAGCTATGTACATTCCAAATTTCATCCAAATCCGTTCAGCCGTAAAAGCTTGAAGAGGGAACAAACATACTTACACACTTGCACTATTACACACAAAGTTACAGATTTCTAATATTAGTATAATTGTATAACTGTAGGAATTAAAAAATATAAACAATGGACCTACATTTAAATCCCTTGTATAATTACTGCTTATAATGTGGATAATTGACTTTTTCAATAGGCAATTTCATTAATAGGAAGGTATAAGTCAACGCCTTCTTTTATATAGTTGATATATTTTATAACATAGTACACATTTAACTACTACAGATATTATGTATTAGCTTACATGCATATAGAGGATTTGTTTTATGCCCGATAGGCAAGTATTTGGCCTCAATCTCACCTGATGGAAAGTGATGATACAGCCGAAGACGTAACATGATTGCCTAGAAGGTACCTGTTCACTCTTGACTTAAAGACTCCCAGATTATACCGCTCGGAAAACAAAGACTAGGGTAATGAGTTCCACTCCTTCGCAGTACGGAGGATGCCTTTACTCTTTTTTTTAATTGAGAGACGAGACGAGCAAATCTTTCGCTTCCTAGTAAGCGTCATTGTCCATAACAGTTCAGTGCCACCCAGAGTTTTGAAGTTTCATAGTTAAAATACCAGCGCGGAAAAGCACTGCGTTCGTCACCTTGAGATATAAGTTGTTAAAACTCTTTACGTCATGTAATTCCACTGGTAACATTGACCTTCAATCAAAAATCAAAATAATTTTACCGTCTAACAAAAAGACAAACTGAAAAACGTCATCCATAAATGGTTGACATACCTCCAGTTTGCCCGAAGCGTTTCGCTTCTACGTTTATCATCCGTACTGCGAAGGAGTGGAACTCATTGCCCTCGTCTTTGTTCCCCGAACGGTATAATCTGGGAGCCTTCAAGTCAAGAGTGAATAGGTACCTTCTACGCAAGCATGTTACATCTTCGGCCGCATCATCACTTTCCATCAGGTGAGATTGTGGTCAAATGGTTGCCTATCAGGCATAAAAAAAACAGTAATGTTTGCACACTACTGCTTGGCGGTTGAACATCAGGCAATGGTCCCCATCATTGCTCTAGGCGGACTCTGCAAATGAGTTCTACGACGACAACTTTACTCTTGATATGAAATACTCTCAAACCATTCGAAGTTAAATGTCCAAATCCTTTTCTACAAAATACCATTAAGAGAGTCGTAAAATCAATGTAGTTGTTGCCAGAGAATGCAAATGAGATCCCATAACTCTGAAATGCGTAAAATACAACACAATTACAGTTCTCTTCCGGGTTAGTAAAAATATTTACTGTTCTGAAAATGTTTTTGGAGAGATAATCTGAATTTAAGATTACATTGTAACTAGTCGTTCGCGCCGAACTGAGATCTCGCGCCTACATTTTGCCCCATGGAAAAAAACTTTTGAGGTTCATTACTTATAACTTTTTTTGTATATTATAATTGCTGTTGTTCAAGTACAGGATATTATACGTAAGTTTCAGCGTACAGTGTGAAGCCGTTTTTAAGATAGATCCCGGGACAAAATAGGTCTAAAAACAGTTACTTTGGTGGCCTACTAAATCGTTATTTTCCAACATAGTTATTTTTTTAAACCGTTTTCGTACTCTTCTTGTCAAGTCCTTTTCAATGGTACCCTACAAGGGTAGATAAAAAAAATGATGCTCCTCACCTACATGTATGGGAGCCCCCTTAACAGTTTCATTAATACAATTTTACATGTAATTTCTGGCTTTGGGCCGTAGTTTTACATATTTAATGAGAATTTGAAGTCATTCGCTTATATGGTTTAGACGCTAGATGCCTCTGACAGACGGACGGACGGACAAAGTGCTGAATGACCCAAATCAACTTGGAGATCTCATTTCGCTCGCTCAATAAAATTTGTAAATTTTCTGTTGACACAATTATTAAAAATCTACACTAATTTCTAACAACAAATATTTTTGTTTATTAAAGCTCTATGTCATTAAAACTCTATAACTACTGATTCGACTAAATTTTTTTAAATAGATAGCTATTATATACAATAAAGCAAATAATACTTTTTATTCATAGTAACAACATAATTTAAGTAGCAATTGTACATTACATTAAACTAAAAACTAAATTAAAATTGAACAAAAAAAAAAAAACTATAATTAGATATAAATATGTACAAAACTTAATCTAATAGTCCGCTACCAGTAGGCAAAGTACCCAAAATGCTGGCAGCATTGCCACGTATTGCAATATAGCTAGAATATATTGAGTGTAATAGGCTATATTCTATTGAGATAAATTAGATTTTATTGAGTTTGGGCTCGTGTTGTTTTACAGTTAAGTATGACGAGGCTCAATCTTAACTCAGAGTTTCAGTTTGTTTTCCGGTTTTCTTGAGACCGCTTTCTCTGAATTTTCTAAGTATATTAACTAGGTCACACTCAGTAGATTGAGTCATGATGGATCTTCAGAGATATTATTTAGCTTATAAGTACCATGGGCTTGTGAAAGTTCCAATGCTCAGCAAAATTGTCCATGATGAAATACTAGTGAATTAAGGACTTAAATAATAGTTACACTAGTAACAGATATCTTACTTGAAACAACTTTATTTATGCTTTATGTAAAAGCATCAAACGCGACAATGTATTCGAATTGAACCAAAGGATCTAGAGAAATGGATGTAATTAAAAGCATAATGACTTACGTCCAGATATCTTACTTTTATTTACTTTTGTTCATATCTATATTCATACCCTAGTAGCGAGACCATCATCGCTAAACTTTCACAACTACCTATTGTTATTATACATCATATGTATTATACATGATATAATAAATCATAAAAGTGAATTAAAATAAACCTTACATAATTGAATCAAATCAATCAAATCAAAATCGTTTACGCACATGGGCCCCAAAGAGGCACTCATGAAAGTTAATGACTGTTCTGCCATTTTGAGACGAACCTGGCAAGAAACTCGGTGGCGCGTTTTTTCATTATTATTTTTTATCATTCTTTAACACTATTCCTGAATTATATTAACCTAGGTATATCTATATTAATTTGCAGTTTGCCTCCATGCATCATTGTCATGAATGTAGTCATTCGCTTTATAATAAGCTTTCTTAATGCCCGTTTTATTACTGATTTGAACTTTCCCAGTGGCAATTCATAATTTTAGGATTTTTTTCAAAAAGATTTATTCGTTTTGCTTAATTTAAATGCTATAAAAACCTAGTAAGTAACATAGAAACGGTGAAAGTATTCAAGTTCAGATTGACATCTTAAGATATCTTATACGACAAGACTACGTGTTCAGGTATCAAGAGCACCATAGCAATGATTGACTGTCCTAAAAGCATTTTTAATGAAACTATAACCAGATCTATTGTTTTAATCCACAGAAACAATAAGTTGTCGTGGTAAAAATGAGGAAGATAGTTACGTGACAAATATATATCGACTAGCCGTGCCCCGCGGTTTCGCCCGCTATTATGAAGTTAAAAAGTAGCCTATGTGTTAATCCTAGGTATAAGCTATGTACATTCCAAATTTCATCCAAATCAGTTCAGCCGTATAAGCGTGAAGAGGGAACAAACATACTTACACACTTACAATCTTTCGGATTTATAATATCAGTAGGATTTACTACCAAACATCTTCATAAAAAAATGAATATCCTAACCCATCTAACATCTAACTACAATATAAGTACGAAAGTTTGGAAATTTGTATGGATTTTTGTTACTCTATCATGCTGAAACTACTGAAACGCCTAGGCTGAAATTTGGAATATAGCTATGTGTAACACATAGGCATTTTATGCGGTTGAAGTCGCGAAACACAGCTAGTATATATATGAACATCAAGGATGTTGTAGCTAGATTTGTTTCCTATCTCGATGATGAACATATCTCTGATCGTTCCTTCGTGACTTAAGATGGCGATCAACTTTTCTAGTCCAGCCGTAAGTTAGGCACCTTTTTTAAGGGGTTATCGGTTCCATCTGTGGCCATCCTACTACAATCTTAAATATGGAAGTCTTGCTTTGCCTTTGAACTGACCATCGCACTGGAGATCTACCGCGGCATTGTATCCACACAATCGCAAAAATGTGCTGAGCTGAGTATATTTATCTTAGTTTGCGCTTTGATATTAACAGTTTGCCTAAAATAAATTAATATACGGCGTAGGCAGATAGTAGACAAACGGTGTTTTATCGCAGTTGGGTGTACAGCATAATAATAAAATTAGTTTGGTCGTCATCAGAACTCTAGTCGAATTTTATTTTCATTTAGTAACAAAAAACAAAGCTTCTATATTGTTTACTAGCCAGCCCCGCGGCTTCGCCCAGAGTAGCCTATGTGTTAATCCTAAGTATGGGGTATACACAAATTTAAGCCGTTAAAGCGTGACGAGAAAACAAAGTTACACACAAACTTTCGGATTTATAATATTAGTGTGATATTTGCTTGCAGTCTTATCCATAAATCTGTAATACCTAGATGTCGATATATTCCTATTGAATATATATAACTATTTTGAGTCCCTAGGTTTTGCCTGTTGGCTTGGACAGATCCTATTAATAATGCAGAAGAACCAAATTAGACGGACTATAGATAGCCGAGGTTGAATTTTAAAGTCCGATCAATAGTCCAACATTGGTTTCGATACTGCGTACCTAATTGAATAAACAAATCAAGATAATAGACAGCGTTGTTTCTGTATTTCACGAAATACTGCTTTTCAGTGAAGCACCATATGTATGTATGTATGTTTGTTGCCTGAAACATAGGAAAACTTTTTAAACGGAGGTTTACGATTATTAGAATTGTTATTTTATGATTATTAACAGTTATGATACATAATATTTTATTTTCGTTTTATTATATAACTAAAAACAGAATATAAACCTAGTTTAAAACTTGATCAATACGAGTAAGACAAACTGTATTGGAAAAAAATTTACTTGTGACAATGGAGTTATGAATAAATTTTTTGTATTTGTATTTTGTATTTGTTTCTTTGTTCCCTTACAGAGTCTAAACTAATAAATGTAGGTATAGGGTATCTTATCTTAATTCTACGGTAGTCAAAAGAAGGTGTATTAAAAAAAACGAATTGGTAGCCGTGGTAAATATACAAATACCATAGTCATCAGTATCAGATGACTATTTGATTAATGATGAACGGTTTTCACGTTTTCTGTTTTCCCGAAAAACAGCATCTAGGCTTGTCTAAGAAGAAATAAATCATGTATTTGGCAAGCAAGAGTGAATCACATCGATACTTTTGATTAGGCGCGATTATGGTCTTTTGCTGTTGTTTTTATTTTTTTAAGTATTTAATCTCCGTGACTGTGAGGATAAATGATGTGAAAACGACTTACTCTAGAACCTAAAATAGTGCCTTTGAAGACATACTGAGTTATTTATCTCCTGAAAAAAGGTCGTCACTCTAGAAGTGCAGAGCATATTATAATTGTAACGTCGATGAAGAAAACATCTTTCTATTCGGAACAGCAATATATTTAGCTTCACAACTTTAGTGCGCAGTGTATTATATCTTCCAAAGTCATCACTTATACTTGTGCCTACTTATAAAATCACTATAAATGAACAACCACTCCAGTTGACCGTCGGTGATCGAATGAGTGAGCAACCGTCTTTAAAAAAAGGTAACCTCTAAAAAGAATAGTCGACCATAGCTGCTAACTATAGATGGCTACCACAGCCAACCAATGTCACTTTGAAGGAAGGTGATGTTGCCAGGTGGTATAATATAAATAAACAAGTCAACAACGACCTCATAGGATGCAATGTGACGTAACATAATCTGTTTATATATTACTAGCCGTGCCTCGCGGCTTCGCTCGCTATTATCAAGTTAAAAAGTAGCCTATGTGTTATCCTAGGTATAAGCTATATACATTCCAAATTTCATTCAAATACGTTCAGCGGTTGAAGCGTGAAAAGGTACCAACATACTTACACAATTGCAGACACACTTACACACAAACTTTCGGATTTATAATATTAGTAGTATAGGATAATCCAAGAGCTTTGATCTTGTATATCTCGCAAATGTGTTTTTAACACGATTTATGTATGTGTATCTCTCCTCGGGTCGTAGATTCCGCCATGTAATTTAAGACAAAAGTAACGTATGTTCCCTTACAAGGCCTAGACTGTTTGTGTCTATCTCATAAGGTCGCATCATCGAGATAGTAGTTAAACGCTTGTATATGTGGGTAACATAAAAAAAACAAACAACATTTCATTAAAATATGTTTAGCCGTTAGATACATAAATCGTGTTAAACACACGTTTACGAGATTCTTCTTCATAAGTCGTTGTATCATAAGTTCCCTTCCCTCCTCTTGAGAATATACTACGCTGGTAGTCAGTAAAGCATATAAAAAAATGAAAAAGTAATAAATGGTATCTAAAAATAACTCATAGCCTCGCGTGCCAACAAGTTGTTAAGGTTATGCTTGCAAGAGGACGACTCCAACGAACAGCCTTATTTATTTTAAAAAGTCAGCTATTACGTCTACTAACAATATTTAAATGAGTAGCCCAAAGTTTCCGCTAACATATATGTAAGAGATGAGTAAGAATCCATACTGGAAGTATTTAAATAGACTCCGTGCTCACGTCACCAGGAGTAAAGATAACATGCTCAAGAAGTCAATCTCAGAAGATAACGATTTACCCTGTCCGTGCGCAGCAGATTCAACTATGGCACTAAAAAAAGAGAGTACCTCCTCCTTTTTGTGAAGTCGGTAGAAAAGAAGGACTACAAAAGATATATATTTATAACCTGCAGGGAATGACCTCCCTGTGACACAGTTTCTTGGTGTTCTAGTGTTCTTCTCTCTAGTGGGTACTATAGTATACTATACTATACTATTATTTACCTGAAGCACCTTTATCAAAGTCACGTTGATGCGTATTCTTTAATATTTAATGTAATCTATAACTATTACAATGTTTATAAGCCCTTGTGATCCATAATATGATAGTAATTATGAAAGCGCCCATATAAACAGGGCGTGTTAGCTAGATCTAGATAAAAGCTATCATTATTATTGTACACTCCAATGTTCGAAACTCTTTTCATACAATAGTTATATTTTAGACTTGTTACAAATAGAAACAAGTCCCGCGTCTTTGATCCCCGAACAGTATATAACTTCTAGGTACGCATGCTTCATCTTTAGCCGCATCGTCACTTTCCATCAGGTGATCAATCATAAAAAATACACAGTAATTTATAACTGATTTCAAAATGGAGAAGGTTCTTATTTAGACTTAATATTGTTTTCTTTTCCTTTTTTTTCATTATTATTTTTTTATTTTTTTCAAATAGGTGTAACTTAGTTTCTGGCCTATATGCTTTAAAACCAAACTAAAATTATCGTATTATATCCATAATCTTTAGATAAATGATTAGTAATATAGTTTCAATAAGATGTTGAAAAGATGATCGATAATCAATTTCAGAGATATTGCGAGTCAAAGTGGGTTATCTATAAAAATTAAAACAGGGTGCTTCGTTTTAAGTGAAACTTTTGTATTGTAAGAGAACATTTTAATAATACATAACAGTGTTTACCCCCACCACTTTCGACACACAATAATTAAACGCAAGCAAAGCTTAAAAAAAAACCGACTTCACCGCTTTTTCTTCGGAACTTTGATCAAATTAGATGTACTAAACACGAATAATTGTTTCAAGAACTACTGATCAGATCACTTAATCAAATCATAATGATGTCAACTGAAAAGCAACATCTTTCAACCAAAGAAAATTCAAAATCGGTTCACGTGGAAAGAAGATATGAGATAACAAATATATAAAAAAAAACGACTTGAGTACCTCCTCTTTTTTTGTGAAGTCGGTAGAAAAGCTTTGAAAGCTGGTGCTTTCCCATTGGTCCCATTTAAATTTGGATACATTGAATTTGATTAAGATTCCAAAGATAAAGCGGTGAAGACGGTTTGTTTTAAGCTTTGCTTGCGTTTAATCATTGCCTTACGTGGCATTTCAACGCATGTCGTGTAAAGCTAGTAGTTTAAAAATATTATGTAATCCAAAACAAAACAGCAGCAAATTCAATTCTTTACTTCTTTAAGAAAAATAAACAACAGATAGAGAGAGAGAGATAACATATTTATCTAAATAACTCTTCCAAGTAAGCTAAATGTAGATTGTTGCAAATAAATTTAATGGTGCTCTAAACTAGTTAAACAAAGTGCTTTTTTTAGCAGATACAAGGAAACTCAAGTCCCTGATTTGATAGCGAGATAGAAAGATTAATTAAACAACCCTCGTTGATGTAATTAACGAAGTTTTCTCGTCTTGCGCAGAAAGTTGTGTATGTGTTCGGGTTTGTTAGGAATTTCCACTCTATTCCATGCCCTAGTTTGATGCCAGTTGTAGGATTTAGTTTGACATACGATGACTTGATGTACGTATTAGTGCATTCCCAAATTATTTTTAACCAACCGTGCCCTACGACTTTGCCCGCTTTAATTAAGTTAAAAAATAGCCTATTTTTTATTAACCTAAACTAATTAAACCTAAATTAATTAAACCTAAACTATCTACATTGTTAATTTAACAAAATTCGGTTTACTCGTTACGGAGATACGTGGTAACAAACATTCACACACAAAATTCTTAACATTAACATTCATAGGTTGTGATAGTGTGTGTGATGTGATTGTTTCCGGCACCCACGACACAAGTCATCGAACTTAGTGTGGGGGCTGTGAGTGTGAAAGCGTTTATGTTATGTTTATGTTTGCTGAGGTTTTGACTCATCGTGAAGTTTCGGATACATTTGATTTGCATTCACAACGTATATACTTAGACCACGGACTTGAAAGAAATACTTATGTATCCTCATCCATACCTGAGTGAAGCATGTAAATGTCCATGTGTGCGTGCATCTTGCAGCAATCTTCCACAGCCAACTAGTTACTGGGTGTATTAGCGTTTGTCAGACCTTTGGTGTATTTGTGTGCGTGTAGAGCGAGTAACGTCAATATTGTTACGTCTGATTTTCTTTTACGTCCGTGACTTAGACCCAAATTCATCAACACAAATTAACGATTTATTGCCTATGACGGAGGAAGCTGTTCAATATTTAATCGTGATCTCCTGGTTAATCGACCGTTATGTTAACCGGAGTTTAGTGCACTCGTACCTTACAATTACAAACTATAATTACACGCGTTATTAGTTAAACACACGAGTTAAACTAAAAGAGGTAGATGAACTATTTCAGGTTTTACACTTACTGTATATACACATACAACAAACATTACGGAACGAATGAATGAAGAATCCTCTAAATTTCACGTTTCTACCTATAACAGTTTCAGCCAGGTGATTGTATAGACATGTGACATATATATACAGATTGTTAGATATGTCTGTAAATTAAATATAAAAATCACGATCTGACTTCATACGCAAAAGTCGTATAATTTTCTTCCTTATTTATCTAAGAAGCGCAAGGTGCAGACCTTTTATTTATGGTTAATAGTGAAGATGCAGCTGAAGGTATAGAATGCTTGCCTAGAAGATTCACTGTAGACTTAAAGACTCCATGATTATACCGATCAAGAAACAAAAATGCAGGCAATGAGTTGCAGTCCATCGACGTTCGACCTATCAGATATAGATAGGTATATATAGGTAGAGTCATACACTCGAAAGAAAAACTAATTTCGCCCTAAAATATTCAATACTTAGGGTCAATGAAAAAAAAACATAAATCTTTTGTTACATGACCCGTATTAAGTTCAAAGCCTTGTGATCCAAGTACCCAGACAAGCGGAATCTGGATTACAAATAACAAAATATGTTTGTTTCATCGAATACTTTATATGGAAACTCGACGATAACAAAATGGTGGTTGGAGGGGTGCCAGCGAGGCAGTTTATTACTATGTTTATCACGGTGTACTTCTCCCATTGATCTTTTGTGATCATTGTGATCGATATGCATATCTCCGAACTGCTTTTACTACACATGTAGTTGGGCGTCTGACTTCTAAGCAGCAAGTTTTCGATTCCCGGTGGGAACACCAGTTATATCCCAAAAGAAAATTTTGTTTCTGGTTTTGGGTGAGATTGTGCGTGTGCTGTGGATGTTTCCAGCTCCCACGATACATGTTATTGAACTAAGTGTGGGGCTGTAAGAGTGAAGGCGTTTATATCTTTATGTATATCATTTTTCTGTACGTGTGCATGTGACTGAACTCCTCCTAAACAGCTGCACCGATTTTGATGATTTTTTGAGATTCAGGAAAGTTTTAGATTCACAATTCAATTCGATAATTAGTTTTTATTAAAAAACAATGCACGTGGGGGAAGCCGCCGGGTACAAATAAGTGTTTATATAATATATAAATAGCTAAAAAAATCTAAGTTGTACTGTTTTACCACGTGTGTTTTATATTGGAGCTCTTTGATACATTATGGAGCTCTTTCATTCGATACCCATTACGATGGTATTTGTCTATAATCAACCGACTTTAAAATAAGGAGTTTCTCAATTCGACTGTATTTTTTTTTAATGTATGTTACGCGATATCTCCGCCAATTATAAATCGATTTTGATGTTTTTCTTTGTTTGGTAGAGTATACTTCAGAGGTAGTCCCATATAAATTTTATCTAAATGGGTCAAGCCAAAACCGAAATATAAGCGATGAAGTCGGTTTTTTAAGCTTTGCTTGCGTTTCAATTATTTGTCACTGTTCTATGGAGTACCATGGTCGCCATTTTGTTTATATGTAAAATTATAGGACACTCGTAAAATTGAGACAAATTCAACGATACCTTTACGTTACAATTTATTTATTAGTCCAAACTAATACTGAGATGGAACAATCGAAAATACATTATGTGTTAAAATCATAATTCTCCTATTCTTCGCTATATTGGGGTACAAAGGGAGTAAGTAGGTCACTTCTATTTTCATACCAGCATTTACAGAGATAACTTTTCTTTCACTTTCTTATACTCCTTCCTATCTAATTAGCTGCAACGAATCAAAGAAACAGGCTGTACAATTTGCTAAGCTATTTTTAAGCATACCATTTGTAATTTCATATAACTTATAATAATACCAAAAAGTACAAAGATTTCTGAACGTAAAAGAATAGCACCCGTTGTTCGAAACGCCTTGAAAGAGACAAGGAATTTTAGCTCTTAAATCTAGTGCTGTTAAAGTTTAGTATCGAAACGGTTGGTTTCAGGAAGTTTTCGTAATATGGGCGGTTAATGGCAAAGAGCCAACAAAAATGGATACGCGCGGAGCCTCTTCAAGATTAAACTTCTATTCATTGGTACTAATATCTACTGGAGTATTAAGGTAAAGTATGCACTTAGTGCTTGAATGTTTTGCTAATATATTCTTTAATTATATCTTGGTTATTGGGGCATTAATGTTTTATTAGACTGGTATAAATGGATTTATATAACATGACTGTTCAAAAACCCAACTACTAGTATGAAATAGATTCTTATAATTTAAAACCAAAAAATCAATTGTAAATCAAAATCAAAATAGTTTATTCACATGGGCCCAAAGAGGCACTCATTAAAGTTAGTGACTCTACTGCCAGATTCGCAAAATTACAGCCATCACGAGAAAAAACTGACAAGATACACGGCGGCGCATTTTTTTTTAACATTTCTTAACACTACTTAATATATCTAGGTATATCTATATTATGTAGTCGCTAGAAAGCGCTTGTGCAGTTTACCTCCATGCATCCTTGTCTAATGACAATGTTTTATAATAGGCTTTATTTATTAATGCCCGTTTTAAAGATTTCAACTTTCCCAGTGGTAATTCAGTTACAATTTTAGGCATTTTACTGTAAAATCTAACCCCATCTGCCATAAAAGAATTATTTGTTTTGCTTAATCTAAATGCGCGCACTGTAATTTTATGCTTATAAATCTAGTATTAAGATTGTGTGCGTCGCTTCTTTTTAATTTATATTTATCAATATTTTTTCAGCGTTTAAAGGTTATGTAACATATTTTTTATTATATACTAGGAATAATATTTCAATACGTGGTTCACACACATTTTAACAGATACATATTTATTTACAAAGCATACGTTATTAATTGAATCCCTAGGTAATATATAAATCTGTGGCCTAAAGTCTAAACTGGTAATGAAAATGATAAAAAGAAAATTATTACGAGAGCAACGTTATAAAGGGTCAAAACAGATATGTTTTTACTTGCCGCTGAAAGAAAGACGTAAGTTTCAAGTGCTAAACTACCCAAGTTATCTTGAGACGTAGAAATTTGTAGAGAAAATAAAAGAGGTTTTTTCGGGATTAAATTAAATATCCTAATACTTTCTGTTTTTATGGCTATTAATACTATTCAAAACGATTTTTAAAATAAAATTTTGTCAGTAATTATTCAATCGTTTATGAAAATTCAAGCTGCTAATTCACTGAACGTCACAAAGGTTGTTGTTTGGAACCAAACCATAGCAAATTCTTACAAAATACCTTCATAAAAACAATTAGCCCCTTCAAATTATTCATTTTTTTTTTTTTTTACTTCTAGAGTACTTCTTACAAAGTGCCCTATTATAATTACAATCTAGCCAAACTATGGCTAATCAGTAATTTAACTTTAACTTAAACTGCTACATTGCTAAACTAAGAATGTGCCCATTAACACTTTTCTTATTGTCTCTATTTAAGGGTAATACACTATGTTCATGTGTTCCTTGGCAGCACTCTCACTATATATTACACTGATATATACTAACATTACGTTCATACCCAACAAGTTCAAATGGTTTAGTTCTTTTAAGTCTTCTCACTAAGCTGTTAAAATATTCTTTTGATGTTACTTTTAGTTACTGAAATATTCTACAAGAAAAAATATCCAATTATCATTTAGAATCAATTAGTAATTTCTGAAGCAATCGTTAATTTGGTATTTTTTCGCGAGGGAATAAATTATCTCGTTTTATAATTTACCAATTCATAATTTATTAGAAGAGTTTATGGATGGTGGTCCTATTATCCACTACCGCTGCAAAATAATTAATCCGTAGTACGGGGTAACGATTATTTGTTTATCAAGACAAACCTAGAGGAAAGAGAAAGATTATTAGTTAATGCCACTTTGAAAAAAAAAGTTCTGAATCAATTAAGTGGCATTCATTAATTTTGGCGATTTTCATTTCATTTATCTATTTTTAGTAATTTTATATATGTAATATGGGTTCGCAATAATTACAGTTCTCACATATACCTTGTTTTTTTTTTCTTTTAACATTGGCTTTGGAATCATGTGCATTTAGCCAGTTTCAAGTAATAATATATTTCAAGTTTATTTCATATTAAAAGTCCTAGTCACAAGTTACAGTTTATGTCAAATAAAACAGTCAAGATCCAGTCATAGCTCTAGTAAAATGGTAGAAACTTTACTAGAACTTCTATTGGAGTTTTGAAGCAAAGGCGAAAATCAAGTTTTTCAACTTTGTATGATTTGCCTACACTTATGCACGTTTACTAAGTATCAACGGTTAATTAATAATTCACCCTTATAATTACACATGAACACTCGAAGAATCACAGGTTTTGGAAATTATACAAAATGAACAACGCCATTTTTTGACTTTCGCGGCAAAACTCCCATACCTTGTTCCAATCGAAGATTTTGTTTCTTTAGACAAGAAGACACAATGCGTGATATCACGTATATCACAAGCAACTGTCGCTGTGTATACACTAATTAAATATATACATTTATTGTATAGATATATACGTTTTATTCTGTATTATTATTACAAAAGCACCTTTTCACATTTGGGATGAGGAACAATTTCAATGGATTTATGGAACTTCTAAAATTGTTTGCATATCTAGAAGTCGTCTACGTACATATAGGTATATAGAATTTATAATGGTTTCGGTTAAATGGTGTCGCTGAACTGTACTTAAAAATTAACTTAGGTATAATTGTTATTTATTGCTCCAAAAGGTACAAAGGGCGGACTTAACGCTAAACGCATTTTCTACCAGTCAACCACTCATGGTTGAAAAACGGAGGCTGTAGGCATGCATCAAAAATAAAAAAGTGGTAATAATATGGCAAAAGACTCGGACAAAGACTTGCGGCAGCTTTAAGTCACAACTTGGCAAGATGTGGTGCAAGACCGTCTGAATTGGCGATTATTATGTATTTTCTAGGCAATCATGTTATATCTTCGGCCGCATCATCACTTCCCATCAGGTGAGATAGTGGTTAATTGCTTGCCTATCGAACATTAAAAAAAGTATTTGATGCAATTAAACCTTTATTGGCAGTTCATTATAATAAATATTGGCAACCACTTACGTAGAATGGTATATTTATCAACACTTGAACGCGATAAAGATAGAAAATCACAATCGATATAATATTATTAAGTGTATGGCATGTGTATGGTTATGTATGTAAGTAGTTAAATGTATCAAAATGTATGTATGTATAAATATAAAAATTTTTTGGCATCTTAAAATAGACTATTTTTTATTTAATATATACAAATTAAAGTTTTAATTGTAAAATAAAAACAACTTTTTACCGAAGATGTGCACTACCATATCAAATATCCTCGAAATACCCAGGTTAACTGGAAGAAAATGCTTTGTAGCATTAAGTTCGCCTATGTACCAACACCTATGTAAAACAATACTGTTTGTGCAATGGAGAATTTTCTATCTATCTATCATACATCTATGTATGTATGGTTATTTCACGATATGGTGTCAATATTATTTCATGACTTCTAATGTAAGTAGTGTATGATTAAATTATTCATAATTCGATATAATATATCTCTACTGAATTTAAATAGGTATTTTTAATAAGTTTCTTGTGTCTTTGAAGAAGAATGACTCTTTTACTTAACTTCGACTGTGACTGGTTTTATGAAATTAGTTAATTTGAAAATTATTTATCACTTAACACTGGCTAAATGCACATAGTTTGCGGAGCCAAAATTATTAGTATAGTACAATTTTCGTACTCTACGTGTAAGAACATATAACTGCAGCTTACCTCAAAGTTTCCAAGGTCTGTGGAAACGTAAAAGAAAGGATTCCGAAGTTGAATTCCCTTTCAACGCATAACAAAATCTAGAACACGCATAATACTCGTCCGTTCTATTTCAAAGCATAGCGAATTATGAGTAGTTAGCCAACTAAGCTAATACCAACAACTACTGACATAAAAACTCCTTGGTAGTAAAGATGTTTATGAAGTTTTGTGTAGGTGACGGCCGTTTTAGAAATAAGAAATTAAAAAAAAAATCGAAATGAAAATAGGGTACAATTTTTTTATATTCGATAGGTAAGCATTGACCACTATCTCAAATGATAATCGAAATCGAAATCGTTGATTCACATGGGCGCCAAAGAGGCACTCATGAAAGTTAATGATTATATTGCCAGATTCGCAAAATTACAGCCATCTCGAGAAGAACCTGGCAAGAATCTCGGCGGCGCATTTTTTTCATTCATTTTTTTAACAAACATTCTTAATATCTAATACATAATTTTATCAACCTAGGTGTTATTATGGTAGTCGTTAGAAAGCGCTTGCTCAGTTTGCCTCCATGCATCCTTGTCAATAATATAGTCGATCGTTTTATATTAAGCTTTCTTAATTAATGCCCGTTTTATTACAGATTTGAACTTTCCCAGTGGATAGAACGCGATAATGCGGCCGAAGATGCAACATGCCTGCCTAGAAGATACCTATTCACTCTTGACTTGAAGACTCCCAAATTATACCGTTCAGGGAATAAGAACGAGGCTTTCCACTCCGTCGCAGTATATAGGTATTCTTGCCGTAAAAGTGAAAAAAAAGAGTCGTCGATTTTGTATTATTTTCCTAAACATAATTATGGTAAATTATTAAATCGTTTTATTACAAAACTAGGGCATGACTCTTTCAATCGACCGTGACTAGTGGCTAGGACTTTATTTATTTACTTTATTATTTAGACTAAATTCACATCACACATACCCAGAACAAGTAACACAAATTTAACTTGGGGAGAAAACTTGTGTTTCCACCGAATCGATTCCGTTACCAGCTGCTTAAAAGAATGTCTCAATGTTTCATTTATTTTAAACTAGCCGTGCCTTGCAGCTTCGCCCGCTATTATCAGGTTAAAAAGTAGCCTATGTGTTAATCCTAGGTATAATCTATGTACATTCCAAATTTCATCCAAATCCGTTCAGCCGTTAAAGCGTGAAGAGGGAACAAACATACTTACACATTTACACACTTACAAACAAACTTTCGGATTTATAATATTAGTAGGATGATGAATCGACAGCGGATTCTACCGAAACTAAGATGCCGCATTCCGCCTTAAAATATTACGTTTTATGCCCCTATGTCTATGTTGAACCCTGACCTTACAAAAGAACCGTAGTTGAACCCAAACACATTCAGATATGAACTGAAACTTCGTCTAACTTTGAAACTTCCTTGTACCGCGCACCGATTTAATTACACCCAACGCCCGTTCACCATCAAACGACCAAATAAACTCAAATCAATCGTCATACATTTATGTTGACATAACATCAGTGCGCTTGAAACGTTTCGCTTCTACGTTTCTCATTCGTTCTGAGAAGGAGTGGAACTCATTGCCCACGTCTTTGTTCCCTGAACGGTATATAGTATAGTCTTCAAATCAAGAGTGAATGGGCATGTTACATCTTTGGCCGCATCGTCAATTTCCATCAGGAGAGATAGTGGCCAAATGCTTGCCTATCGAACTAAAATATATAGTAAAAATAAAAAAAAATTAGGGAAAGAACTTAATATTTGAAAAAGCAAATGACTTTAATACACATCTCGCTTTTATAATATATGATATAACAAATTTCAAGGACTGAATCTTTGCTGAATTACGTCAAAATCAGTGCAATATTAGCTCTCTAATAATAATTATGTTATGTGAGATAGTGGTCAAATGCGGCAAGCATTTGATTTATAGAGTACAAAAAAAATATTTAAAGGATCTACGCACCACTCATAAACTTATTTAACTGAACTAAATAACTGCCTGTTGGCATAGTTAGATCTGCGTTTGCCTTCTAAGCAGGGTAATGGGTTCGATTGCCGATGGAAACACAATTTTTCTCCGAAGGAAATGTGTGCTTAGGGTAAGTGTGTGATGTGAATGTTTCCAGCGCCCGCGACACAAGTCATAGAACTTAGTGTGGGGCTTAAAGTGTAAAAGCGTTTATTTATTCGTTTATTATTTAAATGTAATATTATACATAAACAAAAGCACGTGGATACAAATAATAGAATGATTTACGCGGCATGCGATGACGTAAGAGGACGCAACCGGCCATGACCCTGGTGCCAAGGTCGGCTTCCACCCTTATACAAAGACAACAGCTTTTTGTGACGAAAATGACGAGGTATCAAAAGTTCACAGAACGAATAGTTAGCTGCTAGAAACGAACATGTAGACAGTTTAAACATAAACTTTTTGAAATACAGGATTAATCAACTCAGGGTGATAAGCCACGGAGAATTTTAAACGGTCAACCTCTTTTTTATATAAGATAGGCAAACGTATGACGGATATCTCACGTGATGGTAAGCGACGATGCGATTGATGCGAAATTGATTTACGCTTTAAGAACAGCAACAAAAAACTAAATATAAGCTGCGAAGTCGGTGCGTTTAAAATATTTATTTATTCATTTATCATTTACTTAAACAGAAATGCTTTTACACTCATAGCCCTACAATAAGTTCAATGTCTCGTGTCGTGGGTGTCGGAAACATTCACATCACATACACAGTCACAACCAGAACCAAAAACATACCGTTTTTTTTGGGGAGAAAATTTGTGTTTCCATCGAGAACCGAACACGATAACCGCTGCTTAGAAGGCGAACTTGAACCAACATTATTAAAAAAACACAAAAACACAAAATTAAGGGAATAAAAAAACAATCCTCCACCCAGGATACAAGTTTTCCTTGGGGAAAAAACTTGTGTTCCCGCTGGGAATCGAACCCGATACATATATATATTTCCCTGCTTAGAAGGCGAACGCTTATCCAACTAAGCGAACCATAAACTGTAAGTTTTGTTAGACAAATTACACTTAATAATAAATAACGTTATCGATCTCTCAATACATTGAGGACAGGTAATAAATACTCGTGTCATTGATTATATGAATAATATATGAATTTATAACAACCGGTATTTTTATTGTATTTTCAAGGTGTATCTGTAGTGTTATATTCGATCGATGGTTACGATATTGATTATTGATACTGCATAAAGTAGCTCTTTGTTCTTATCCGACTATAGCAAAGCAGAAGAAAGTCTTTTGATTTTAGCAAAACGTCCAAATTAAAAAACCAATACCGTGAATTATCTTTTATGAACTCCTAACACGTACAGACTTTTACGTGACCATTTATCTAAGTACGGTAAAGCAAAAAGGAGGGTTGTGATTTTAGCACTGAATGTTTGTTCCCCGCAGCATTTCATTTCTAAGGTCTAAGATTTTTTATTAAAACCAAAATCAATTCATGGCAGTCCATAAAGTGGAGACAAAATAAGAGATACTGTATTCTGTCTCCACTTTAGAGATACTATATTACTATGTAAACATGTAAAACGAAGAAACTCCAATATACCATTTCAAAGCGCAAATTTTTTTGTTGATGAGCAAGACCGCTATCTCACCTGATGGAGAGTGATGATGCAGCCGAAGATGTGACAATGCTTGTCTAGAAGATACCTATTCACTCGAGACTTGAAGACTCCCAGATTATACACAACAAAAACGTAGGCAATGAGTTCCACTCCTTTGCTGTACAGATGATGAACGTAGAAGCAAAACGCTTTGAGCGAACTGGAGGTATATCGACCATAAATGGATGACGTTAGATAGTTTGTCTTACATTTTTGTTTTTTAATTTATAAAAAGCGTTTGTGTAAAAGTTTTAGTTTTTAAGTCGGGTCAATGAAATGAAAAAGCTCAATGAAATTAATTTTATACTGTGTATGTTAGACTCGCACCTCAGTTTACCCCAATTTTATATGTATGGACTCTTTTCACATTAACACGCTTTAGCCAACTTAGCGTAGCATCTCGTAGAAAGATAGGATGCTACGATGCTACGATGTACGTAGCGTGAAGAGGTCTGCTACGACAATATCCTCTAACAAGTAAATTAAAATAAGAAGTATTGAGACTTATTCTTATGAACATTCAAACACGCAAACCTTTATTGAAAGTGCTTAGTTATTAAAATCTAGTCAGAAGAGGATGAAAAAAGCCTTACCACCAAGGATTTCGTTACGGTTACCTTCACCGGAAGCGCAAGCCCGTCACAGAATCAGAAAGCATTTCACCCAACATAATTTTTTTAAACATCTTATTTTAATTCAACCTGACCTTACCCCCAATATGTTTAAAGTACCCACTACTTTAACCTTTTGCCGGAAAAATTTTGATCATACACACAGTCTCACCTCGGATCATAGATTCGATCCCTTCGGGAACACAAAATTTCTCCCCAAAAAAAAATTGAGTTTCTGGTTCTGGTTGTAATTATGTGTGTGATGTGAATGTTTCCGGCACCCACGATACAAGTCGTTGAACGTTTACGTAAATAGATGCACAAATGTCTATTGGGAAGGAAAAATGTGCTCTTACCGGGAACTGAATGTGGAACCCAAGGCATATGGGAAAAAACATGCCTGTAGCGCCAATTGGATCGTCTTTGAAAGGGGCGGGACAGAAGAAGAGGCGGAAAGAGGTTGTTTTCGTAGATCTTTGACCGTAGCGACGACTGGTTTACTACCGAGTAGTGTAACGACTTCCAGAGCACTCTCGATAACATAAATAAGCAAAGTTCTTTCATTTTAGCTCTTCAGTAAGTTTGCACGAAGTGTTAGATGGTCTCTCAACTTGTTTGCCAAACTTTGCTTTCCAATACATTTTCTTGCTAATATAAATATTTGCTTTATTACCTTGTGATTTTTACCCCATTTGAGATGACAAACAAATCTCAAAAAATAATAACCAATATCCGGTTATGAACATAACTGTCGTTTAACCAGGAGTTGATTAGAAAGATTGATTAGCAGTAAAAATGAAACCTCAACACATGACAATTTAGACCGAGATATAGACAACCGACTAGAATAGAAACAGCAGAATTATGCAACAGGCAGTGAACTTCACCCTGAGAAGAATATAACGCGTTCAGGAGAGGGACGAGGATAAAAAAAAACTTTATATTCTCCTTTATAGTAGAATATAAAAGTTTTTACATGGTAATTTAGTGACAAAACAAGCAAGTCACTCGCCTGATGGTAGTCTTTATTCGTGCCCATTACAGTTCAGTGCCTCACAGAGTTTTCAACTAAGGTCATGGCTGAGCTTCTGCATTCTTAATTTGGGTTCTATATGGAATTTCTGAATCTGGGTGTGGTTGTGTGTATTCCCGGCACTCACAACACAAATCTTCGAAATTAGTGGGGGCTGTGAGTGTAAAAGGATTTATTATTAAAAAGCACAAAAATGTGACCGAAGGTTCATGATATCAATCAATAAATAGCATGTCTAAAATAGCATGTTTTATGTGTATGTGCGTTATGCGTTTTATTATGTAAAAATTATTAATGCATGGATGGCGGTCGAGTGCACCCATTTGATCACAAGGTCATTTTACTTCACTCCATAAAAGCCTTGATGTTAACATCATCATAACATGTATTGTTCTACCGCTATAATGCGACTCCGTCTATGCTTACACTTTTAAAGGACTTCAAAAAAGGAGCAGGCTCTCAATCCGACTGTATATTTTTTAATGACAAAGTTAATTTATTATATTTAGTGTGTTAGTGTGCGGGCGGGCGGTTGTTGCATCCTGCTTGAAGCCTAACAACCTTATCTGGATTAACACTAAATATAATAAATTAACTTTGTCGTTTTGGATTTCCGAAAAGTAACGCCAAATTTATTTTTTTGCTGTCTCAAAACTTTTTTCTAGTTGAACCGATTATGAAAAATATGTGGTCTCAAAATGGACCACAATTGATCAAGATTACATTTAAATTTGATCACGATCTGACCAGGTCTTGAGTTACCCTCAATACTGCGTATTTAATTAATTTTATGCGTATTCAATCAACGGTTTCGAAGATGAAACGGTGAAGTCAGGTTTTTTAAGCTTTGCTTGTGTTTAAATTGTTATAGTGATAGGACTCTTTTGCAGAGTCCGCCTGGGGTAGTACCACACCATTTTCAGACATTCAACCGCCATCATTATAAAGTGCAAAAATCACTGTTTCTGATTTGAGGACAATGCTTTCAGTGAAATTACAGGGCATATAACATCTAATATCTCAGGGTGATGAGGGCAGTGCATTGCCGCGCAGGATCTCGAACTATTTAACTATTTCAATACAAACTCTGGGCGGAAATTCTCTCTCTATTACATAAAAAAAATCGCGGTGATGGTTCTATAGGATAATCTGCTAATGTTATAGTATAAGTCATTTATCTTTTCTACTATAACGCTATTACTGAATCTGTGACGAAAAAAATAACGTGTTAGTTCGTTTTTTTTTTTTTTCAATTTGTTTGTCCAACATCTTCTTAAAGATTATATGTGCTATATACTCAAATAAAAAATCTGGCTTATTCACTAATTGTTCTAAGACTTTGTTAATCTTTACGTATATAATTCTTGTGTACGTGTGTATGTGACTGAACTCCTCCTAAAAAGCTGGACCGTTTTGATGAGATTTTTTGAGTGTATTCAGGTTTATTCAAGAATGGCTTAGATAGCAGAATAAATATAAATATAAAAAACATCACTCGGATTTGGTAAAGTACTAGGCAACCATAAACGTGCATTGCAACGCAACTTTAGAAAACTATACCATCAAAATTAAGATATCCTAATTAAAAGCATTGATAAAAACGCATATTATGAATATTTATATCACTTTCTATAAGGTGATATAGTTTAGAGTGATCAAATGCTTGCCTATCTAGCAGTAAAAAAAGTTTTATTGTGACTTTATTTTAAACTGATATTTTTACTATATTCCAATATTTATACCATTTTTCTTTAATAACTTTACTATACCTTATTTACGGTGTCCTGAAATCTATTTAGTTTAGCAGTATTACCCGTGTGATGAAATAGATGCACTCAACAGTTATAAAGTCTAGACACGCAAGCAGATCACAGAGTACGTGGAATGACACTGGGGAATCTAGACCATCACTTTTAATACCAGACCTTCTATACAGATGTGACACGCTATTTGTTGAAGACGTGACATAATTCCCAACTACCGTGTCACCTAGGGTCTATCAAGAATGCAGCGCTTAAGTGCTTATGGTCTTTTTTTTTTGGCTAGCGCTTGACCATTAACTTAACTGCTGGTGAGTGATGATGTGGTTGAGAACTGTGAAAACTGGAAAAATATACCTAGAAAATGAGTAGTGAACTAAACGAAAATAATTATTCACATTTAAATTTTTTTTAGTCTATGTCGCTCACAACTACTGAAGTTCTTTACAAAACCCTATCTAGAAGAAAAAATTAAAGGCATTCGGATTGAGCCAACTCATTAGATTTTTCATTCCAGGGACACTAATGCTCGATATCTTAACATCTAACTACTGGAGTTCCATATATACACAGTTTCAAGCTAATATAAGCATTTAAAGAAAATACTTTAAGCATGATTGGGATAATGGCGAGCAATCGGGAAGACAATTTCTTAAAGCAAGTCTGATACACATCGTGTTGTGAAGATATCTGCTTGAGCAGAGTTCCGTGTAAACAGACACTGAACACTGTAGGTCTATTCTGGTCGTCAAAATACGATCGTTCGAATTGAAGCGACGTCGATACGACAGTCGATAGGTTGAAATTTCAGTGGATTCGATGTTCATAACAAAAGAAAATATTTCGCATTCGACGTCGATGTAAAGATAATGTATGACCGGAATAGACCCCCTGATAACGTGGGCTTTGTTCTGAGAAATACAAAGATTTATCAGAAAAATCTTTTGCAAATCAAAGCAACGTTAAACATGTTTACTTTTAAAAGCCCGCTGGCGTCTTTAGGGGGCGCGTACGCCTTCAATGCAGCGAGCTTCGTATTCGATTCAAGGTGGGAACACATATTTACTGCTCAAAGGAAGAGTTTTACAACAATACCCGAATCCAACCGTGAGTTATTTAGCTGAATCCTAAATATATGTAAAACTTACGAAATGTTCAATCAATCAACAATAATCACCTTAATTGGACCACACATGCCGAGGATATGAATTCAAAACTTCTACATATAAAATCTATTGTTAAAAATGTATTATACTGAAAAAATCATGCGAAAATTATTGTGTTAGAAAAAAAATATATTAAAATTATATTCCAAATATAACTTCCTCATTTTTCACGATACTCTAGAAGCTACTTCGACATGAATGAGCTTGTATATAATGATATAATGCAGTATGTTTTCAAAGTATGAGTACGAAGTACACTTTGAAGATTTGGTTGAAAAATAACCATTGTCTACTTATCTATCTGCCATAAATAGCTTAACAAAAACATGTGAAACTTTCAAATCATAAAACAAGCTAAATTTCAAACTAAGAATAAATAAAAGTCCGATACCATGTATTCTTGTTTTATGACTTGTATGTTCTTCGACATATGTATACAATTTCAAATTATTTAATTTCAATATTAAAAGTCAACAATCGAATAAGATTGTGGTCAAGTGGCTATCGGACATAAAAAAAGAACAATATTGAATATTTTCACTAATCAAGACAATTATATAAAAAATTGACAATTAAATTCAATTATATTAAAAATTTACAAATAAATCCAATTATACAGAACTAAATTTAATAAACCGCCAGATTTTTTTTTTTAATTAAAACTTAATTAAAAATAAATGATAATAAATATTTGCATTAACTTTAAATAGGTGCTTCAAATTATACCAACTAGAGAAGAGAACACCAAGAAATTCTTTGAGGAAGTAATTTTCTTATCCATGAATTCTTTTTTTTTATACACTCGTACAATTGACTATCATCAACGTGGGTCGATACCTAAACCTGCTAGTGCCTTCCTTGGCATTTTTTACGGTATTTGTTTTGTGTAATTGAGTGACGAAACGAGCAAATCGCTCGCATGATGGTAAGCGTCACGCTTGCCCATTATAATTCTGTGCCATCCAGAGATTGTTTAATAGATATTAGATGTTCAATCTCTTTCAGCCCTGTAAATTCACTGGAAACTGCCCTTTAATCCGAAACTCAGTACTGTAAAACATGTGGCCCGTGACATGCCTCATTATAACTCTCATTGCAAATCTCAATCTTGAATACTTCAGTTTCACAATGACTCTCTCTTTGAACATAAACCACATCATGCAAAGTTCGCAAGAAGCTTTGTACGATACGTAAAGATAAGACGTGAAACACTTCATATCACGATGATTCCTATTAGCCACGTAAAAACATTACCTACTTTAGTTTCCTAGCTCCCTTTAGCAGGTCACGTACAAACTATTAGCTCAGGCTGAGAGGCTGATATGACGCTATCGACATAAGACGTGCTCCGGACGCTGTACTGGATTTACTTACACAACAAAATATATAGATAATTTCGACAAAACATATGTAAACAATTTTACTCTAGATTTAATATTTTCTAGCCTACTTACTAACCTGATGAGAAGTGACGTTGCGGTCGAAGATGAAGTAAGCTTGCCTAAATGATACCTATTCACACTAGACTCGAAGACTCCAAAATTGCACTTGAGTATCAGTAAACACGGACTTTGGCAAGGAGTTTCAAGACTTTCAAGATAATTGAATTCACATTTTAAAATTTTACTTTATATTTTACAAAAACATAACAGTATTGTTTCTAATTTTTCTAAAATTATTTTTTCTGTTTGCGAAGAACGTTATTGTTATTACAGAATTTGCCGGAAAATGGGTATCTGGCTAGGGTGAACTTCGAGTACAACACCTACGTTAACATAAATATTTATCTCATTATAACTTTAAAGGGCAAGCTACAAGCAAAAGCAAGATCAAAGCGCTATGCAAATAAGTCGATCATACCGTTACTCTGAATGCATCCCACGTTTGTATCAAAGAGGATGACTAACAATCAGGGTTTGTTTCTTGGTTTGTACATTTCATACTGTATTAACTATCTGTCATGTTTCCTAAGTCCTACAAAATATGTAGCTTAAAGTTATTAAAAACATGTAATACTTTAAAAAGTATTTTAGAATCAAGCTTTTCCCGTAGTCAATAAAATGGATATAGATAACTTGTCAAGACCAATCAAACGAGCCCAAATTCGATGGGCTTATCTAGTTTAGTTCAGAAGTTCCTATGGCCATCTTCTGTCTTCATCAACAGACCAGCTTAATGGTACCATACCATTGTATTGTCACGGAAGATAGAAAAGTACGCAAAATCTAAATCAAGTTTATTCACGTGGACTCCAAAGAGGCATTGACTCTGATGCGAGATTTGCAAAATTTGACATCGGGAAGTGGGTGGGTCTAATTTATCTTGCAAGATTTGATTACAGTCCGACAGATAGACAACAGGATAAGTTAATCTAAATAAAAGCTTGAAAATTTTCACATTTCACATATACATTTTTTGTTTAAATTGGAGTATATTCAGCATGTGTTACGTGAACCATTCCATGAACTCGCAGCGCCATCTTTGTTATTTGTAGTGTGTGCTTGTTACCAACTTATCAGAATTTATTTTTATCGGTTGTCTTCTGCAATAACTCCAATTGTAGGTACTATATATATATATATATATATAAAGTATCGGAGTTATTGCAGAATTTAATATAATATGTATACATATTATACGTAATCGGAGTTATTGCAGAAGATGCATAAGACAACCGTTAAAAATATATATAAAATCTAATATATAAAATTCTCGTGTCACAGTTTTCATTGCCATACTCCTCCGAAACGGCTTGACCGATTTTGATGAAATTTTTTGTGCTTATCCGGTATCTATGAGAATCGGCCAAAATCTATTTTTCATCATCATCATCATCATCACTTTTCATCATTATCAACGCGGGTCTCTATGGATAAATGTTAAAGTTTTTGGATTAAAATCATTAAATGAAAATATTATGCGTAAATTTAAGATTGGTTATCTCCAAATTAACTTTCGAGTTCAAACGAAGACAGTTGGATCAAAAGTGTCATAAAGTTTTCGTAATTTCATCGTCTAGTGAATCGCCTGAAGTTTAGATATGAGTATAAGTATAAGAACATATTCTAACTATGTGCATTATATATATAATAGTGCATTTTTTTTATATTCTAAAATAAATTTGCTTGCGATCCTGCGCGATCGCCAGCTCGTTTTAGTAGGTTTTAAGCCTTTATACTTTTGCAGTTTTCGATAAGAGGAAATACAATATTACTGATTTAGATTATTTTAGACAGGCAAACCTACCATGCCTTCGCTTTACATCTTTGAAAAAATTAAGCGTGTTCGTAAAAATATTGATGAATGTAAATTAAGAAGCGAAGCACACAATCTTAATACTAGATATAAGCATAAAATGTGCGCGCATTTAGATTAAGCAAAACGAATGAGTATTTTATCATTTGCCATAAAACATTTATTCGTTTTACTTTTTTTGGGTTCGACTTTACAATAAAATTCCTAAAATTGTAACTGAATTAGCAACTGGGAAAGTTCAGATCAGTTACAAAACGGGCATTAATTAAGAAAGCTTATTATAAAAAGATTGACTACATTAATGATAAAGATGCATGGAGGCTAACTGCACTTGCACTTTCTAGCGACTACATAATAATAGATATACCTAGGTTGATTTAATTATGTATTAGTGTCAAAAATCATAAAAAAAAATGAATAAGAAAATGTGCCACTGAGTTTCTTGTCAGGTTCTTCTCGACATGACTGCAATTTGGCGAATCTGGCAGTAGAGCCATCAACTTTCATGAGTGCCTCTTTGGGGCCCATATCTTAGAGGTATTTTTAAATTGCAAATGTTTGAGGAAACGTTCTTACATGAATTTATAAAAATATATTAAACTGTCAAGAATCCACTAATAGAACGAGCGAAAATTTAAATGTTTGTATCAATAAAACATTCGGATTTATGTGGCAATCCAGTAAGTCTATTTTATTTACATTCTACTTTATTGTAATCGTTAAAATGTTTCAAATCCTCATATAAGTGTCTGCACATTACAGTTAGAAGCAATTCCAGTAGTAAATTTCATTCCAGCTGATGGCTCCAGCGACTTGCACTACATAAAACAGCCTTAAGATTGCCTGCAGTATTACAGTAAGGACATTTTAAATTTATTGGTTGTTGGTAGCTATTTTTTAATTCAGTATTAGCCTGGACCAATTAAATTAAAGGGAGAGCTTTGACTTTCTGATCCGCAATATTTTTGTGTAACGAAAAGTGGTGGGAGTAAAATCTGTGATGAATAATTTAAATGTTTTCCTTTAATCAAAAAAAATCTATCGTGTGTCTTTACGACACACCCTGATTTTTTTCTTAGACTACATTAGTTCTACTATATCTAGAGTCACTTAAACAACGACAATAAACTTTTGCCAATTTAGTTCTCGAATCAAAGATATACGTAGGAATACGTTAAGCCTCATATTCAGGGATTTCAGCCCATTTCCACTGTTGGGTGTAAGTCCATTAAAAAATAACATATTGCTGCAACGCAAAATATTGGAGTTGTTATTAGTGTTATATGTTGCTTAAATTGCTGCCTAGATATAACCTCCAGCTTTTTTCACATTCATCAAAGTTATAAATAGATAATTTGTGTGATGATTTAAATTACTTATCTTTTACCTCGCCAACTTTTAATAAGATCATAAAATGTATTAAATTAGAAATTAAAGTATTCAAATAATTACATAAAAAATTGTTTATAGCTTACATAGATATCTCGTTTCAAACATTTTCAAATACACAAACACGAATGTTTTGTAACATTTGTGTTAATATACATAATATATTATGAGTATTTCAAATAAGTTACCACAAATATTGCTTGGGGAGAAAACTTATGTTTCCTCCGGGAAGCAAATCTGATACTCCTGCTTAGAAGACGAACGTGCATACAACTAAGGCAACGGGCAGTTCATGATGGTTCACATTATGTGTATTTTGCCCATACTGCGTCTCTGTCCTTCCGGGTTGATCTAAGTGCAAAATCCGTTGACCCATTTGGCTTTGAAACGAAACGTACGAGGCACAAAGAATGGTAAAGGAGAGCGGAATACGAAATGCTGAGTCAACGGCACTTTATGTTATTCCGACGAGTTATTACTTATTGTGAAATTCGAGTTATTTTTGTCTTAATAATATACAATGTATGTTATTAGTAATCACATTAAGTTTTTATTTCGTTTTATATATTTTTTTATTCTGGACAGGCAAGCCTTTGTCCACCTTCTCGTCTGTTCTAATCTGTTATTAAGAGACGATGTGGATGGTGCAACCTTGTCTAGAAAATACCTATTCACTCGCGACTTGAAGACTCCCATATTGTACTCATCAGGAAACACCGACTCAGCCAAGAAGTTACTTAGTGTCTTAATTTTTTTTTTAATTATAAACAGTTATATATAATCCCAAAACAAACCTACATAAGACAAATTAAAAATATAATAATATCTAAACTATATTAAAATAATCATACATTGTCCTTCTCCCACCGGGTCTGCTCTTACGTTAATCATATAAAATAATTAAATTGAAACTCGCTTTAATAGAAAATACCCAATTAGTACCTTGTAACTAACAAGCACAACCTCGTTGTACCCAATTCAACACTTAAAATCCATAGGTCAAGTCCTAATGCTATGGCCGTAAAAAATCATATCAATATTCCCAAACACATAAAAATCGAACAAAAACAATCAACATTTACTAAAAAAATAAAAAGAATCCTTAATGACAAATGTTACTACACGCTGCAAGATTTGTGTTAATGATAAATAAAAATCACTTTCCTTCTTTATTTGACTTGCTTAATTATGGGATGTTTATAAAAATAACCAATTATTTTAGAAATCGGCCCGTACACTCCCCGGCGCTATTATTGCTATACTCTATTAAGGTCATGTGTTTACTTATAAAGCGTATTTCTGTAAACATTCATGCAATAAATGATTGAGTATTGAGTATATATAAACTCTTAAGATCCAAACTTATAATTCGATCCGATTATAGAGCCAGGAGGTAGATAATTGAACACTTCAATGGCCAATAGCATAACTCCAGATCTCCTCGATGTCCAGCTCATTTGGCTTGTTGCAAAGAGTTTTTTTTAGCTAATTTATAACTTAGTACCTGGATGACCGAGCTTTACTAGGTTTTTTTAAATTTCAAACGACCTTTTCTAAATATGAAATCTAGCTAGATCGATTTATCGTCCCCGTAATCACCTGGATACTACATTTCATGAAAATCGTTGAAGCCGTTTCCGAGATTCAGATTATATTACTTAAATTTCATCTTACTGGGTTTACTTTGAATTTTGTTGAACTGTTATTTTATTATTATTATTCCATACTGTTTTAGAAATAAGTAGAATCTTATGTTTCTTACGTAAATAACCATGACATTTAGCATTCTACCCACTATTTGTTCCATTTTCTAAAAAGGTCAGTTTTCTGCGTATATAATAGATAGAACTGTGAAAATATGGAAGCAATATTATAGGATGAAACATAAAACGAAAGTTTAAAAACTAAAATTTAACAAGTGTTTCTTTTAAGTATCGATTGGGTGATTTTAAAATACTACGCGCATTGAAAAGCTATCTAATGTATTTATTATATTAAGAGTCAGATCCACATGACTACTATATTATTTAAATATAACTACACCGAACTACAGATAACCAAAAACAAAACATATGTCATTTCTGCTATAGAGAAGAAAATCAATTAAGATATCACCGTGATATACCACTAACAACAAAATAAACATAAACGCTTTCACACTCACAGCCCCACACTAAGTTCGATGACTTGTGTCGTGGATGCCGCAAACATAGGTTTACATCACTTACACTATCACAACCAGAACAAGAAACACAAATAAACGGTTTTATTATTTTACGTAAGAAACTAAAATATAGTAATATTTCGTATGTAACATAATTTAAATAGATTTTATGAAATGATTCACAAAAAAACGTTGTTCTCTGTGACTGTACTTTGCAAATCATTCATATCAAATTAAATTAATATTAATTAATAGGAGATCATCATTATTTGTATAATAATTATGTGTAGTATAAACTCTTCTGTATTTCATGTGTCATAATATGAAAAGATAGACGAACGTTTCAAATTTTAACATCTAACATTGTGAACAATTAAATTTTGATTTGAGACAAACTTACGTTCATTTAGCTGAAAAATCGTGGTCAAGAAAATCAAAAAGTAAATTATATTAAGTTTCAGTATCTGGATATACTCAAACGTGTGAATGACGAAAGTCGGTTGACGAAGCAAAACAAACGTTACACATTTCTAGTTCCAAGTGGGCACACGTGATTCCAGACCCATGTGTCTAGTAGATACATACACACATTAGCCATAAAAACAAACCATTCAAGTCGTCTCCATTCAAGCAAATACACCTATATAAATACTGAGCTGACATTTCTTCGAATAGAAGCCTACCAAATGCGGTGACGTACTGCTAGTGCGCCACGATTAAAATGGTCCATCTTGACATACATTGATGAGTACACCTGGCTTGTGGTACGGTTTAAAAGTGGTTGACGGTTAGTGCCACAATTTAATTTTAAAGTAGCAAAATTTCTCATCATAATTCTACCTTAAATAGAGACAAAAGGGAATAAAAGGCAAGCTTAATTCGACCCGCTTCTTTTGTCTGATTGGTCTCGAATTTAGTGTACTTATGTTTCTTCGGTGACAATTCAATGATATGCTACCATGGCGCTGGATTATGGAGACGGAAGATGGATATAGGAACTTCTGAACTAAACAATTTGGACTCATTCGTCTTGATAAGTTGTCTGGTTATATAACTTTTTATTCCTCTTTTTTGTTTACGACTGGTATAAGTTTATTTAAAAAAAAACTTTTGTTCAAATTAAGAATAAAAATTAAACCACTAATATGACTAATAAGATTTAGCAAAAATTTTATCATTACTTTTTAATAGTTGAGAGCACTAGGCTAGTATACTGTTAAATCGCAGCAAAACTTAGACCTCACAACTCATCACGGGAACTATATCTATCTACCTATCCTATGTTTGATTCACTTCAATGCTTCCTAAAGCATTCATCCGTATAATTCCTACCGCAGTTCTATTTTTGGGAGATACTAAGTCCCATTCAATATATGGACACCCGAAGTAGAATGATTCCAGCTCACATATTGGCGATGCGTGCCCGCCCAAGGGAAATCTGATATCGTCTTGGATTTTTAAAAATCTTTCTGAATTATATTCAGACAAAAATATAAAGGAAGAATAGAATTTTCCAAAATACTACATCTTCGGCATGCGGTAACCGATCCGGTTGATTCTATTTTTGTTTGTGTGTATAGTATTATAATTATATTTAACCAATAAAGAAAGACTGATTATTTCTGGACATATTGATTCGGGATGAGTCAGATTTTGCTAAAAAAGTTTTATTTTTTATTTTTTATGCATATCACTTCACACTTATGATATAAAGGCAAAAGTCTGTGTGTTTGTTACTTCTTTATGCCCAAACGGGTGGACCAATTTTGATGAAATTTGTTATGGAGGTAGCTGACCTCCATAACAAATTTCATCAAAATTGGTCACTAAGGATTTACACATTGGCTACTTTTTATCCCACACAGATACAGCGGGTAACACCGCGGGGCGCATCTTGTATAATCTATCTTATGATCGTATCTATGAATCACTGACGTAGTTGTTCCAATAACGACACGTTATTCAAAAATACAATACATTTATTTATCTATAGCGTTGATTCACCGGTACAGTCATGCAATGACCATACACAAACCCATATTTCACTTCGCACGTCACGTGAAAAAACATCCTTTTATAAGTGGGTGTGATAGTGTGTGTGATGTGAATGTTTCCGGCACCCACAACATAAATGCTCTCACACATTTACAGCCTTACACTTAGTTCGATGACTTGTGTCGTGGGTGCCGGTAACATTCACATCACACACACAATCACAACCAGAACCAGAAACCTAAATTCACCTTGACAACACAAGCCATCGAACTAAGTGTGGAGCTGTAGGTTTGAAAGCTATATGTGCCGGTATAGAACCTGCTATTGCTGGCACTGCCCTATCTTATAGTTTTTTATTGCTTCAAATAGCTGCGTCTCGCGGTTTTACCTGCGTAAGTCCCGGATCCGTAGAAATTCCGGGATAAAAAGTGGCTAATATGTTTATCCAGGGTGTCAGCTACCTTGATACAAAATCATTTCCAGCCGTTTGAGCGTGAAGAAGTAACAAACATACAAACACACTCATAAACTTCCGCCTTTATAATATTAGTGTAATAATCTAAACAATTCAATAAAAAACACAACAAGGTCTGTTCTTCAAAGAAAATCCATAGATCTACTCTAAAAAAGTTACAACTCAGGAGCTACAAAAGAAAATTTTATCTTTGTTAAAAGGCCTGTTTGTTTACGTTACTAACTTACATTACAACATACATTACTAACTTTCGAAATACTCCTGGCATCTTGGCTGGATGATCAATCCCTAAAGAATTTATAAGAACAGTAAGTCTCTACATCAAATCTTATAAATATTTGAAAGCTTTTTGCGTAATACAATACTGATATGATAAGGTCAAAGGCCGACCTTTGAAAGGCCTACTTTTGATATGATTTTTATCTGATAAGCTGGTGTTTGATCTCTGACACCTGTTGGTTAGTGGTGGTAGAGGGTGGTAAACACTAGACCTATAATGCGATTGGCAATTGAAATTGGTCTAAGCTTTCGCTGTTTTTACCTGATGACGAAGTAAAGAGGTGAGTTCTGATTTAATTGCCGCATGTATTTATCAATATTATGAGTGCAAATGGCCAAGTTAGTAAGGGTCGATCTAGGCAAACGTATCTTGACTAAATCGTAAACGTCTTGAGAAAAGGACAGGTCAAAAGTACCCGCAACCAACGAGCATGTATGAAAAGCCTTGAGAGAAAAACAAGAGATGTGCGTCAGGATCGTAGCACGTGGAGAGAAGTGGTCTCTGCCTACCCCAATGGGAAAGAGGCGTCACTATATGTATGTATGTATGCATCTATGTATGTTTTTTTGGTTTCTCATATTACTATCCATAGCTACAGTTCGCGTTCATCATTTATACAGCGAAGGAGTTAAACTCATTGCATGCGTCTCTATTCTCCGAACAGTATAACCTGGGAGTCTTCAAATCAAGGCAAGCATGTTACATCAGGCATCATCGTTACTTTCCAATAGGTGAGATGGCGATCAAATGCATAAAAATATTGGATTTTGTGCTCTTAAGTGTACAATTGGCACTACTTTCTATTGCTAATACTACAAGTCATAGCTAGCTAGTAATACTAGTTTGTAATTTGTATTTTTCAAATGATATTAAGCGATGATACGTTTGACAATATATTTTTTTTTATACTAGATAGAAGGCAAGCATTTGACCGCTATCTCACCTGATGGAAAGTGACGATGCGGCCAAAGATGGAATATGCTTGCCTAGGAGGTCTATTCACTCTAGACATGAAGACACCCAGATTATACTGTTCAGGGAACAAAGACGCTGGCAACGAGTTCCACTCCTTCGCTGTACGGATGATGAACGTAAAAGCAAAACGCTTCGAGTGAACTGGAGGTATGTCAAGCATAAATGTATGACGATTTACAGTTTTGTCTTGTTTTTAAATGGTAAAAAGGGCATGGAGGAACTATATCATGTAATTCCTGAGCAAACTCTCCAAAATGTAAGCGATAGAATACCGATATAGCACATTAATTAATTATGCCTATTCACTCGCGACTAGACTAGACTTAATTGTACCCATCAAGAAACTGACTCAGGCAAGTAGCTCTATTCCTCCCCCTTCATATCAAAATATCCTTTATTCATACAGACACACCATACTAATTAACATTTAACTCCCGCCCCCGCTTTTATCTCAGTCTCACAGCTGGTTAGTGTGTCAATGCGAGCTTATGCTCATACAAGTAGGTGATGAGTTCACAAGAAGTAAGAGTACAAACATACTTTACCTTCTTACCTATTTCGAGACACTCTAAAATAAGTTAACAATAAAATAGTACATGTTATATTTATTTATTTAATCACTTTGCACAAATCAATGTACAGGGAATGGCCTAATGCCAAATAGCATTCTCTACCAGCCATCCTGACCGTGAAAGAAAAGCGGTGGGTTTGCGGCAGAAACAAAATAACCGAATTTAATGTAAATATTAAATATATGTATATATTTTAGGATATATATATATTTATACACACAAACATATACAATATATTTAAACAAACAATATTTTTTTTTATAATATGAAGAATATGTAAAAGAAAAATAATAATAATAATAATAGTACAATTGGATTGGAAGGAGTGAAACTCATTGCCTCTTTGTTCCCCGAACGGTATAATCTGGGAGTCTTCAAGTCAAGAGTGAATAGGTATCTTCTAGGCAAGCATGCCACATCCTTGGCTGCATCATCCCTTTCTATCAGGTGAGATTATAGTCAAATATTTGCCTGTCGCGAATAAAAAAAAAACAAAAAACCTTTCACCAAAATTACATAAACCATGTTCGAAACAGTGTTTTCGCGCAGAATTTACTCCGTAGTCTGACGTAGAGATTAGACCGTGCCAGATATAGTAGAGCCGTAACTGGTACTATTGCGTACCACGATTAATGAAAGGAAAAAGTATGGCTACTACACGTAGTACGTAACGAGATTGATATTATCAGTCTAGGTCGCTATTCGTACCTTTACACGTGTAGTATATTGTAGGCACTTTATAGCCGACTTCAAAGAATGAGGTTTCAATACGACTGTAATTTTTGTATGTTACCTCAGCAGTTTTTTCTAAGTCCAATTTTGATGATTCTTTTTTTATTTGGAAGTTAGTGCTTCAGAGATTTGACCATTAGTTTTTGAGTTTTCAATAATGCATATTTAATTTATATAATCTAATCAAGGATTCCACAGATGAAACGGGTTTTTCTACCGTCAAAACTATGATTAAAAAATTTAATAAAAAATGACAAAAAGAGAAAAAAATTCTTATAATAATTTGTTAAAATAAATAAATAAATCCATCATCGCAATCCAGGGTACGAACGCCGTTGCCAATCGTAGCGTTCGCACAATAAATATGGTATACTAGCCGTGCCCCGCGGCTTCGCTCGCGTTTGATCAAGTTAAAAAATAGCCTGTGTGCTAATCCTAGGAATAAGCTATGTGCATTCCAAATTTCATCCAAATCCGTTCAGCCTTCACAGTGCGAAGAGGGAACCAACATACTTACACACTTACACATTTACAGCACACTTACACAAACCTTTGGATTTATAATATTGAGTATGATATTTTATAACTGAGTAAAGAAATGTTTGACTACAATCATACCTGATGGAAATTGACGAGGTAGTCTAAGGTGGAGCACGCTTGCTCAGTAAATACCTATTTACTTTTACTTTTCTACAGATGACGGCAGAGAGTCCCATTCTTTTCCTGTTCTCTAAATGAATGAAGACGCGAAACGTCTTATTTACACGGGTAAAACCGCGGGGCGCAGCAAGTATAATATAATTTGCTTTAATGTTTCGGCTGTGCTATTTCTAATATCTAAACGCCGTACCTACTTGCATTTTTTTTCTATTTTCTTACGTGTAGGTAGTGCTTATTCTGTGTATAAGATCCACTTTCAGCGGAGGCTTATCGTCATATTCCTTTCTGAATATAATATTTCGTTCCTCGAATAACAGACAAAAGCTTATTAAAATAATACAGCAGATAAATTATGCCCTGTATTTTCCCCTAGAAATTTCAGCAATGGACAAAGAGTAAGTACTTATGTAAACAGATCTACTGAGCGTTTTGTCTAAAACAGGCCAGACTCATAAGAGCCCTTACAACTAGCGTTTTTCTAGCGTTTTTTGGTAGTGCGAGAATGTAATTTCATCGGATTGTTATGTGATAGACAATTTTCATTTAGGCTAAATATATATGTGCTATAACTGTTTACGTCTACCCTCCCTGGGACACCCTACTAAGAATCTAGTCTTTAATAACTAAAAGTTGTAATTGTACTCATGTTGAAGCATCTATAGCCATCATACTAACATACTCATACTCGTAGCAAAAATAAACTAAATCGGTAATTTTATATTATAAAATTATTACATTAAATAAAAAAACAAAAACCTGATAAATTCAAATCAAATCAAAATTGTTTATTCACATGGGCACCAACAAGGCACTCACGAAAGTTAATGACTACTGCCATATTAGCAATATTACAGCCATCTCGAGAAGAAACTAGCAAGAAACTTGGCGGCAATTTTTTTTACATTCCCTTTATTTTCAATCATTCTTAAACACTACATAATTTTGTTAACCTATATACATAGGACTACAGATTGCATCCTTTTCATTAATGTAATCATTCGTTTTATAATAAGCATATTCATAGAATAATTAGTAACATTAAAAATGTAATCTATGTTAGTAGTTATTATTCTAGTCGCATCAAGATAAAAAAGAGATCTGGTTCCAGGGACTAGATTATTGTAAATTTCTGGTTCGTTGTCTGCTAAAAACCATAAGCGATAAGACCCATGCACTGCCACCATTTTATTTTAGAAATCTTTCTTTGCAGATACATTTTTTAACCAAATTTGTAACACTTAAACAACGTACGTTCCAATAAAAACGCGCGTATAAAAACCGGCGACTCCATATTACATAATCCTCTTGCCGATATCTAATAAATCTTAGTAGCGATGCTAGCGAAACACGCGAAATGAGGCATTTCCCGAGATCGATAACCAAAGTGGTATTTTCTTGCCGAGGCAATATTGGTAGTTGGTCTGATAAATAATGACGGTGCTGAAGTGCTTTGTTTAGGCGTTATTAAGGTTAGGCATCTGCTAATATATCGTTTTCAATCACACCTATATTATAAATCCGAAAGTGTTTTTTTTTTTTTTTTTTGTGACAGGCTAGTTTTTGACCACTATCTCACCTGATGGTAAGTGACGATGTGATCGAAGCTGGTAAACACACTAGACCTGGAACACGCAGGCTCTCAAGGATAACTGCCGGAACACCGTATTTGGCTTGACGGCAGACTTTCAACTTGATGGTGGTAAGGTAGCAAGCCAGGCGAGCAACTCACAAAATGCTCTACCACCTCTCAAAATGTTTAAATGTGTTAGTGTGTATCCGTTTGTTTTCTCTTCACTCTGTAACGGGTGAACGGATTTGGACCTAGGATTGACTTAAAGGTTACTTTTTAACTTGGTGAAAGCGGGCGAAGCCGCGGGACACGGCAACCAAACAAGGTTTTGTAGTGTTAGGACTCTTTTGCAGTCCATCGATTGCCAGTCATTCAACGGCCAAGCAGTAGTGTGCAAACATTACTGTATTGTAGATTGAAGGGCAATGTTTTCAGTGTAATTACAGGGCTTAAAGTAACAAAGTAACATCTCTTATCATTCTGCTGTCTCAGAACACATTGCTTTGCTGAGCAGGATTTAAACCTAAGTTTAAAACTTTGAGTGACACTGAATTGTAATGGGCAAGAATGAAGCTTACCATCTGGTGAGCGACTTGCTCGTTTCGTCACTCAATAACCATATAAAAAAATATCATAAAAAAATGCCAAGGAAACCACTAGAAGGTTTAGGCATCGTACCAGGTTGATGAAACATCTATAATAGACTAATCTCTAGTGATGATTTAGTGTGCGGTACTTGCGGTCATGCCGCACTACAATAGACTTTGTAATATAATGGACCCGGGTGGCAATGCAGTTATTAATTATATGTTCATAATATAAAAACATTATAAAAACATCACAGCCCTACTAACAACTAAATTCGATAACTTGTGTCGTGGGTGCCGTAAACATTCACATCACATATAATCACACCCAGAACCAGAAACACAAATTTCTTTTGGGGAGACCACTTGTGTTCACACCGGGAATCGAACCCGATACCCGCTGCTTAGGAGACGGACTCGCTCCTAATTAAGCCAAACGCATGATGCATTACGCTCACATATTAATAATATTAACGTACAGGAGTTCAAGTTGTCGTAGGATTCTAAACCGCAAATAGATTCGAGAGACGCGTGCTCTACGACCAAGCTGTCTCTATTACAACTACTGTCTAGACATAAATAAAGAGCGATGGTAAGCGACGTTGAAAATAAATTGTATGGCGCCTAAGGGACTTTACATAAAAAGCGGCCTGGGCGCGTGGCCGAGCGGCGGGCGCTTGCTCCCGCGCTGCCAATTTTTTATATAGACTCTAGTGTAACAAAATATACTGAACTAATATAATAAACTATTTTATACTGCACGAGTTGAGAACACCACCTACAGCAAAATATTTCTACTATTCTGTCCATCCAAAGGTTGCCTGTAAGAAATTGCTTAATGTGATAAGGCCGCCCATTGCACAACAATTATTGTTTTTCGGTTATTTATTGTTATTGTTTATAACTACTTATTGGTGTTCAATAAAGAAATATTGTATTGTAAACGGACAAGGCGCGCGTGTTTATACTATGGCAGTAGAATTGGCCTACAGGGCGCGCGGCTGGGGCGCTTTGTATATAAAGCCCCTAAGAAAACATGACGGTTTATATACAAAAAGTAAATTAATGATACCCATATAAGAAAGCTTTCGAATCAGGTCAACAACACATAGAAGTTATTGGTAATAAAAACTATGTTTTTATCGTCTTTTAACCAATCGAAAGATCATGCTATTGATTGACAGGTTATTAATAAGCTCGTTAAAATGCTTTGAAGTGAATAAAAATGGGTGTGTTACAAATTTTACGATAGTTATTCTTTATATGTCAAGGTATTGCTTTGCTAGTCAAAATAATGTTGTTCGATGTCGGTTTAAACTGGAACAAAAATACTAATTTTAATTAGGTTTGGTTATACGGTAATTAATTACACAGCCATATTTTAAATTTGTAGACTTGTGTATCACGTACCAAAAACGGTCATAATAATATATCTCTTATACTCAGATAAGGCAATAAATACTTGGTGTTGTGTTAGTGATTGATTCTGACATACAAGTAATTGTAACTTAGCGTGGGGTTGCGAGTGTGAAAGCGCACGTTTAAGTTTAATATTTCAGCTTAACACGTTTGAAAGCAATTGCATGGAGATGTAAATTTGAATACAATTAACGCGCCCGGTCCCACGGATTACAATGCAAATACACTGATGTTTATTAAATTGGAATCAAAATTTAGTTGTTTGGAGTTTATATTAGAATTAGACACGGCATTATTAGACAATTTGTTACATAATTTCGTTGAATATTGATTGCGATTGGGTAAAGTATTTTTTTTATACGAGCATTTATTATGACTTATACATAAAAGGGATTAATATGACATTTATTAGCTTTAAAATTTAACTAAATGCAAAACGTTGCTATTGGCTAGACAGACGCGGTAACGTCAGTTTCCAGATGTTTTATGTCAACTTTCCTTGTAGTTTTGTTCCAGTTTTTACCGACATCGAACTACATTATTTTGACTAACAAAGCAATACCTTGACATGGAAAGAATCACTAAGAAACAATCTATCAGAGCGCCTGGTTGAGGCGACGCGTGATCAAAATGCTGGTACTTATTTGGCTCAACTTATTAGAATTGTATCGTGGGTGCCTGAAAAATTCACATCACACACACATTACTCCCAGAACCAGAAGCACGAATAAAAAATATGTAAAATAAATATCAATAATAATTTATGTTCAGATCGAGCCTAGCATCACGGCTAAAATAGATTGATTTCACGATTATGTTAAATAAAAAAAAACACTACCCTCTTATATGACATTGTTTTTACAAGCTTTTATTTAGTTTTGAAAACTAGCTGAACTCTATGACCGACCAAGGACAACATACATTCGACTATAAAAATATAATTATAGTTTTTTTTTACTTCCTAGAAAATACCCACAAGGGCTTTCGCAGGCAAAGGTCATGGTCATAAATCCGCGGCCGGTACCAATGTACACATTGGAAAATTCACATAAGAGTATTATATTTTATTACTTGCGACCCGAGCCTGTTATTTCCTTTTCACGAAACAGGAAAGACCTAGAATAAATCGGAAAACTTTATCGGCTAGATGACCGACATTTCTAGAATATTATTTTTCTTTGACGAAACCAGCTCGGTGGCCTGGAGAGATAAGGCAAAGGTTATTGATTTTTTGTGTTAACCCTGATTATCACATCCATAATATAGACCTCACTTATTTTCAATTATAGAGGTATAGAGTCGAAAATAAGTGAAAACTAAGGGACATGATATACAGAGCGCCCGAGAGACCGCGACTCCTCCCCTGCGCTGTCGTTTTGTATATTGCCGTCATTAGGAAAAAGACGTAACTGCATGTTTGTCAAAATAGAGTTATACATCATCGGAATCAGAAAAAATTGACGCATCTGCTATTATTATTTTATTTTGAAATATTTAATCGCAATCTACTAAATCTTACTTTTAATTTAGACCCAACTGCTATCAATCATAACATATACTAAATAGTAAAGACTTTCTGATGTAAAAACTCAATTTTGATAAAAAATTCAATTACATCCTTTTTTCTTATGACGGCAGTACAGGGAGCGCGCCTCAGGCGCTTTGTATATCGAGTCCCTAAGAATCGTCTTTGTTCCCTGAATGATACAATCTGGGTGTCTTTAAGTATAGAGTGAATAAGTATCTTCTAGGCAAGCATTTTCCATCTTCGGCCGAATCGTCACCTATCCGGCATAAAAACACTATATTTCCCCGTTCTATGCTAGTCTAAATAAAAAGTGTTTCAGCATTAGTCAAATGTATCTGGCAAATTTAAATCCGGGTATTCTATCCGTTTTACAATTTTTTTATAAATTATTAAGCATAAAAAACATATTATATAGACTTGTATACATATTAAGTAGAATCATAAATTTCTTAAGGAGAATATTAATTGTGTTCCCACCAGAATTCGAACTCGACATCTGCAGCGTAGAAGGCAGTCATGCAGCCCACTACGCCAACGGGCAGTTTAAAATTATCGTTATTGGTTATAAAGTAATAACATATCACAAACGCTTTTTAAGGTAGGTTAGATAGATAGATATATAGAAAATTCTTTATTGCACAAACAATATTGTAAGTACATAGGCGAACTTAATGCTACAAAGCATTTTCTTCCAGTTAACCTGTAAAGTTAACTGGAAGAAAATGTTACCCTTGTTAACTTATTTTGTTGTTTGGGGTGTATCGAAATATTTCCACATAATAATGCAAATGATCAGTAACAAGGTTTTATTTAAATAATTGTATATAGTATTATAAAAAGAACTAAATTTTAATATACCAAGTATAATACTTATTACTACTCATATAAACATACATGTATTTTCTATATTTAAATAAACATATTTGTTAAAGTACTTGTTAAGCTAAGGCGGTAATTCAACAATAATCCACCCAAACGTGGAAAACAGTTACGAAATTCAAGGTATCCAATACTACTAAATATTTCACAAAAACAAGCTTTCCGCGAATGAAAGCTTCTTCAAAATCCAATATACCTTGCCCTTCGGTGTTTCATTTATGAATCCTACAGCTGAAATTATAATAGCCAACGAAAACTCATTAAGCGCAAAATACACGGTCGTAACTTGTTTATGAAACTAATAAAACGTAGAAACGATAAGTATGTAGAGTTTCTTTCTACTCATCTTATACGATCGTTTCTGTGCTTTTCTAATATAAAAGTGATACGAGTGGATATACAAGCTATGAATTAAAATCAAAATCGTTTATTCACAAGAGCCTCAAAGAGGCACTCATGAAAGTTAATCACGCTACTGCCAGATTCGCTAAATTACAGCCATCTCGAGGAAAACCTGGCAAGAAACTCGGCGGCGCATTTTTTATTTCATTATTCTTTTAAAAATCATTCTTAAACACTAATACATAATGATATTAACCTAGGTGTATCTATATTATGTAGTCGCTAGAAAGCACTTGTGTAGTTTGCCTTCATGCATCCTTGTCATTAATGTAGTCAATCGTTTTATAATAAGCTTATTTTATGAATTCCCGTTTTATTACTGATTTAAACTTTCGCAGTGGTATTCAGCTATACTTTTAAGATCGAGCATAGTAAACTACTTCTTAAATTTTTTATGGTATTAACTGAGCTTATAATTATTTTCATTCATTTATTTATATTTTTGTTGCTACTAAATGCCTAACTCTACAAACTGGTTTTTATCCTTAAATCTTGTGAGATACGGTACCTTAGAGTGGGCTCACGACCTATTATTTCAGGCTATCCATTTACGCAAGTATTATAAGAAAAATTTTAAAACTTTTAAACTTGTTCACTTGCATATTTCATAAAATATTTAAGCGCATACATTAGAAGTAATTTTAAATTTTTGTCGAAATAACTTTGAGGCTAATATGTAACATTTAAGAAAATTTGGGTTATCTGTACTTGGACCGATCTGATTAGTAACCACGATTATTAATCACTAATCAAAAAAAATTGATAATAATAATATAATTGATAATAAATATCTTTTATATATTAAAAAACCTATAAGTTCGATGCCTGGTAGGTAGGTAACTTAGGTATTTGCTGTCTAAATAGTTTTAGTTTAATTTTAGGAAATATAGCCAGTTGGCCCTTAGATAACTTGACTCTGTAAGAAAAAAAAACAATGTTTGTTTGTTCGTATTTCATGCGCCGCCATACTCATGCTGCAATCGGACGAACGCAAATTGCGAAAACTTTTATCAATTTCAATAAGCTATGCTATATGTATTATAACCTTTGCAAAACCTAACCGTCTACACTTGTGCAAAGGTTAAACATAGTACAAACAATGTTTCCACAAATATTTCTTCTACGAAAGCATCACGCAATGTACCAACTATTTATAAATAGAATACCTACATGTAAAAATAATATTAATACAAGACTAGTCGTTCGCGCAGAACTGAGATCTCGCATACATTTTGCCCAATAGAGAAAAACTTTTGAGATTAATTGCTTAAACTTTTTTTCTATATTATAATTGTTTCATTTCCGTATTTATTGTCCAAGTACAGGATATAACGGACATTATACGCGAGTTTCAGCGGTCAGTGTGAAGACGGTTTTTGTGATAGACCCCGGAACAAAATAGGTCTAAAAACAGTGACTTTGGTGGCCTACCAAATCGTTATAGTTATCGATACCAAATCGTACTATACTTCTAAGCTTTTTTCAAGGGTAGATAAACAAATAAAAAATATTTTGCTCCTCACTTACATGTATGGGAGTCACCTTAATATGTTCATTTATATAATTTTAAATGTCATTTCTGGCTTTGGGCCGTAGTTTTACATATTCTATGAGAATTTGAAGCCATACGCTTATACGGTTTAGACGCTAGATGCCTCTGACAGATAGACGGACGGACGAAGTGCTAAACGACCCAAGTCAACTTAGAGATCTCGCAGCGCTCGATCAAATAAATCATGTTCATTTGCTAACCTGTAACGTACGAGTATTTTTTAGCTTACTCGCAATAAATACCACCTCGTCGTCTATAGGAGGTATTTCCATTCTACCTTGGGGAGTTAACCTCCCAAAAAACGGTCAAATAAAATAGTTAATTTTGTTCTTTTTGGCATATCATAGGTCTTGAGTACCACGTAGGTACGCGGCCTTTAGAGAATCAGACCGTTGAGTCAACAACAACACTTAAAACAACACTATTAAGACACAGTACGGAAAAAACAAAACATCTTTATCATTCTGTTTTGAGGTTTCAAAGATCAATTGCTAGAGGTTCTCTATTCTTTGATCTTTGAGAAAGCATGTTCGGCCAAGCGAAAGCTTGTTTCTCGTCTCGTAGTAGAACTTGCAAAAGAATGTCTCTATAATAAATTGTTGGGATGTTTTTGAGACCGCTTAAAGCGATTCCCTTTGCCGCACAGTCATATAATAGGACTGCATATTTGATTCTGCTGAATGCAGTTTCAAGCAATTTTTATTTACATATACGAGATGTTTAAAGATAATCATAAGGTACGTAGTGTTGTGCCACGCAATCAAAGTCAAAATCAACAATTTATGAAATGACTAGGCAAGAATTATCATTATTCTCTCGTCAAGACAACTTCAAGGGTCTTCATTATTCAAAGCTGCGAGGTTTTATTATTTAAATTTCTGGGTAGCTTAGCAGATGACAAAGAGTGTATAATATGTTATCAGGTTAAAACTTACTAGTATGTAGTTTTAAAAAACAAGTATAAGATTCTGCAATCGCTCAAATTAACAAATTTACTTAACAACATCATCTACGTTTATCATCCGTACAGCGAAGGAGTGGAACTCATTGACTGCGTCTTTGTTCCCTGGAACGGTACAATCTGGATGTCTTCAAGTCTAGAGTGAATAGGTACCTTCTAAGCAAGCATGTTCCATCCTCGGCCGCCTCGTCACTTTCCATCAGGTGAGATAACGGTCAAATGCATCTATGTAGCAAAAAAAACAAGAAATACAAATTAATACAGATTTTCTAGAATAATTTGACTTAATTTTAATCAAATTCTCTATTCGTCTAACTTTTTATTTATTGTTTTTGATGACGAAGAAAATAAACTTACATGGAACTAATTACCAAGATACGGGTGTTACTCATACCCAGTTTGGTAACTAGAATCGCATATTGTGACAAACAACCAGTCAGATCTTGATCATATTTAAATAGGACCAATTGGAAAGCAACATCTACCAAACAAAAAAAAAATTCTCATTCAGTTCACGTGGAACGAAGTTAAGAGGTAACACACATAAAAAAAATACAGTGGGCTTGAGTACCTCCTTCTTTTTTGTGAAGTCGGTAAAAAAGCTGGTCAACGTTAAAAGTTTAAAATTGTGGATTATAAAACCTGCTAACTATTTTGTTTAAAAATTCCAAAGCGACGTCGCGTCGTCTTGTGAGGGTCAAGCAATGGCCTACATCCGCATTCAACGCATGAAATGGGGCGGAACATTGATAGTGTACGTATAGCTAAGCTTAATCGTGTACTTGGGCTACTTGGAACATGTTGTCGCATCTAGTTCCAACCTAAATTAAAGGAACAGGAAATTCAAGCATAGTAAATGATTCAGTATACTTGATGAATTAGGGATAATCTCGTAAATAGTTCATTTTTTGTCAATTATTTTTATCTCTAACGTGGAACGAAGTAATGAGGTAGGTAACACACATAAAAAAAATACTGTCGACTTGAGTACCTCTTCCTTTTTCAAGTAAAAAAAAGCTTTTTACCTCTATCACGTTTATGGTAGCCTAGTACCTACTTTACCAAAACTTAGTACACGTATTGATTTACAATGTGAATGAAAATTATAATTTATTTTCATTACTTTTTTCGTGAATTTTACTCGTTTTTATTCTGCTATTCGGCGCGGAGACAAATCAGAGAACATAAAAATCGGTCCAGCCGTCACTAAGTTACAAATTGTTGTAACCTTTGTCCCTACTTTGTTTTATATTTATAGATACGCTCTAATACGTTTTTGCACCTGTTGGTAAGTGATGATGTAGTCAAGGGTTTTCGATAGATTTTTCTACTTGAGGATGGTAAACTATGACTATCTATTGCGGTACAGGCTAGCCAGGAGAGTACGACAAAATGCCACCATGGATTTCATCACGATGTTATCAGAAGTTCAAGCACTTCGTAGGATTTGAAACCGCGGTTGAGAATTGGAGGATTTGAAGGTGTGCTTACTATACCGTACTATCAACGCTTCGAATATGTCATGTACTAAATGTCAAAATAAATAAGTTACTATAGGTTCGCTATGGGCGCAGGCGGCACTGTTATAACTTTAAAGGTTCGTTCATTCTAATATTTCATGAAAAGCAATAAGCTAAATATAGAAACACAACTTTTTCTTTAACATTTTGAACTCTGTACTACTTAAAATAAGGCTGTCTATCGTAAATCAGTTACCGAGCTGCACTTATTGCATTTTCTTGCCGGTTAGAATTAGGTATTGAGCGGCAGCGGTAGAACTTTGCCCAAACTCCGTTTATAAACTTCAAAACGGCTTGTTAGTATCAACTTTAGACCAATATATACAGAACTTATTAGACTTATTGCTTTTTTTGACAGTTTCGTTAAAGGAAATACGTTTGCAAAGCACGGTACCTACTTGTTTGTGGTTTTGTTATTCAATCACGCGAATGAACCGGATTCTATGAGTTCATGTTTTGAAGTAGTTCAAGTGAATTGCCATTGATTACACGCAATTCCACCGTTTTTGCAGGTTGGTCTACATCAACCTGCAAAAACGGTATATGTTGTTCCAAAGTGCCTTCTATCTTGCAAAAACGGTATATGTTGTTCCAAAGTGCCTTCTATCTTGCAAAAACGGTATATGTTGTTCTAAAGTGCCTTCTATCTTGGAACAATATTTGTTTATACATTTTATATCTACAGGGTCTTAAACGTCACTTTTCATTTGTTTTCAGATACATATTGAGCGTTGAAATGGGTCATTTATGTATAAATTCTCATAAATTTTCCAATATTAAGAGCTGTGAAAAGCGTTTTTATTACTGACTGCTCCTCATATCATTTAACTTTTTTGGGACTCTTGGTATGATTGTTATGTATGATATGTTATATCTAGATATATATAGATATGTTATGAATTGAATATTATTTACAATAATAAACAAAATACCATTGGTATAAGTTTTTGGTATTAGAAAGGAATAGATCGGTGATATGTATCTAGAGATGATTGATTGATTATTCAGAAAGGTTTATGACATATTTATTTTGTGGATAACTTCCGAAATATTTGGATTAAATAACTGTTTCATAAAATGTTAGACCATAAACATTGTTAATATATTAACAAACTCGCAATTGCTCTACGCCTTCAGTAATAACACTTATATTACACATCCGAAAGTTTGTGTGTAAATATGTTTGTTTTGTCTTCACGCTGTAACGATACAACGGATTAAGGTGAAATTTATAGAGTACATAGCTTACTCCTATGATTACCACATAGGCTACTTATTAACTTAATAAAAGCGGGCGAAGTCGCGGGGTACGGCTAGTAGATAGGCAGGTAGTTAATAAATAAGTTCGATTGAAAGTGCGTGGTCATTTTGAGAAATAACATAATTCTGTATCAACTTGCATGTGTATATATAATAAAGCACATTTGTTATAGTATTTGCCTCCAAAATATAAAGGTTATGTGACTATTAAAGAATCTATCCAACCCTAAATCGTGGAGCGCGTCGAGATTGGCCGAAACTGACCTTTGTTTTAGTTAACCTTATTACAAGTAATGTTAGCAGAAACACTAACAAATACGCGTAGCTCACGCAAAATACACGATCATACTACCTTATCAAAGATAAATCAACGCAGATAGAACTACGAATAGCTCACGTTCTCGAAAACGCAAATACTCTTCCACCTAACTAAAGCAATGTAGGCATTTCCGAGGCCTTTCATCATCTAGAGCTACAACCTCAGCTATTAAAGCTGTTCTCAAACCTGACCAAAAATACCTGAGCACATTCAATAGGCGTCCATAACGACCACATTTTGCGTAACTGGTACGCGTAAGTAACACAAAAGATCACTATCACTACACTACCTGTGACGCTGAGCAATGACATGTTGGGACATCTGTCTGGGCTGGCCCGTCGACCCGGGGCGGTCGGCGGGGCGGCCGCCTCACCGGCCGCCACGGGGCGCCATATCTGCACACGCGCGCCCGGCTTCTCGCGCGGCCGGCGACCGACTGCCGCCCGGCTAACTCCTCGCTGAACTCTCTACTCACTACACAAACCTACTACCTTCCATCCCTTTCGCACTCCCTAGCTGACGCGCCTGGAACCGAGATGCAGCACCGTCGCTGCCTCCACAGTGCCTTCGGCGAGCATGGTCTGAGCGCGCGCCGCGCATGCGCCGTTCCTACCTTCTGACATCACCGTTACCCGGATTATTTTCGCCCGCCGAGGTAAATACCCTCACATTGATCGGGAGCTAAACTTGATGCAATTATTGCACTGCCCTAGTCCTGGTCGATGCAGCTTTATTGCTTGTTACCGGATAAGCACTTGCAATCGGGATTGAGTCGGTCGGAATTGTGGTCTCCTTTAAAATTTAATTATACTAGTCGATAACAACCACTTATAAGTTTTCCAATTAAAAACTTGCGCATAAGTAAAGACCCGATTGAAGTTATTACAAAATTTATGAATTTTGTGGTAAATATAGTGTATGCAGCTATTTCCAGGACAAAAAAAATTGATATATATCAAACTACGTAATATTAAGTGCAATGGTTATCAGCCACAATAAAAGAAAAGACAATTAACGTAACTTGCTGTACGTACGTAGCACAAGCTACGAGTTACGAGTAATATAGATCATCTAGGCAAAGTTTCACCTTATCTCGCCTCAGGCAAAGCTTGGAACTAAACAATGCTACCCACTACGATTTCAGAAAACTTGTAAAAACTCCAACGTATTTTGAAGAAAAATAAATGCGTCACGGCACGGCACGGTGGAATTTCCGTAGCAATTTCGTAGCAACTACAAACGCTACGCCGTAGCAGCGGGCTTTTTTATCCATTTGCTTTGGGCCATTTGTTGTCCTATACAATAGTGTAGATACTTCGGAAAAGTAATTTATTTTCCGGTCTCTATGATTGCATTGCTCCGTTCTTGGGTAATGACGTCTACAAATTATAATATAATATCACGGTATAATATTATATTGCAAAGACCAGCATATAGCCCCACTCATATCAAATGCTTCTATCTCAAAAAACTTTTTATAAACCTTTTCTATTTATTTTTCACAACTTGTATCCATAGCCGTGGCTATACAAGGAGGGGAATCCTGATAAAGCGCAGAGATTCTGTTAATCCCTAAAGGGGATTTTGATGAACTACAGAGTTCAGCACGATCTCCTGGGGGATCGGATGAGGGATCCATTTGGATCGACTATAAAAAGCGTCACTCAATTATTTATTATAATGCTTAAATCTTTGAATTTTGAAACTACATATAATAGCCAATACCACCAATTCTGATTTAAAAAATTACCATTTCGCTATGTATTCAAATGCTTTTTTTATTTCTGACTTCAATTGTTTTGATAATCTAATCCAAGCGATAATTTAAGCAAAGAACGTTAGTTCGAAATTTAAAAAGATGATGGTCATCCGTAACTTGAGCATTCGTACTCAGCTGATTTAAAAAAGGTGGTTCTTAAAATAGAACAAAGGAGGATCTATAATCAGATCTGTCGGAGTGCAAGTTGTTAACAATTCATTTCACGGCGCATCGCCCCGAGTCCTGCAGCACGTAGCTTCCGTATCCGCTTGGAAAACTAAGCAGGTGTTTTATGCAGTAGGATTTGCAAGATTTCTGAACAGTTTTTTTTTTTTTACTAATTTCAAAAGGAGGATCTCTATTCTTAGTGTTTTACATTCTATGATTTAAGAGTATCGTACCCAAAATTACGAAAGCAAGATCTTATTACCAAACCTTAGCCTGCCTGTCCTAACATTTAAAGGGTCAAGACTTTTTAAATTCTAATTGAAAATTGTTTATTCACGTGGGCCTTAAACGGGCACTCAAGTAAGCTAATGACTCTACTGCCAGATTCCCAAATTACAGTCATATCAAGAAGAACCTGGCAAGAAACTCGGCAGCGCATTTTTTCATTTTTTTTTTATTATATCTATATGTTATGTTATACCGTTCAGGGAGCAAAGACGCAAGCAATGAATTCCACTCCGTCTCAGTAAGGACGATAAACGTAGAAGCGAAACGCTTCGAGCGAACTGGAGGTATGTCAACCAAATATGTTTTTGTTGGATTTACAAAAAAGTTAATATTGTGCCAACCCTACATGCAACTGCATTAGGAAAAGGATAACGAGATAATGATGATGAAAAGACACGTCAAGTCATTCTCCTGATGGTAAGCGTCAAGCCTATCTAAAACATCTGCAGTACAACTCTAACTTATAAATAAAAAAGTCCATCACAGAAGTGAGCTCGTGTGTATTCACGTTTTTGTTTCGTTAATTCGGTTGAAAAGAAGAAAATTAAATTAGTTATGCAATGATAAAATTTAATTGGGACCTCAGAGAGTGCACTTACATAATTAGCACTGTGTCTCTGTGAATTGTAGAATAGACTTCGTAATAATTAAAAAAAAAGATAATATAGCAAAAGTGTATCCATACTTAAAATTGAATCGCTTAAGAAAAACGCTTTCACACTCACAGCCCCACCTTAAGTTCAATGACTTGTGCCGTGGGTATCGAAAAGATTCACATCACACACACAATCACAACCAGAATCAGAAACACACATTTTTTTGGGGAAATAACTTGTGTTCTCGCAGGGAATCGAACCCCTGCTTAGAAGGCGAACGCTAACCCAACTATAACGGGCAGAATATTGTAGTCATTGCAATTCTCTTTTTCTACCTCAGTGCTTTTAACAAACGAAAGTGAGGTAAGATAGTTCATCAGAGAATTAGTAAGTGAAATTAAAAATAATGAAGTATAAACGGTACCTTCTGTTTAAAGAAAAAGATTTAGTTAAATGGAATAAATGCTCGTGCTGATTGGGTTTTTTGCAAGCCGTTTGTTGGGGCGTTTGACTTGAATCCGCTGTAGGGTACGTTGAAGATCCGAAAAAAATTAACAATAGATTTTTTTTTGTACGTATATATGAATTTATATTTAAGAATACAGTTTTAAATCTGATGATAGCTTCCGGGTAAACTGCCCGTTGGCTTAGTTAAAAGCGCATCCACCTTCTAAGCAGGGGTGTCGGGTTCGATTCCCGGAGGGACCTAAAGTTTTGTCCCAATAAGACTAAGGTTTTTTTACAATATTTTTATAAAAGTAATAAACAATACAATATTACAAGATAAAGAAAACTAAAAAAAAAACCTAAACCTAGTATGACATGCTGGTGTCATGGCGACATGGGGGGCAGGACAATTCAATCATTATTATTATTATTACTTACCTACAATTTTGGTTTGTTCAATAAAGATTTTCCTATCCCTCTTCGCCCACATCTTCACTTTCCATCAGGTGAGATAGTGGTCCAATGTTTGCCTTTCGAGCATAAAAAATTACGATTCCGGTCTCTTCCAGACCTCAAAACGTCCAGTGCGACCTAGCACCTAAATATGTATTATATGTATAAAAATCAATGCCACTTTTCGTTGTAATTTTGTAACTCATGAACGGGCTCACCTATCCAAACCAAATGTTTAGGCTTTGTTCGGACTATTTAGTAGATGGTTTATGTGAAGTTTGCACAAAATCGGTCGAGCGGTTCTTCATTTATCACACCCGGGCGAAGCCGGGGCGGATCGCTAATAAGTCATAAAGTTTATTACTGAATTATTTATTGACTGAGAGAGCAGTGCGAGCGAAGATTCTCCGTTCACCAAAATGTTTTTGTACGTCCGGCGGATGTCCGGCTGTTCTCATCCACAGGTCGCATTTCTCAACCGATTCTCCTAAATTTTTGTGAGCAGGTACGATAATAACTACATAGATTTTTTGTCTATTCAGTTTTTGAATTTATTTGATAATGGTGGAGATATGAGGTTTGATAATGTATTCAAAAAAATATTTCAGCCATTTCCAAAATTATAGTAAACTAGCTGTGCCCGCGACTTCGTCCACGTGAAATAGTGTCTTTGGGTAGCATTTTTAATTATTTAGGCTAATTTTACACCCATGAGGAGTAAAACTTTTACAAACTTTGAATGTCATATTTATTTATACCGACTCGAAGACTATTATATTGTAAGGATATAATAGTCTTCAAGTCAGAGAGCCACTTGATTTATTTTATTTTCACGTTACATTAACTAGTGAATAAATAGATTCGTCTTATCGGGGCCATTTTATACGTTTGGTAGTGGGTAGAGTGCACTTCAGCATAGCTTATTCAAATTCACCATTATAAGCGGAACTGCACGTAACTCATTTGAATATCTGGCGTTTGCTTAGCGCGATCAGTAGCCCGTACCGCTACCAACATAGGCTACTATGGGGAGTATGTAACTACTCATAAAATTACGCGTAGGGTGCCCCAAATAAGAGCTCGCGCTTGCAGTTTGCCTAATAGACAAAAATATTTTTAAGATAAACCCCGATATACTTCTAATAGAAGTTCTAGTAAAGTCTCTATCACTTTACTGGATCTTGATTTGACTATGATTGGACCATGAGTCTTATACTTGACTGTGATTGGTGACTTCCCTTTGGTTGTCTCTCTGTGAAGATTACATAAAAACATGCTCCCGATCTGAATAATACGTAGCTACCTCCACATTTACATTTCCGTGTATGCCTTGAATACATTTCCATTCCCTCCATTAGATAACATACCATGTAACAGAGGAGTTAGGTAAAAAGTTAACTAAATGTCCCTATCAGTTTACTTATCGAAGCTATAGTTAAATCCGGGGAAGCAACGAGCTTATCAAGTAGAAACTTGATCGAATATAGATTAACTTAGATAGTCCTGGGGCAAACTTTCGAAAAGTAACTTGGTGTGTTAAGCAATCCTATAGCGAGACAGTCCTAATCCTAATAGGTGTTAGCGCTGACTTGCTGAAGTCACATCGAACTAGTACACACGATACATGTATTGCGTGTATATTAGGTACTTGGATGCATGTAAAATGCATGTTTATATAAATGCTATTAATGTCGGCATATATAATAACTAGCCGTGCCCCGCGGCTCCGCCCGCTATTATAAAGTTAAAAAGTAGCCTATGTGTTAATCCTAGGGATAATCTATGTACATTCCAAATTTCATCCAAATCCGTTGAGCCGTTAAAGCGTGAAGAGGGAAAAAACATACTTACATACACACTTACACACCAACTTTCGGATATATAATATTAGTAGGATTGATCAAGAGAAGGGAGATCTCCAAGTTAACTTGGCTGTTTTAACTATAGGTCTGTCCGTCTGTCAGAGCCATTTAGCGTTTAATCCATACAAGGGGATAACTTCAATTTCTCAGAGAACATGTACCTAATCTTATTTTTTATTTTATTTTATTTTATTTGGGACAAAAAACAATTGTACACTTAAAGTATCTTATGGCTCAAAGCTAAAAATGGTCCTAAAAACGATATAAATGAAAGTATTAAGGGAGCACCCATACGCCTTTGTGGTATCGTCGGATCTTTGAAAATAACTTTGCGAGTAGAGTACGAAACCGTATTTTAAAAGTCTATGTTGGAAAAGTATTTGGAAGGTCACTGATTTTAGCCCTATTTTTCCCGTGGTCTATCTTAAAACCGGCTTTAAATTTAAAACTTGCATATGATATCCGTTATGTCCTCTAATTAAACAACAAATACAAAAAAAGACGTGTGGCACTCGGAGACTGCCGCGGTAAAGCTATTGCATAGCATTTTTTATCAACTTATGCAATTATAATTATTTATTTATTTTATTTATGCAGTATTTTTTTTCCTGCCACCTAGAGGCGAGTTGCTGAACTAAAGAGACAAGCGTGATATTTCAAAAAAGTCATTAAAAGTCATCGATAGATGGCAAAACTCATAAGTATCACCGCTGTGTGTTAGTGGGGGGTGTTAGGTTATTTTCGTTACGGAATTTCTGGATTCGGTATCCACGCTCAATGCCCACGATAGAAGCTATGCAATAGCTTAAAATCAAACAACTATTACAAAGAAGAAAAGTTATAAGCAATTGACCTCAAAATTTTTCTCTAAGGCAAAATGGCAAAATGCAGGCGCGAGATCTCAGTTCGGCGCGAATGACTAGTTTACTATGCATCGAGTAATAGCTTTTATATCCACTCTTCTATTGAACATTTAATTTTTATTCGTATCACTTTTCTATTGGACAAGGATAGATACAGATCGTATAAGATGAGTAGAAAGAAACTCTACATACTTATCGTTTCTACGTTTTATTAGTTTCATAAACAAGTTACGACCGTGTATTTTGCGTTTAATGAGTTTTCGTTGGCTATTATAATTTTAGCTGTAGGAAAATAAATAAATGAAACACTGAAGGGCAAGGCATATTGGATTTTGAATAAGCTTTTATTTGGGGAAAGCTTGTTTTGGGGAAAGCAAGAAATATTGCTAATTATATAATATAGACCAAATGTAGGCGTGAGATCTCAGTTCGGGGTGAACGACTGTTAAAAATATTGTTAAGTTATTTGCTTAGACTTAAAATGTAGCAAATGCCTCGAGCTGTGTGTAAATCTAAAGATGTCTAATAAGATGACCTACTTAGTAGATTGAGGCTACTTTGTGTCTTAATTATGCAGAACAAAGTCGAGAGGCACATATAGCGTTGTTTCGGTTTTACTAAAGTATATTTTCACAAAATAATAAAACAATTAACGTATTGGTAAATACAGAAAATATATAAAACCTAATCAATCAGGTAGAGATTGACTAATCTGAAAGAGAACGCCAACTGTAGAGGTACCTTCAATGTTATATTAGACAATCTCTACCAATTGAACACAATCAATGAACTGACCGTCGCGCGTCGGCTTATGTCAGTGCGCTTTCGCCTTTTAAAAGCAGCGGGTATCGGGTTTGATTCCCGAAAGAAACACAAGTTTTCCTTCCAAGGGAAATCAGTATTTCTGGTACTGGGCGTGATTGTGTGCGATGTGAAAGTTTCCGGCACCCACGACATCGAACTTAGTGTAGGGCTGTGAGTGTGAAAGCGTTATGTTTAATTATCTCTACCTACTAGCTAGTTACTACCTAGGTAGGTTCCACGTAAAATAAAGTAATCACAAAAAAATCTTAGGAGTTCGCAAAAAATACTTTTGCTTCCAAATGTCGTAAAATAAGTCACGCAGAAACGTGGATAGTGAATACCTACACGCTATAAGCATCAACCACGGAAGCGTTACTAAGTAGCATCGGAGCTACAGTTTTACAGACTAGTTCCTTTACGACCAGTCTTTGTCCAGCACACGCCACCGCTTGTTGAGCTTCAAGACTTACACAAATAAATCTTTGTCAATGAGTTGTGCCCATGATTACGTAACGCGCACGTGGCTGCGATCGGTGCCCGACCGACCGCGGGAACGGCCGAATTCAAATATCGATCCGGACCGCGCGACAACGCTGTGACGTCACCGAGTCGCGACTACCCACAGCCAACAACTAAAGACTAGCCTCGCTTTAAAATTCAACTTTATTGCTATCAAAGTTGAGTATATATTCTATTGTGTTCTATGAGGTTATTGTGCTGTTTTTTTGTTTAGAATTTATAGGTGGCAGGCGATACAAGCCTTTTGACCCACATCGGGGGTTCTGCTGATGCGTAATGCGTATGCACCTGTTATGTTGGTACACGATAATTACGTGCAACATGTAAGGATTGTGGGGTCTGTGGTTTAACAGATATACGCATTATTATTTTATTGAAAGGTTTCTATTCAAAAGTTTTTTTTATCGGCCGCTTCGGTTGTTATTTCGCTTCACAAAAAGATTACATATCTTAACAGTAGAATAAAAGAGCAAAAGAAATATACTTAATTAGTATTTTAATGGCAATATTGTTGTACTTATACCGGTACCGCATTAATTATCTGCCTATCCCTAATTTTCTTAGGTCTAGCATAACATAGATACCTAAGTATTATTAGTAAAGAGTTAGTCAATGTGCGGAAAAGTTTCATAAACGACATGCTTATTTAAAATAGAAATGACTGTTGATAAGGTAACGATCTTTCATACCTAACATGTGGCAATTGATTTTTACTTAAAAAGTAAGTTAATTAATAATTTTTGGGTAAAAACTGCTGTCCTAATTTTTATTATTACTTTGTTCTACTGAATGATTTTATTCATTACTATCCGTGCAGCGCGGCTTCACCCGCATTTATCAAGTTAAAAAGAAGCCTATATGTTAATCCTAGGTATAAGCTATGTACATTTCATATTTCATCCAAATCCGTTAAGCCGTTACAGCGTGAAGAGAAAACAAACATACACACAAAACTTTCGGATTTATAATATAGTAGCCGTGCCCCTCGGCTTCGCCCGCTATTATCAAGTTAAAAAGTAGCCTATGTGTTAATCCTAGATATAAGCTATGTACACTCCAAATTTCATTCAAATCCGTTCAGCCGTTAAAGCGTGAAGAGGTAACAAACATACTTACACACAAACTTTCGGATTTATACTATTAGTAGGATAACATGGTCTGAATTCGATCGGTATGTTGGTGCCAAAAAAGTCAAAAAATATCTCATCGTACTAAAGGATGAAAATAATGCGAAACGATAGAGTAACTGAAGCTGATCAGATATGCCTTTGTCGGCCTGACCTCAGCTTGGCACGTTTTTGGGTCCGACCACATTTTTCTCGAGAATTAATAAATATTTGAAGAAATAGGAAATTGGAAGGGTGAATGAAGCTAAATGAGTAAAATGTGCTTGCTGGAGTTAATTAACTGAACCTTGCTGTTATTGTGCTATGCTGTCAACGTTCATAATCTGTATTTTAAATCGGATTTTAGTCTACAAAATGAATTTTTGAAACGGAGCTTTAAGGGCAGGTACCCTATTCGTTGTGAAAATTAAAAAATGAAAATGAAAATTTGTTTATTTGGCAGAGAAAGACATAATACAGTACAATTGTGCTGTGGGCCCCAAACTAGGCAAAGCCTGTATCTTGGGAGCCCGATATGGTTAACAAATATAAAGAAATGCCTGTCTGTACGTGAACATTGAATTATCAATCAGTTAAAAAAAACAAACAATATTTATATGTTATTATAGAATAATAAGAAAGAGATGAATTTAATACATTATTAGATTAATAGATTTTTGGTGTGATACAGAAAAACGTTTTATGAAGACAATTTTTTGCTTTTAAAGATATTTGGACCAGCATTAACAGATTTTGAAAAATATGTGTGGTCAAGTAGAAAATTGTTAAATTACGTAAAAAAATGTTTGGTTCCAATCGATCATGTTTCTTACAGGCGTCAAAAAATAATATGAAACAAAATGAGGTAAAAGTACTAGAAATAGATAATAATCGCTAAATATTTTTGCTCTTTATTTCGAAGTACAATATGAGAAGGACTCGGCCTACCAAGTTTTATTTACTTTATACAACGGATTCTAGCCCTACAGTTTAGTTTTATTCTTTAGTACGATTTTTTTGTGATATTTTAAAGAGATTATAAAATTGACTCACTTTTTATTCCTATATTGCAAAACGTGCCAACTGCGCTCAGGCCGACCAAACATTTTTGAACTTACTTTTATGGTGATAAATTTAGAAAGGAAAAAAAGTAGTAGTTTCTATAAACTGTTTCGGTAGATGACGTCACACGTCCCTGTAAGACGTTAATAATAAGGAAAGGTTAATTTCGTCGCTTCTGGCGGGGCTTGAGTAGCTCAGCGGTTAGAGCAATAGGGCATGAGACTCTATGGCCGCGGGTTCAAATCCCACCTCAAGCGATAATTTTTCCTTTCTAAATTTATCACTATAGTTCTGCCTAGCATGGCTAATGCTATATAAATAAAATCAATTACTTTTATGGTGCCCGCTATCTCTACAAACTTGTTTTATCCTTTAATCTTATGAGATAGGGTGCCTTGCTGTGGGCTCACGGTCTCATATTCCTTACTTTATTACCGTGGGTTGTTTTGTTATACTTAGTTGTTGAAAGCTCTCATACAGAAATAAAAAGTTTTATTTAATACTTCTTGTGGTACCGTGGACCATAAAACGATAGGTGAAGTAGTTATCGAGATTTCTTTATGATTCAGAGAATTTTAGTACTGGTAGGACTCTTTTGCATTCTGCTAGGGGCAGTACCAGTTATTCAACCACCAAGCAATAGTGTGCAAACATACTGTATTTCTTTTTTATTGTATTTCGGTTTGAAGGACAATGTTTCCTTTCCAGTGAAATTACAGGCATAAAGAGATTTAACATCTATATCTCAGGGTGACAAGCGCAGTGCTTTACCGCGTTGGATTTTCAATAGAAATTCAAAACTCTGGATGGCACTCACACATACACACACACAAACCGTACCTAAGAACACATTATAATGTAGAGTTAAGACAACAGTAGTTAAGACATGTGGGATGCATTCAGGCGGCCTGAAAAATCCTGACACTAGGACTGCCCTCTAGTCTAAATATACCAACGACAAACAAGCAAGCAATGTAGAGGTTAAAAAAAAATCGTAAAAAGAAAGTGTAGCTACAGGATATAGGAAAAAATTAACAAATAAAAGTTATTCAAAACTATCAGATATACATATTTATTGGAATACAAAATGTCTTTTATTAAATAAAATGCACGTAAAACACTTTCAGTATCAACCTTCACTATTTTACAGTTTCATCATCGAGATAACATTATTTCGATGAGTTTCATACATTATTGATAACAATAAATTTTTATATGTTAATAATTACAATAAACTGATAATAAATACAATTAATAAATAATGGTGTTCTTGAAGAGCTCTCTACGAAACTTCGATATAGAAATCATGAGGCTAGAAACAAAAAGACTAGAAATAATTGTACAGGTCATCATTCATTTCACCGCTATAACTGTACAGTAGCTTCGTGGGAGTTCAAAGCGCCTGCCCGCACCATTCTAAAAGCTCACTCACAGTTCGAGTCAAATGTACCCACATTTGATTCGAACGGAAGGCGCGCGGGACGTATTCGTCTCCCGTGAAGCAGTTCCTGCACCCGCGACGTCACACGCCATCCCTTCGACGTTTGTTATAAAGTGAATTTTGATAATATTATATTTACTTTTTGGCAGATTCTACAGAATTTGCCAAAAAGTAAACACTTGGATATAAATACCTCGGTTGAATAATTCTCCAAAGTCGTCTCTATTTATCGAATTGTTTGATCATTATTCTGAAAGGACAACATATTGATGTATACCTTTCGTAAATAACCACTGACATAAGAAAAATACGAACGCAATGCCACATAAAAACGGGTGAAGCACACTTGTGATAACGCGAGCTACACGCACATAAAAACACCAAAGGCCCGACAAACGGCGCCAGTGCACCTAGAAACTATTAAGTTATCTGTGACAATTTGCAGAGAGATGCACACACGGACTTTTGCACATTTCATCCATGATTGAATGAGGTTACGTCCGTATTTCTTTCAAATCCGTGTAAATTTAATACAAATTAAAAAGCCATTGAATGCATAAATAGAGACGTCAATATAAACATGATTGTGGTGGTCTAGTGCAATCTATCTATGCATTTACAATTTATGTGTTCCATTAATCAAAATATTAAATCATTAATTTATAACAAATGTAAATGAAGATAAAAAACTAGCTTTAATGTACATTTGGCATGCCATACGATTCATTCAATATCATACCGAATAGGTAACCATTTTAAGATAATAGGAAATATGCATAATTTTTAGGCAATATATTGCCGACAATAGAATTTAATTTGTACAGCGAAGGAGTGAAACTTATTGCCTGCTCATTGTTCCCCGAACTGTACAATCTAGGTGTCTTCATCTCTAGGGTATAAAAGTATCTTCTAGGCAAGCAAGTTCCATCTTCAGCCGCATCTTCACTTGTCATCAGGTGAGATAGTGATTAAATTCGTCCCTATTTAGCCTAAAAAAACATTTATAAAACAGGCAAGGAAAGTTGGCCTTTGAATGTGTCATTGATGTCAACTGATGTCACAAAACAGTTCTGCCAATTTTATTAAAAACTAGCAGACCCATTAATTAAAAAATTAAATTAAAAAACATTTTTATTGCATCAAATTGTGAATCTTAACCATTCTTGAATCCACCTGAATACACACAATAAATTTCATCAAAATCGGTCCAGCCGTTTGGAAGAGTTCAGTCACAGACACAGATACAAAAGAATTATACTTATATAAAAACTTTGAATTAAAATTCCTAATTATAAAGCTTTTAAATGAGATAGTAATGTTATAGGTAATTCTATAATAACTACATATTATTATATATATTAGATATAGATTCAAAGAACATATACTTAACCTATATTTAGATTTCATGCATATTCCCTATATGGTATAGGTCATAAGTCTAGATAACATCCCCCCCTTTAAAACACCGGACCTCACCAGAGCTCGACAGCCACCACCGATGCGATCAAATTATTAACATTCCCTGGCAGTAACTGCTCCCAGCGCCCAGCCCAGGCAGACTGGAAGAACCAGAAGGCCAAATTCCCACCACGGCAATAGTGGCCAAGTGGAAGGACTAAACAACTAGATAACATTATTAAGACCTTCAACAAACTTCAAATACTTTATATGTCTATCGGCATAATTATCTCCATCATCCCGTCTTTCTTCAACAAACTTTTTCTCATGAGAACTCAACACATTGAACAAAACACTAGAATAAACACGGTTACTGTCATATCTCACCATTTTTGCTTGCTTCTGCCTCAAATCGTCTATGTTACATTTCTTACAAGGTTTTTTAACAAGCGCACCATTTTTACGTACCAATCCAAAGTAGTTATATATTACGTTAATTATTTCATGCACAATAAACCTTCTGTGATACCATAATGTCTCGTGGAATTTGTAAAATTTTAATAGTTCATTATTTAGTAGTAGTTCATGGAACAAAACTTCTATTTCTTGACAAACTCGTACATTCAACGTACAATTACAGTTTTTGTGTGAGTAACTCAAAAGTAAGTTGACTAAGTCGTCCTCAGAATATGACAAGAGATCATGTTCCGTTGCATGTACGGTAACATCTTTAGGGAAGTTGGTAGCTAGAATATGCGCCAAGCTTTTCCTTAGATGAGCATCTATTGTACTCTGAAACATTTTCCAACTGGCGTAATCTATGGTAAGTATATTTTTGATGCAAAACTGTCGATAATGGAAGCAGCTGTGGTCTGAAACATGTTTCGCTGTCCACCTTTCGGAGAACTCATACTCTTTGATTAAAAGAAACCCAATATCATATGACCTTTTGATTTTTTTTGCTGTATTTACTATCCACATTCTGTGATTCCAGCTGTGATAGTTGTTCGGGCTTCTGTCTGATGCTAGTTCACAAATGTGCAATTCTTCATTGATTAGGTTCTCTATGGTGTACATTTGAATAGTTTCATCTGAAACCAGAGGCAAAACAAAAAAATTTAAAACATGCCCTATGCTCGATCTGTAAAATGGCTACACTGATTTTCACCAACCAATTTCACTATCTCCATCAAGTCACCAATCAAGCAAAACCAGTCTTTTAGGCGGTAAGATGCCATACAGATACTATATTATAAATGCAGTGCTAAGTGAAAATCATAATATTTATCATGTGTAAGCATTAAAAAAGTACAGGTTAGTTTTTTGTATATAAGTAACAAAAACTCTTTTACACAGAGGTTGGGCTGCCGTCTGTCCTGGATTCCCTGAATTTGCCCTAGTTAGAAGGAGTCCGAGGTCTGTCTGGAAGGGATTTTCAAAAAGTGTCAGGGTGAAAACCAGACCCTTTTTGTGTCCAAATCCCAAATAATTTATATAAAAGGAATAAATTATAACAATTCAATTACAATACGATCGAGAGTTTTCTTTTCAACTTATTGAAAAGAAAACTCTCGATCGTATTGTATTTGTTACGCTATACATTCTAATTCGATTTTGTAAAATTTTGCTAGCAAACAATTTGTTTCAATAATGTCCCTGAAAAAAACAAAATTTCACCATGTCTGGGGTTATTGAATATTTTATCTGGCATCAGTAAATTAGGTGATGGCCCTACACAAAGGTCTGCCAGATCATCAGAACAAAGATTAAATAATATATTTAACCTTTGAGACCCAACATTAGATAAAGCTAAGAATCAGCAAATAGTGCTATGCATTTTAAAATTCAAATTAGCCAAAAAAACCGGGATATAACAAAGCTTTGCATAGAAGACTTTGCAGTTTCTGTTGCTACTACTTATAATATTTTAAAAAAAAACAGTATTTACCTTGCAAAATTCCCTCAAGCAGCCACCTTCGGTACCCAAAAGCATCATTACACTTTGGCTTCCTAGACAACACTATCTTTGTAAACTGAAGCTCTGATAACCTCAGCAAGAGATTTTTCAGTACCATTTCACGTCTTTTGTTCCAAAAGGAGCTTAGCTCAGGATTTAGCAAAAGTGTTATATTCAGAAGTCTTGAAAGCCTTTCAGAGTTTACTGAAGAAGGTTTTGTACATTTTCGTTTCAATTTTGCGAAGTACTTGTCCATGACTTCGTTGTAGCAGTACATGTAAACTTGTTTCACGCACCATGACTCCAAACCAAGACAGTTTTCTAAAAGTAGAACGGGTGATTTATTTCTGAAATTTATCTCGGCTGGTACTATATCAAATGCGCATCTGTAAGTTAAGAAAATAATGCGTAAATACTACTGCAAACAAACACAATCTAAGTTGAAATCATGCCAAAACGAGTAAATATTTACAACTCAGCGTTTCTCAACATAATATTGTCAATATCCTTGATAATTTTTTCGACGAGTGCGAATTTATCTTCATCCATAGCTGAAAATCGAATTCTCGGGCTAGTGTGAGGTCCAGCAAATGCTTTTATAATATAATATATAATCAGTCGATCTCCGTCAACGTTCAAATTAAAATTATCAATCTAAGACATGGACTAAACAACAAAATGCGACTTCAATGGTGTGATCAACTGCCAATGCCAATGTCAAACAGTTTTAGTGACAGTGTCTAATCCACGTTTTTTTTTTTTTTTCTCTTTCTCCCTTTATCGGGAAAATTGGCTCCGCACGTCTTGTGCATGGCCAGTGTCGAGTTTTCATGAAAATTTTCACATCTTGTCGTTTTCTTGAAGTTGTAGTCCAAATGGTCTTCTTCAAAATATAAAAGTAATTTTCATAGTTTTGGCTAAGTATCGAAGAGCTTCTTGTTTCATATAGTTTAATGTATTTTATTTTAAGACTAAAGGTAGGGAAACGTATCGCGTGAAACTATAATTTATTATTAAATATTAAGTTAAAGAATTGGATCAGGGAATATAGATATATTAGTACTGTGAACTATAACAGAAAAACAATACTGAAATAATTATATTTACATGAATATACATTTGAATATTTACAATTTAATATTATTAGAGGTAATAAAATCAGATAGTAATGTGTAGATATGTGGATCAGAAGAGTGAAGAAGTGATTTTAAATTTATAGGAAGAGGGACACGGAGGGATATAAGATTACTGTATAAGGAAGCACGGTCAAATTTAGGGCATGAAAAGAATATGTGGTCCAGGTCTCCATAATCGTGACCACATTCACAATTAGAATTCGGGAGTATTCGAAACCTCGCAAGGTGAGCGGGACACGTTGTATGTCTTATGCGCGCTCTTATCAAAGTAGATGTTACAATTTTACTTAATTTTATGGGAGAAAACCATGGCTTTTTACGAATTTTGGGCTGTATGTCGAAGTAATGTTTTCCTTTGAACTGACTACTGCATTCCCAGACTCTGTCCCAAGATTCTTGGAGATAAAATCCGGGAAGTGCAGCTAGATCATGGGGGTAATTTTCAAACGGATGTTTATCTCCACATACCACGGCCTCGTTGGCAAGTTTATCAGCTCTGTCATTGCCTTTAATACCACGATGACTAGGAACCCATACAAAATTAATCAAAAAACCTTTTAAAACGCATTGATAAAATTTATGTCGAGCTTCTACAATAAGCGGGAAATGCGGTTTGGATCTAAAAGGATATCTCATTAAAGCTTGTAATGCACTCATTGAGTCACTTACAATTAAAGCTTTTTTAAGTTTGAATAATAAAACATATTCGATAGCTTTGACGATGCCTAAACATTCTCCCGTGAACACGGACATCTCAGAGGGGCATTTAATTTTTTGTACTATGTTAAATTGAGAATGATAAATACCAACGCCTACAAAGTCCTCTGGCGAACGTTTAGAGGCATCTGTATAAACATGGTGCCAATTTGGCCAGTTTTCTTGTACAGTCGATATGAAGTATGCATTTGCGTTATATGTATGTCTATCAATATTCAAATTTAGGAAAACTGGTAGAGGATTTATAAGAGCCTCAAATTCACATCTAAACAGATCAAGGGTTGGAGATCGATGAGTTGGTGCATGAAGTGTTTTAAATCTGTTGAAACTTTTAACTAAGCATGGGATTTGTTTGGAGTTCCAATATTGTGATGATTCTGTGAGATACGACAAAGATTCCAGTTTTGAAATTAAAGAACTATTCGAGAATTGCAGAATACGGAAAAACATTCGGTCAGAGAGATATTGACGTCTCAGGTAAAGGGGTGGTTCAACACATTCAACTTGTAATGCATTTATTGGGCTAGATTTCATGGCTCCAGATATTATCCTTAAGGCTTTAGATTGGATGCCATCAAGTTTTCTAAGGCCCGCAACACCACAAGGCTCCAGTAAAAACGTTCCGTAATCCAGAACACTTCGCACTAGGGCATTGTAGAGGAGCTTCAAAGAAAATGGATGAGCACCCCACCAAACTCCTGCAAGGCATCTTAACAAATTTAGGAGTTTTTCACATTTAGTCGTAACGTATTCACAATGTGCAATGCCTGTTAGTTTTGAATCTAAATAAACTCCTAAAAACTTAACGTGATTCTTATTTGGTATAGAACCATTATCAAAATCTATAGAAATTGGATAAGGCAACCGCTGACGTGTAAACAGGACTGTGGAACTTTTATGTGGACAAATGTGTAAACCGTTTTTATCCATCCAAATTTTTAAGTAATTTAAGGAGTTTGAAATTTGTTCACATGAGTTAGTAATAGATTTGTTTTCGCAGTAAAGTACTATGTCATCGGCATATTGGAGAATTTTAGCTGAATTCCCTAAGGAAGATTCCAAATCATAAGAATATATATTAAAAAGTATGGGGCTCAACACTGATCCCTGTGGGAGACCTTTCCATACAACTCGCGATTGGTCACGTGATTGGTCTAATTTTATCGTTCTTCCTGACAAAAGATTTATTATAAAGTACGAGAGAACCTCCGGTACTTTAAGTTTTTCAAGTTTTTGTTTTAAGATATGAAGTATAACATTATCATATGCTGATTCCAAATCGAGAAATACTGCTAGAACAGATCTATTACTACTAAACGCGATTCTTATGTCTGTGATAAGAGTGCCGACACCATCCAATGTACTCCGACCTTTTCGGAAACCTAATTGAGACTCTGGAAACATCCTACCATTTTCAATAAACCATTCTAGTCGATTTTTAATGAGGTTTTCAGCAATTTTGGTTATAACTGACGATAAAGCAATCGGGCGATACGAGGAGACTTCAGCCGATGACTTACCTGGTTTAAGAATAGGTATTATGATTTGAGTTTTCCAAGATGAAGGGACATGTCCAGAAAACATTACTGAGTTTATCAAATCCAAGTAATATAATAAAGATGGTTGATTCAAATTAGCTAGAAATGAATATGGAATTCCATCTTCTCCGGGGGAAGAATCTTTTACTGCAGACAGGACTCCTTGTAATTCTTCAATGGTAAATAGAGAGTTTGGAGAAGATGGATTAAAAGTTAATTTTAGAGGGGGGGTGATATTATGAGATATATCTTCATGTGGAACTGTAGGTGGTGCCAGTCGATCAAGAAATAAACTACTAAGCTCAAAAGGTAAAGATGGTGTATTAGAATCATTCATGCCGTTTCTAAATCTTCTAATATTTTTCCATACAGTGGATGGGTTTATATTGGGAGAAATAGATAAGCAGAAATTTCTCCATCCCTGAAACTTTTTATTTTTAAGATATTTCTTGGTTTGAGTTATTAACTCAGTCAACTTAGCAAAGTTTTCGTCCGACATGTCATTATTATACTGCAATTCAGCCTCTTTTCTCTTATTTACGGCCTCGGTACATTCTCTATCCCACCACGGCGGAGAAGGGATTACATGTGAACCTGTGTTTTTAATGGGAAACGTTTCATCTGCAGCTTGTTTAATTGCTTCTGTAAAAGAATCTGCACACTGAGTCACCCCATGTGTAACATTTGGAAGTCTTTGAATCTTATTTTGAACGGAAGTTTTAAATGTATCCCATAATTTGGTGTTATGGAGTTTATACTTTAACCGGGGTTGTTTTGGAGGATTATTATTAGTCTTAGATGGAATTGAAATAGTTATTGGGTAATGATCACTTCCGAAGGTGGAATATAATGTTTGCCATGTTAAACAAGAAGCTAAATTTGCAGAACAAATTGAGAGATCGATAGCACTGATATTTTCTGTAGGAGCTGTACGTCGAGTTGGAGAGCCGGAGTTTATTATGCATAGGTTGTAAGAATCTATTAAGTCAATGAGCATTTCTCCACAATATGTAGAGATAGAGCATCCCCAAGAAATATGATGACAATTAAAATCTCCAAGAAGTATAAATGGTTTCGGAAGAAGAGCTATTAGATCATTAAGGTGTTGAAAAGTGACAGAAGAAGGAGAAGGAATATAAATAGAAACAACACAAACGTTATTAATTTGTGCTGCTACTACAGAAAAATCATTATACACGGGTAGAGGTAAAGAAGAGAAAGAGATGGTATTCCTAATAAGTAAAGCGGCGCCGCCATACCCATCAGATCTATCATCTCTCAAACATGAAAATCTGGGTATTTTGAAAATGGAGCTTGGTTTTAACCAAGTCTCCGAGAGCGCAAATAAACAAGCTTTATACTTGTTTATGAGATATATAATATCGTTTTTTTTAGAAACTGCGCTTCTGCAGTTCCACTGTATTATTTTGTTGAGGACTGCCATTTTTAATGGCTTTATGGACTTTAAACATATTGAGTATAGGGGCAACGTTGGACGGTATAGAAATGTTTGAATTAGTTAAAGTGTCAATGAGAATTTGTATAATGTCAGTTGTAGACATCAAAAGGGCGTTGGCTTTTTTGTTATTGTCTAGAGCACAACCGTTTTGGGGAGTAGGAATATTGAATTCGTTAATTATTCTTTTATGAGCTGCTTGGTCATATCCTTTTTCTAGTTTTGGTGGTAAGCGACGGTTTGCGTACACCGTTTTTTTGTGAGAAGTGTGTGGTTGGTGAACGTTATGGGTAGACGGTTAAGGTGGGTGAGTATTATGGTTTATGTGAGCTTGAGGAGCCGAATTTACTATGTCAGCATATGATTTAACTACAGGAGGGAATAATTTGGATGCTTCGCCATACGAGATACTGTTTTCAGCCATAGCTATCTTAATTTGCCTTTGACGGTTTAGTTCAGGACATGATTTACTAATCGCGTAATGATTGCCTGAGCACATGCAACATGTAACGTCTTCTTCGTCTATATCACAACTATCACCAGTATGGTCATTTCCACAGAACCATTGACAATATTTTTAAAAGCGTTTCGTTTCAAAAACTTACCAAACGTGACTGGGTGAAGTGTGGAGGCATCATCAGGTGCGCTGGTTACGCGTTGTACGTGTATAATGTACGGTGCTGTGTCGGTTATTTCGTATAAGGTTCGAGAAACGGGTGTAAATGAGTTATTTGGGGAACCTTGGGGACCTGGACCGGAGCTGGGTGTCTGTGCTATTTGGGGGGCAATAGAAGATTCTAAACTATTGTTGGAGTTAGGATTAACGTTCAAATTATTATTTTCGCTATTATCGCTGTCAGTACAAAGACAACCAGTTTTACCATCTACTGCTCGAGCGTGCTTCCTTTTCTTGCGATTGCAAGTTTTACAGATCTTACTTAGCCGGCTTCTTTTCCGATTAGGATGCTGGGTGCTCGACCCATCCGTGTCCATGCTTGATTCATTATTAATAATATTATTATTTGTGACTACCGTCACATAATTGGATGCCGGGGGGGGCATGCCCCCCGGATCCTGCAGGTCGGGCGGTTCATTCATATTAAAATCGCAAAAACTTACCGAATCTAGTTAATATGTACACGTATTTCTATAATATATACACTTACTAATAATATTAATTACAGTTTAATACTCCACTGATCCTTAATTAATATTTAAAATGAAAATTTTAATTAGGGCGAAAAAAATCACGACCGCCTATTTCGACGTTTCCCGCGCTTTTCCCACGTTTTTGACTCCGCAATGTATTGTTCAACAATTAGCAATTTTTTTTGACGAGAATTGTTATACTTGATTGCGATGTAAAATAATATATATTCTTTATAATAGACCATGGGCTGGCCGGTTGTCGTCAACCTTATTATACCTCATGATGAGACCGATATGGCGGTGTTGTGTGTAAAATAAAATATACGGGCTGCCTATTATATATTTTGTGCAGGCGACAAAAACCTGATCAATTTTTTTGTGGAAATAACCTGATCGACTACCAAGTGGGACATGGTACACATATTCTTTGTTCCCCGAACAGTATAATCTGGGAGTCTTCAATTCAAGAGTGAATAGGTACCTTCTAGGCTAGCATGCTACATCTTCGGCCGCATCATCGCTTTCCATCAGGTGAGATCGTGGTCAAACGCTCGCCTATCGTACATAAAAAAAGACGTGTGGCACTCGGGGACTGCCACGGTAAAGCTATTGCATAGCATTTTTTATCAACTTATGCAATTATAATTATTTATTTATTTTATTTATGCAGTATTTTTTTTCCTGCCACCTAGAGGCGAGTTGCTGAACTAAAGAGACAAGCGTGATATTTCAAAAAAGTCATTAAAAGTTCTGCTATTCATCGATAGATGGCAAAACTAAAAAGTATCACCGCTATGCCGATGCCGGTCGGAGTGGGGGGTGTTACGTTACGGAATTTCTGGATTCGGTCTCCACGCTCAAGGCCCGCGGCAGAAGCTATGCAATAGCTTAATAAAATAAAATATTGGATAAAATTCATTGAGTATTCAATTAAAATTAAAACGGGAATTAGCGTGACTAACGCGTTGTCGATGTCTAAATCGACAATTGTTTCGGCTTTATTCGGATGCCTTCTTCAGGATGAGTGCATTAGACGTATTGCTTTAAAAGTTCGTGAAGTGTCACAACACAAATTGCCCTTTTAAATATCGCTTGTCATTCAGCGAATGCACCCAGCAGAAGCCTTCTTTTTTTTACGTTTTCTTTCAACACAAACCGCTATTGCTAGTAATTTTGCAGATCTCATTTTACTTCTTACTACTGTGAGAAACGAGTTAAAACTGATTTAAAAGCGTTCATACGAACAAACAAGTAGAACGACTTATATAAAAACGCCAACATTAACGCAATGCTTTTTTAACTCTCGTCCGAATAAGCTCTAACCTATGGTCTCGACGGGCTAGAGCGAAAACTTGCAACTAACGTGCGAACGCAGCGCTGCTGGGTGTGTGACGTTTTGATACGTCAGCTGACAACTTTTTGATATGTCAAAATGTCAAATCTTTTCTGTGACTTTTGAAATGTGCTGTTTGAAAACATAATTCAATAAAACTTGATGTTTTTGCTTCAGTGGCACAATTGTAAAAGAAAATATAATATTCAATAAACACCTGCTCGTGCTAACTATTAAATATGGTATGAAACCAACGACGAAAGACATTTAGAATTCGTGCAATTATCTCGACTTCATTTTATCACAAATATTTTTATTTCAGAGCGCTATATTTAACTTCCAAAGCTTGTTATCCGTGATTCTACTGTTGATATGCACCTGCGCGTACTTGAGATCTTTTTTCCCCAGTATAATGGACCGTAATAAGACCGGGTATGTATACAAGCTGTGGATCAATAACCTCTTTTTAGGGTTCCGTATCCAAAGGGTAAAAACGGGACCCTATTACTGAGAGTTTGCTGTCTATCCGTTCGTCTGTCTGTCTGTCTGTCACCAGGCTGTATTTCAAGAACGGTGATAGCTAGACAGTTAGAATTTTCACAGATGATGTATTTCTATTGCTGCTATCACAACAAATACTAAAAATAAAATAAATATTTAAGGGGGGCTCTCATACAACAAACTTGATATTTTTACTGTTTCTTGCTCGCTAATTAAAATAAAACAATAATGATAATGGTACCAAACCCTTCGTGGACGAGTCCCACTCGCACATGGCCTGTTTTTTTTTTAAAAGACTATATCATAAAAATATCTTATTCATAGGATCATATAGTACTACATTCATTAGTTTTTTGTTACTTTTCAAAGCGTATATGTATAACCTCGATATTAATTTTCCCTAACTAGTTGCCTTCATGTAAAAAAACAAACATTCAAGTAACAATTTGACAACCCAGTTGGCAAAGTGTGCAAGTTTATGCTCTCTGCACCGTGGATACTAGGTTCGATTCCTGGCAGAAGCAGAATTTCCTTCTGCATTTGTGCTTCTGGTTATGATTGTGTTTGTGAAATGTAAATTCATTCCGTCTGACTGCTCTACTTTAAATTTAGTGGCTTCATACCTTCTGGTCAAGTAATGGAGCATTTAATATTTTCGATTTCTTTTATTTCAGGTTACTTGGAAGTTTCTGGAAATGTGCAAGAATCGGAGAAAGGAAATCACCATATGTAGCAGTATGCTGTGTGGGGATGGCATTCTCAATACTATTTCTCACATAGTTAATGAATTCTATAGAGCCAAGGGAATGGTCTAGCATACCTGAGCAAAGCATATTGATTTTAACTTCAGTCAAGCTTTGTAGCTTGTTTTCAATTTCAATGGACACTTCAATCAAACAACAATTGCTAGACATGCAATTAAAGAAAAATTATATCTTTTGCTTGTCACAAGTGTAAATGGCAAATTAGCTGGATCAAGCAGCTTGATCCAGCCAGATCTAATCTAAGTGCTTGAATCGAGCAAGCTAGACCATCCCCATGGCTCATAAGAAATTGCATTTAAGAAACAGACCACTTTATATTTACTAAACATAGCTATAATAATTATTTTGTAAATAAATCAGAGCATATACTTTTAATTGCTTTTTTTTTACTTTACATAGTTTTTACTAAGGATTTTAAAAACCCAGTGGTTGATTATGTTCTTGTCTTTCTCCTGGTGCAAATACCCTCCATGTATGATGTTGAGCCTTCCTAAATTGAGATTTTTAAGATGTCAAAAATGGACACATAATTTCAATCTCCACAATAATAAAAAGCTCTACGTAACTAAACAAAGATTGGCCAAAGCAGGGTATCTTCAACAAGATAAAAATGTTAATAAATTGCTTACTGACATTTCAAACTTACCACTGCCTCAATTCAAAAGAAAAATTAAATATTTTTTTGCAAATAATTCTTTCTTCAGCCTAAATGAATTCATGAACATGCACTTAAGTAATAATTATTTTGATTATGTCAAAATTACCTCTATCATATATTGACTGTTAATTAATAACTATTTTATTAGTAATTTTATTCTTGGCATACCTAATGCTCATATTTTTATTTTTTATTACCCGATGTCTGACATATTATTTAGTGTAGTATGTATTGTTATTTACGAATTATTAAATTGGTGGCTGAACCAAACATCATTGGCGAAACAAAAGGGCATGGACTTCTTTGGCTTGGACATTTAGAATGGATGGGAGAGGATCGTGCAGCAAAGCGAGCGAACCCGGGATGGCCAACCGGCCGGCGACCTGTAAGGCGTCCCAGATACCGCTGGAAGGACGCAACAGAGGACTGCAAGCCGTCTCGAGGCAGGAAGTTGCACAGGACAGAGAGAAATGGCGTCTTCTGGTGTCGGAGGCCAAGACTCATTTTGAATCGCGCAGTGAGATCGCCCAATAAGTAAGTAATTATTGAATGCCTAGAATAACCATCACTGTTGTTGGTAAGGTGAATAAAGAATCTAAATCAATTTTATATTCATTTATTTTATATGAGACTGGATTTCTAGCGCAGATAAATATTTAATAGAAAAACAGTACATGCTATTGGATAAAATATAGATACTACAAAACAGACAGAAAAACTAGTAGATAAGAATAACATAATAATATTGTAATAAAACTGAACTCAATCCTCCTCTGTGTTTATAACTATTTTCATGCATATTTTTAAGTTCTATCAGCGTGTGTTTTAATCTTAGATGTGTTGATATCTGCTTTGTATGAGATATGAGTAGACTTATATAGTATGAGACTGCAAATCTCACACAAAAAGAAGATTGAGTACACTTTTGCTATGGCCATAGCAGCACAAGTTTTGGTCTTTCAGTAATATACCTACATAATAGATAGTATGAGTATAGATGAGGCAATAGTACTAATAAAAGGTTTCATTCGGTTGAATTTAGGTGTAAAGTTAAAACATTGAAGAGATGCAAACCTTGTGTTTTTTCGCATTGCGTGTTATTTGCTTTAGTATTGAGGAATAGTCTGTTACTCAGCCAGTGTTGATTACCATTGCATATAGGGATCTATAGCAATTCCTGTTCACTCTGAGGTAAAGCATGCCACGATACCACTATTGGCAGCTGCAAACAAAAACGACCATACACGAGAGAAATTGAAACAAACTCCATCTTTATGACTTTGTTGTCTATGTCGCTGCCATTATCTACAAGCCGAGTCAACTCCCAGTGTACTATGACCATAGCATTACTAATTAGTAAATAAAACTAATGTCAACAGTCTTCAATACAAGTATTTTTATGTATAATTGCACTTTCTCTGTATTCTAAACAAAGCAAAAGTTCGTCGACTTCGTCACGCTCAAAGGGGCCAATAGTCAGTGCGGTGGCCAAGCCATTGTATCATCATTCTCGATAAGTAGATGGTGCAGCAGCCGCGTGACTATCGTCGATAACAAGTGCGTCAAAAGACCGTGCTTTACAATAATTATGTGTGCTTAGGGCTAGGTCACTACAATCAATAAGCATTGATGACCCTTTAAACGCATCTCATTGTAATCCGGAACTAGGAGCCTGATTAGTTCCAGGATGTATAAGCCGCGCGCGATGAGAATTAGATGCGACCTTTTGGAAGATCGACGCGTGCTGTCCGTCGGCCAGCCGTAGCGTCGGCAAAGTCGCGACGAAACTAGAATATGCTAGTTGTGTGTTTCGGTGTTCTATCGCATTGAAAATTATGACACAGATGGCTATGGATAAGTTATGGGTTTGATAAAAAATAATATAATATTATACGTAAACATTATTTTTAAAAGGATTACAACAATTAAACATTTTTGTGTATTTTCATAACCATATGGTAGATCGTATAAATAACTTATTTATAATAAATATTCAGAACTTTTTTGCTAACGCTACTTGACAACTGTCATTTTCGATTTACATTGACAAGGTTCCATCGCACTCTGATCGCGCGCAGATTGTATAACACGTTCCCAATACGACTTCGATAACACTGGGTCTGTACTTAGTAAGCCTCGTAAATGCAATGTGATTTTAATGTATTTACGTGACTAACTCCTAAATTATACTTACTATTATTGCATTTAAACATTTCCTGTAAATAATATGAATCTCAAAATAAACTATAAAAAACCTCTTATTGTACAAAATGCAATTCCAATTAATATGACATAATTATACAAAATTACTATACCAAAACTGTATATAATACTAATCTAAATACATTAAAGATGTCGAATTCAGTACAAAAGTTTTATCCAATGGGCCGTATTGCAAAAAAAATATTACTTTACGAATTTGGTGAAAAATCTAGAATGTACCTAATATACAACTAAAGGCACTGCCCTAAAATGCAAGCAGTTTGCGGTGCGTAATGTCTTTTTACAGTTAACAGCAAACTGTTTGCATAGGGTAGCGTCATAACACGTCTAATTGGAGCTTAAATCAGTCTAGACATTTTATCTAATACAAGCTAATTCACACTTACATACTGTAACGAGAAGACCGCTAGTTTACTAACAAGTTTCTATTTTAATAGATATATTTTCACTGTACTTCAATGTATTGAAAGTTCAATCAACTATCGATCAATGGAAAAGAATGGATTACTCCTGTCATCAATAAATTGTATAAGATATAGATAACTATAAAATTAGTTTGAGTGAAATGTTAAAACTACGACATGAAACGTAGATAATTGTTTCAAACAATATAGCAATTTTCTCATGTTATTTTCATATAAATTACTGAGCATTTAATATTGTATATGGACAATGCTAAAGAGAATACAGTTCTGCTGCGAAACATGTATGTAATAGAACTATACTCTTTATTATAACATAATATAAATAGTTGTGACCAAATTAACACCAGAATTCTCGATATCAAGCAGTGTATTATGTCACCATGTTTAGATCGTTTAGTTTCTCATTTACAAATAATTTACTGGCCGACACATGCACTTCAAAACATCATTTAAAACAGTAAAATTGTGATGTAAAAAGCAAGTGCAGTAAGTACTGAATATATGGCACAAGAAATTTAAACTAGGGTGTTTTTTGAGCAAAACAGGAAGAATTTTAGAAACATCAGAGAATATAAGTAGTTCCTCATTAGGAAGACTGTTTCTTCAATAGGTTTATGCGAAACTACAAATTATAACATTAATTTGCATTATTTTGGAGGGAAGTCCTTCTATGTTAGTTTTGGAAGAAATGTTCCACATAGTCTAAGTTATTTTTCTCGGTCATACCCGGACACTGATGATACAAGTATTTTCAGTGCAAAATTAAAGCAAATGGGTTCAATGTTTCTTTTGACAAACTATAAAACGAAAACCCGACAGACAATCGCGATCTTTTATGTGTATAGAAAAGTTTCTATACCAATGTATCGCTTCGAATTAATGTTATTGACGTATTAAAATGATACATGTACATTCTGAAAATAAAATAAGTTCCTGAGCTCAACAAATAACAGATATTCATTACGAATGAAAAGAATATTTTTATCACAGAGTATTTTTAATTTAGTAGAGGTGCACCGCATAAATTTTAAGTGCATCGTCATAAAAAAGTTAGATTCCTAAAGAACACCATGCCTACACACCATACCTATCACATTCATATCTCTACTAGATCATTTTTGGTGTCTTTATCAGCGACGTCAATTCTAAAACTAAATACATTATCTAGCGAAATGTAAGGCACACCAGGCCCAAACACTTACACGTATACTGCCGTCATAATGAAAAACGGAGTAACTGCATTTTTGACAAAATTGAGTTATATATATACACTATCATCATCATCTCAGCCACAAGAAGTCCACTGCTGGATATAGGCCTCCCCCAAAGATTTCCAAAAAGAACGGTTGTTAGCGGCCTGCATCCAGCGTCTTCCTGCGACCTTCATTATGTCGTCCGTCCACCTTGTGGGCGGTCTTCCGACACTGCGCTTGCCAGTCCGTGGCCTCCATTCGAGAACCTTTCGGCCCCATCGGCCATCAGTTCTGCGTACTATGTGCCCTGCCCATTGCCCAACTTCAACTTGCTAATCCGCCGGGCTATGTCGGTGACTTTCGTTCGTCTACGGATATATACATACATATATACACTATCGGCATCAGGAAAAATAGACACATTTTTTTTTTTTATGCCTGATAGGCAAGCATTTGACCACAATCTCACCTGATGGAAAGTGATGATGTGGCCGAAGATGTAGCATGCTTGCCTAGAAGGTACCTATTCACTCTTGACTTGAAGACTCCCAGATTGTACCGTTCGGGGAACAAAGACGAAGGCAATGAGTTCCACTCCTTCGCAGTACGAATGATAAACGTAGAAGCGAAACGCTTCGAGCGAACTGGGGGTATGTCAACCATATATGGATGACGTTTGACAGTTTGTCTTGTTGTTAGATGGTAAAATGGACAAGTTGGAATTAGCTCGTATAATTCCTGCGCACACTCTCCAAAATGTATACGATAGAATACCGATAGGCTCGCAACCTTACGTCTACTATTATTTTTTTTATTTTCAAATATTCAAACGCAACCTACAAAATCCTACTTTTTATTTAGACACATCTGCTACAAGTCATAACATATACTAAATAGTAAAGACATTTCTGATGTACATAACTAAATTTTGACGGAAATATACTTACGTCTTTTTTCCTTATGACGGCATCATTATAAAAGTGATGTTGCATTAAATGTAAATTGAAATAACTCGGTTTGTCTGGCGTGCCATACATTTTACCAGACAGTGTAACTATGATTACAACTAAAGTTACATATATAGTTAATTCTAAGGTGAGGCTAATACTCGAGTACAAATTTAAACAAAGTTAGTCGAAGAGTATAAAAGGATTAATTCAATATAAATCTTATACCTACGTTTTAGTATAAGGTCTAAATGTTTCGATTTTAAAGCATTTTAGTGAGAGGTATTTCTATAATTTTGATTTCAATACTTATTTTTATTGCTTCCAGATAGTTACAACTTTAGTAATAATTTCAGTCATTTTTTTTCCAAAAAAGTTTTCCAAAGTTGGCAAATAATCGTGTAGAAATTACCTCTAATAATTGAAACGCAAGCAAAGCTTAAAAAATCGACTTCATCGCTTATATTTTGGTTTTGGCTTGATCGATTTCGATAAAATTTATATGGGACCATCTCTGGAGTATAATCTACCAAACAAAAAAAAATATCAAAATCGATTTATAATTGGTGGAATTATCGCGTTACATACATACAAAAAATACATCATACAGCCGAATTGAGAATTTCTCCTGAAGTCGGTAGCAAAATAATAAATAATGATAATTATGGTCAATTGTAAAGGTTTTTACTTTACATAAATTAAAAGCTTTGATAAACAAATAAATTATTGTGTGATGCATCTGTCGAACAATTATTTGCTTAAAAATCTAAAGTAAATGCTTCAGCTAAATTGCACGTAAAAGCAATAAATACGCAACACTAGAGAGCTTTTTTTTGATAATTTTCTTTAAATAATGTTTTACGCAGTATTAAATAAGAATATAAATTAAACTACGTAATTCGAATACAGGGATAATAATCATAATAAATATATTAATAAATACGCACACGCAACCGTTTGGCACGAAAAGCTCGAATAATCTGTAAGACACAATCATTGTGTACAATTGTACATCCAGCGGGTCATTTTCCATTCCAAATTTAAACATTCTCCAAAAAATATCAACCATATCCTCTTTCCGTTTCACTCACGAAGGCAGTAGTACAACACGTCCGAGTGCATCTCGAAACGTGTTTTCACGCACACTAACGCTTTAATATATACTTGCGTATAAGTGAAACTGAGACGACAAAAAAATTCAAGTAATTATCGAACCTGCTCACCAAATTTCACGAGAATGGCTGAGAAATACGACCTGCAGAGGAGAACAGCTGGACATACAAAACCATTTTGCCCAATATGAAACAAGGACGCTTCGCTTGCGCTGTTCGCTAGATCCAACAAATTGTGTTCAAAATAATGTGGCTTTTGCAAGGACAAAATGTCCGAAACGATAAATATATTAGTTAAGTGCGTACGTAATAACGATTACAACTTACAAACTAAAGCTAACGATGACTACGCTTGTACGACTATGGGGGTAAATCCTCCGTATCACCGATACGGAGGATTTACATCTACGCTACTTCAACGATCCCATTGTGTTTAACTGCTTTTACCCTGAAAATAAATAAATTGACGATTTAATTACTATGAAAATTAAAACTATCGTAAGTAAGTACATATTACACATTATTTATGTTGCCGCTCGCCTCTGCGTATCGCGCGTCTGACTCATCCTGATGAAGGACAACTACTACTCGACATTTTCGATGTGTTTCAAGCCGTATACAACATAAATCATTTAATTACTATTTTAAGGCCAGATTTTTCAATCCTCAGATAAGCAGACAGACAGCATTTATTCCTCTTATAGTAAAATAATTGAACGCAAGCAAAGCTTAAAAAACCGATTTCACCGCTTTATCTTCGGAACTTTGATCAGATTAGATGTACTAAACACGCATTATTGACGATATTTCAAGAACTGATCAGATCATGATCAAATTTAAATGGGACAAATTAGAAAGCAACATCTTTAAAAAAAAAACAAAATTGGTTCACGTGGAAAGAAGTTATGAGGTTAAAATATAAATAAAAAAACTTGAGAGGTGTCAAGGGACACCCGGATGCAACGAAGTTCAATTTCCGTCTAGTTCGTGATGACGAATTGGTCAAATTTCTTTTACGGCAGCCGTTTAAAATTGCTCGAACCATCTCGCATTTTCCAATACTTATGTTGGCATGACATTTAATGTTTTATGAATAAAATTTTACGTTTGGCAATATCGTGCCTAAAGCCGTGTCCTCACCTGTGTCGTCCAAAGGCATGTCCTATCTGATCATCTCGAGATACTTGTGCTTGTGTTTGGTGAGCATTTCCGTGACCGTCACAAGTTTCCTGATCGACGGCTGAGTCTTGGCCAGGCCTTGGAGCTCGGTGAGGTGGGATACGCATATATGGTGAAGGGTTGCTAGTTCTTTAGCTGCAAGAAAAACGATCAAGAAATAAATAATGAATCATACCAAAACCTAAGATATTTTAACCTGTAGATAAATTGTGCCCATTGGGTTAGTTGGATACGCGTTTGCCTTCTAAGCAGCGGGTATCGGGTTCGATTCCCGGTAGAAACACAGGTTTTCCTCCTAAGGGAAATTTGTGTTTCTGCTTCTGGCTGAGATCGTGTGATGTGAATGTTTCCGCACCCGCGACACAAAAGTCATTGAACTTAGTGTGGGGTTTATGTTCGAAAGGCTATCATTTGACCACTATCTCACCTGATGGAAAGTGATGATGCAACTTTTGCTTTCCTAGAAGATACGCTCTTGACTTGAAGACTCACAGATTAACATTAAATAAGATAGCCAGATTACAAAATCTTGAACATCGGCGTAAAGTTGCAAGCCTCGAAATACATTACGGAGAATGTGCACAGGAACTACACAACCTTGTTCCCGCTTCACCTTTTTTTCCACCTTACATCCAGAAGGACGGCATCGCGTCACCCATTTATGGTTAAAATACCATTCTAACGCACGAAACGTTTCGCGTCTTCGTTCATTTATAGAACAGCAAAAGAGTGGAACGCTTTGCCGTCATCTGTATTTCCCGAAAGGTACAATTTGGGTGGGTTCAAAAGTGAAGTGAATAAGTATTTACTGAGCAAGCGTGCTCCACCTTAAGACTACATCGTCACTTTCCATCGGTGTGATTGTAGGCAAACGTTTGCTTAGCCGGTAATAAAAAAAAACTGAGAGTCTTCAAGTCTGAAATTAGAAATGTAAAAAGCTTACCGATGTCGAAATTGTTATTTGGATTGGGCGCCACAATTCCTGGGTCTGGAATGTTGCTCAGCTGATCCAAGAATACAACCATACGCTCCTTGTTTTTGAGGATGAATGGGTTTACTACTTCCATGTATGGCTCCTGTGATTAAATAACAATAACCATTAATAACTTCATACATTCCATGATGCCACAATGTAACAGACAACAAGATAAACTTTGGCTCCAAACTCGATAAGGTTCGCCTGGTTCTAATGGCACTTAGCAAATTCAACCGTAATAATAATGTAATAAAGTTTACCATAGCTCCAAACTAGATGAAGTTGTCATATTATAAGGGCACTTAGCAAATTCTACCTTATAAGTATCGTAATAAAGTATACCTTGGCTCCAAACTCGATGAGGTTGGCCAGGTTCTGAAGGCACTTGGCGACCATGAGTAGTGAACGTTGCGCGTGGGGCGGCGGCGCTGCCGTGACTAAACCAAACGCACGGGGCTCCACTAGCGCTGGGCAGATCAGTCGTAGGAATATGAACCCTGATTAATAGATAATAAAGTTAATTTTTTAATAAAAACGGTAGTTTTAACTTTTTGGTATATATAGCGTGATCTTAAGTTCTTCAAGAAAGGTTATGCCAGCGTTTCACAGATAGTCGGTATTCAGTTATTAAAACGACTTTGGTGATAATGCAATAATATGTTGGATAAAGTCTCCTCTAAGGATTAACGTTCTTGTATAAAATTACATTTATTCACATGGGCTTCAAAGAGGCACTCATGAAGTTAATAACTACTTCCAGATTCCCAAAATTACAGCCAAGATAATAATGTTAATAGGCATACTTGATTGTGACTGGACCTTGACTCTTTCATTTGACGTTGACTGTAACATAGGCTAAAAGCACGAAGATTACGGAGCCAAATTAAAAAAAAAATACTAGCTGCTCTCCGCGGTTTTAACCGCGTAAGTCCCGGACCCGCGGGAATTCCGGGCTAAAAAGCAGCCTATGTGTAAATCCAGGGTGTTAGCTACCTCCTTACCATTATTTATAATTTCATCAAAATTGGTCCAGTCGTTTGAGCGTGAAAAAGTAACAAACATACAAACACACTCGCAAACTCATTGCCTGCGTCTTTGTTTCCTGAACGGTACAATCTGGGTGTCTTCAAGTCTAGAGTAAATAGGTATCTTCTAGGCAAGCATATCACATCTTCGGCCGCATCTTCACTTTCCATCAGGTGAGATAGTGGTCAAATGCTTGCCTATTCAGCATTAACTTTCGCCTTTATAATATAAGTGTAATATAGTGATCCTTTTTTTTTGGTGGAAAATGCCTAGCTCTTCATTTCCTTCCTGGGGGAGAAGGAAAGTGGCATGTGGGACTCAAACCCACTAAAACCCCTCCGTGAGCAGTCCCTCGCCGAGGTGGGGCAAGATAGGGTCGCGCTAGCAGTCACTGTCTTACCTGAGACAACTCTAGTCCGCACGAATCTCTCAGTGGGCCACTTGGCGACCGCTGCTCGCTGCAAACATCCGCACAAATAGCGCACCGGACGCGGACACGCCTCGGGCGACGTGAAGATTGACAGTGTTATCTGGAACACAACACTTACTGTAGCTTATTTGTAATACTTCGACAGCTTAAACAAACAAAACAAACGAGTTTTGCCGCGAAAGTGAAAAAATGGCGTTGTTGATTTTGTATAATTTTCCAAAACCTGTGATTCTTTGAGTGTTAATGTTAATACTTAGTAAATGTGCATAAGTGTAGGCAAGTCATACAAAGTTGAAAAACGAGATTTTCGCCTTCGCTCCAAAACTCCAATAGAAGCTCTAGTAAAGTTTCTACCACTTTACTAGGGCATGATTTGACTATGACGGGACCTTGACTCTTTTACTTGACTTTGATTGTGACTTGTGAATAGGACTTTTAACACGAAATATACTTGAAATATATGGCTAAATGCACAAGATTGCGAAGCCAAAATGAAAAGAAAAAAAAACAAACGCATTCACACTCACAGCCCCACACTAAGTTCAGAGGCTTGTATTGTGGGTGCCGGAAAAATTTACATATCATTTTCATTTCATTTCATTTATTCCAGAACAAAATTGTATGGGAAATTATTATTTTAAAAATATAAACATTACAAAATAAATTCAATTAAACCACACTATAATTACATTATAACTAATTACTAGAATAAAATTAAAATAATTAAATTAAAATCAACAGACAATTACATTTAAAAACAATTATGTATAATATTATTATGTCCTACAAATAAAATATTATGTCAAAAAGTTACAATTGTCTTTATCATTAAAATATTCAGAGACAGAGTAGTAGCATTTCTCCAACAAAAAGCTTTTAAGACTCATTTTAAAAGTATGTGCACTGTAGATTGTTTTAAACCGTATCGGTAACTTATTAAAAAGTTTTAAGGCTTGGACTCGGACGCAGTGGAGCTAGCTATTCGTAAATTTGGCACAAAATTATTTTTAAGATCTTTCCTTCTCGTCTGCTCCCTTTGCATTCTTTCTTGCTCTGTCTCAACAGTGTTCAATCGTTTTATTAAATCGGTAAGTATAACAAGGACATATAAGCTAGGAACAGTTAATATTTTTAATTCCTTAAAGAACGGTTTACAGGACTCAGTTTGAGGGATCCTGACCATAGTTCGTATAGCTCTTTTTTGTATAACAAAGGCTGCTTCTACATTGTAACTGTAGCTGTTACCTCAAAACATTACGCTATAGCGAAGCTTAGATTCAACTAAAGCAAAATATACTTGTCTGAGTTGTTCTAGTGTGACCTCATCTCTTAAACTTCTAATGGCATAGCATGCGGAACTAATGCTGGATTCAATTGCCTAAATTTCATCTTTCCAATTAAGGCAATTGTCTATTTTTACTCCTAAAAACTTTACCAGATTTACGTTTTTAATATTTAATCCATTAAACATTATATTTGGATGGTCTTTTTGTTTCGTGGTAGTTCGAAAAAGCATCAAATTTGTTTTACCCATGTTTAAAATTAAATCATTTATGTCAAACCAGTATTGGAAATTTGCAAGCATATTCATTTTATGATTAAGATTTTCTAAAGAATTGGATGAAATTATTGCATTAGTATCATCAGCAAATAGTGTTAGCTTGATGTTTTCGTCACATTTATTCATAAAAGCCACCAGATCGTTTGTAAAAATAATGAATAATAAGGGCCCTAGAATAGAACCTTGTGGAACACCTATCCTTAACTCCGTCAAATTTGATTTATAAATAGATTCAACATCATTTTCTACATACTTTAGTTCTACAAATTGTTTGCGGCCATTTAAGTAAGATTGAAATATTTTGAGTGCTGTATTCCTCACACCGTAATGTTCTAACTTTTTAAGAAGTGTGTCGTGATTAATAGTATCGAAATCTGAACTTAAATCCAGAAATATTCCTGCTACTTTAAGCCTATTGTTTAAGTTCATGACCACGTCATTTACCAAACTATTTATAGCATCTACAGTTACTACTGAGCTTTGATAACCGAATTGTCTGTCACTTAGTATGTGATTGTTATGCTGTCTAATTTCTTCTAGTTCTTTCTCCAGTTTTACGCATTGATTTTGTAAGTTTTTTATCGTGGCAGTAAGTTTTCGAATTTTTAATAAACGGGACTTATTTGTGTTTTTCATATTTCCAAAATTTTTCCTGTTACGTTTTTTACATTTTTTACTTATTGAACTATGAACAGACTTTTTATTCTTCCCCAGTTCAATGTTTTTTTTCCTTTTCTTCATTTAGTGAGTTGATCAATTTCGTTTTGCAGTTCAGTAATATCTATTCCATTGTAATTATAATTTGGATGAATTTCCTGTAATTTAAGCTCATCTTCTATTTCCAAGAATCTTGGTTTTTTTCTTTTTCGTCCTTGTATTGGTGTAGAGTGACCTTCAGACCATTCTAATTTTTTTAGTATTTCTACCATTTTATTTTTCTTGTCCATTTCTCTTTTTAAACTATTATTTTCAATGATTAAATTATCAATTTCGTTATTTGCTGCTAAAAGGTTTTTTTCTAACATATCTATTTTTTACTGGTAGGCAATCTCAGTGTTGCTTTGATCCAAATTATTGGGAGGCAAACTTAAACGTGTTGATTCAAATATAGATGAATGTGACAAATCATCCATAGAAATTGCTCTTCGGTTTTGCGGAACCCTAAATGTAACATGATTAGGCTCCATAACGAATAGAGATTGAAATTAAGCATCCAAATAAAAATCTTATATAATTATCCACAAAAAAAACGTCTTAATAGAAAAACTCGCAAAAAGTATGAGCAATTCCCAAGGTTCGATCTCTATGCCTTGGCTTAGCAATCCAACTATGTGCAGGCTTCGCCACTTCTTCTTGTAATGTAAGTGCGAAAATTCGTATCAATTGCCACACTAATCTTTTTTGTGCTGCTTTATCGACTGAGTATTTTTGAGTTGGTCATTGATGTTATTTGTCGGTAGAGACAAACAAATTAAATTCGTCGGAGGTAGGAATCTTTAATCATTTCGGCAACTTGCAATACATTTTATAGCAATTTATGGCTTGTAATCAGTAAGTACACACAGTTTTTGATTACCTCATTATTTATTTTCACAGTTTTCACAGGTTTCTTCTATAATATAGCACTAATGAAGCACAGGCAGAATTTGCAGCACAAGTAGATTCACTAATTATTATTAATTTATTCCTTTCTGAGCTGAGATAACACTTGCTCTGTATAATAAAAATTTCGTAAACATTTGAAGAGTATTTTCGGTTCGAAACGATAATTATTTATATAAAATTTTATTATTATATCGAGTGCACAATATATACATGACGACAGCAGCGCCACCGTCGACTATAGTAGTTTTAAGTTATTTATATGATAAATATAAACACAATCACACGCAGAACCAGAAGCGCAAATGTCCCTTGGCAAGGTGAAGTGTGCTCTTGCCGGGAATCGCACCCAGGGGCAGACCGCGCCAACTGGGTCGTCAAATGGTTTTTTAGTAGTTCAAAAGACTCGAATCTAGTCTGAAACTTTGTACTTTGCCTGAAATTCCCGCTGGTTAAGCTGGGTTCGCCTTCTTAACATCGGCTATCGGATTCGATTCCAGAAACACAAGTTTTCTCCTCAAGGGCAATTCGTGTTTCTGGTTCTAGTTGTGATTAAGCCAGTTCAATATCGCATTGTTGAACTGCCCATTGGCTTAGTTATTTGCGCGTTCGCCTTCTAAGCAGCGGGTATCGTGTTCGATTCCTGGTTAAAACAAAAGTTTTCTTCTCAAGGGCAATTCGTGTTTCCTATTCTGGGTGTGAATGCGTGTGTGATAATAATGTTTCCGGCTCCCACGACACAAGTCATCGAACTTAATGTGGGGCTGTGAGTCTGAAATCATATGTTACTTTCTTTAGAAGAGATTAGGGTATTGAAATAATAATAAATGTTTATTTCCTTAAAAGTTTACAGTATGCGGTTCTGATACAGGTTAACAGACACATTATTTATTTACAAAGATATAGTTTCTCAATGAGTCCCAAACTAGGCCGGAGCCTGTGTCTTGGGATTCAGAGTACGTATCACAGAACACAGAGATTTATAGTAGTGAAGCACTGCCTAATTACGTGTAATGTAAGTATAATTCTAGACCAAGTGACATAAAACTTCAGTATACTATTTACCTGATATTACCAATAGAATACTATTTACCTGATCGAGGACCAATAGCAAAAATTCAGCGTTGTTACAGGCGTCGTCAGGAGAGTCCATTTTAGTAGGGTTTAGTTCTGCTGACTGCTTCGCGTCTATTAGTTTCTGTACTGTTTCGGAAATCGCCGCCTGCGGATGTTGAACATGATGTACTGATTATGATATGTTAACCGACTTCAAAAAAAGGAGGAGGTTCTCAATTCGACTTTATTTTTTTTAGGTTCGTAACCTCATAACTTCTTTCGTTGTGAGCCGATTTTGATGACTATTGTTTCATTTGAAAGCTGGTGCTTTCCATGTGGTCCCATTTAAATTTGATCAAGATCTGACTAGTAGTTTTTGAGTTATCCTCAATAATGCGTATTCTGTGGACTACATTGCTGATGTTCTCGTTTTTAACCGACTTTAAAAGGACCAGGTGTACTCGAAATTTATAAAGATTTGGCTGGGAGACTAAAAGAGACGACACTTATTGTGCTCAGCAATAGTCTCGCTGTACAACGAGGTAACGCAGCATTTCGGGCAAACTGCCGACCAATGACTTTTTGTATTAGGTAAGTAGGTTATTCAAATTTGTATATTGATTAATTATAATTCAACATAATTTATTTAACATAGACTTTTTAAAGAAGACGGAGTAGTTCCTATTGTGGTGAAGTGTACTTGCCTGTAAGAAGGGCTTGCACTGTGCATGCATAAACTCGTCCACGACGGCCGTGGCTAGAGAGGCGCCTCGGAACATAGAACGGTGATCGTTTTCCTTCACCACCTCAGCGCATACTAACTCGCGAGCTAGCTCCGCGCCGCGCCCGCATTCGCTGAACGCGTGGAGCACCGCTGTCAATAAATCGTTTTAATTTTAGGCTTGACAAACAAGCGTATGGACTAGCGGGAAATTCAGCGTTTTACGTATCTTTGTTGCACGTGGTTTCTATTTGAATAAAGCTAAAATTAACCTTTTTTTGGGGTTCCGTACCTCAAAAGGCAATACGGAACCCTTATAGGATCACTTTGTTGTCTGTCTGTCTGTCAAGACCCTTTTTCTCAGGAACGCGTGGAGGTATCAAGCTGAAATTCTATCAAATACTCAGGTCTACTGTCCCTTGGAGCTGTGAAAAAATCAAACTTCTAAGCCAACGCAATCAAAAGATATAGCCGTTAATGCTGCAAATTTTCGACACTCGCAAGGGAATCAAAACCTACAGGGTACTTCCCGTGAACTCAGAATCTTGAAAATTGGTACGAAGCAACGTCTTATACCACAGATAAAGGAAAAATTGCGAAAAGCATTCATTTTTAGTTACATCATATAATAATTTCATTTAGCAATAATAATACCATAACTTATACTTATCACCTACCTACAGGTTTGTACGGAACCCTCGGTGGGCGAGTCCGACTCGTACTTGGCCGGTTATTTTTTCTTAGAAGTTTTGTCAATTTAGTATTGAAACCGTTCGCAACAGAGATAATTATAAGGGGGTCTGATGTCTATGTTTATGGCGTGTGAGCTTTGTTATGACCACCACTGTCAGGCGTTCAGGTCCAAAGACTGTGTGGTGTAGAACGTTAGCTGATGAAATAGGGTTGCAAATGACATAATTTTTTTAGAAACTTAAATCAATCATAACTCAATATTCAAGGTGCTGCCGCGAATTCAGAAGTTCCTGTTAGACTCCATACAAGTAGCTAGATGCGTGGTTTGGTTATATAACTACACCTTTTTGTTACACATTGTATATCAAAACATTAATGTGAATATGAACATCTACAACAACCTTATTAGTTAACACAAAAATCTAAATATCCATGAAAAGAACCAACTTACAAGTAGCCAGCGGTTGTCTATCAGTGCGACAGAGGTCCGACAATGCTTTGACGGCAGGTAGGCCCGGTTCCAATAGTAATTGACGCAGTGGACTGTATTCCTCACGCGGCATGACTAGTTCTTGCATGTACCTGTAATTTTTTTATGCTAGAAAGGCATACATTTGATCCCTATCTCACCTGATGGAAAGTGATGATGCGGCCGAAGATGTAACATGCTTGCTTAGAAGATACCTATCCACTCTACGACTTGAAGACACTCAGATTGAACCATTCGGGAAATAAAGACTACTACTACATAATATAATTATGGTTTGACTATTATAATTTGCACCCTTTTATTGTATATTCAAGAATATAAAATCACAATTTATCGAACCTTCCTACCAACATACTTTTAAACCGCTGCATATTACAGTTTATTTTATTTTCTTTTATTATTTGCATTAAGTATTTATGTCTGTATAATATTAATAGGATGTATTCGTGTTTATTATTATTCAACTTAAATGTATTAGTATCTAGAGTAGGTGTGGATAATTAAGTACAGTAAACAAAATACACTAGTTATTTTTTTATAGTACACCACCGCCTATGTCCTTCTTCTATTACTGTCCATCTAAAGGTTGTCTGGAAGAGATCGCTTTAAGCTATAAGACCGCCCATTATACTACCAAGAAGATTGTATCAACAATACTAATGTAGATGCCACAGACTTTAAATTTAGTGATTTTATAAGTAAAAATTTTTTCATATTTGTCTCCTTTTTATTTCTTTGTACAAGAAGAGTCCTCTTAAGAAAACCTTTTTCTGAACTGAGTTTCAGGCTAGCATATGCGAATGCTTTCCAATAATAACCTATTATGAGAAACAGCTTCAATAAAAGAAAGGGACTAAGAAGGAATAAATTACATGTTGTTTCACTCCCAAAGTTGCTGTTAATCGTTTAAGAGAGTAAGAAGCAATATCAGTTGTCGTATCTATTTCGTTTTAATTTATTGACGCATAACCACATAGTATAAAAAGTAGTATTACATGTTGTTTCACTCCCAAAGTTGCTGTTAATCGTTTGAGAGAGTAAGATGCAATATCAGTTATCGTATCTATTTCGTTTTAATTTATTGACCATAACCACATAGTTTAAAAAGTAGTACATCCGGAACTCTTGTAAAGATAGCAAAAAAAAGTTGTTTACCTAATACGCAGTCTTAAAGAACCCCATTCTCCAATAGGGGTCATTCCGGCGAGAGGATACCATTCTTCTATCTCCTCGCCATTCGCCAGATTTGCCAGTTCTATTGTCAGTTCGGCTACCTAGAACGAGAACCAGCTGTAAGTTTTCTAAGTTAAAGATACCATGCCATCATCACAACTTTGGCTTGAAATAAAAGGAACTTTATTGGTATTTTGCGGAGTCTATCTGGAGAATACCATTACTTTATAGTTTGTAAAGGACGAAAGTAAAAGTAAAGTGACACTAAACATTACTGTTATACGGATTGAAGGACCATATTTCCAGTGAAATAACGGCACAAAGGCGCAGTGTCAAAATTACTAAGTGTGTGCAAAAATTATATGTGGCATTGAACTGCAATAGGTTAACTTATACCTACCATGATGTAATCGATATTTTAGTATTTTAGTTACATAGACATGACAAAAATTTACAAATAGACAAGGACGTGAATTAATGTATTTACTTTTTTTTTTCTTTCTGATATATGAAGGAGAAATTATTTTATGATAGCATCGGGTTATTCGCGATACTAGTTCGCTTTTTAATTATGAAAAATGTAGTAAAAGGATGTGTGTATTTGCTTACTTCAGACTCTTTTCCTCTCTTCCCTGTATTGTGTACGGTAATTGTGAATGAAGTGACATCTGGCGGCACGTCACTAAAACAAACACATACAGATTATACAGAGAAAATCTAAATAATTCAAATGTTTTATAATGAATTCGCAATTATTTTGCATTGTAAAATGTATAAAATTGTTGTTTGAGGTGTAACTATCATAGACTAGATATAAGTTTATTTGCCCAATAAACCATTATAATTATTATTGTTAGTCCTCACTCGGCATATTTTGATTTTGGCAGAATCAATAGAATATTAAGAATCAAAATACCTTTGACAACTTTTAACATTTTTAGTAACACCAAATTATCATTTGGTTTGTAAAATTTCCTTTTTTAAAGTCATGGAACGAAATTAGCTACCCATTCCATACGATATTGACCATATTGTTCAAACTGAACCGAAATAGTTTTGAAATGGTAGATTAAAATATATAAATATAAACGCTTTCGCACTCACAGCCCCAAACTAAGTTTGATGACTTGTGTCGTGGGTGCCGCAAACATTCAAATCACAACCAGAACCAGAAACACACATTTTTCTTGGGGAGAAAACTTGTGTTCCCGTCGGGAATCGAACCCGATACCCCTGCTTAGAAGGCGAACGCTCAACCAATTAAGCCAACGGGCAATCAATATCGTTGTCGATTTTGTAGTACCAATCATTTTTCGAGTGTGTCGAGGGAATACTCACTCGAACACAAACTCGTCGTCCCAGTGCGGGTCGGGCGAGGGCCGGGCGCGGGTGCGGGCCACGGGGGCGGCGCCCAGCGCCAGCCGCAGGTGCGGGCGGGGCGCCAGCCGCGCGGGCAGTCGGTGCGCCGTCAGGCAGCGCACGCGTAACGCGCGGAGCCAAACTACACGCGCCACCTGGTGACGAGTACAACATACGAGTTTTACCGCGAAAGTGAAAAATTGTGATTTTGTATAATTTTCCAAAACCTGTGATTCTTGGAGTGTTAATGTATAATAATGGTAGATAATTAACCGTTAATACTTAGCAAATGTGCATAAGTGTAGGCAAATGATACCATATACCATAGATATATGAAGTTGAAAAACGTGATTTTCGCCTTCGCTCCAAAACTTCAATAGAAGTTCTAGTAAAGTTTTTGCCACTTTACTAGGGCATGACTTGACTGTGACTGGACCTTGACTCTTTTACTTGACTTTGACAGTGACTTGTGACTAGGACTTTTAATATAAAATACACTTGAAATATATTATTACTTGACACTGGCTAAATGCACAAGATTGCGAAACTAAAAATAAAAGAAAATAAATTCGTTAAGCTGCTAAGAACCTTTGGAGAAAGATGGCTATTATAATGATAATACAACGTGCCCATCTCGACCAGTTATAAAGTTACTCTCACCTTGCTCTGATGCCTGGCTTGCTGCGGCACACAAAGCGGTCTAAGGGCGTCCAACCAGGCGCGTTCTTCCGTCGCACTATTGGCTGCTAAGAACGTATGTGTAGAGAGACAAGGCAGCGCTCGCTCCACCAATTGGAAGCAGAACTCTCGCTCCCAGAGTGATTCGTGAACCTGGAACATTTTTTGGTTTAGAATGGGAACTGACTTCAGAGAATACCTACCGGAACACAGCTTGGTGCTTTGCAATAGATATGTCTATTTAAGAGTTAACAATTTATATGTAAAGTGGCTGGCAGCGGTCGGAAAAGAAGAGATGAAGATCGAGTTCAGTGGCATGCATTGGGAGAGGCCTATGTCCAACAGTGGACGAATACAGGCTGATGACGAATTTATATGTAGCTAGCGAGGTGAGTTAAAAAAATTGCCTTTGTTGTTTTTCTATTTCTCTGAAACTGGTTTTTCAGAGATATATAAAAACAATAATGTTCACGACTTATCAACAAATAAGATAGTGATGGTAAGTGATGATGGGGTCGAGGGTGGTAAACACACTGGTTCTCAAGATCCAGTTACTCTAGACCTAGTATACTTGCATATACTTGAGTATATCTGGCTGTACGCCACAGTTATTGGCGATAGTTTCTATTGAGGGTGGTAAACTGCGACTTTTTTTAGTACGGGGTAGCATAAGAAAATGCGCTAACCGTTGCTTTTATCAGGGTTACCACCGCTGATACCTATGTTAGAGTTAAAAACGCGACAGCTCGATCGTCAGCCAAACATCAGAACTACTAGATGTAACCAAAAATGCTGATCAAAGAACAATGTCAACCGTTTGAGCTCCACATTGTGAGCATTGTGTCTATATGTGCAAACACACATGTTGCCGTGTATTTGAGATCTGAAACTGTTTAGGTCAGCAAAACCTCAAGATATAATAAAACAATAACTACCTGATAAAGGTAAGCGCAAGACAGATCAATCAACCCTTTCGGCTTGGTCCGTTTCGGCGAATCGTAAAAGTACAAATGCGTGTCGGTACCCTCTTGCAAAAGAACAAAGTACAGCGCCTTCCATTTCTTGGTCACTTTGTCGGACTTCTTGTTCAAATATCCCTGGTGTTTGATGCCCTTGGTCTTTTTGAGACCGATTTGATCCCGACATTCGCGCAGGGTTGCGTAGATTTTCTCTGCCGCAGCGCCTGTCGCGTTCTGTTGGGGCTCGATTTGATGACCCTCGGCGATGAGCTGAAAAGAAAGATTAATTTGAAACTAGGTTTTGATATGTGCTCTAACGAAATAATGTAGGTGGCGGTAGAAGATGTAATGACAAAGATTGAGAAAGAGATTTGTAAATGAAATTAAAACGCGTTGTCGATGTCTAGATCGACAATTGTTTCGGCTTCATTCGGAAGCCTTCGTCAGGATGAATGGTTTGAACATGTAGAGGATGGACAAAAATAGATTGACGAAGCAGTTTAATAATGCAGGAGTATAAATAGGCAAATCGGCAGTCAAACATATTTCGATCAAGTCTAAAACATTTTAAAGAAAGGCCAAAAGTACCCACAATTAATGTAGAAGATTCGAAAGATTTGTCAGTATCGTAGCAGGCGGATAGATGTGGTCTCTGTATGTAGATATGGAAAAAATCAAAAATATCTAACAATTCCACATGTAATACAAAGCAAACATTTTATCCTGTTCTCTTCCCTCACCTTTTGTGTAGTGAAGTGTGTACTAAAGTGTAATGAAGCCTCATGTGCTATTTACTTGTTTTAATAATCAGTGACTATATTCTAAGGTCTGCACTGACATCCTACCAATCTTGTAAGTTTTATAAGTATCGTCAAAATGGGAGCTATGCCCACAGATTCGCCTAAGATTTGCTTGTTAAAAATTACGTCCTATTTAACGTGATTTTGTAACCGTTTTACTTGGCATTCATAACAAAATCTTATAAATACAAAATATACATCGGAATCTTTATGATATAAAAAAGGACTTCCTCTTTTTGGAATATTCATAACATCACACTAATATAAATCCGAAAGTTGGTTGTTTTCTTTTCACACTGTAACTGCTGAACGGATTTGGATGAAATTTGGAATGTACACAGCTTACACATAGTCTACTTTTTAACTAAATAAATGCGTGCGAAGTTCGGCTTACAAATAACACAAGAAAAAGCAACTAGATATTTTTCTCAGTGTAAAAAGTTATATTATAAGTAAAATGATAAAACGTCCGTTACATTTGAACTACTAGCCTTGCCCCGCGGCTTCGACCGCTATTATCAAGTTAAAAAGTAGCCTATGTGTTACTCCTAGGTATAATCTATGTACATTCCAAATTTCATCTAAATCCGTTCAGCCGTTAAAGCGTGAAGAGGTAACAAACATACTTACACATTTACACACAAACTTTCGGATTCATAATACTAGTAGGATAGTAGGATATAATGTTTATTGAACTTTTTATTAATAAGGGAGTAAATCCATAAAGATACACTAATTAACAAGCTTTATTAACGAAATTTATGATTGTCTTATAGAATCTATTATAAAAATCAATATTAGTTTTAACTATTTACTAAAAACACCAGATATGTGTAAATTTAGCACTTGCCTTTCTTCTAAAAAGTCCATTTATAAACAGAGCCCACACTGGCATTACTTATCTTTGCGGATTCGGACTGTTCAATACAAAATACTAAATGCAATTTATTACCACCGGAAGACCTATCCAGCTATCTGATATCTTATCTAGAAAGTAAATGTTGTCGCAAAGATAGTTAGTGACCTAAATACATAGGCTTCGGATATCTATTAAACTGACAGTTCAATGACTTACTTGTACTGTTTAATATTTATCTGCAAAGCTGTTGTTAAATTTTACTAATATTGTTAATGCTAGTGTGTCATGATACTACTGTCACAGTAGCTCCAGTAGTTCCAATCGCGGCATTAACACTTATAGTAAGTGTGAATGCCGCGATACAACGAACAACGTTATAACAGAAAGTTAAAAAGCCTTACAAAATGAATGCGCTCGCTTCGGTGGCTCGAAGTTTGTGGTCCGTCTTGCCAGGAATATGTACGAAGCTGCGGGCAACGGACCACACACCCATCTCCACAGACTGGCCCCACTTCACACCAGACCTCCAGAACCAGGTAAGAACTGGCGCACCCTCCCAAGAGAGCTACTGGATGCGGGTTTTCTACCCCCGTCTGACACCGAAGGGGGGGATAGCGCCCCAGACTCATACAAGACGAAGACAGCCAAACGAAGCACAGAGTGCAAAAAACAAACCCGCGTAGAGCGGCCATCGTCTAGAGAAGCCTACGCAGGGAGAGCCCTCCGAGGAGTAGTCGCCCCTCGTATCCCAGCAGGTGAAATGAGGCACCCCCTCGAGCACCACCTAGCCCAGTAAGGGCTGAAGAATCAAATGAGCTTCGGTGGCCCCCTATTTCTGTTCAGTTTTTAAAGATTATACAAGGGATTTTCATACTAGGTATCCCTAGTACCTCATTTTATTCTTTCTTTTCCTGTTTATTTTGTATACTAAGCAATCCTTGTCAGTCATCGAAATAAAATTTTGCTTTTTTGTAAGGGTATACTTTGAGCTCTCCATCTACTTTAGCTTGCATTTCTATCCATACGATAATTGTACTATATTGTTCTTGCTTATTGTGCACGAAAGTAAATTGTATGCACTCGAGCGTACATGTCTCCAGTTTGCTCGAAGTGTAACTCATTGCCCTCGTCTTTGTTCCCCGAACGGTATAATTTGGGAGTCTTCAAATCAAGAGTGAATAGGTACCTTCAAGGAAAGCATGCTACATCTTCGGCCGCATCATCACATTCCATCAGGTGAGATTGGGGTCAAATTCTTGCCTATCGGACATAAAAAAGCGTATTTTTCGTTTTCTCATAAATCATCCGAAATGTTTAGTTTTTCAATGGTATTATTTTGCTTGACTATTTTATTATATACCAATTTATTAAAGAGCTCATCTAACACAAGTTGCATGTAAATTTGCACCATTTTGTTAGTTCAATATAATATGCTCACAATCTCACTGGATGGAAGCGATGATGCGGCTGAAGAAGTAGCATGCTTGCCTAGAAAATACCTTTTCACTATTGACGTGAAGATTCCCATATTATTCCCTTCACCAGATTATTATGAGTTTCACTCCCTCGCGGTACGAATGATAAACGTAGAAGCGAGCACCTAATTCTTCATTTTTGTATTCGGATTATAAAGGTATTATAAAATATAGTTTATCTGTGGAGATTACATCAAATAACACCACTTACTTCCTATTTGTCTATAATTAGTTTTCTATTGTTGTCAATACTGTACTGACTGTTGTGTGCTTCCTTTTATGAAATATATACTCTCTTGCCATCTTGGTTTTGTCACAGAACGCAACGTGTTTTATTTAATAGAAGGAAATATAAAAATTACCTTCTTTCAATTTCTAGATCCGCGCCTGACTAAAGTGGTACAATAATCGTAAGATTTTGTCAACTTTTGTTTTTGAAGGTAAGTTCAATTTCCACAGGCATGAAAAATGAATGTGTGAATTTACAGCAGTTGGTTTATGATTATTTATTTATTAGATTCTTGATAACTCAAAAATACACTGGACTAAAGGTGCTCCAATGCCATGTTTTTACTTATGACACGCATTTGTCCAGTTTAGTTATGGTTCAGAGCTCGACTCACTCCGATGTGAATTCCTGACTACGGCCTTGGACATACACAATGCTGCTAAAATCATAACCCTCCTATTCACTTTTGTCTTAGTCGTCTAAAAAGAACTTACCGGCTGTCCCAAAGTGTGGCCCTCAACAATCTGCTCCTTCCTATATCTATTGATAACTGCATCCAGGCACTCAAACGTACGCCCCCCCATCAGGTATCTCACGCCTTTCTTCTCTATCCGGAACCTGTAAAATTATTTAATAAATAAAAAGTAATAGAAAATACACAAATAATTATTATAACATTTCGAGAATCGTTGTGCTACGTTTTATTGGGACAGATCGGTCATCAAGACAGGACTATTGTTACCAATGAACCTGATATTATGCACACCAACTGGTCTCAGTACCGGGCAGTGATCGTTGACGTCACCATTAAACCAAAGGCCGAGAAGGAGAAGCTATGCAATACCTTGACTTGGCTCACGGTGTGACTGCTATGGATAGTCAATTCGAAAGAAAGTCAAAATCAAGAAGTCTTGAAGTTCGAAATCTTGATCAAGATCTCTAATCGATGGTTGGATTGAGGGACAGATGCAGTACTCCTGCACACGGCACGCATTTTCAGAACGTTCCTCGGTATGCAGTACTGATCTACCGGGAGCTTGGGTTCTGTTCTGCTGCCGGCGGCACACAAAGGTATTTTACCCACAGCCGTCTCCAGCGGCGAGGTGATATCTTACTTAAACTGTAATTACTGTATATATGACGTCATAAATTAACCTCACGCCACTACGAAAATTAAAATTTTCGATGTTTCACGATGGTCGTATATTTGTACCATTCAAAACGCATCAGTGCGTAGAATGGGCAGTCCCTTTTTAGGGTCAGTCCTCTAAATTATAACAGCACTCATGCAACGTTTGGAACTTGAGGATGGACTACGACTATAATATACAGATGGTGCACCTTTTTCACAAATAGAAATCACGGAAAAATAATACCATACTCAAAATTAAACGCTTGCTATAGATATAAAAAAATATATAAATTACCTCTGTATCTGATTATTAATGTGGAAGAACAGCGAGTAATCTCCGGGCGAGTTATCCGAAGGTCTGACTAGAAAGCTGCCTGGACCAGCCTTCACCAGCATATCCACCGCTTCGCTCTTGGTGCAGTTCGGGTGGAACCAGGAGAAGACCGTGTTCGGATCTATGGAGGGGTCCAAGTCTTCAACTAGCTCTCTGAAGATCATGCCTTGTTCACCGGTTCTGGGAAGAAAGGAAGATATTGTTACGTCATGACTCATGTCATAGTTTGAGTGTAAAACGAAATGAGTGGAGAATACGATTTATGAAACAAATATATTTTCATCCAGCTATGCAGTTTCGTGTGTACTAATTTAAGATTAATAATGTAGTTTTTGATTTTCGATTCCAGGATCTGAACTAATAAACTTATTATATAATCGCGCCACCTTTTTCTGGATCTACCTGGACGAAGTTTCCCGTCTTCAGGCACTCATGGTGTAATAATTTTAGCCGATCTCTCGGGTTACGGGGCCAGCCCAATCCCATTTAACAGAAGCTGTCATCTTTCCTACGTTATACTCGTTTTAGAGCGCATGATTGTATTAGGAACTCGGTCTAGCTCAAATAATCTCGAACCGCTTGATGCCTAACACACTACGCTCCACATCTCTTTGGCAAACCTTGTGTCTGGACTTCTGAGCCTCAGTCAATGACCAGGATTGGGCACCGTAAGTTAGGATAGATAGAATACACATGTCGATAAGTTGGCGCTTAATTGAAAGAGGAAGGTCACCTTCTTCGTTTGCTCAATATCCATCATTATTATTATTTATTCAAATCCACCTAGCTGTTGCATTGTAGATATACCTCGCGTGATACATAAATAAATAATTACAAACATTAAATTTTATAACATAAGTGCGATTTACAACTTAACGCATTACTAAGTCAACTGGACCTTTAAATATCTAAGTTCCGTGTGGCACTGCATTGCGTTCCTCTCTATGAGACTTTAAAAATGCACACTTCCAGTAATTTTGGGTGTGAAACGTTTGTACAACAAACTACGCGATAATGGTAGGAAGTTCGTATGTTTCAACTGCATTATAAATAATGGTATATATCAATTCATTGCAATGATCAAAGATCTGACAGCTCAGTAAAAAGAACGGTAGAGCATGATAACTCATACATTGCTTACATATATCATAGTACAAGGTACTCTGAGTCAAAGTACACTCCATTCTTTTAGGCAGTCATGCAATAAAATATCTAACTCGGCCGCCAAGGACGCTTAAAGCCTATACATATAAATCTTTAGTTCTACACATTGACATGTAATAATTAATTTATTCTAACCTGTGTGCAGTGACCCAAAGCCAGCCATCGCCCATGTCGTTATGTACGAAGAAAATATCACCCTTTTGAAAAGTGAGCTCATCCGTATCTGGCATCTTCGTGTAGGGTAAGATGGCTACCACTCTCTGTAAATTAAGAAAAACATACATATTATTATGGAAGAAAAGTTGAAGAATGAAGAAAGCTACGAAAAATGTATAATTAATGGTTAAGACAAATGTACCCAAAAACTGGTTTCAAAAATGACCTTAAAAGTTCAGCTTGTTAAGCAATCTCAAAAGCCAGTGGCTCGAAAGCGGTTCATAAGCTAATGTTGTATACGTACAGCAATAACTGAAAGGTTTCCAGCTGCCATTATAGTGGAACACATGACTATAAACATTTGGTCCACAAGGATCCCCTTGACAAATCCCCAGTGTAAATACGCTGCATCAGCACGCGTACTTCACTCCGAAATTGAAAGACAATCGTAATTTAGACGAGTTGATTCCCCATGCCCATTCTATAACTGTACAACAATACAAACATTGTCCATTTATTACATTGACATATATGCCTCTTGTTATTTTGTTTTTTACAATTAATTTTATCATTAGTAAAAAGAAGGAGTGGAACTTATTGACCGAGCCCAAAAGTCTAGAGTGAATATGTATTTTCTAGGCAGAGTATGTATCTTGCATCTTTTTATCAGGTGAGATAGTGGCCAAGTAGTTGTATCATCTTCTAAGCCATTGTGTTTATGTTTGACCAGCGTTTTGAAAAGGATTCAATCAAATTATATGTATAAAATGAGTTAAATCGAGCTAATACTTAGATTGGTTACCGTACCTTTTTATCATTGACAGGTTCTGGCGGCGCGACCGGTTCCACCAGCCTCTCTCGTTTCAGTAGGTCAGAGCAATGGCTATAGAAACCTACAAGCTCTGTCAGGGAGTCGAACTGGCGACCGCCGATGTAGTAGTCGCCGCATACCGCCGTTATTCTGTATTGTTCGAAAATGGTGTTGATTTAGATGTATGTCGAATTGATAGCAGAAATATTTACTAATAAGATAACCATTCACATGGTAATTAATTGTTTAACATGTAAAACACACAAAACATTTGTCTCAGGATAGCCTGATTATCAATAGCATTGACAATACTCTTCAAGGTAGGGAGGGAAATACCACCCGCGGAGACGGTAGAGTACCCATAGGAATCCATCTGGGGCAATACTCTTTATTGAACACCTTAATTATAATAAAAACAGAGAAGCTATCACCATTTTGACGATCATCAGGACTTGTTTCTACTAAAATGGCAAGTTGCCAGTATTTTCTGGGCAATTGACACAAGTTTTAGGGTGATGATCGCATTGCTGTTCTACACGGGACAGTGGGACTTTGTCAATCATGTTCTGGCGGTTACGCTACTGAAATGTTATTGGTAGGCGTGATCCTTTTATTTCCAGGCGAAAGTCTTGCTTGTCTTCTTTATCTATGGCATAAACAAGCGATACTTATAAAAAAAAGCTTTTACCAGTTGTAAATAAAAAAGTACTAAAAAGTTATGCAACCAAAGAACTTGTCAAGACGAATGAAACGAGCCCAAACTCAAAGGGTTTATCTTGTTTTGTTCAGAAGTTCCTATGGCCATCTCCCGTCTCCATTATCAGACCAGTTCCAAGCACCATTATAGGTACACTGAATTTGAGATCAATCGCACATCGGGAAAGGGTCTAATTTAGCTTGCAAGATTTGATTACAGACCGACATATAAAGGCACAGGTGAAATTAAATAAAAGCTTGTGAAATAGAAACAAATTGGGAGTCCTTTAGTGAATTCGTGAATGGGAATGCATCCTAGGCAACATAACTTCTCAGTGCTTAAACGTTTACGGTCAAATCATTGGTTTATATTTTTTGGTTATTTTTATTCTATTTTATTAATTTCATCAATCCAACAGCGTTACATGACATAATATAAATATTAAAGTTATTATACATAAAGTAAGGCCAGAAAAAGATTACACAAATAGATTTTACATTTACATTCAACGAACTAGAGGAGTAAAGAGGTATCTTGTATTGCATTCATCCATGGATCACCTGAAACTTGACATATTTTTGTTTTACTTACCTGAAGTGATTAATTCCAGTTCTGCCTAAGTAGCTCAAAACGTAGGATCCTGGCTTACGATCACTTTCTCGGACTGAAAATGAAACACCGAAATTAATTATTGTTAATTCGAAATTAATTATTGTTAATTCGAAAGTTCTATCAGACGGCTAAGCCACCTCATTAGGGATGTTCTCATATTAGAGATAAACTTCGATAACATGACGCCCTCCTAACTAATAATAATAGATTATTAATGACGTCGCTATCGTTGGATTTGTTTTTGTTTGACAGTCGTCTCAGCACACACACATGCCCTGGAGGCGCTTTGTAAATACTTTCACAAATACAATCAAATGTTTTGCATTTTGAATAGGCGTGCCACAAGGCTTGTGTGTGAGACGACTGTCAAACAAAAACAAATCCAAGGATAGCGATGTCATTAATAATCTATTATAATTAGTTACTTGTTATCCTAGTTTATTACTACAATACTTTTGTTTTTGGTCTTATGGTCTTTGGTCTCAAAGTAATTGAATTTCAAATTAAATACTCTGTATTATTAATTTATGAATATTTTAGATACAATCTAATTATGGAACCTATCACAGTCACAGCACCCGAGCACCTATCGCAAATGGCAACTATAATTACAGTCTCTTAAAATGACAATATTATATACTCATATATATAGCTTTATCCATATATAATGCACGGTATAAATAATATCAGGAAAACTGTATAAATATTTGCATGTAATACATAAAAAATTACATACAACAAATATTATGGTTACAACTAAATATACCTATCACCAGAATAGATGTTACATTTTCCCTCAATGATTTATTTATATACGTCCTTAAAATGGGTAATAAATAAAGTATAATTACAAATAATTTGATTAACATTTATTTTCAACTAACTGCTCCCCGCGCGTTTACCCACTTAAGTCCCGGACCTGTGGAAATTCCTGGATAAAAAGTAGTCTATGTGTTAATCTAGGGTGTCGCTACCTCCATACTAAATTTCATCAAAATTGGTCCAGCTGTTTGAGCGTGAAGAAGTTAAAAACATAGAAACACACTCACAAACTTTCGCATTTGCTGTTGTCGTTTGTAGCTGTTGTTCTTGCGATAGGAGAAATAGACAAGTATCTTCTTGTCTTTCAAATGAATATAGATCAGTGAAACTGGGTTTAGAATCGGCTAATTATAAGCTGATGAATGTTACCAGAAGACCATAAACATAAAGACCCATACAATGTGCTTGATCTGCAGGCATAAAAAAAATATAGCAAACATTACCATATCACATTGATCACAAAAGCGAAAATTTGTGATTGTGTTTGTTACTTCTTCGCGCTCAAACGGCTGGACCAATTTTTATAGTTTGGTGTGGAGGTAGCTGACACCCTGGATTAACACAATGGGTACTTTTAACTTAGAACCCCAGGGCTAGTATTATAAATCCGAAAATTTGTGTGTTTGTTTTCTCTTCACGCTGTAACCGGCTGAACAGATTTGGATGAACTTTGAAATGTACCTAATTATAGCTAGGATTAACACATAGGCTACTTTTTAACTTGATAAACGCAGGCGAGGCCGCAGGGCACGGCTAGTGAGAAAATACAATCATTTCATTCTGTGGTAAATATATCCAATAAAAAGTAATTACATATATACCTTTATAAGTATTGACTCTTATATAGTTACATTAGCCTGTAACAAAGCACCATGGGAAACAGCATTGTATTCTTTTACTATTGTCTTTTGTAACAATTACTATGGAATCTTTTCTTATTTTGTTACTACATAGAGAAACTATGTAATTAGGTACATTGTTTTCTTACAATTTAAATGTCATTTTTGAGCGACTTAAAAAAAGGAGAAGGTTCTCAATTCGCCTGTATGTTTTTTTGTATGTATGCTACACGATCATTCCACCGATCATAAATCGATTATGTTTATAATTTTTTTGTTTCGTAGATCATATTTCAGAGGCGGTCCCTTATAAATTTTATCAAAATTGTTTTAGCGATTTTTTAGAAAATCAACAAAAAGGTTTTAAAGCTTTGCTTGCATTTAAATTAATAAAGTATAAGGAAGCAAGAACTAAATAACAATTTGTCAATCAAAAGAGTTCACCTGATTAGAAATCTCACAAGCCCAAAGTCATAACATCATCATCATCATGATTCACATTTCATTTTTTTGTAACATAGCCTCTGGTTGTTGCCATATTTTCTACCGACTTCACAAAAAAGGAGGTACTCAAGTCGACTGTATTTTTTTTGTGGGTTACCTCATAACTTCGTTCCACGGGAACCGATTTAATTTTCTTTTTGTTTGAAAGATGTTGCTTTCTAATTGATCCCATTTAAATTTGATCAAGATATGATCAGTAGTAGACACTCGCACAACATCAAAATGGGTCTACATATTTGATCTCTACAGTGCCACAAAGGAACAAACATACATACATAAGCAGCTAAACACATTTCCTTTGTGTTGCTCAGATAATAACAATAAATTTATAGGTATCATACCTAAATAACTGCCGAGTTTGCCTGCAGCCCAAAGCCTCTCCTCAGAAGTGTATCTGTCCAAACGCCCGTGGTACCATTCAGTCTCAGGAGGAGCCAGTACTGCTTGTCTTTCACCTAAAATTAAATATTAACCCATTGATTGTAGATAGATAACTACTTTAATTGCACACTAGCAAAAAACACTTACAAAGGACCTTAATATAACATAGGGGCACAAAGGGTGGTCTTATCACTCAAAGCAACATATTCCAGAAAGGAAAAAATATATTACAAATAGGGATAGACCTCAACACTTATTTAAATAAATATACACATAACCACATTTTAGTCATTGTCAAGTCATGCCCTAGTAATGTGGTAAAAATGTGAAAATCACGTTTTTAAACTTCAAATGATTTGCCTACACTTATGCACATTCACTAAGTATTATCAGTTAATAATCAACCATTATTACACATTAACACTCGAAGTATCACAGGTTTTGGAAAATTATACAAAATCAACTATGCCATTTTTTCACTTTCGCAGCAAAATCACATATTACATACTATGCCTTATGACAGCCTAAGTCACTGTAACTTCAACTGCCACATGCACAACATAAGTGACACAGATAGCCCTCTGTGTAGGGGATCTTTTTTTTTAAATCTTTGATAGGCAAACATTTGACCACTACCTCCCCTGGGATGCCTAGAGGAGAATGAAACCATAGAACATGAAATAGCTAAGCACAGTCACTGTAGAATTTAGAGCCACCACTGGAATGCTGCAACATTCCACAAAACCGAAATACACGCAGAATGTCAGTTACAGGCCTTACCACCATGAATAAGATTCACGAGTAAAACATACATAATAATATATTATACACATACATATACAATACTTTACGTTAAGTAAGCACTATAATTCTAGAGTATCTGGTGCTGAACTAGGCACCTTACCAGTTTTTAATTTTTCTTAGCATTTCTGGACCTACAATAATAATGATGTTTTACAATCAAAATACATTTAAAAGAAGTTAATTTATGCATCTTATCATAGTTGTGATAAGGGTTGTTCCTCTCTATGTTAGGTGATTAAGTTTGTGTGTGTGTGCATAAGAATAAACTCGTTAAGACTTCCTTCCTCCCTTCAAATCAAGACATTTGTCCTTTCCTGTTTCTCTTAAACATCTTCTTTCACTTAAGAGAAACTTATTGTCACACGCTTTACAATTTCTGTTGTATCTAATTTCACTAATATTATAAATCAGAAAAGTTTGTGTGTATAAGGTGCACCAAATGGGTCGTTTAGACTTTAGACCGTAGACCTCATTCTAAATTCTATAGGCTGATTTCAAAACAGCTATCGAAGCCCTAACATTATTGCTTGTACAAAGTTAGAATTCTCAATCCTACTAATATGACAAATACGAAAGTTTGTCTGTAAGTATGTTTGTTTCCTATTCACTCTTTAACAGCTGAATGGATTTGGATGAAATTTGGAATGTACATAGCTTATACCTAGAATTAACACATAGGCTACTTTTTAACTTGATAATAGCAGGAGAAGCCGTGGGGCACTGCTAGTAAAATATAAAGTAAATCAATTGTTTGCGATTTTTTTTTTTAAACAAACGCATTCACTCTCACAGCCCCACACTAAGTTCAAAGACTTGTATCGTGGGTGCCGGAAACATTCACATCACACACACATTACACCCAGAACCAGAAGCACAAATATCCCTTGGGAAGGAATTTGTGCTGCAGCCGGGAATCGAACCCAGGACCCACGGCACAGAGGGCGGAGACCTGTCCACTGCGCCAACTGGGTGAATTAATAAACAAACTTTATTCGAAAAGTGAACTGTTATGACTTTCAACACTGTATGATATGGACATATCAGCATTCTGCTGCTCGTCTATAAATAAGTAAATACCTAATAAAATATTTAGTACATTTAATTAATAATAAGTTGCATTAAGCAACTGTTAATTTAATACCCACCTACTCATTTGCATAGTAAGGAGTAGATTGTAGTGTTTTTATTACTATTTGTTTATTAATTTTGAGTATTCTTTTAATTCAACATCAACGAGTATTTTGTATCTTTTTCCTTTTTTGGGTCTCAAATGACAGGGAAATTTTCACCACAATTAATTAATTTGAATAATAATTGTAATTATTACATTAATTATTATAAAGTTGTATCTGACAGGTCTTGGTGATGAAGTACCCCTACATCCTCATTATGACTAGTAATATCCTGTCCACTATAAGGTAGAGGCCTTTTTTCCTCGGGCTATTGCTTTACCTATCATAATTTTCCAGCAATGAGGTTGATGACGAAGTAAAAGTTATGGTTCATATATATACACACGTAAATGAAAATATAGGACATTTGATCTGTATGTAGTAAAAAAAATTTCAAAATGTTGTTGAGTAGTGTTAGAATACCATTAGTACTAGGTCCGTCTGCTTCGTCCAGTTCTAGATCGGCAGCTAGCTCTGCTACATCGCCGCCGCCATCCTCCGATTCAGTAGAAGGCGATCCTAGCTTATCCTTCACTGGGGGTCCCATCGGCGCCCCCATAACGCGTATCATATCAGCCATTTTTCTTAATATAAACAAACAACGCCGAAACACTTCACATAAACGTGATACAGAAAACCCAGTGACTCATAGTTCGTACACAAGCGGAACAAGATAAAATTTAGAGAAAATAACTCAAACGTGTTTACAATAGAAACAAAAAGATAATGTTTTTTTTTCCATGAATAGAATGTGTTCGGTAAGATTTATTTTAGATAAAACTGACAAAGTGTAACACCTTCAACCAATCGCATATAAATTTTACCAGACGACACCGAAATATCAGAGAAATTTAGAAATTATCTCAGAATTGTACACAAAAATCGTCTTCGATACGCCCGTCGCCCATGACGTACATAGATAAAATTTGACGGATAAACTCAGTGAACGAAAGATCTGTCAATTTTAGGGTAACTGTGCATTATAATGCTTCGAGAAAGAACGTATTGACTTAAAAGTTGATCAACATTTCAATACATTTCACAATTTTTCCCAGCTCTAGTAATCTTATAAAAGAACTTGTTTCATTCAATAATTCACTCATTGATTTTCTGACTCGCGTTGCTAGCGTTTGTATTGTTTGTTCAGCAGTTTTTTTTGTGTAATTTATAAGTTTCCACTGTGCTATATATTATAAGTAATAAAAACTGGTAAGTATCGTTTTGTCGAAGTTATTTTACCTTTTTCGTCAATTTGAAATGTAGAATTTCAGTATTTCCGTATAATGACGTTGTCTTTCAACTCCCATGACCGACGCCATTTTGTGATCGCGATCTTTCTTTGTTCCATTGTTCGTTGTCGTTTTTCAATCGATCGCTTTTTCTGGTAAACCAAACCAAATTTATAGTTATTTATTCCATCCTCAAGCTAGTATTCGATTGTTACAGATCTCATCATGCAGATTTTTGTGAAGACCCTCACGGGGAAGACAATTACTTTGGAAGTCGAGGCCTCTGATACAATCGAGAACGTCAAAGCCAAGATTCAAGACAAAGAAGGCATTCCTCCTGATCAGCAGCGACTGATCTTTGCCGGAAAGCAACTTGAAGATGGACGCACCCTCTCAGATTACAACATTCAGAAGGAATCCACCCTCCACTTGGTATTGCGTCTCAGGGGTGGTATGCAGATCTTCGTTAAAACCCTTACTGGCAAGACCATCACACTTGAGGTTGAAGCATCTGATACTATTGAAAACGTCAAAGCTAAAATTCAAGACAAGGAGGGTATTCCCCCAGACCAGCAGAGATTGATCTTCGCTGGCAAGCAACTTGAAGATGGACGCACCTTGTCTGATTACAATATACAGAAGGAATCGACTCTGCACTTGGTTCTGCGTCTTAGAGGTGGTATGCAAATCTTCGTAAAGACCCTGACAGGCAAAACAATCACTTTAGAGGTGGAGGCATCAGATACCATTGAAAATGTTAAGGCAAAGATCCAAGATAAGGAAGGTATTCCTCCAGACCAGCAGCGACTTATCTTCGCAGGCAAGCAGCTTGAGGATGGTCGCACTCTATCAGACTACAATATCCAAAAAGAGTCAACACTTCACTTGGTCCTGCGTCTCCGAGGTGGAATGCAGATCTTTGTGAAAACTCTAACTGGAAAGACCATTACTTTAGAGGTTGAAGCTTCTGACACTATCGAAAACGTGAAGGCTAAGATCCAAGACAAGGAGGGCATTCCCCCAGACCAGCAGCGACTTATTTTTGCCGGCAAGCAACTTGAAGATGGACGCACTCTCTCCGACTACAACATTCAAAAGGAATCAACACTGCACTTAGTGCTTCGTCTTAGAGGAGGCATGCAAATATTTGTGAAGACTTTAACTGGTAAAACTATTACATTAGAAGTGGAAGCTTCTGATACTATTGAGAATGTTAAAGCTAAAATACAAGATAAGGAGGGTATTCCACCAGATCAACAGCGCCTTATATTTGCTGGAAAACAGTTGGAAGATGGTCGCACATTGTCTGATTACAACATCCAAAAAGAGTCTACACTGCATCTAGTGCTCCGTCTTAGAGGTGGAATGCAAATTTTTGTCAAGACTCTTACAGGAAAGACAATCACACTAGAAGTGGAGGCATCTGATACTATAGAAAATGTAAAAGCCAAGATCCAAGATAAAGAAGGCATTCCCCCAGACCAGCAGAGATTGATCTTCGCTGGTAAACAACTTGAAGATGGACGCACCTTGTCTGATTACAATATACAGAAGGAATCGACCCTGCACTTGGTTCTGCGTCTCAGAGGTGGTATGCAAATCTTTGTAAAGACTCTAACAGGAAAGACAATTACCCTAGAAGTGGAGGCATCTGACACTATCGAAAATGTGAAGGCTAAAATTCAAGACAAGGAGGGTATTCCCCCAGACCAGCAGCGTCTTATCTTTGCTGGCAAGCAACTTGAAGATGGACGCACACTCTCCGACTACAACATCCAGAAAGAGTCAACACTGCATTTAGTACTCCGTCTCCGAGGTGGAATGCAGATCTTTGTGAAAACTCTAACTGGAAAGACTATCACTTTGGAGGTTGAAGCTTCTGACACGATCGAAAACGTGAAGGCTAAGATCCAAGATAAGGAGGGTATTCCCCCAGACCAGCAGCGTCTTATCTTTGCTGGCAAGCAGCTTGAGGATGGACGCACACTCTCAGACTACAACATCCAAAAAGAATCCACACTGCATTTAGTACTCCGTCTACGAGGTGGAATGCAGATCTTTGTGAAAACTCTAACTGGAAAGACCATTACTTTAGAGGTTGAAGCTTCTGACACTATCGAAAACGTGAAGGCTAAAATCCAAGACAAGGAGGGCATTCCCCCAGACCAGCAGCGACTTATTTTTGCCGGCAAGCAACTTGAAGATGGACGCACTCTCTCCGACTACAACATCCAGAAAGAGTCTACACTGCATTTGGTACTCCGTCTACGAGGTGGAATGCAGATCTTTGTGAAAACTCTAACTGGAAAGACTATTACTTTGGAGGTTGAAGCTTCTGACACTATCGAAAACGTGAAGGCTAAGATCCAAGACAAGGAGGGTATTCCCCCAGACCAGCAGCGTCTTATCTTTGCTGGCAAGCAGCTTGAGGATGGACGCACACTCTCAGACTACAATATCCAGAAAGAGTCTACACTGCATCTGGTACTCCGTCTCAGAGGTGGAATGCAAATATTTGTCAAGACTCTAACAGGAAAGACAATCACCCTAGAAGTGGAGGCATCTGACACTATTGAAAATGTGAAGGCTAAGATCCAAGACAAGGAGGGTATTCCCCCAGACCAGCAGCGTCTTATCTTTGCTGGCAAGCAGCTTGAGGATGGACGCACACTCTCAGACTACAATATCCAGAAAGAGTCTACACTGCATCTGGTACTCCGTCTACGAGGTGGAATGCAAATATTTGTCAAGACTCTTACAGGAAAGACAATCACTCTAGAAGTGGAGGCATCTGACACTATTGAAAATGTGAAGGCTAAGATTCAAGACAAGGAGGGTATTCCTCCAGACCAGCAGCGTCTTATTTTCGCCGGCAAGCAGCTTGAGGATGGACGCACTCTATCAGACTATAATATTCAAAAGGAATCCACCCTGCACTTGGTCCTTCGTCTTCGGGGCGGAAACTAAACCTGGAAACTGGATCTGTAGCAATCGTATTTGAAAACTGTTATTCAAATCTTGCTTGGTGAATTTTCTTCAATAAAAAAGTAGATTTTGATTTGTTTTTTATTTTCTAGATGTACTCGTATCTATATCTCTTACAATATCCTTAAGATTTTAGTTCAAATTTAGGTATGTCTAGGCTAGATGAATTTTCCTAGATAGACAATTAGTTTCATGTCACTAAGCCATAAGACGCAGATATGCCTATACCATATCGCCCGCCCGCACAGATAAGCTCCACGAGGATCCCCTGGGGTTTCTGATGAACTTGATGAGTTCACCAGGATCTCCGGGGGATCAGGCTAGGCGATCCTGATGGCCGAACCCCATTAATCGGATATCTCCCCGTACGGTAACATATGCACCATTGACTTGCACACCAACAATGTTGCAGATGACAGCAGGCTGATATGTATTGTCGGCATTCATGTCACAGAACCAGAAACATCCCTTGCAGAGAAATCCGATGTCTCGAACCAGTCGTAATTGTGTGGAAGAGATGGCGACAAGATCGCCGATTTATTAGTAATTTCTCTATTACGGCCGTTTCACTTTTATTGCTTAGGGATAACCCTTACAAAGCTTTGGCTTTTTTATAGCAGTAGGTACCTTACTTTACTGAACTTGCAGTGCGAAGATTATTTGCCACCTTTGGAACAGTGTCCGGTGGGTTAGATTGATAGTGACCACCTCAATGTTCAAGCTGTCGAGCAAAGCGAATGTGTCGCGGCACCGGCCGGCGCGCCGTCGTGTCGGCGAAGTTCTAGAACAAACTTTAAATAATATTTTTTTAAGACCGAAAACCTTTTTCTTTTAATGTAGAAATTTGTTGAACTAAATACTCATAACTCTATTATATCCTTAGGGGCTCTCCTCCTCCTTCTATGCCGGTAAACTGGATATTTTACCCTTGTAGTAGATTGGAAATGGAGTTTATTGATCTAACTTAATTATTAAAAACCGCAAATAATCCAAAATCTTCACTTAAATGTTTTACGTTGTATTTTTAATTTTCATGACCGCTTCGAGCAATTTTCGGTATTCCTCGTATTTTAGAAATTGGCTGTCTACAAGCCCTTTAAACACCACCTGCTTTATTTACTTCCATTTCCATGTTTACAGCTTTATGCTTTTAGCCAACTCCACATTCATCAGACTTCATCGAGATAGGAAACAAAACTACGATTACTTTAGCTACAAAATCCTTGTCTGGTTTAATTCCACAAGATATAACATTCTTTATCTTATTTCTTTGCTTTTTCTATGCTGTCAAAACGTGAGAATACCGGTAGGTAACCGAAAGGTGGACGTACTTTAAAGGTAGGAATACAGAAATAAAACAGTATTCAAGTAATATTTAATTGTTAACATTTTATTAGGAGGCGAAAACGAGCAATAAGTTTTGGGATAAATTTTATTACAAATAAATGATATTTGCATTACATCTCGTCAATCGTCAATTATACTATGTAATTACAGTAATTTTAAGATTACAGTAACGTGAACAAGAATAATATATCTTAACAGACAGGCGTCTTGTGATAGCAAAATATTTAAGAGCCAATATAGGTATTATCACACCTGTACAAACGTTACATTCTTATACTTTAGTGTGCTAACAATTCTATAGACAATGCTGCTTGGTGCCATTATTTCATTATTGGCTTTCATTATAGGTTTAGCTCTATTACTCTCTCCCTTCAACGCGTATGTGCGTTTTTACATGAAAAAATAAGACATGGAAGTGTTTATGTGACAGTTTGGTGTAACAGAACTCTGGAACTCAAAGCGGTTTCAAAAGTTACTATTTTCTTTTTATGTGGTAAATAATAAATGCATATTTAGAATTGATCAATACATTTATATTTACGTCTATGAGGGTGCCCAACGAAGGGATTTCTCTTTCCAGCAATAAATTTTACTTTTTACGTAATTATAAGTGTACAGAAAACCTGTCACGTCCGGGTGACATCACGTTATAACATTGTCAGAGCATTGCGTGGCTCTGCACTACTCTCCTCCGCCCGAGACATGATAAACAGAAAAATAGCAGCACTGGAATCGGCTTGCTATAAGACAAAATCTCAGTGAGAAAAAAAGCGCATTGTAGAGCCACGACGTATTAGACTATTTAAATCCATTTAAAGATTCGGGCGCCACACGATATATTATATGCAGGCGTGATACAAGGAATTATTTGTCTGATCTCTTATAAGCATTTAAAAAGTTATTTTATGTACCTATTTAACTTCCTCGCAAGATACGAATATTTATTTTAGGCTACAAGCAACATCATCTTATAAACCCGTGTCCTACACTCGAGTGTATAGCAACACTTTACCAACAGTAAATTGCTCTATAAAATATGTCCTCTCATTACGTTTACACATTCACAAGCCGTTAGAAAACATTTTAAAACAACAACAGTCTAAAGTATTTTATTAGGACAGTGAAGTTTAGGCGTACAATCAAATTGTATGTATGAGTGAGAAGCGTCGACGCATCGGGATAGCGTTAACATTTCACATTGAAACACGAGTTGTAACATTGATCGTATTACTCAAAATACTTACATTAAGAGACACTTGAAGATAGAACAATTACTTTATGAGCTTACATACGACTAACATTAGATCTAGGTATTGTCTTTTGCCAGAAATGTGATTACAAATGGGTCCGATAACTACTAATTAATGCGACTCGAAATTATGTTCAATATTACTGCAACACCGATATTGGACAAAGATATACACATATGACGATTTTAAAGATCTAAGCGTAAATTACATTATACTATTGAATAGAGGCCATGTAAAATTACTAATGATTTTTGGTATCAATTATGCATTAACTAAAATACTAATCCGATCATTACTAAAATGTATTACACTAACTTAAAAACAAATGATAGCCCAAGAATTTAAAAGGCCAAACTATAGTGTAGAAGGACGACGCACCAATAGCATGATATCTATAGTTATCACAATGACAATATAATATTTATTATTAATATATAGCTTGCCAATAACACATCGAATAAACGCCATGGATTTCTGGCAAGATTATAACAACTCTTTCACTTCCGCCCAAATTCATTTTTTTAATTAACGTTACAATGTATACATTCTCCATTTTGATAAATAATTAATTACCCGCAAAGATTTAATTATAAAATGTCTAATCTCATACGTAAACTATAGAATATTCCTAGTAAGGATGAAAGTGCTCAACGAAGTATGTTAACAAAAAAACGCTACGCATTGGGTTACTATAAATAGATAACGGAGCGCATCTACAAAAAATAGATACACGATTTTTATTTTTAAAATATCACCATTCTGAATTGATGCTGCCCGAGCCGTTAAGCCTTTTCAACAATCTTAAGTGGAGCTTTCAACATCTTACACGCTAGTCCTCTATATACTCTAGCTAAGGAATCATAGACAGGCAATATAACAACAGAGGACATAAAGCGTAGACATAAACGTTTCAGTAGGGAGACGGTTGGAAATCTTAGTATTTGTTTTATGGTATGTTGTCTGTATTTTGCAAGGCCTTTTATTTTATTCAAAGATTATCAACACCATGCTGCTGAGGGCACATTAAGCTGTCCGTCCCGGTAGATAGTCGTAAGATAACAGTCGTTAAGCCATATGGGATGCCTTCAGGCTGCCTGAAAAATCCTGACGCTAGTACTATCCACTAGTCTTTACGATAAGTTATTCAGTAAGTAAGATCTTTTACTAGCGAATTACACGTCAATTAAAATCGATTTTAATTTAATTTGCGATATAATGCAGGAATATGTTGTTAATCAATTTAGTTATTAATTTTCCGTCCTCGTTTAAAAATAAAAGCGAGTGATCATAGCCCATTGCTTCTGTCCTCTGTTTCTATACTATGCTCTATCCCCTTCCAATATTACACGAGCTTACTCTCGCCCATGACTGAGTGATCCAACTAAATAAAACTAAATTAAAAATAATTATTTGCTCCCAACTCATCAAATTCATAATATCCAAGGGTGATTTGCACGAAAGACTGGATAACATCATTATGTTAAACATGGATGGTCACATAATGATGTTTCATTACGTTATAGATTTTATCTACCAAAACTGTAGCGGCCCTCCACCAAATGAGTACGTCAGATATCTACATGACCAAAAAATGTAGTTAAAACAAGGGCACGAGTTTTAGTTTGATGTATTATAAAAAAACATTACCAACTTAAAATAACTGTTCAAATCTTTATTTCTTTAAATAAAGGATGGCTTGAACTGAGAACTGAATTTTCGTGCAAGTCACCCTAACGTGATTATTTTATTTTGAAGTGGCGCCAAAGAGATTTCTAGTGACTATAATAATGTATGGTGCACTTAAATTTTATAATAATGACTTAAAGCAAATGAAATTATTTCGATATTATTTTATTAATATCACTAAAATATAGTTGTGCATCATTATAATTCTGCCCATTATTTGAAAATGTCACAGCTATAATGACATCTAATTTTAGTTTAACCTCTTGAATCCCATGATCCACATAGCAATAGTTCTTGACTCATATGCGAGTTGAAGGGATAGGTTAACCAAATACATATTTAAATATTTGCTGCAAGTCGCCCAGTGTTAATATAGGGCCCGTTGTATTATGTTACAAAGCACCACATCCAAAATAAAAATATCATACACTCAACACCACAAAGTGAAATGGCAACATGACAATATTGACTACATATCTAACATTACGTCTTTATAATTTGGCAATTAATAGTAAATAAATTCAGAAATTCATAAAATCATTGATGTAAAAGTTTTACGGTTATTCTAGTAATAGGGATACATTATAATAGAATTAAAGGTGCTACAAAAGTTGAACAAATTTTAGACATATATGACACATCTATTGACATATATATGTCTAATATTTGTAAAAACAAAATGGATCCTTTGCATAACACTGTATTTTTTTTATTTCCTGTGCCAATGATTTTCACCTCTGTAGCGGTGAAAATAAATTTTAGTATCCGGAAGACCAGATTGATATTATTTGTTGTTAAAAAACAAAGTTCATTATTTTACAGGAAACATGTGACAAAATGTTTAATCTGTTACATTGAGCTTTTGACACGAATTCAATTAACATGTATTTAATACTGTATTATAGTGAAGACAGTAACAACAGGATACATGTAAATGGTGTGTAACGCAACCTTTATTTTAATGTCAAAATTTAATAGTACACATTAAATAAAGGTATATATATATCTATAATAAAATGCCATCAATTAAATGCTATCTATATTATGCATTTATTTTTACTGAAATCGATGACAGAAAATGTCGCTGACTTCAGAAGTATTCAAACTTACTCGAAATAAGCAGACTTTCTAGAAAGTTTTATACTTTCGAGCTGCCTCTATCAATATCCACATAATGACACGAACAGGGGAATACTTACGTCCGTCAATCTCTCATCGTCATCTTTAGTAATAACTAGTAAACTCACAATCGCGTCACAGAGTTGTGGTTGGAATGTCGCGATTTTGAGTTTACTATCACCTGACAGAAGAGGACCTGAATCATGGTAGAGTAAAGGAAGTAAAGGTGAGTAAAGGAGTTTTTTATGAAATCAGATCTATTCAGCTGAAGTATAAGACTATAATATACAGTTTGATTAATATCACTGTCAGATAATGAAAGATAATTAACAACGTGGTTTGGATTAAGATTGTGAGCGGTTTTTGGCAGTACAGAACCACAAAACGCTGTTAATCCTAACGCGACAGAATCCTAAGAGACTCATAGAATTTGGAGACCACCTTGCTGTCACTTTTCAAGAGATCAACAGAAACGTGCCTCGCTTCAAATTCGATCCGCTGACTACTGCGAGCTTTCATTCTTGCAACACAGGTCTTGCCGGTTGTATGATGTGCAGTAGAGATACACTACTTATTAATGACGTCGCTAGTCGAGCAACAAATACTTGGGATTTTTTTTTGTTTGACTGCCGTTTCAGCACGCACTATTGCGTTGTGAGTCTTTCGGTTTGTAAATACTTTCACAAATACATTCAAAGTTTTGTATTTTGGAGGGGCGCGTCATGTTATCGTAGTTTATCTCTACTCTACTAGAGCAGTTATCGAGAATGAACTAGACTGCTTACGTACGACGATGACTTACGTTCTTGTCCCTTTCATTACTGAAAACAAATAACTTGTTTCTCCATCGCGACGCGACGCGTCCATATATCGCGTGTATGGAAATTAAACAAGTATTGAGGAAGTAACTTTAAAGTCGGTCGTCGTAAGTTCGTCGGATATAAGCAGCTGTTTCCACCTCTAAGATACAATTTCTTCACATCACACGATTGCCATGACCCACGGCAGCCACTGCCGCTACAGATTCAAATATAAGGCTTGAAGGGCATGTTCTTTCTTTGCTACGCCATTTACCATCAAACGTAGGCTTTACGTAGAAAAGCGCTTCATTCGCTTGATTACTCCAGGTTAATAGAAAAAGTTGCGTTACACACGAATGACGAAGATGTGTGAGTGAGATAGGTTTACATGTTGGGTAGCGGCACAGTCACCTGCACGTAGCTGATGGGGAAGTAGCCGGTCTTGCCGTGCACCTGGCCTTCGAACCAGTTCTCATCCACTTTGCTGATCAGCGTAATCACGTCGTTCTCCTGGGGAATACACGTTTGCATTGTTATTTTCCATGTCGGTAGGGTAGTTGTAGTTGAGCTTCCTCAAGTAGAAACATGTATGGATAAGCACCAAATGGCTTCACGGCAGCAAATTTTGAGAGCAAGTTCATATAAACATAACATAAACGCTTTCATTCAGAGCCCAACACTAAGTTCGATGACCTGTGTCGTGGGTGCCGGAAACATTCACATCACACACATAATCACAACCAGATCAAGCAAAACAAATTTTCCTTGGGGAGGAAAATTGTTACCGTCGGGAGTCGAACCTGATACCCCTTAGAAGGCGAACGTGCACCCAACAAAGCCAACGGGCAGATCTTACCTTGAATCCCAGCTCGCCCTGGTTCTCAGCATCGAAGTCGTAGAGAGCGGTGCAGCAAGGGCCCTTGGGCCCGCTCGCAGTAGGAGCCAGTGGTGTCCGCGCGGGGGACTTAACAGGCGACGGCAGCGGAGATGCTATAGGTATACGGAAGTTAGAAAGGAGTATCTATGTGAAGATACTGTTTGACAAAGCTGTGCGACGTACGATGAAGCGTTTCTAAATAATCTGAATGCCAGTTGCTCTCATGATAAACTGTACGGACGACTGTGATAACTATATAGATGTAGTACAGTGTCCGTTGAAGACGGAATCAGTCACCAAAAGATTTTGTCTCTGGGTGATAAAGTGCCTTATTCAGATTAAGATAAATAGCACTATTCGCGAGGGGTTCACCACGACCGAAAGTATCCAGTGAACTTACTGTTCACTTTCAGTGATGACTCCATTTTTATATTTGTCAGGCATTGAATTGGCTGGCATAGGCATATATACGTCGCACAGATTTCGTAACAGTCACAATATGCTTATTTCTCGGTACACAATAAAAAAACAATTTTATTATATTTATTTGTACACTTATCAATAACATTTATTTAAACTTTAAGCGACAAATTCCTTTTACAGCTTAATGACTAAACAATATGTATTTGGATACCGAAAAATAAGCAGACCTTTGTAATTACTAACTAATTATGTATAAAAGCAAATATAGAAAAAAACACACAATATAGATAAACATTTAAGTGCTCAGATTTCTACGTGTGAATCGAATATTATACGAAACAGAAAAAATAAAAATTATTACAACACATCAAAAAACACGGCACTTTTAAAATGTTCAATCTTGTCTTCATGATGTGATTAGATTGAAAAGTAGGCAAAATAAATCACACAAATTCCCAGATATAGTCATAGCAAAGCATGACGGAACACAAGACTGAAGCTGTCCCTAAAACTTATTTTTCTTGCTTTCAAAATCTGAACATTATTTGTAATAGTGTCGTTGTTGTGTCTAATTTAATTATTAATCTCACTAGAAGACCGAGTTACCGATGGAAGATGGCGTAGCATAAGACGCCCAATAGAGTTATGGTCTAAATTACAATATTTATAGTGACAGCCAAAGTATGTGTTCTTCAAACGCACAATATCGAGCATTATTATGATGTTACTGTATGACGATTATATATGACTACGGTAAAATATGTATAAATAATAGTGATTCGGTCATTGAAATATGATTATATAGATTTATATGAGACGTGCTATCGACAGAAAATAGTTCAGATACTTGTGACATAGGATGCTTCGGACATGCACGATAATATGAAGTGTGTATTTTAATGATGGTTTTGGTGATGACAAACTATAAAACCACGCTCAAAACCAAAACAAGCCAACTTTTTACTACCGGAATAATAAAACCACAGAATAAAGTAAAAATTCTAGAAAGAACTATTTTAATTCGTGTTTGGGTGGGAGTGTGAACTGTCTGCTGTACGTCATTGCGTTGTGTGTGTAAGTGCTTTAACAGTGTATTTTGGTGGATAATAATAATATTTCAGGGCATGAATAGACATTAGGTACATTTTCATCTTCAGCTGCACCTACGGCTTTGTTATCAGTTGTTATCGGAATCAGCTGGCGAAGCCGCATAAGGCGCATTGCAAGTTTTCTTTTAAGGTAAGCCAGTAAAGTGGCCTCTGTTTGTGTTGAATGAAAACGATGATCTTTTATTATTACATTTAACTATCCCAAAACCTAACTCGTAACTGAACTGAAGTTCTGCTATTCGGTTTAAAGTTTGTATGCAAGTACGTTTGTGTGCATGAGTCTGTGCGTAGCGAATGCCATAAATACTAAGCAGTTCAGTTAATAATATTAATTGTATTTATAAAATGCTTACTAGCGTATGACCTAGTAAAAATATGTATAAAAAGCCTACTAGCTAACTTTAATATTAAACTTTATTATCCTCTCCATCCTCAGTTTGTCTGGAAGAGATCGCTGTTTAGCGGTAAGGCTGCCGATTGTACGTTGTTACTTAAATACTAATATCTGTTATACATCATTATTTTTCTTGGTGTGCAATAATGAGTATTTGTATTGTATTGTAAAGTAAAAGCATGTGCCTTCGTTTATTCAAGAATTTATACGAATGTTTGTTATCAACTGTGTGTGTGTGTGTGTTACCGTTATTGGATCGTTGCATGCCGCCGCTGCCGCTGCCTGGGAACAGCTCCAGGTTCGACGGCGGCTTGTGTTCCGGAGAGCTGGCGTGCGACCCACCCTCTCCGCGACGCAAACAACACATATCCATGCTCAGTATTATGTTTGCCATTTTGAATCCGAATTTAGCCCTTGTTTCCATTTAAATATGAACCGATTTTGTTTGTCAAGTTCCAAATTATTCGTTCCGTGTAATAAGAACCCATTATGATTGCCCAAGAATGGAATGGATATTGAAGACAGCGTTATTGTTCTGGTGCATTTTTCAATGAATATTTAAAAGTAAAAGATAGCAAGTAGTCGTTTCAAATACAATTCTATTATTTTCAGTCTCTTGTTATTATTACACAAAAATAGTGATTAATGTTATTTTTGTTTGAATAAACCTTTTAAAATGTTCTTTAAATTTATTCCTTCTATAAAATATAAATAATATATATTATTTAAAAAAATACATTTAAATTAAAAAAAAAAATTCATACATTTAACTTTAATGTTTTAAATGTATGAAAAATCTCTACATCGTTGAAAGAATTTTCGATTTTTTTTAAAAGAAACTGATACATTTAAAAAAATTATACTCGATTTTTTTTTTCCTACAAGGTAGTTTAGATTACTCTACCATATTGCAGGCGTAACTATGAATGGTCGTACTTTACGATATTATTTGTGTAAGCAGGGCTGCTCTATAAACATTTTTACTTCGTGTCACTGACTCATAATATCCTTTTTGTGTTTATTGACCTATACATTCGTGTTATAATTATTTTCAGCGATATGCATGTCAGTTTGTTCGTCTGTGACTGAACATTCAGTTTAGAAGGATAGATAGAACATCGACTACTATACTCAGGATAGGTAGTACAGACGACAAGCATACTGACTCTGTTACATATTGAATACAACATTTAAATTGAAACGCAAGTCATTGAGCCTATTTCTTGCATATGTCACCAATAAATGAATAGTAATTTGGAATTAATTATATTTAGTATGATAATCAAGAAAGAGGCCCAATATCTTTGCTATATTACCTTCACAACAAAAATGTATGAAGCCACAGGTTTTTAAAAACTGAACAATAATTCTTGTACCCCAATTTATGATAGGTAGCAGAAATTCTCAATAAGATATCCAAACATAATATTTTTCATATAAAATTTATCAGAACAGTATAATATATAGTTTAATGGATTGGTTACACTGCGTTTTAGTATTATTTTACTGTGCCTCACATTTTAACAAACTTACTGCTGAAAACACACGTGTTTTCGCCACGCGAGTACAAACACGCCTAGCATGTAATTTGAAATACCGTGGTGTACGGAAATCACATTAACATCTAATCAGCACGGGAAAGTCAGATAGCTCAGAAGTAATTTTTTCAGACCTTGGACCTACAATCTTTTTGGAATTTAATATAATGTATAATGATGTCTATAAAAATATTTTTATTTCTATAGTTGTTTTCAATAACCTGAGGTTTCAGTAATTGTTGTTTCATGTCTATTCAGATAAAATCTGTAAAACATTTTCATAATCTTAATCTAAGGGATAGGATCATGGGAAAGGAAAATCGGCAACCTGTTGACAACTGTACATAACATTACTCCATCTCAGTGCATTCCTGTACCTTCAATTAACACAAGATATAAAGCTCAAAATAAAAGTTAACAATGTTATTACAATATAATTAGATGTACTCGTAACTAAATAAAAACGATAGAAGGAATATTGCTATATCAAAAGGTAAGTAATTTTTGTTACGTGTGAATTTTTGTGTATGTACAAGTGTTGTAAAGTTTATAGAACGGCATATTTATTACGTATATCAATATTTTATGTCTAGGTTTTGAAGAGCGGGTAACGAAGAAAATTGAGTCGGTGATAAGCGAAATTATGTTAGTAACTTCATATAACTTGAACATGAAAGTTAGGTACAAAAGTGTAAAGTAGATCGCAAACTTATTGAATCCCACTTTCTAACTTTTATATAGCAATATAAAACTACTTATAGACATTTATTGTATTGTATTTATCGTGAGAGAAAACATGAATAATCTCATAGAGTGACCATAAAAATTGTTAGAATCAATGTAACTTACTTGATTATTCTATTATATAACATGTGTACTTTTTAATAATTTCAACTAACATAAATAAATGCTATAAAAACTAGACAGCCTAATTAATACTAACAATATGGTGATATTGTGTTCCTTAGAAACTTATATAGAATCACATTTATGTATTGTGCTCAATAAATACAAAATCGTTTTGTAATATAATAATTACAAACACATAACATCTCGTTACAGATACTGCAGGGCTGCTTAAGTGGGCAAAGATGACAGACAGATCGATATCTGAAATGAAAACTAATTGGAATCTTAAATAGTCTGAAAGATTTACAGCATTTAGTCTTTAGTCCATTTTTAATGTTCTACCCTTTGATTACCTATAATTTGTGCAATGATTACTAAAAAAGTATTCAGTCGTTGAAGTGAGATTCAAGGTAAGCGATTAAAGCCGAGAACTTTTTGTAATTTAGAAGAAGTTTGTATTTTTATGTAAAGTGATATGAAAATCGTGTTTTTAAAGCGTGCGCTGTGCACTTCAGGTGTTTTTTGATCTCGTGATGGTCAATAGATTTTGACTATGCACTGCTTAATACCCTTGATCAAGAAGAAATATCTTTCTATTAATATATTATTGTTGAACGAAACTTTGATAAGATTCACAGGCCTATTCTTTCATTAATAAACTACTAACTGACCACTAGCAAATACTCCCGTAAATCTACGTATAGGCACCTCGCTAAAGTCGTGTTTTGCACACATTATTAGAGTTCAGTAGCAATTATGTTTAGAACGAATACGTACATATATTCATCGCGATTACTACTATTGCCCTCAGTGCAGGGCTAAATAAGCTAACATTTTTTTTTTATTCCCATAATTATGACGAAACATTTACATAGAGCGGAACTTCAAGTGCTATGTCTTTATTTTGTCGGGTGACTTATGAGTGCTAATCTTTACTCTTATCGCATTATTCAAAAATAAGACGCGTATTCTAACTTAGTTACTAAAATAAAGTTCCGAGCGGTATTGCAATTCAAATGGCATTGTGTCGGATACTTATATTCTGCCTGGCATGATTGAATGATTAACATCAACAGAAATTCGTAAATAACCGATCAGAATTCGTAAATAACAACGCGGCTTCATAATACCGAATTTAAATACAACATAGATCCTCCAAAAAGCACAAGAACCCACCACCTAAAACCCAATAACCAAAGCAGTACACAACCAAAACCTGAAAAACAAAAGAACCAGCAAACAAAATATATCACCTGACCAGGGGTCCCTGAGTCCATTGAACTGATTCCTCGGCGCCGGATGGGGCTTGAACCCCGCGGGCGCCGGCCTGAGGTTTCTGTTAGTCTGTGCTTCCCAAGCCTTGAGGGGGTCTACAGAGCTGAGGTCGCCGACTGAGGAGGAGGGGGGGAGGGTGTTACGCGGGCGGGAGAGGCTCTGGGAGGAACCGTAGCGCCTACCATGGTTCAGGTCATGGATGCCCTCGATGTGCAGGTCGGCGAGAGTCTTCGGTACGAACTCGAGCTTCGGGCGGCTGACTGCCTCCTCCTTCCTGAAGTTAGAACCAGATTGAAGTGTTTAATATACAGAAAAAAGACTTAAGTGTTAAACAAGAAGTATACCCTAGTTCCAATATTAAATATTACACAGATTTAAAAAAGTTAAAATCGAAAAAAAATCCATAAAGTGATACCTGGCTGAGCAAATTGGACTATGACGATGTAGAAAGAATAATAAGTTATGTGTAAGTAGAAACTAAAACCAGATTAAACCGATTGACAGTATTAAACAGAAAGTAAACCAAAACCGACATGTTAAACTGAGAGTAAAATCAGACATTAGTAATGAACAGAGTAAAACCGAATTAATGTGTTAAATAGAAAGTAAAGCCAGATGTAAAGTGTTAAACAGAAAATAGAGCCATTTTTAAGTATTAAACTAAAAGTAAAGCTAGATTAAAATTTAAAACGGTAAGTTAAAATTTGATAAAAAGGACAGTAAGTTAAAATTAGATTTAAATGTAAAACAATAAGTTAAAATCTGATTTAACTGAATGTAAAATAAGTATAGAAAGCTCTATGAGCAGTTAGAGAGCAAAGGTTTATGCTTGCTGAACCACATCCCAGACACTATCACTATATACTGAATGGTAATGAATGGTATATTCCGAGCCGTTTTTAATTTAATAAGACCACTAATTGGCACGACGGCGGAGTGTCCGTTCTATACGTCAGTAATATATTCATTCTGTGACCCTACCTAGCCAAATCAAAACCATGTTCCGAATTAGATTCCTTTCTTTATAAGCCCCGTATGATGATATATGACCTATGTATGATTTATTATTATTATTATTATTTCATGACCATGGATGCATAGTCCTTCAGTCGAAATATTAAACAATTATTAACAATTTCTATTCTTCATAATAAAAGTCTTAGGCACAAGTCACAGTCAAAGTCAAGTAGTCAGTCATAGTCAAGTCATGCCCTAGTAAAGTGGTAGAAACTTTACTAGAACTTCTATTGGAGTTTTGGAGCGAAGGCGAAAATCACGTTTTTCAACTTTGTATGACTTGCCTACACTTATGCACATTTACTAAGTATTAACGGTTAATAATCCACCATTATTACACATTAACACTCGAAGAATCACAGGTTTTGGAAAATTACACAAAATCAACAACGCCATTTTTTCACTTTCGCGGCAAAACTCCCACCTATGTATGATGTGAAAGTTATCGGCTCCAGCGATGCAAGTAAGGTTTTGTGCTTTTACACTCACAGCTCTACACTAAGTTCGGAGACAATGTAGCGTGGGTGCAGGAAACATTTACATCACCCAACCAGAAACACAAATTTCCATTGAGGATAAAACTTATGTTCCCACTGGCAATCAAAGCCAATACAGCGGGTCTACGGGCTCACTTAGAAGGTAGACGCGTAATTAACTACGCTAGCTGTTAATAATCTATGAATTAAGTGCAGGACTGGGTGTAAATGTAGGTTAACCTATGGCAAATTGAAATCAAAACTGATTTTTTATATCCCCGGGATATCTATCTCTTTACCTAGCAAGAAACTAGACGCCTGTTTTGATTTATCAAAGGCAAGTTATTTGACCGAACATTTATGAGGGAATGTGCGCAGAGCGGACATGATTTTAGGCCCTTTGAGGGCATAAAATACCAACACGAGATAGAGGTATTTAAAGAGTAGAGGGAGCTGTTATGTAGGTGTCATATACAAGACAATTTGAATGCAAGTGGTTAAACTTGAAGTTTTAAAATTGACTGTTTAATAAATTTCTCATAGCCTCGTTATCGGGGCTAAAGAGAAAGAGCCTAAAGCCTATGCTAGAGCTCTAGATTTCAAAATATTTTAAATAACAATTAAATTATTCTAGTTATAATTGTTTATGTTTACTTTATAATAATTTGAAATATGACATTACAAGATTACTATATAAAAAAATACTATTAATTTATATTAAATAAATATAAACGATTTCACACTCACAGCCCTACACTAAGCTCGACGACTTGAGTCGTGGGTGCCGGAAACATTCGCATCACACACCAATCACAACCAGAACTAGAAAAACAAATTCTCCTTGGAGAGAATACTTGTGTCCCGCTGGGTATCAAACCCGATACCCCTTAGAAGGCGTATGCTCACCTTACTAAGCCTACGGGCAGTTCACGATTGAGATAAATCAAATTGGAACATCATAAACGAAATATACTTACTTCTCCATGAGCTGCGAGACAAGACCCTGGAGGATCTCCGTGCATTGTTGGTGGTACTCCAACAGTCCCTCCGCGAAGAAACTCAGCTGTGCCACTTGTTCAACCTATTACAACAAGCACGTGGAGAGTAAAATGGTAGCAATAATAATTTATGACTCACCAAGAAACCATTATTAGAACTTACTTCAACGGTTGAGTGAGAAGTTGGAAAACTAATAGGTGAAACGAAATTAATGCCAGATCTATTGATATTTAGTAAGATATTGCCAAAGTCGGATAATCCTATGAAGGGAAACGTCAGTGGGTACGATAGGTGCTACTCCCTCTCCCTATAAACAATATAAGTTAATAATAATATATATTTTTGTAAGAATATGAACATTACACTATATTTCATTTAGAACAGGAAGACATTTGACAATTAGGAGGATACTTCATTTAAAACATCAAGTTAAAAACAAGAAACATTGAAAAATGTGTGTACTAATTTATTGTAAGTAATCTGCAAGTATCAGCTGTCTTGCCATATTATACAACAGACTACGATATACTAAATTACTTTGAGCGTTAAAAAACATTGGACTCACATCATTATCAAGTAGATTGAACATGCCAATCTGAGCGAGCTGCAGCGATTCCGCAAATTTGTCCTCCGCCTGTCTGATCTCGTCGTCTGGAATGTGAGCACCTGATATACGCATGCTTCACAAACGTACACGCACGCACACAAGCACGCACCAAGTACGCATGCACGCATTTTGTAGGCGTACAGAAAAATACGCACACAAATTTACGGGCGCGTACGCATTTTACGTACACGCACGCAATGTGTAAAAACAAGTCGACTCACATAAAAATGGACAAATAACAAGCAATTATAACAAATTGCACACAAATGTATACAATCATGTAAGTTATAAACGCAATACATACACAAATTACAGATAAGGATGTCAAAACAAAATAACAAACCAAAAATATACAGACCAAACGATGAAAATAATACTCAGGCGGGTAAAATGTGGTGATGTTAGGACCGATGCGGACGGGGCAGGAACGATGTCATGTAAAAAATGTGAGCGCTCATTATAGAACTTATATATACAGATGTATGTTAGCCTAATGGATGTAATGTGTGTAAACCCTACATACTGTATGTGTGATCTAGCATCTATAATATTGTGTCCCTACATACCCTGTCTCGATGCTCCGTGACTCGGACTCATATAGGGACTTGGGGCCCTACTCGGGCCTTTGTTATGGACAAAAGAAAAAGACATAATCAAATTCCAAACAAAAAACATCATTTGAGGAAAGTCAACTAAAAAATAGGAATAGTTCCATAGTGAATAAATAAACTTAATGAATGCAATTTTTCTATATAACATGCGATTAGTGAATATAGCAATAATCACCTTTGGCCTGTCTGCGCCGTTTGCAGTCGAAGTCTAGCCTACGTCCCTGTAGTTTCTTTCGGTGATGCTGAAATAAATTTTAATATGTACTTAGTCAAATTCAAGGAGTTGACTACTTAAAATAGAAAACGGTATAATAGAAAGTCTTTTGAATATATTGTGTAAATATAAATTCGTCATAGTAAGCGGAATCACTGATCCAAATAGACCTGTTCCACTAAGTTCAACTATAAGAACAACCAGTTGAAGTTATTGGACAAAATAGTCCAATTATTTCAACTTAGTGCTAATTAAAAACATTTATGTAATAATTGAAATAAAGGGTGATTTTATGTCCACTAAGTTCAACGATCGGTATCGGAAATATACAGCGCTAGACATTCTATATGACACAGGTTCCCAAATTTATTCCGACCAGCACACCTACCCACTTTGCTCACCACCTACCCTTTTTTTACTTACCATATTTGTACATTCTAAAAAACAACTATTAATATTACAAATTCTATTTTTAAAAGTTCTTAAAGGATATACATAATTAAAGGTAAAATTCGGACCATATCCAAACTACTGAGAGAGAGTCCAAACTGCAAAGTCTCGGTCATCGACATAAGATCGCTAGCCTATCGGTATTATATCGGATACTAATCTATGGGATGCCCGCCCTTAGCTTCAGGTTCAGGTCTCTCTCGTTGCGATGGATATAGTTATGTATTTTTAACCGACTTCAAAAAAAGGAGGTTCTCAAATCGACTGTCTTTTTTTTGTGTTAGTTACCTCATAACTTTTTTCGTTGTGAGCCGATTTGGTGCCGATTGATAATATTTTTTTTATTTGAAAGTTGGTGCTTTCCATGTGGTCCCATTTAAATTTGATCAAGATTTGACTAGTAGTTTTTGAGTTATCCTCAATAAGTCAAAATCGGTTCACGTGGAAAGAAGTTATGAGGTAAAGCAAATAATGTAAAAAAAATACAGTCGACTTGAGTTATTCCTCCTTTTTTGTGAAGTCAGTAGAAAATAGAAATGCGTTTGCCAAGAAATTAATTTTTGATCACCAATCTATATAAGAGGCTTTTTTCATTTTTCTTCGTGGTGAGCACTATGATGGTACAAGGAATCTCTTTGGCAAATTGTCTAGTTTATTAGCATTATAGTTTAATTAATACTACATATAATCATGAATGGGTCAGCGTATTTTAATATTATACATGAGACACCAATCTCTTTATCTTATGTGCAATTTTTCAGATGTGTTCTTTGGTTTTCAATGAATAAATTGATTTGATGACAGTTCCTTTTAGCCGTAAGGTTTCCTCACCATAACTTCCTTAAGATCCTTGGTCTGCAGATGGTGCAGAGGTTCGAGGAAGCTCTGCTTGATGTTGTCGTCAAGAGAATATTTTACGTCAGCCATTTGTTTTAACGCTTCGCCCATCTCGATTAGACATTGTGCTGCAACAAATTACTTGGCTGGTATATTATTTCCTAATAAAAGCAAATATAGGATTATTAGAGCTTTACTTTGCCACGTATACAAATCAGTATAATTGGCCTACACGAGTTCACTACTAGAAATATAACTCTTTAGAAGACCTCTTCTGATACTAAAAGCGTCAAGTCTCCCAATCGTTTGCCAATGCTAGAAAGGCAAGCATTTGGCTACCATCTCATATGATGGCAAGTGACATGCGTCCGAAAATGTAACATGCTTGCCTAGAAGATACCTATTCACTCTAGACTTCCAGACCTGAAGTGTGCTTTCTTGTAAAACATGTGACTGGATTGCACCTATTTTAAAAGAAAGTTATTGGTATTACACATTTTTGACATTAACGAGAACACCACAGTAAATGAACAATACAAGCAGATATATTACATCAATTTTATCAAATCATTAATATATAATTATGCAGTGTATGTATGCAGTTTTGTATTTGTATTATAGAATATCCGATCACTATAAAATGTAGACAGTGTCCTCGATTCTGATGTCACACACTAAATTAAATTTAAAAAATTTCTTCTTTTACAAAATAGGAACGCAGGACAGAGATATCATACATTTAAGTGCTGTCAAGTTAGACAGAACTTAGATGTCTATGCAAGCTTAGTCGAGTATGTAGTTGGTGTTGACCTAAAACACGCGCCTTTCTGCTTCTGCTGTTCATATTTTAATTGATAAACTAGCTTGACAGCACTAAAATGTATGCTATCTCTATCTTGTGTTTCTATTTCGTAAAAGACAGGGATAGTTTAAATGTAATTTAGTGCGTGTACATCAGGATCGAGGCCAGTGGCTGATTTACTTGATTTAGTGACCTGCGTCTATCTTCACTTCACAGTAATATTTAGAAAGCTTGTGATTGAGAATTGAGTTCCGCAATCAAAACCCAAAAACATTAAATGAATATAATTTGTGATTGGAAGCCTCGCCTGGAAGAAAAGTAACCGTTTGTCAATGAGGTCAATCACAGAATTATTCAACGCATATTTAAGGACAGTGGATATATAACCTAGAGAAAATTTATAATCAAATATATTTCTCACGGGCTCTAATGACAGTTAATTTATTCTACTGCCAGAATCGTATATTAACATTTCTCACCTCGAGAAGATCCTGTCAAGAAACTCGGCAGTAATATGTTTCCATTATGCAAATAATGTGCCGCCTCAACTTAGAAAGCGTTAATAAAATCTGTACAAATGAGAAATTCATACTTCATGATCATTAGAGAAGAGAGAATTGTAGAAAAAAAGGAAACCCAAAGTTAAATATTCCACGGCTGTATTTTAACGTTGATAATACATTCATGAGATTAAAATCAACGAGAGTCCAATTCTGATAAAATATCATCAAATATTTATGTATTTCTAGGGACCGACTCAAAATTATTTACAAAGCTATATTTGTCCGTACCTTATACAACATTCTGTGTATCCTTTGCCGTTAGAAATTTGTTTATATTACTGTTGTTTGTCTCAGGAGAGCTCTTTGAAGACTTGTTATTCATTCATAGGTTTCAGCCATTATGAAGGATTAGTTTGCCTTGAAATGTTTGTAAATGGCACATTCAGTAGGCGTTACTTTGTCCAGTAGTTAGGTAGGCTACTTTGAGTAAGGTCCATTTAAACATTATAAATGTTTATAACGTAATTTATAAAAACGAAATGGTAAAAATTGCGCCATTTTTAATTGCCAGGTTTTTTCGAGATAGCTGTAATTTTGCAAATCTGGCAGTAGAGTCATTAACTTTCAGGAGTGCCTCTTTGGGGCCCACGTGAATAAAAGATTTTAAATTTGAATTGAATTAAATTATACACCACATTTTAGGCAACACTTAAGGATCCTCAGAAAACTCATACTTAAAAAAAACAAAAGAATATGACAAGAAAGATATCGCAATGAAGAAATATTTAATTGTTCATGCTGGATTGTCGCCGGCAGTATGTGAAAAATTACAAAGCCTTTGGTAAACTATTTCCATACTGACATGGTCTCAATGGTCTGAAAATAAATATTATTTTTAATGTCCCAACGTCCGCCACTGATGGCCCTTGGGACAATAATTAATGAGTTATTCTAACGACCACCACTGGTGCCTGTTTTAGTGGTGGCCGTTGGGAAGAAAAGGTTGATTTAAATATTTTAGATGAATTAAAATGACATTGTTTATTTCTGCGACCAACGCTAGAAGTTGGGTTAAAATGTAAAATAAAAGTAACAGTAAATAAAGCCCTCCCCAAGTTTTGTATAGTACTACAGCATTCTGTCCCCAAGCACTCTCTCGGGCCGCGTATAAGTGTTGCTTGTTGTTGGGATGATATCTGTTATCAAGCCAAGAAAATGGCCTTAAGAAGGAAGTGTACAATCAAACCCACAGATCATAGTACTCTCCAAACTCTTTCCACTAGAACTCTCTTAGGCCAGGGGTCGGCAACTTTTTGAGTCGGAAGAGCCAAAAATTACAATTTACAAAATTTCATAGTTTTATAGAGCCACAATTTTTTTTTTGCCAACAATAATACCTACTTTTCTATGAGTATTGTATAAAAACGCTATGCACGCGTTATACCTAATTATCCCATAATTTACTGTATAAATGTACTTTTTTGCTACCTTTGGAGGCTTGTTAATGGCTCGATAGGAATAGTGCCTAATCCTCGTTAATCGATTCAGAACGTTTTTTAAAATGATATTTTTAATAAATAATATTTGTGTATGGGACCAAAGAGCCGCAGCTTCACATCCAAAGAGCCGCATGTGGCTCGCGAGCCGCAGGTTGCCGACCCCTGCTCTTAGGCTAATTATTGAAGCAGTTAGCCACAGAAAAGAAGTATAAAACAAAACTCACAGAAAATAGAGTCTTCTCCGAGCTTCCTTCCGTACAGCAGCATGCAGTCCCCGAGCACTCCTTCGGGCTGCGGATAGGTGTTGCTCTTGGCTTGGCCGCTGAGTTTGCTGATGCCCTTGACGGCAGCCATCTTAGCTCGCGCGGTGGGATTTGGCTGGAGGAACTCTTTTGTCTTCGTTTGTAGTTCTTCTACGAGCTCGCATGTTACGTCTGTTTTCTGAAATGGAACAGAGTACGTCAGAAGATACCGTGCTAAGGACCGATTTGTTTATACATACCACGGGATATATATATATATATATATATTTATATTTAGATTTTTATTCGATCCTTTAATACATTGCCGGTAAAAGATTTTTTTTTACAAATATATAAAATTTCATATCAATAAAAATTATTGAAAATGCAATCAGATTCGGGCAATTTTGCACCTTCAAATATGCATCTGCCACTTTGCAAGTACCCATTAGAATCTATGCTAGGTTGAGTTACCTACAAATCGTTTCAAACATACACAATAAATATGATTCACAATAGTATGATTTAGATAAAATTTAAGCGATCCATCACACATAATATTATAAATCCGAAAGCTTGAGTGTATGTATGTTTGTTTTTTCTTCAGGCTAAACGGATTTGGATGAAATTTGGAATGTACATAGCTTATACATAGGATTAACACATATGCTACTTTTTAACTTAATAAACGCGGGTAAAGCCGCAGGGCTCAGCTAGTATGCTATAACGTATAAATGTTTCGATATTAAATTTGACCGCGAGATAAATTGACTCCCGGGAAAATATATTACTTTTCATATTGATTAACGCGAGCGAAGCCCCGCAGGATAGCTTTGATATTCTATAAATACTTTGCAAAATTAGTACTCTTCAGCCGTACAACGTATGCAACGTACCTACCAACAAACTGTACAAATAAATGATGAAGCGACGCGTGATCAAAATGCTGGCACTTATTTGGCCCAACGTATTAGCATTGCAATTCAGAGAGGCAATGCCGCCAGCATGATGGGAACGCTACCCACTGGTAGTGGGCTTGAGCACTTGAGTTACCTATAAGCTCGATGTCTTGTAGGTAACTTAGTTCTTTGCTGTACATAGTTTTAGTTTAGTTTTAGGAAATATAGGCAATTGGCCCGTAGTTAGGCATGAAAAAAATAAATAAAATAAATGATGATATGTAAAGGAGTAAATCCGATTGATTACTACAAAACAACGTGAACACGACGACATCATATTTTATCAGAGAAATCTGTTTTTCTTAAAGCAATAAAGCGGAACCAAAATGCGTACTTACTCTTTCCATTTCCACGAAGTCCAAATCCAATTTTGTGCCTTCGGCACCGCCCATCTTTTCTGTGACATACTGAAACAAAGATGAACAGTAAATTAGTGCTACTTTTGTCTAACTTCCGTTCAATTTCTTTGTAAATATAACCTTGCCTTTAGAAGTAGAGTTTCGTTCTTTCAGGCTTGAATAATCAACATCATTATGATGTCTGTTACAGACTATTTATGTAGTGCCTGGGCTTATTAGAAAACACTATCTTTCCTAATTATACAGGGTTATTTGTAAAATATCAGAAACCTCTCAGATCTTTATTCTTATTCTAGCCCGGCTCATTTAGTTCTGACTTTATTTTGAATGCTATATTTTCTGTAAAAATTAAGATGATGTTGGAAAAATTTCTTGTACGTAACCGTGGTTTCGTAAAAAGAAGAAAAGTTCTTCCATCAAAACTAGTATTACAAGTACGAACAAGGAAGAATAATTTCTCCACCGAAACCAGTTACTAAACTACGGTTTCGCAGACGGCCGAAGGGGTATTATTTACTTCGAATTTCAACCATAGATACATCTATGGTTGAAATTATATCCCAAGAGGATTCTGGTATTTTATAAATACTACCCTGTATACGGAATAAAGATTAACAAAATTCTTAAAATCATAAAACTATTCATACAATTACTTGGAATAATAATTGGAATGCTTAAACTTTAATCATTGTTATGCTCTGAACATAAAGTAAACAGCATTACAATTTTAGGAGCAGACCTTGATCGAAAACCTGTCCGGAAACGATAAGTAGGAGGAACGCCTTTCACCAAAACATTTTAACAGATTTTTCAAAAGTTGACGAATAAAAGGATAAACCGTGAACAAAGGCGCAGGTCGAGGTCTAGCCTTGGCCGAATTGTGTTCGCTCCTACTACGAGTATAATCGAAATTGTAATATCACTGAAAGCTTCTGCTATGAATGGCCACAATTAGCGAGTCTCGGTACTTAATTACCTCCAATTAAATTATACTCCAGCTTCCATTAAGTGAAATTTCATGAAACTTGGCATTGAAGGAACCTCCCGTAGTTTCAGGTGAGTGAAATCACGTCGGTGGCAAGATAATGTTATCGCGCTTCCTTATAGAAGAGAAGAGGCTCGGATCGCTTTCATCTTGATATAATAAGAGCGTACAACAATAAAAAATATTTCTGTACGGGGAGTCTAAAGAAAGTTATTTACGTAAGCTATTTTATGAAAGGAGAATGGGCCGCAAACGGATCGGGCCAAATATCCCTTAAAATGTAAACCCTGTGTACTGCTCGTTCGAAATACTTTATAGTCTTTATCGTGGAGTAGAACGGTCGTAAAAACCGAAATGTTATTCCTCTTTCGCTGAAATCCTTTGCGATTCAAATCATGTTTTACTGAGACTCTGGATAAGCAAAAAATTGTGTAATTTTGTGTGAAACGCGGGCAGACACCAGTCGGCAAAGAGAGAGGATAGAAAATTAGTTAGGGTGCTACACACAAAGTTCATTACACCTTACCCTTTTTAATTAGCTAAAAGCAAAAAGCTGACGTCAGCGAGCCGTCTGAACTTTTCACTCTACTTTTGTGTTGCTTTTATACTCAAAAGAGATAAGATTATATAACCGTGAAAAAACGTTATCAGAAATGCTGCGGATTACATTTAGTAGCTATTTATAAAACGAGTTTTCAGTTACTTATCCCTCTGCTTTGTTGATTTTTAAATGTGATAATAAGATAGAAAGCAAAACAAATATTTTATATTGAACTTTGTTGGGTGTGCGTTAGTTGGCATTTGCCTTTTATCAGTATCGGGTTAGGTTCATTTGTATTTCTGTGTTTGTTTGTGTGATGTGAATTTTTCCGGCTCCCGGTGTGGGGCTGTGAGTGTGAAAGAGTTTATAATTGTATTTTGTTAACAAGTAAGATGTTTTTATTGAGTTTTATTCGATTATCAAACTTTTTAGCTGCTGTAAGTCATAAGACATGTATGTAGTCCAAACAAAAACATTTATTTTATGGCCAGGATCAAAAGCTAAGAAATTGCTGCCTAGTTATATAAAATTTATATTACCCATCTAGTTACGAGAAAATGTCGCTCGAATGAGGTGCAAATGCACTTGCGAGGTCTCGTCGCAACTCGCCGCAGGACCTCGAAGTGAGGGGCTCCGAAGGCCGCGGTAATTGGGCCATGTAGGGCGACTATATAGGGCAGGGTAGGTCAAGGTTCCTCTCGGAATTATTATGGCCTTTATAATCTAAGGATAGCGGGAGTGACTCCAGATGAGTTTGCGATCGATCGTAAAGATTTTATTTTACTGCTGGGTCGTGAAAGTTCATCGCGAAGTACCAGACGCGCAGCATATTGGAATAATAAATGGAGAAATACCTTTGATTAAGTTAGATTATATGGAACAGGTTGGATATAGAATGACTTCAATCTGTATGGGTTAAGGCATTAGTCAAGGATTCGGACAATAAAACGGATTATATATATATATATATATATATATATCAAGTGTGTACAAACATCAAAAAGTAGGTATATATATATATATATATATATACCAATAAAAATATAAACAAAAACATCAAAAAGTATATATATATATATATATATATATATATATATATATAGACTTTTTGATGTTTGTACACACTTGAGAGATTCTCAAACGATTTATTAGAAAACATATAGACGGGACATTTCTTTCCTATGCGGCCTAAAATGTATGCCACAAAAAATAACGTTAACACGGTTTTTTTGTATTTTTTTGACGCAAATTATACATTTTATTAAATAAATACAATTGAACGGCCCAGCTGACGCAGTGGCAAAATCATTATTTTCTACACCGAATGTCCTGGGTCCGATTCCCGGCAGGAGCACAATTTTCCTTCTTTCGTCTGGTTCTGGGTGTGATGTAAATGTTTTCGACTCCCATGATATAAGTTTTTGAACATATTAAAGGGCTGTGAGTATGAAGTCATTTATAAAAAATATGATGGAATAAAAAATAAATAGAAACACGAGTTCAAATCAATTATCTGATCAACAATTTCTCGTTCAAACATGATAAATGACAGAGCCGCCAACAAAACCATTCCCGTCGCCGCTCCACGAGCGTATATTGAGTTCTCGATTAAAGCAATTATTCCGAAGTAAATAGGGCATACCCTGGGTCAAGGCCTCCGTCCCTGTACCCTTTCACATTGCATAGATACGATAGCCGCGAGCGACAGACTTGTGTTCATGAAGATTATTGATTTACTTGTTGAATACCGTCTGTATTACTTTACAAATAATTATTCTGCTGGACAATTTGAACTCCCACCTAATTGGATTTGGAGCTTATAGATAATTGAGATATATTTTCTCACAAGAAACTTATTTTATTTCAGATTCCCCACTCCATCGTCGGACATCCAGACAGACTGCTAAGCGACACCGCTATATGATAGTCCACATTCCACAAATGCGGACGAAATGCTTGCTTCCACATTTATTATGGGAACCACAAATGAACGGAACTCCTTGCTTGAGTCATTGTTTCCTGATAAGTATGATCTGAGATTGATGAATGAATAGGCATCTTTTAGGCAAACGTGCTCCATTGTAGACAGCATCGTATAACTACGAATAAAAAATTGGTTTGAATATAAAAAAACCTTCACCTACACTAAGGCACAGTATTAGTCATAGTAGAAATATATACTAAATTAATTATTATATTATATTTCCTACTTTTTATGTAATTAATAAGTTTGTGACATTTTTTTTTTGTTCGAACGTAGTATTATATCAAAGTGTATTTTGGTCGAATTACTAATAAATTAGAATCTTTGATTATTCAAATACTAGAGATTTGGATCATACAAGGCCCTTTTGGACATTCGTTCCTTCTGTCTCAAAATTATTCCTAAAGCTCGGATGCATACTTACCAATTTTTTTCGCTACAAATAATAATGTTCGCTGAGAAACAAATCATCATAAATAACCTCTACTATAATTATCGCTTTTGCAATTTAAATACTGACAGACATTTAACATTTATTAAATGTATTTTTATTGTCTTCAACCTTACACGGGCGTCTCCTTAATAACTGTCACTTTAATTAGTTATCGATCGAGCTGTACAATAGTTTGACGTAAAATGGGTCACGATCTGGGTCAAGGCTGATGGCAGTTTTAGGTCGTCAATCCACTAGCGCAGGGAGGAAAGAACGCGGCAAATATCCTGTCTTAGGTTTCAATTCCTAGTAGGAGCACAATTTACCCATGGAACATATTTTCTGCTCCTGGTTCTGTGTGTGATTGTGTGTTGATATTTAAATGTTTCCGGCACCCACGATGCAAATTTATGAACTTAGTATGGGGCTGTGATTGTGAATGCGTTAAAAAATACTGTCTTGTATGAATTTGGAGTACTCTAGTTTTCGCTTATCACAGGCAAAACACTTTCACAAAAATGACACGGCGAGGTTTATGTTAAAGCCCTCTAATAACAATCATTATTAAGCATATTAACGAGATTTATCTATGTATATTCATATTACTTTGGGTTGTCGTATTGATATGACGGGGCCATTGTCTGTCGTATTGATCATTAGGATTTAGTGGACTACGCAGGACCCTTTTCACACAACACAATGGGCTACACAAACTATGACAGTAAGCCATCATGTTGCTCCAATATTCACTAGCATAATAACTACACAATGCCACGTCGAGTCCATTAACGAATCAGTAATCTGAGTAAGGGTATCGACTAAGATCTATAATTTTGGACGGCTAGGAAACCGCTCGAGCATTTTCTAACAACAGTTATTTTAATCCGCTTAGATAGTACGGGAAACTGTAATGTGAAAGACCTACTTCGGACTCACGGTTGTCTGACGGCGCTGACATAATATTATGATCCTTATTTCGAAAAGAATATAAGCGGAACATACCGAGTAAAACCTCTGGATTAAAAAACACAACCCGAAAGTTTAAAACCAAAATCCCGCTACTACTATTAAGTACTGAATGGCTTCCTATATTTTAATATCCTGAGTTATTTTTTATTACCACATGTGTTATATATTTTACAACTGGTATTTTGGAGCTCTTTTATTTACCATCAAGATGGTATTTGGCAATTTTTTTTGTCACTACTTTATGGAGTACCTACTAATGACGCCAATTTGATTTTATAACAAAAACCTAGCCTACAACGATACCGTATACGTTACAATCGGTTCATTAATTTGGACGCTGTGACAAACGAACATACACAGTTACATACGCACGGCGCTAAAATCATAACCCTACTTTTTGCTTCGCCGTAGTCGGGTATAAATAGAACAAAGCAAATCCACAATACTTTGTGTAATAGGGAATGCCGTGTACAAAAAAAATTAATAGGTCCAAAAATCTACATTTATAATTGAGAGTGTTATTGAACAACATGACATGATCATTCTAGTGCAACTCCTTTGTTTGCATGACATTAAAATTCACAATAACGCAGGACTTTATTGAATTTTCTTAGTCATTGTAGAGCGTGCGAGAACCCCAAGCGTGATCTGCAACCAGAATTTTCAATGTTCCGTAGAATCGTGCTTTACTGTGCATTGCACCACACTATTGGATTATTATTTGCTGCAATTTTTGTCCAAACAAGTAATACTATAAAAAGATTTTTTTTTAATAAAGCTGTACCAGTTGTAATTAAAAAAAGGACCAAACGTTATATAACCAAAAAACTTGTCAAGACGAATCAAACGAGCTCAAACTAGATGGGTTCATCTTGTTTAGTTCTGAAGTTCCTATGGCCATATTCCGTCTCCATTATCAGACCAGCTGCATAGTACCATATCATTGTATTGTCACCGAAAATACACAAATTCACCAAAATCGTGTCCAATCGGACATCGGGAAGAGGGTCTAATTTAGCTTGCAAAATTAGATTACAGACCGACAGATAAACAACGTACAGGTGAAACTAAATTAAAGCTTAAAATCTTCACGGTAAAAAACGCACAAAGCTCATAGATAAAGCTCAGAAAATATTTCGTGGCTTTGTTATGAAACATTCTTTTGCAGTAAACATTATCTCTAAAGCCATAAAACAACGCTATAAAGTAAAATATGATAATTTAATGGTTAATTCTTGTCTGTAAACTCTAAAGGCTATGAAGACGAGCAGTCGAAAGTTAAGGCATCAGCGACCGATGATCAGCGATAAATCTTGAGGTCCGCCGTCGGCGGCCACACTTTATAAATTGATTAACAAAATTATCTTCGTTAACAAACTTCCTGGTTTAATAATTCAATTTCGGGAAGTGGGACGCTGCTTCACAGGGCAGGTAATTTTTTTATGAAATTGTAAAGTAGCTCGCGTATCTCAGCTGGCGGAGGCTTAAGTGTCATTTTAGGCAATTATGGAAGTAAGTGTAGCAGTCTCGTTTTTTTTTTGTTATAATATATCGACAGTTTTATGAAGGTAACTTTTTTTAATCGCAACTTTTAATATTTCTCTCCAATTGAGGGTAGTTTGTAAGGTATGCTGCCATTTGCTATACGTCCGCGCACTAGTAAAAACTACCGCCAAGTTGCCATAAAAAAAATATACAATCTACAGGGAAATTAAAGAGGTGTTCTACAGCCTTCATCTCAATACTCAAAATAATTTAGGATTGTGAAATAGTTACTACTTTATTAAACCCAAGAGACAATTTATGTGAGTAGTTACTGGCGAGCCCGCCACGCGAGGACTACCAGGCGTTTCGGTGAGTTGGTTTGCATTAACTATAAACAACTGCTTCTATCTTTGGTGGAATTTGTGTACCTACAAACCTCCATCAATTCGCGAGGGTAGGTAAACACTAAGTGTACATAATTATGACTTAAGTATTTACTAAGTACTCGCTAATTCTATATACATAGATGATTCCCGCAATAAATGCATCTGTAAAGCCCAGGATCAGACTCGTTCCCACTTATTGTCATGTTTTTCGTGACCAAACTCATGCACAACTAAAAATTTAACAATTATCTCTAGAAAAGCTGGAAAATTTGCGACGCGTTTAGCAAAAATCATACAGGTAGAGTTTGACTGATTGACAAGATAAGAAGAAGAAGAAGATACTTTAGCAAGACTTCGATTTTTTTTTTTATTTGTGACAGGCTAGTGTTTGACCACTATCTCACCTGATGGCAAGTGACGATATGATCGAAGCTGGTAAGCACACTAGACCTGGAATACGCAGAGATAATGGAATAATCTAGAGTTTTTTATCACAAACATGAAAGTAACTCTTTCTCTCTTTCCTTCTTTATTTGTTGTTAAGTCCGTCTGTCTGTATATATATTTGTTGCCTTTACATTGCTTAACCGCTTTACCGACTTTCATGAAATTTCCTAGGGCGACAGTTTAAATCATGTTTTAATCATGATATGAGAGACGTATTTTTTATCTTGTTTTATAATCAGGATAATAAACAAGGACTATACCAGGTATAGAGCTTTAGCTAGTACGTAGTTTTTACGTTTTTGTTATTTATTACCCAATATATATATATACTATATTGTATGTTACATATTCTATTTTAGTTAAATAAATTATGCATAATTATCATGTTATGAGTGCCGGGTAATCGAACGGCGCAAAGGGCAGACTTGCCCACCTCGCGCGCCAACAGGGATGTCATTGAAGCTCGACAGTTTTAATTAAGTCGCAGTAAATTAATTTACGATACGCATTCACGCTTTTATCAACGCAGTATTCGAAAACCATCCAATAATGTGGAACGAGTCGCAATGTCGACGATTAACAAGGCATCTACATAATGAGAACATGAGTACATAATCGATTCGTAATGTATTTCATGGCAAAATATTTTATCGATTCCGAAGAGGTAGCTTAATATGGAGGCTTCTTTTTAGAGATGCGCAGAGTACTCGTTTACTATTCGGTAAACGGCAAAATCGATGTGTTTTCAGTCAGTCAGTGTAAGTGAATCCTTCGTGGATTCAGGACAAATCGGTGATTGAGATAAATAAGAGTAAAGTGAAATCAAATTTTCAGGTAGGAGAGTTTGTTCAATCATAAAAACATATTAAAATTCTAAATTGAAAAAGATAATGCAGGAATACTAGTATTTCTGCTCGTTCCGGTAATATTATACTCCTCGTATCTATCTCATAGAAACATTCATTCGATACTAAAAAAATAAATAAACAATTAATATTTGTAATTAACTGCTACGATTTCTTCATTCTACATTATGGAACCGAGTACTCGGTTTGACAAACATAATTAAAAGCAAGCAAAGCTTAAAAAAACGACTTCATCGATTTATATTCGGAACTTTGATCAGATAAGATGTACTAATCACGCATTATTAACGATATTTCAAGAACTAATGATCAGATCTTGATCAAATTTAAATGGGACCGATTGGAAAGCAACATATTTCAAACAAAAAAAATATTTCAATATCGGCTTACGTGGAAAGAATTTATGAGGTAACACATAAAAAAATACAGTCGACTTAAGTACATCTTCCTTTTTTGTGAAGTCGGTAGAAAACCGATTTTACCGCTTACATGTTGGTTTTGGCTTGATCGATTTCGATAAAATCGATAAAATAACAAAATCGATTGGATTACATACATACATAAAAATACAGTCGAATTGAGAACCTCCTTTTTTTAAGTCGGTTGAAAACCAAGTAATACTCGATACTCGGTTACTCGGTAAAACTAGTAGGTACTCGGCGCATCTCGACTTCTTTTAGTGGGCTCGCCGTATTAGACGAAACCCACGTAATATCTCATCCATATCGACGTACATTGCGCATTCATTATTCATGGAAGGATTTCGTGTCTGCATTAAAGCTTTCTATCTTTGTTTCATTCGGGGATTATTATAGCCTGAATGTTGCTGATAACTTGAGAGGATTATTATTTTCTAGCTTTTCGGTTTTAGGAATATATGAGTATTGTATTGAAAGAAACGTTTAGTAGTGAGGCGTTACATCTCTCAGTATATATATGACGAGCCGTGACCCACGGCTTCGCCTGCGTTAGTTAAGTTATAAAGTAGCCTATATGTTAATCCTGAGTATAAGCTATGTACATAAGAAATTTCAGCCAAATCTGTTTATCCGTTACAGCGTGAAGAGAAAAAAACATACTTACACACTAACACATTTACACACAAACTTTCGGATTTCAATATTAGTGTTATTATAATATTGTTAACTACGCGTTACAGTAGTTCAGTTTCTAATTTACTGTAATTAGTTATTAATAAAACTATTTTTTACTATTCAGATATAATTTTCATCCGTTTAACTTCATAAATAAAAAAACTTTACATATGAACCTTCACCCCATTAATGCACCCCTGGCAAATAAATATTGATAATTTATTTTTAAAATTAAATGAACTACTCAAAATACCAATTTTCATCGCTGTTAGTTAAAAAACAAAGAACTTTCAAACAAATGTTTTCACCCCATTAAACCCTCTCAGGGGTAGAATTTCCAAAATTCCTTTCTTAGTACATCTACGTAGTAAGAGAAATGTACAATCGAAATGTCTCTATGACCAGCGGTTTAGGCTGTGCGTTGTCTCTTACGTTAGTTAGTTAGTCAGTGAATCAGTATGTCAGAACAAAAATTCTTTCAGTATTAGATTAGATATTGTACAGTTAAGTAACGAATCAGTCTTAACTATTATATACTAGTGGTTCGCGCCGAACTGAGATCTCGCGCCTATATTCTGCCAAATAGATTAAAACTTTTGAGATTAATAGCTTTTAACTTTTACACAATTGTTTGATTTGTTGTTCCAGTACAGGATATAACGGATATTATACGTAAGTTTCAGCTTTAAATGTAAAGCCGTTTTTCGATATAGACCCCGAGACAAAATAGGTCTAAACTTCTAACAGTTATTTTGGTGGCCTACCAAATTGTTATTTTCCAACAGTTTTTTTAAGCCAGTTTCGTACTCTACTTGCATAGTTCATTTCATCGATATATTTTCCCATAAATATAGATAAAAAACTAAAAATTATTTTGCTCCCTGCTTACGTGTTGGGTGCCTCTTGACATTTTCATTTATATCTTTTTAATTACCATTTCGGGCTTTAGGCCATAATTTACCATATTCTCTGACAATTTGAAGTTATTTGCATGTATAGTTTAGACGCTAGATGCCTTTAACAGGCGGACGGACTGACAGACGGTCGGACAGTGTTGAACCACTCAAGTCAACTTAGAGATCTCGCTTCGGTCGATCAATAATATCTGTAACATAGTGCTTATGTATATTGAAAAGGGATCTTTATCTGTAAAATATCCACAAAAGGGCAGATCAGTGTATCTCCAGTCGGGGTATAGAGGCGGGCCATTATTCTCGCATCAATCACGCGGTACTCCCGCGGTCTAATGCAAACTCTCTGAAATTTTGATATCGGCGTGATTGACGGAACGTCTCTTATCTAACGACGAGATTAAGCATTCTTCGCATTATCAGAATATTTTTTGAGTGTGTACAAAAAAGTATGTAAAAAGGAAAAAAATGTAATCATGAGGAACATTTTCCAGACGCCTGGCATGATACGAGAACTAAGTATTGATAGTGAATCGGTACAAGTCTTTACAAGAGTGACTAAAGTAGTAGTACCAATTACTACTATAAATATTAACTTTCCTTCACTGTACAAAACATTTTAGCAAATAAATATGTACGCACACAATAGAAACCAAATTATTGAAAAAAAAAAATCTTAGAATCGGACACCACATTAGAGTTTGTGACCGATTTACATCACACACACGATCCCAACCAGAAGCAGAAACACAAATTTTCGATGGGGAGAAAACTTGTGTTCCCGCCGGAATCGAACCCGACCTGCTTAGAAGCCGAACACCCACACGAGCAGTAAAAATAATAGAATACACATTTAGATTAATATAAGTATAATAAGTAGTATTAAAAATATTTAATAGTGACAAAGGATTTATTAATAAAATATTTGTATTTGAATGTTTGGACGCAACCAAATCCCGGATTTTTTAAGGCTTTCATTTTGTAATGCGTTCGTATACACAATTATCAGTTATAAAAAAGCTAGTTTTTGTTATGACAGCGATAAATTGATTAAAGTACGAATTCGAATAATTCATAATAATTCTTACGGCCGCGACACTTTTCCAATTACGTCTGCAAAGGAAACACGGCAACCTCACATCAACGCGACTTCATAGAAAACTCAATCAATTTTACAAATGCATGAAGAATAGAAACAAAACCATAAATATGTATATGTCTATACAGTCATCCACCCACAAGTGTAAATTATAACAAAAAATGGCTTCCTACAATTTAATATAAATTGAAAACTAATTTTCTTCCCAAGGGAAATTTGTTTCTGGCTCTGGTTGTAGTGGTGTGGGTGATGTGAATGTATCCGGGACCAACGATTAAAGTTTACGAACTTAGTGCGGAGCTGTGAGTGCTAAAACGATTACTCTTTTGTTTGTTGTTATCGGAATTTCGATAAGGGCTTGCGTCTATAATTCAAGGTAGTGAATAAATTAGTGAATAAATTATTCAACTTCTCTTTCCGCACTTTACTGTTCATTTCCGAAAGTATGAACTTAGTAAGGGGAACAAAGCTTTCCAACGACAGACCGGTAATAGAATCTGAACACTGTATTGCTAGGTCTGAAGGCTCCCCCCAAAACGCACAAAATTTGCCTGAAACATTCCGTACTTTTTATCTTGAAATCGGGGACACATTATTTTGAGATAACATAAACTAAACGATCTTAGAAGTGTACTCTGAATCTATAAAGTTCAAACTTATTAAACTGAACAGTTATACATATTATGTTCTTTAATTAGTAACCTTACTAAGGAAAAAAGAGGTTTATGATTTTAGGACTGTACCAATTACATCAAATTATGTAAAAAAAAACATCGTCATGGGTATCAAATGAAAGAGCTCTAAATACCATCTGAAAAATATATAACACATGCAGTAATAAATTATAACGTAGAACAAACACTTTTTGAAGCCGTTTCGTACTAATAGTCGGGTTTTAGTATTTGAAAGTTTTAGTTTAGTGTTTTAGTTTTAGTATTAAAACTTTATAAAGGGCGACACAAATTACTCAGTCATTTCAAGGTCGATTTAAGTCATTTTTAAATTGGTAACGAAGACCCAAGCAGGGCTCACAAATATTTATTTGTAGGTTGTTTTAACATCAAATAATAGATTTTAGTGCAATCAATTTTATTTAACATATAAGGACCTCCAAAGGGCACGACGGGGTACAAGAATATATCGCCATTCCATTCTATATAACAATAAACTTGATAATCACGCAATCTAACGTTAAAAGATGTAGTAGAAATACATTGGAAGTCAGTTTGTAGTTAATAAAAAAATAAATTTATACCCAATAATTTTTTCCACTTATTCAGTATATTTACCGTAGCTGTTCTGGCAACTCCATGAAAATCTTAGGACCGGATAGCACGAACACGCCTCGGTGTCAGAACAAGTTACGGCTATCAACTTTAATACAATCTGGGGGCAACCATTCGTTTAATTGGAAAATATCAGGCGGACTGTTTCCACGCATCTCGTCCTGTAAAATGCTGATTCAAGCGCAACTCTATCGCGCCTGAACAAAACGAATGGACAGAGCTTTTACATGAAAACGTTTTGTTTGAGTTATTGTTGCTTTGTTTGCAAAAGGAACCCTGTAAAGAGAATTGTACGGAATAAAGGCTGATAAAAATGATTGAATGAATAGATAAAGGAGGCAATTTACAAGCTTTTATTTAACGTGCAATCTTCACAAACATTACACGTTCAATAATGTATAATCGGGTCATTTCTTGCAACTGAATTCTAATGCAGTTATTTTTATCATTATTGAATTGAATTCCACCGGGAATCGAAGCCGATAACCGCTGCTTAGAAGGCGAATGCCCACCCAACTAAACCATCGGACAGTTCTTTTAACTTTCGCACCCAGTTTAAGGCTCGATTTGTATACGATCCACGATGATATCACTTACCAAGACGTGATGTAGTGGTTAAACGCCATCTAATCAGATCCAAAAAAAAATCTAAAGGCTTTACTTTACAATATTTATTAAAAAAAACACTCGCTAATCTCTCCGGATTATAAAGATAATCTATTCAGGTACGCTTGCTATTGTAAGTCTTTGCAAAAGTATTTTATGCATTATGTTCGGATCGTTATAAGTCACCCACGTAAGAACTATAAATACAACCTCCAGGCGACCTACTAACGCCACTGCGCGACTCGAAACCTGACTACAGGTAATCGAAGTTTGCTTTGGAATAGAGCTAAGAATATATAAATAAGGAATGGAACATTCCCGAGTGGAAAAATGACCCGATATAATCGAACTTGCAACCTCATTCGAGATAAAGTTTTCCTATATTCCGTCCAGAAGCCCGACGTTGCGAAGGTTTCTTTGAAAAGTTTTTAATCTCGGCTCTTATTTAGATTAAAGAATATTCACCGTTGCTTACAGCGAGAGGGTCTTTAATTACCGATCTCCGATTTTTGCTTAATTGCTTTTGTGCTTATTAATCGGCGACTGATTGAATTCTTACCTGATTGGCTTTATTAATTTGTTTCTTAAGTCCTGCAAAAGCCATGGTGGGGACGTCAGTCTAGCTGCTTACAATAAGTGACCTGTAACAATAGAAAAAATATCAGTAAATTAAATCAAATTAGCTTTAATATGATGTTAAGGGTTAAGGTTTTCCCGACAATTAGCCCACATACGATATGTATACGGCATCAAGGCAGTGGCAGCAAATGCGTGGGCGGGTATAATGTCAGGGAAAAGATAGGGGCGTGCCCCTATCTTTTCGCACGTATCTTGTATGTATAATTATTTGTAAATTTCTTTATTCTCGTATCTTTCAAATGGCAATTTTCGTCTACGATAGGTGTTAGAAATAAAAAAACACAATGGCGGATTTTTAGCGTGAAATAGAAATAGTTAAGTGAAATAATTGAAACGCAGGCAAAGCTCAAAAACCGACTTCATCGCTTATATTTCGGTTTTGGCTTTAATTATTTCGATTAAATTTATACGGGATCGATATGATTAGATTTAGATGGGATACCAAACAAAAAAAAACCATCAAAATCGATTCATAATTGGCGGTGATATCGCGTAACATATACAAAAAAAAAACATTCAGTCTAATTGAGTAGTAGAAGTCGGTTGAAAAGTAAAGTTGTTTAAAGTTACGCTAGTAATAATAACAAAGTCGTGAAATTTATGCAAATATTAGTTGCCGTCGCTGATTCAAAATGTACACTTTTGTCTAAAAGTGAGAAACACTTAACACACTTACTGAACCAAATCTGTTTTTTAATTAGGATTCCGTTTTTTTCGTTGTTACAATACATCTGGCGGAATGCCCATGATTTTGCGTTGATTAGTATTCAGCCCAAGATATCCTCTTACGCGAGGCTATTTAGAGGAAACAAAACAACGTTTAGGTTACGTAGATGAGAAGACAACAACTGTATCGTAAGGGTTCTTCCTAAGGTATATTGTTGTTTTGTCGCCATGCCAGGTTGGAAGATTATAATTATCTTCCTTGCTCGTTATAGTCTGCATGTGTCCTCACCAAATCGACTACTGATAACAATTTTACTCAAGTTAGATAGACGTTTGATCTACTTGAGCGTGTTACCACTCGAAATGTTTGATCACATCGGATGTTAACCGACTATGCGGTCAACGATAGGATACTATTGACTTGAGTAAAGTTGTGTACCTACATATTACTTGTAGATAGATTCTGTATCGGCCACGGTGATCTGAAGATATAGAATGCGATTGTTTCTGAACGATTGGAAATTCTGGAATGGAGAGTAACCAGTCACTAGCCAAGATAATAGAACTCTCCTTCCACAATTATTCGACAATCGAGCTACTAGCAAGAGCTCGCAAATCGTTGTAAAACTTCGAGCACTGTGCACCGAGAGGCTTGTAATTTCTGAGCAATGTTTCACGCGCAATCGCCACTGCCGCATAAAAGTTCTTATTGTAACAAAACAGTTTCAACGCCGAAACTTGTGAACGGGCTCGAGTCCCCACTTCTATCAGAGAGGTACAGTGGCGGAGTTTGTTATTGGCACAGTGCCACAGGGGCGGATCGATACCCGTGACCGTAAGTATTGTTACGTAATGTGCGCTTGTTCAACAATAACCTCATTATTAGGGAGTTACGAACCCGCAGTGGTTGCATTGACCGAGGATCATTAGAGGTTTATCACTTGTGAACTTTAACCTATTGACGTAACGGTGAATGTTAGAGGTCAGGGCAATTAATTAAGAGAACTAGCGCTGCAGCTGCGATTTTGTGCTCAAGCAAGAGCTTGTTTACTGGATGTGCAAATATTTCTCTGCACACTTCACACAGTAGAAGGTTCTTAATTCGGTTGTATTTTTAATTTGTTACTTCAGAATTCCGTCCTTTATGGACCGATTTGGATTGTTTTATTGTTTGAAAGAATATACTTTCAGATTGTCCCATCAAACTCGGTGCAGTAATTTTGGTTTTCAAATTGAAAAGCTGGAAAAATTTGTCATCATAATAAACGAAATTGTATATTTCGCTAGTTTGGTCCGTTTTGGTAATGCTTTTCTGTGAGTTTCATATATTTTTTTCAAATCACCTTAGATTATAGAAATAAATTGGTACCTACACATAATATTGTGTAAGCATGATAGCAGAGAATAAATTTTTCAAATCCATGTCATGGTTTATAGGACCTATGTGTGAAGCTACAACGTTATAGGACCATATACATTGTTTTATATATCGGTAAACAATTGAGATGCGTTCAGATCGGAAATTTAAAGAGCATTCATAATAATATGGTATGGTTACAGTTACATATTCCACCATTCATGCAGGTGGATATATTTTAAATACAACAACAACAAAATACCGTAATCTTCACCGTACCATGATCGTGCGATTAATTACAACAGGCATTAATTAAGCTGTATAATAATTTTCATGCTTGCTTACTAAACTTAGAAATTGATATTATTTGTATTATCCATAGAATCCACGTTCGGTGGAAGAACACTAACAAATTTAATTAAATTTGGTAGCAACATCATAATCATCAACAGTTAATTTTAGCGGGAAGCTATTTTCCTCACTTTAAGCATATTCCGCCTTAGAGCCAATTTAGGGCAGCACGTAACAAAACGTAATATCTGTAACTTGCAAGATAGTAGGACTTTTATTGCGAGTTCTGCGGGTGATACTGTTCTTAGCGACAGAACGGCCGCATAGCAGTACTATTGCTACCGAGATTGCAAGGGTACCTTACATCCAAGGAAGCAATCTCGGTGAGGTGAGTAATGTTACAAGTAGTACCCATGCCGAATACTGGAATTAATGACATTAAAATTTGAGCCTCAGAGAAATAAGCGAGTTCACTCGGTACTTTATTATCCATTCCAAACACTTAACACAAAATCATTTATTCACATGATCCTCAAAGAGGCACGCATGAAAGTTAACTCTACTGCCAGATTCTCAATATTACAGATCGAAAAGAACCTGACAAATAACTCGTAGGCGCATCTTTTCATTCGTTTTTTTAAACGCTCTTAAATAACTTATACAGGAATTATTTTGACCTATTATGTAGTCGCCAGAGAGCCGATGTTAAGACGCTAGAAGTATGCACTTAATTGATAAGCGTGACACCTACTGTCTATTAACTGAAGTGCATATTGCTACAGTCTTAAAATCGAAATGCGTACAATTTGGTCTTCTCCTTTCTAAGGAGCAAATAAAACTACGATTAGTTTTTTTTTACAAAGTAGGACTTTTATTTCAAGTAGGTGCTGGGGATGATACTGATCTAAGCGTCGGAAAAGTCGTACAACACCACTATGTCACCGATTGCTTTCTTCGATAAGGGAGATAAGGATATGTCAATGCGAATAATATCACCGGCAGCACCAGTGCCACTTACTGGACTTTAATGACATTACAATTTAAGCCCCAGATGGATGAGCGCTGTGCACTTGCACTCGGTACTTTTTTGTCAAGTCTGGGTTGGAGTTGATATGCGTGACAGTTACCTAAATTATAGTAAGGCGCACGATTTGACTGTCTTCTCTCAGCCCGTTTTTTTTTCCATACTAATCTACAAAATAATTTACCTAGTATTAGCCATTTAGTATTCTACACAAACATGAACAAGTAAACTTTACAACGGTTGAATTACGCAACAGAGGTTCGTCAACAAAAACCATATTACGGCAGTGGTCGCAAAACGACCGTCACAGCTGACCGCGTTCGTCTCATTAGAGGTTACTTGACAAAAAACTTTGGTTCGAAAGGCGGCTTTACGAACTTTCCCGGTCGGTCGATGAGCGAATATAGGAGATTTTCATTTCATCTTATCAAATCTTTGGCTCTTCTTATAAGTACGAAAGACATCTTTCTTATAAGTCAAGTTTACGGATACTCAAGTTTTCTAATGCTGATTTTCAGTAAGTAGGTACAGGAGATAATTAATTTTTAATACTGGATTTTTACCATGTAGGTAAATGTTGGTTGAGAGCTCAATGAGTTCTGGTAATTATGGCGCTTGTAACGATGCTGAAATATCGAGATCTCAACCAAAATCTCATTGAACGTAGCCCGTTTCAAATATTAATGCTAATGAATGTGACCATGTTAGCTTAAGCACAGGTTTTTGTAAACATTTTATTTCACATTAAACACTAACTTCTACTGCAGAAAGCACAACACACAGCGTGCCTGGATTGAAATCTTGTTTTGTTTGCTCTGTGAAAATAAAATGTGTTGCAAACTAACACTGAAAATAAATTCCTAACTTATGCTCGTACTATACTTGTTTCACGGTTGAGGCGGCTGACCCAACATCAATTGCGGTCACTGCTTTGAGCGAAGGCAGCGGCAGTCTTACGACCGCCGTTCTTTAGCGGCTTTTCTATCTCTATGGTCAAAAGAACTGTCTTTTACACAAATAGTTAGGCGTACAAGCAAAAAGTTCCAGTGACAACTGACATCTCATAAGTTCGTATATTTTTATCATCACGAGTGAAGTCCAATCAAGCACATAGCCTTTCACTCACGTGACTCTGGTGCGAAAGGTTTGATAACATGGCGTAGCATAGATTTAGCTATACACAATTGCTTTAAATAACCACATACAAGGATCAAAATTACTCTATAGAGAGGGACTAAAAGTAAACTCCAAATGGAACTCAATTTACATCAAGATTACAAGAATAAAACAACCTCTAGGTCTTCGTACAAGGGCACGAGACGCTAACTTGCAAATGTTATTTAAGTTCAATCAACCTCCACACGATGCTAAAATTATCAAGCCGTGGTCCCAGAAAACACTGGTTAGAAGTTACATCTTGTTTGTCAAGAAAGTGATATTTTTGTCGCTTCATAGCGTTAAGTCTTTTTGATACGCCGTAGGAGTAGCTTAGTAAAGAACCGTTCGGTTTAATATTCTCGTTACGGGGTTCTGTTATATTAATGAACTCGAGCTCAAAACCTAAGAGTTGTTGAAGCGCAAACTATTATAATAAAAATATATTTCATTGACACAAGTATAATTACATAACTACATTTATTTATACATATGCTATAACTATTGAGCACTGTACTAGGTGGGATTCAGAAGGAATTGTTTTTAGAGTTCTTAGAACGTGAAACACTTGACTGAAAGTTACGGCACCGCATATAGCAAGAAAATTAAGCTTAACGGTACTAAGCGACCCAAAACGTTAGTAGCCACAAAAAGATCTAGCCAATGTTTATTGAGAACACAATTCGAACCTTCCAAATTTTTCGCAATGCCGATTCGAAAATCCGAATTATTTAAAAGATGTGTCTATCGCAGCACATCTACATGCTGCTTCCTTGCATGCTAAATAAACCGGATGTCAACCACATATCACACGGACATTTCGTGGTAGAGTACGGAATGTAGCTGTTTGTTTGAAGTTGAATAAAACGATAAATAGATCTATGATGTACAATATTCACTTAATGAAAAGCGAGCTTAGAACAGACAGGCTGGCGTTTGCCCACTATCTCACCTTCTGGTAATAATGTAGTCGAGTATGGTAAGCACGCAAGATCTAGAATTACTGTTGTGACTGAAGTGGTAAGTCACGACTTAATGATAGTTGAGTGGTAGTCAGCCAGGCGTGCATTATAAACTGCCTCATAGAATATTATTTCACAGTTAAATCGATTAAAAATAATACATCATCGAATATTCAAAAGCTATAGTTCGATGAGTGCTTTTAAACAAGCATTTTAAATCTGTTTGAGTTGAATGTAAAGTAGAATAACGTGTGCCTCTAGAAACAAAAAGCCCACTGTACTACATTGTTGGTAAAAAAAAACCGACCAAGTGCGAGTCGGACTCGCACATAGGTATATAAGTAAAAGTTATGGTATTTATAGAGCTAAATTAAATTATTATATGATGTACCTGAAAATGTATGCTTTACGCAATTTTTCCTTTATCTGTGCTATAAGACGTTGCTTCGTACCAAATTTCAAGATTCTGAGTTCACGGGAAGAAACCCTGTAGGTTTTGATTTCCTTGCGAATGTCAACAATTTGCAGCATATACGGCTGTATCTTTTGATTGCGTTGTCTTAGAAGTTTGATTTTTTCACAGCTCCAAGGGACAGTAGACCTTTGACCTTTCGAGTATTTGATACAAATTTGAAAATCAGCTTGATATCTCCATGCGTTCCTGAGAAAAAGGGTCTTGACAGACAGACAGACGGACAACAAAGTGATTCTATAAGGGTTCCGTTTTTTTCCTTTTGAGGTACCGAACTCTAAAAACAATCGGTAAAACTATTATTACAATAAAGGTAATTAGAATTTCCTCGACTCAATTGTTAAAGAAAGAACACATAAATCGCTAACAACGGTTTGCGCCCATACATTTTTATCGTAATAATACGGTGAGTTTGCTACGTACGTAGACTTTCATAATATAAACACATTTTCAACGCTACGACCTACGCCGTAGACGCCAATTAGAAGCTACGAGAAGCCTCTTAAAGGAAAATAGTGTACTTTAAAGCTCTTAAAACTTATATTTTATGGTTTAAAAAAGACGTTATATTTCGTGCTACTTTTAAAATCTATTGCCTATTATTCTTAGCTATATACGAGGCAATCTCTGATAGGTTATTTTACATACCGAAACTGCGATTTAATTAGTATACTTCTCCTCTTACAACAACGCGTAATTTGACGGTATCCACTTCCGATATTGAAATAATAATTTGCAATGATTGATAGATTTTTTACAAGCTTTGCATTGTTTGTAAGAAATAATATATACCTCTTTAAAATAAATCTGAAATAAAGTCACGGTGTACTAAAATGAGAGGCTATGATTACCTTTACCTGCCCCCAATGAAATCAATGACTTTAGAAAAGAGTACATGAATAAGCGCAATTCGTGTGTATAATTGTCTGCCTATGCATATTGTCGAAATAACTACTTTTAATATTTTTAAGACAAAACTTAAACAGTGGCTAACAAAAAAAGTATTTTATAATATCAGAGAATTTTTAAATAGAGATATATCCACTGACATTTAATCTTAATAATGATATAGCATAGATACTAATGTAAAATAATTTGTATTTAATTATATGATTATCAATAATTCTTTCCTAGACATATATTCAATTTTATTATATTTATGACATTATCTGTATTTAATTTTTTATTTTATTGATAATATGTGTAATAAGAATTACGAATTATTAAAAATATAGGCAAGCATGCTTATTTGATTGATAATGAATGTATTTTAATTTTCTGTTATATGAATATAAATTCTGAACATTGAATGCCCAATGTGGGTAGACTGACATTACTATATATTGCACTAACATCTAGCATAAAATATTGTATACACAGTCTTTCAATAAATGTTTCTTGAATCTTGAATCTTTTATTCAATTCCTTGTTTTACAATATACATATTTTAGTTATAAAAAGGTTAAAATGCTTGCTGCATTGCCACGCTGTATAGCAAGGCTTATCCTCTGCCCCAAATACAACCCAGCGTTTAGGTAAATAACTGAAATTGGCAATAACTCCATTATTATTTAACTGCGTACGATCTATTTCTGGGCTGTTGGGTAACTTTTCGTAGTCTTACCTCTTAAACACTAAGTGTTGTCTCAATGACGCTTATCCATCAAAATTTAAGCCTTATTATAAATCTTTTTTTTAATTTAAGATTTTTGAACATATTAATTCAATATTTTGCGAATCTGGCAGTAGTCATTTACTTTCATGAGAGCCTCGATGGGGCCATGTGAATAAATGAATTTGAATTTGACAATAAATGACTTAGAGATTTGACACACGCGACCTTACCCTACCGCTCTAGCCAACTGAGCTATCCAAGCCTCGCCACAAGCAAGGAATCTATCCTTTCTAAGTCATACGTTCTCATACAATTTTCATAATAAGTTATGAAAATTGTATGAGAACGTATGACGACTTCTACCTATACAATAATTTTAAACTACTACGGCTCATCGCGTCTGACATGCTATGTCCATGTTAGCTACACGTTATGGTTGTGACATAAAAAAATTCACTGTAATAATACGGCATGGTAAAAATTTTCTATTTTCGAAATTCTATAGTAAAGAGTGTATAAACAATCATTTATTGCTTTCTATAAGTACATTAGAGGTTTAAATTTCATTCCATGCATTTTGTATATGAACTATACAAACGCAAAAATACAGCAAACGAACATTGACACAAAGATACGTTAAAATCATAACTCCTGTTTGCTTTGCCATGGCTCGGTGAAAAAACTAAAAATCATAATTCATTTGTTACAACTCCATTTATTACCCTTACATGAATAGGGAATGTAAAAAGCTATTCCAAAAGTTTTAAGCTAGTTAAACATGGCATCACCAAATTCAACCTAAGGTCAAAGAGATTTAGATGGAATTTGGTTTAGAGGTCGTTCCAAAATCATCCCTAAATACCTGAATTACATTTGCGTTTAATGGTACATGCACACGCTCGTCCTGCACGCACATCCCAAGTTTGTATGTCTAGCAAATAAAATGTGACTTTATTTAGCTTTAAATTTTATGGATCGACTTTGATACACCGTTTCCTTACACCATATGACATCAGAGATTTAATTTATGAAGAAAAAGAAAATAATTATAGAAAAAAATATACCATGTAATGTCATTGTAAAGCAAATATCTTTTAAACGACAACTTTGACTTGATTAGTTATAGGTAGGTACAGTTTTGCCATATAGGACTGTATAGAGAAAAATTTACACTAAAATCACTTAAAATTATGTCCCGACAGCTATCCTTGAAATCTAGTCATTCTTAGGCTAGTATATTTGCCACACTTGGCCACATTTTCACTTACCATCACAAGTTCTTTATATGATTAGCTCAACGAGTGAAAATGTTAATTTTTGTTCTTTTACGCTAAATAAAATATTGACTTTGACTTTGATTACCGAACACCTTAAAAATCATCTCTATATATGTGATAAAATTGCCAGGCTAGCATCCAGTTTTATATATTTTAGTATTCCCGTAGGTTTACCGTAAACGGACACGAGAGTGAACAGTGGCGCTGTTTGTTTAGGGTGGGTTTAGGGCCATCGAAATAGCATTGAAATAGCGTGTGAAATACGCCTTTACTGTTGAGATACCAAATATAGAGAAGCTTTATTTGTTGAACTGCCTCTGTGATGTAATAGTTGAGAAATGCTTGCTACCTGCTTGGTCTAGCATTATCAGCTCTACATACGTATCTGTGTAGATATATGTAACAAAACGGACATTGTGAACAATCAAGGGGAATAATATCAACAACGTTGTACGAAGTTTGAATTGTGCTGATCGAATGCGCTAACAAATACCACCGTACACGTATGTATAGAGATCTTATAGTGCATAAATCTACATCCACGCCTCTCTACCAAATTTGTCAACGATCGAGTGTCAATTGTTAGAAAATATTTGTGGAAAGAGTGCGTCTCCAGACTGATTCTCAATACAGTATGTCTATTGCCTACTACTATTGTATATATTGAAATAAGAAGATTAATAATGTATAGGCCAGAAACACTGAACGACGTAAAGCTGCGTCACATGCGAACATGTTTAATATATTTGTATATATAGTAAAACATCTAGATAGGATATCAAAGATGAAGCCTTAAATGTTCATAATAATATAAGCTAATACCGATTAGGTGGTTGAAGGTACGAATTATACACAGATTTGTTCTTTCGTTAAAGACAACGTCGTAAATGAAAGGTAGAGATTTATTCGCTGGCTTGCTATTATATACTCTACCAGTAATAGCTTATTAACCTCGTATAGAAACTCGACAGGCATCACAGGCATTCATTTAACTGCTGTTTGGAGTTCCCATTCTAGACCTAGTGCTTCTACACCATCATTACTTACCAACAGGGAAGTGGTCAAATAGAAGATTATTTATATATGATGAAGCAATCTGAAAGGGAAGAGCCGAAGATCGGGCTCAGTGGCGCACCTTGGGAGAGGCCTATGCCCAACAGTGGACTGAGATAGGCTGAGTATGATGATGATGATGAATCTGAAAGGGAGACAGCGAGTCCACTTTCGTCCTCTCTCTTTCTCTTTAAAATTGCTTCTTTAACTTTATTAACCAGTGGCTTGAACACGTTTTTAGGGAAAACGCGGCAAATTGAACATGAACTCGACAATCTATGGAAGACCTCTACGAGCGCGCGCCCGTCGGCAGAAATTCGAGTGTTAGGACCACTTAGAATGGTTTGTTTGCTAAACAAATGACCATTATGGGCTCGTAAAAGATTACCGCTTCATCTCAAGTGTTTATTTTAAGTGTGTTACAAAGTAATTGATTGAATTAAACACGTTAGAAGTTTGTCACAGGGAAAAATGAGGAGTTCTTCAGATATCTTTATTTTTTGTCGTAAATAGCGATCGATAACATATATTTTTTTTGTTGTTAAAATGATGTATTTTAACTATGCTTTTGATTGCATATTAATTTATGTCATTGTGCAAATGATTAATTACCTTAAAAAATTAAGGAACGATTGAGTAAATTTCCCGCGCGGCGCAATAATTTGTCAAAACGCGCGCTGTAAATATGCGTTCATTGTAGTTCATTTAAAACATGCAGATGATAAACAAAAGTATTGCTATAATAAGCCGTTCCTTACCTTCACAATTTCATAAAAAAATAAACACCTTTCTCAGAAAAACTTGTTGTAATATCGGAAACTCTGATCGGAAAGAAAAAAAACGCCTCGTTACCATAGTCACTTTTGAGTGACAATTGTTATTTGCCTTTTGACTTTCTCAGTAAAGAAACAAAATGAACATAGAGAAAAGATCCTCTTGTTGTCAGAAAAGTGCGCCAAATAATAACACTGTCATAATATTTACACAAAACAAATGGCTGAATTAGCGCGCGAAAGCATCGTCGCCCCGCGTCGGGTGAGTCCATTATTTATATAAAAGGCAAAACCATCATTCTACATATTCCACAAATAACGAAATTGTTTAAATTACATAAATGCTAAAACAATGTTTTTTCCAATGTATAAAATACATATCATAACATAGAAATTGGCGATTACCCCTTGAACTTGAGCCAGCAGTGCACCGAGAGCCTGGGCGAGTCCATTTTGGCGGCAGCAAAGGATTCTGCCGCGCCGGCATAATACGGTGATTACGCGTAAACGCAAATAATTAAGTATAGCAATATGCACATAAATCTAATGATTAATACCTACCACGTCGTATTTCAGTAGCAGTTAGAGCAAATATAAATAAAATACGATAGTTATTACTTGACAAAAAATCATAACTCACGCAATTTTCGTCAATGTTGTTACTCGAAAAAGATATTTATTACTTTACATGCGTTTTTCATAAAAACCCATTACGTAAATTGATACAGCTTAAATCAAGGAATAAATATTAGTATAACACTCAATAAAATAACTTCTTACGGCAATATTGTATTTTTTTTTAAAACACTTAACTTTCCTTGCACTCAAACGACTTTCTCATTTTCATTGTTTGAAAATGTCTAATAGTTTCATTTTACTTTGACATTTTAGCGATGGAAAATATTGCTACATTATTAATCTTAATTTCCCCATAACTTAAAGGAGTGCACACACGGCCAAACTTAAATTATGACGAAAAATCAGAGATACGGACCGACCACACCGTTTTGGTTCCAATTGGAACCATGTTCAATTGGGCTTGGCAGAAATCGGTGCCTCTCGGCACCGCGTTCAGTTGAGTCGTTAAGAAGACACCTTTGTTATAAAGTTCAATATTCGACAAAGGTTCCGCCTCTCCTCGTGGTTCTATAGTTCTTGGATTATGTAGATACATTGTTTGTTTTAAGCTGTTCATACTGTGGCGTTGTTGTACGAGTAAGGTTCGTCAAGGTCACATGGAATATTAATATTTGTATGAGCATCGGATATAAAATAGGTAAAATTATTGTTACGAATAAAGTCTTAAATCATTCCATCAAATTGCTTCAAATCCGTATCTTGGAGCGTAAAAGCGAAAGAACAAGAGTGAAAATTGCTAAGGCTCTTTCATATGCCTGAAACAGAATCCTGAAAAGAGTGCAGGTGTGGTAGTATTCATCAAGAAACGTAATCACATATAAACCAGTGTACATGACAACTAGAGGTATTATATTGGAATAAAAAATTACAAGGAACGAAATATATAGGAGCATGCGTTATTATTTAAATCGACTATAATTCATTATTGTTATTTCTAGGCAATACATAGTTAATTATCTATCATAATTTTATAATAATATCAACAATTCTGCTAGTGCATCTACGTATATGAAAACGCAGACATTGCCACGGTTCACTAAGCCCCATTCATCTTATTACAGATCTACGGTATTAATGTCATGAAGATATAAGAGCGAAAATCCTTCAACTGGATATTACCGTCATCAATAATGCAACAGTTATATTTATCTCGTGAAATTGTGGTCTAAAATGTAATACCTTCTATCCTTCGAGTGATGGAAGAGCTGAGCATGGATTATTGGGATCACAGCGTCACAAATACACTGAAAGTCTGAGGGTTACAGCACTACGGCGTAGCGGCGGCGTAGCCTCGTAGCCCGATGGCGACTGGCGCGCGTAGCGCTACGGAGGCGTAAAGCTGCGCGCGCAGCCTCGCCCTCACATATGAAATGAGACCGATATCAATCCGCTTCTAAACAATTCCGAAACGATTTGCGAAAATTCGATTTAAAGTCAAACGTCAGAATTGGTCAGCATCGCAATGTGTTGGATGAAAGCGATTCGTGTGTTAAAAAATGTTTATAATAAGTACATTAGTTTGTTTCTCCACATTGGTAATTACGGACCTGGTTTCGTCAGAACTCGTTATATTGAACATCACCAAGTCCTCATCAGCGTCCCTTTTGTCCTGACTCGGATTTCAAATTAGACATACTCGTAATTTTACCTGCTGAAATTTCACTCAATGCCTGTTAAAATTAGTAGCGTCTTGTAATGTTCCATAATTAGTAGCTTCACAAAGAAGAAAACAGTCTTTAATGTCTGGAAACCGTTCGTATAATTTTCTATGGCAAATATTTGCTTACGATGATATTTTTACATACGGTTTTTCGAATTTACTTACATTCTGGTATTAACATAGTTATTTGTTAACCAGCAAGTTCATTATGAGTATTACACTTTTGCCTCGAGGTAGCCTAATTCCCTAGAGGCTGCGTCCCCACAGATAACGCTCTTATAGTTAGAAGGGAAATAAAATACTTCTCGCGGACTAATTTGCCTCAATTATGGAAACTCCGTCGATAAAATAGATGGTGGAACTTCTTGAGCTTGAACAACCGCATGTCAAAACTGTTCTAAAGGCTGGTTCTAATCGATCGTTTAAAGTTATCAGTGTAATTGCCAAATCAAATCAAATTAAGTAATTTATTCGTAAGCATGCATTGTGTATTTAAATCAATATAAGATGTTGAATAAAACAATATTGGTTGCCATTTACATTCTCGCCCTTGTTAGGCATACAAATATTAAAATTACAATTTTAAAAAAGAATAATAAATATAATATGTCATGCATTACAGAAATAATATTTAACTAGGAATTCATCATTTATATTATAATTACAGAGTTACAAAAATATATTATTATGTCAAGATCATTATAGTAATGTGTTTAAAGTTTTATCATTTAGAAATTCAATGATGTTATAATAACATTTGTCTAGAAGCAAACTCTATAGCTTAAATTTAAAATCACATTAATTAGATTTTTTTTTTATTTGTGACAGGCTAGTGTTTGTCCACTATCTCACCTGATGGTAAGTGACGATGTGATCGAAGCTGGTAAACACACTAGACCTGGAATACGCAGGCTCTCAAGGATAACTGCCGGAACACCGTATTTGGCTTGGCGGCAGACTTTCAACTTGATGGTGGTAAGCTACTTGTTTCTTGATTGTTTCAAGTGTTCTGGTATTTTATTAAATATTTTTGGCGCCACACAAAATACACTGTTGTACATTAGCGTCGTATGGGACATCGCATAGACAGTATGGATTTATTTCTCATTTTAATTCTATACTCTTCGCCTAAGGATCAGTAGTAATTCGGGTAATTTTTAACAAAAGCAGGTGAAATATATATATCTAAGACTTAAAGTCTCGTTCGATGGCAAGTTACAAAACTCCGCGTTGCACTGAAACTTATTTCACTCAGAGAACTTTACAGTGCAACGCGGAGTTTTGTGACTTAACATCGGACGCGCACCTTTATTTTGCATACACATAAATTTCAAGAACCATCTAATAACTGTTTTTATTCTTCCGCCGAGTCCTATTTCTACTTGCTGTTCTCGTTTATTATTTACAGCTCGCAGCAATAAAATTAAACGGTCACGAAATCCCTGATTTCAAGAGATGTCTCATGTCGCGTAGTCCGACTGAAATTTTAGAAAATGTTGCCGTCTTCTTATGTTAGATCTAATGTTTACAAGTTTAAACGAATTATTTCTTCTGTACTGTAAATTGTATTTAATAGATGTTTATTTTTATGTCTAAAGACGCCAGATTTGATAAAACATTTTTTTTTGCTCCCTACCTACCTGTTTGGATGCCCCCTTAATATTTTCATTTATATAATTTTACTTGTGATTTCTGATTTGGGGCATAGCTTTACATCATACTAACATTATAAATCCGAAAGTTTGTGTGTAAGTATGTTTGTTCACGCTTTAAGGGCTGAACGGATTTGGATGACATTTGAAATGTACATAGATTATACATAGCATTAACACATAGGTTACTTTTTAACTTCATAATAGCGGGCGGAGCGGCGGGGCATGGTAGTATTAAATAAACGTAAACATAAACGCTTTTATACTCACAGCCTCACACTAAGTTCGATGACTTGTGTCGCGGGTGTCGGAAACATTCACATCACACACACAGTCACAACCTGAACCAGAAACACAAATTTTCCTTGGGGAGAAAATTTCGTAAATAGTTCCCGCCGGTAGTCAAACCCGATACCCCTGCTTAGAAAGCGAACGCTCTCCCAAATAAGTCAACGGGCATTTCAGATATAAGAATCGAGTATTGATGGAATGGGAACTAAAACCTTCTGGTACTACATAATAATATTACTAAGTATGAGCTTTGCTTGGATTTCAATTATTTGTTAGAATGTTTGGTACTAGTCAAAGTAAGTATTCTTTGACTAGTACCAAACATTGTAACAAATAATTGAAATCCAAGCAAAGTTTAAAAGAACCACCTTCACCTTTGGAACCCTTGATCAATAAATGAATGAAATACGCATTATTACTGTACGGGAAAAACATTAATGAAAAAATTGATTTCATCGTCTCGGACACTCCTAGCTTAGGAGTATTAGAGATCTTTTATTAATGTCACACACTTATATTCAATCATTTACCAACAGTCACCTGCTATAGTAGTTAAATATTGGCATATCAAAGATGAAATGAGACAGTACGAAAACCTACACTTTACTTCTTTAACATTACTAAATCAATATTTCGAATTACTCAAACAGAATTATAAATATTATATTCTAGTAAAGGTCATTCCAGGCAATTTATTTTGTAAAGATAGGACGGACAGACAATCACGTACACCAATTACAATTTGAAAGCAATTATTTTGCTTTCCAGATAACAAGCCCAGTGGGATTTATATTGTATAACATGTTTAATGTTCTATATTTACAAGTTAGATAAATGAAGTGAACCATCATTATTATTTTTCAAGATAGGCAAGCGTTTGACTACTGTCTCACCTGATGGTAAGCGACGGTGCGGTCGACGATAGAGCACGTTTGCTTAGGAGATACCTATTCATTCGCGATTTAAAAACTTATTTTATTTCAACCCACTTGAAAAAAGAGGCTCTACTCGATTTTTAATTTAGAAAGAAATAAATTACAAATGTATATTATTTATTTCTGTAGTCAATAAATATTGACTACAAAACACAAAAAAAAATTACAATTTTACACAAACTACGCAGCAGGTCTCATTTTAATAACTTTAGTTAAGTAATTTTTACACTAGCTCCGATAATAGTTTCAAAAGTGTATGACAGTTGAGAAAACATTTGATAAGCTACCGTTTGACTAAAATCTCATCTGATTGTAAGTGACGATCTGGAAATAGTTTCGTGGTTACTATTACAACAGCAAATTGTCTGGAATACACTACTAAGGTGTCAATAATTATTTTTTGTAACACGAGGACTTATCATTTCAGCATTATGATGACTTCAATGCCAAAGCATTATTCCATATCAGCATAAACATAAAAGGGCGAACAAGTGAATATACCGCAGTGGGCTAGTTATATAACTAGTTCCTTATGAACTACGTACTAAATCGAGGAAACTTGGCAACAACAACGCAGAGTTATTTAAAAGTGTAAATAATTCTAACAAGTCTATTAAAATATTATGCTCTCCATGAATCAAACACTGAATACTAGCCCTTACCGAAATAAATTTCATCAAAATACTTTAAAGCGTTTTGGCGAGTAGATAGACGACAAATCATGTCCTCCTGAAAGAAGAGTATAAGTTAAGAATAGGTTCTTTGTAAGATTTAGCATGAGTTAAAGATCGTTAATATTACGACTCTTTATGAGAACGTTTGTTACGAGAAACCGAAACCTCGTGCATTCATTAGCAGGAGCACGTTTTAACTTATTAAAGAACGAAAGAAGGAAAGAAGTTCGATGACTACATATCTATTATCTTTAGGATAGTGATGAGTGGTTGAAGATGGTAAGCACGCGAGACTATAAAGAATCGGAACTCGCGCTTAATCTCAAGGATAGCTGCCGAAACACCGTTTCAGCTCTGCGCATGAATTATTGACAGGTCCCCAATCTTTAGAAGTGAGTCAGCAGGGTAAATAGCAGTACTAGATAGAACGTAAAGACGACAGTGTATAAAAACAAACATAATAAAAATGATTTCACACTCACACCTTGAACAAGTTTAAAATGATTCGTGGGTTCCACAAACATTCATTTCACACACGCAATCACACCCAGAACCAGAAACACAAACTTCCCTTGGAGAGAAAACTTACCATCAGGTGAGATGGCGGTTAAACGTTTGCCTATCTAGAATAAAAAAAAAAAAGTTCCCGGAACTCAAAAATCGGATTCGGAAATCAAACTCGATGCCCGCTGTTGAGAAGGCAACACGCTAACGGGCAGTTCAGTATATTTTCATAATATGTACTAAAAATATTAAGTGTAGTAATTATACACCAAAACTTTAAATATATCGTGAGAGTTTCAATCAGAAAATATATACATAAAAAACTTTCTCACAGCTGCTGCATTACTGTTATCTTGCTGTTTATGCAGACTTCTCAAAATCTTACTTGCAAATAGTTATGCAAAGTTTGTGAAAAGTTCATTCACATTAGACTTTGCTATACAGTTATAATAATAAAAGCATAACTATTATTTCCACCATAGATTTAAAAGGTTAAATATAATAGTACAACTTCAATTAAGCATTAATTAAATAATATACGGGTATATTATGTATCCTAGATAGACAAGCATTGCAACCTATTACTCAACTGATGGAAAATGAAGATGCGGCCGGAGCTGGAATATGCTTGCCCATAGACTTTAAGACACCAAGATTGTACCGTTGAAGGACAAAGACGCAGGCAATGAGTTCACCGTATGGATGATATAAGTAGAAGTGAAAAGCTTTGCAGTTTGTCTTGTTGTTAAATGGTAACGAGGGCACGGGGGAATTAGCTCATGTAATTCCTGATCACACTCCTCCAAAATGTAAGCGATAGAATACCGATGGCCTGCTATCTTACGTCGGTGACCAAGACATTTTGGACTCGACTAGCTTACTATCCCCAATGAACTTTTCGTGCTACTCTTAATTTTATTACACTTAAGATCCTAATGCTAGCGGAAAAAAAAACTTTTAGGCCTCTGGGCGTGACTCTCTTACACATTATCGCACCGATCCCTCGATCAAAACCGTTGTGTGGACCTCTTTTGGACTGAAAAAATTGTTGACCGTCTACGCGCGTACTCGACTGATCAAGGAAGACCGAATGTTGCGAAACTAGTCTCGTAACAATGCGTGCAAACAACCGTGAGTGTAGTCGTATAAATCCTTAATCTTTAGCCTTATTATTCAAATGTATTAAGTAAAAGCTAGACGTACAAGAGCAATGCCCCTTGCTTGAATAATCAAATGCAAGCGATTTGTTTAGAATTTTTACATTTTTGCAGCGCATATAATCTTGCAAAGTAATACGGTAACGTAGAATTCAGGTATAAAGGTAATTATTTAATTGTTGCCATATTATTGATATCACATCGTCTATTTTATCTCTCAAGACAAATGTAAGTGTGGTAAATGCCTTTGGGAGTTCACGGTGACGCGTCAGGATTTTCCAATTGCGATTCCAATCTCAAGGAAAAGCGATTGTTTTTTGGTGTTTTGATGTCTTAGGGACAATTCATACCAGCGCAGGCTCAAAGCGTTTCGAAGCGTCAAATTCTTCATAATTAAGAGGCCGCCGAGGAGTCTGCGAAATGAGTCTATGGCTGTCTCTGTTTAACTGGCAAACTGTGCCTATGCTTGATGCGATAGCACTACCGACCGAACAAATTATGATAGGTGCCGTAATACCAAACATTATGAATGAAAATGTAATGTTTAGCCATTGTTTTTTGCATTAATAGTACCTTGAAATAATAATCTATGTTCCTGTATGAATGCCGAAAGAAATGTGTTAGTTTTAATACAAAACGAATAAGTTAAAGATGCGACATTTACGTCGTAATAATGTGTGAAAATCAATTGGTTTATATTTCGTTATAGGTAATTATTTTGAAATAAAAACTATCCAGGAACCTAGATTAATACTTTTTTAATCTGAATAATAGCACAGTATGGTGGTAATATGCTTGAATTATAAGTTATTTCGGTATTACGATTATATGGGCAAATCAACCACCGCTGGCCCCTTCAAGCAAAGTTACAGTCAGCGTTGCGCGCTAAAGCTGGCTTCCGACGGTGCGTGATTCTGTGGATTATCACGCACGGCCGACGACCACGGACAGCCACGCACCGCACACAAGGCTCTTCCAACGGTGCGTGTCAGTCTGTGTGTCATGAGATTCGAAGGCATTTTTTCATTTCAAAATGCTTCATTTCAAAAAAGTCCTTTGAAGTTACCGACTCGCCGCGGATCGGACGCACCGCACCGGACGTGTCTGCGCTACGACGGACGATACTCTTCCCATGTTGCGTCGGTGAGGGCTGGTCCGCGTCCGTCCACAGTATCACGCACCGTCGGAAGCCAGCTTAAGACGCGAATTCGCGCGTCTTCTTTTTATATCAGAAGAAATGTGTGCATTATATGGTTGAGATAAGGGTGAAATAATAATATACCTATTTTCAGATTTACGCTTTGATGCGCTTCGACTTTGTACTAGTATGAATTGACCCTTATATGATGGGATAATAGAACCTCGTCCTCAGTAAATATTGAAAAATATAACTAGGATTCAGAGTAGAAGCACTGGAAAGCTGCATATAAAATGTATGAACTAACTTATTATGAGATTATTATATTAATTGTGTTCCTTGACCTTTAAAGTGCCTTTAGTGAGGCAATTATAGCGCAGACGCTCTCTATGAAAATATTACAATAATTACGTTTCACAAACATTGTTACTTCATACCCAGAGTAATCGAACAGGTTTTCAATCCCGAAAGGAAAACAATGGTGCCCAAATTAAAAGACCTTTGATATGGTGTACCTTCGCCTTCGTCGGAGAATTACTTATTTACACAATTGTATTCATAATCCTACTAATATTATAAATCCGAAAGTTTGTGTGTAAGTATGTTTGTTCCCTCTTCACGCTTTTACGGCTGAACGGATTTGGATGAAATTTTGAATGTACATACATAGATTATACCAAGGATTAACACATAGGCTACTTTTTAACTTGATAATAGCGGGCGAAGCCTCAGGGCACGGCTAGTAGACAATAATTAAAAGATATGTGACAATAGATCTATGTAAGACCAATTATAGTTAAAACTAAGCTATACAGGTAAGTAAGTACAAGAAATAAATGAAGAAACATTCACATCACATACACACCCAGAACTAGAAACACAAATTTCCCTTGGGGAGTGTTTTCACCAGGAAAGGAACCCGATACCTTCTGCTTAGAAGGTTTCCTTCCACCAAACTAAGTTTAAGAGCACAGTTAACAATATCTTCACTTTATTTAACACTTGAAACTCATTTTCCTATCTTTTTTTCGATCAAGTCCAAACCGTGACTCTCACAAGTAATAATGTTATCGGGTCCATAAAAAAGAATATACTCTACCCGAGATCGGGACTATCAATAATTGGGCGGATCAGTAACCTCTCTGCTGAAGTACGTTTAGGAACTTGTACTATTAAGTATTCTATGGTTTAAGTATAAATACACAGGCACAAGTCGGTCCGAGTTACCAAGCTCGCCCACAGAACCACCCACGTGAATAATAATGAATTTACGAGAGTGAAAGTGCCTGTTAATAAGGCATTTGTTTCTATAGGACCAATTATTATCAGTTTTGTTATTGGTAGCTCTTTTGACTGTAAAATAATTTTGAGAAGATAAATAACAATAGGAAAAATGATTTTGTAGCAACGAACCTTTACGATACCTTCAAATTAAAAATCGTTTATTCACATGGGCCCAATGAGGCACTCATTAGAGTTAAGTCTACTCCACATTCACAAAATTACAGAAATCTCGAGAAAAACTTGGCATGTAACTCGGCGGCGCATTTTTTAATTTTTTTTAAACATTCTTACATTGGCCCATTGGCTTAGTCACTTAGGTGAACGTTCGCCTTCTAAGCAGAGGTATCGGGTTCGATTCCCGGCGGGAACATAGGATTTCTCCCCAAGGAAAATATATGTTTCTGGTTCTGGTTGTGCTTGTGTGTGTGATGTAAATGTTTCCGGCACCCACGACACAAGTCATCGAACTTACTGCGAGTATGAAAGCATTTATTACATTTATTTACAAGGAAGACCAACAGCCGAAGCCAATTACTGGTTCTCACGGCTAGAAACAAAATATTTTACTATTTAACGCAAACATGACATTAACGCATCGTTACACAAAGAAAAAAAATACGTAAATACGTAACAAAATTTCAAAAATTGAGTAAGTGAGACAATAATCAGAATATTGTACATTATTTCAACAATTGAGTCTAATTATCAAAGAAGTCGCTACTAAGCAGCCACCTCGCCGAGTTCACGCTTGTGCAAAACAAGTTCAACGTATTATTATGTCTACATACTAGACCGTGGGCCGGTTGTCGTCAACCCTACCTCATCGAGTACCAAGATGAGACCTATATGGGGGTGTCGTGTGTAAAAAGTTATGCTAAAAAAATCAGGGTTGCCTGTTCCTAGCCTGGAGCATTTTGTGCAGGGGACAAAAAACTGATCCATTTTTTTGGTGAAATTTACCTCATCGAGTACCAAGATGAGACCTATCTGGGGGTGTCGTGTGTAAAAAGTTATGCTAAAAAAATCAGGGTTGCCTGATCCTAGCCTGGAGCGTTTTTTGCAGGGGACAAAAAACTGATCCATTTTTTTGGTGAAATTTACCTCATCGAGTACCAAGATGTGACATATGCCAATCGATAGCCCCGTTCTTCCTTCTATTAAAAAAATTGGGTTGCCGGCCCTAAACCTGGAGCATTTGTTTTTCGGCCTACTTTAGTGTTCAGGCATCAGAAGTAAGTTTTATGAAAATAGCATCGAAATGATATATTTTAGTTATTTAAACAACAAAATATTGTAGAAAATGATGATGCGCATCATACAATTGACTATTTAGTACTGTCAGAAAGAAAGTGACCTCACAGTGAGCCAAAACCGTGGTGGCGGAGAATACAAAACTTTGTTTTACTATTACAACGAGTTTTGATTGAGCAACAAGATACCATATATGGCGATCGATAGTTCTATTCATCCTTTTACTAAAAACATTGGGTTGCCTGGTCTGATTTCGAAGCACTTGTTTTTTGGCCAAGTTTAATATTAAGGCGTCAAAAGTAAAGTATTTATCAAAATCACTTCTAAATTACATATTTAAGTAGTGTAAACGACAAAATACTGTAGAAAGCAATAATGAGCAACGTAATTTTGTCTTTCAAGTCCAATCAGAAAAAAAGTGAACACGTAGTAATATAAAACATAAATCACAGAGTAAACAAATGATATCATGCAATTACAACGTCTCTTCATTGAAATGAGATAAATAATGTGTGGCAATTAATAGCTCTACTCATCCTTTTATTAAAAAAATTGGGTTGCCAGGCCTTACATTGGAGTATCAGTTTTTCTGCCAAGTTTAATTTTCAGGCAAAAAATTACCTCATCGAGTACCAAGATAAAACATATGCCAATCGAAAGTGCTGGTCTTCCTTATATTAAAAAAAATTGGTTGCCGTCTCTAAACTTGAGCATTTGTTTTTCTGCCTGCTTTAAAGATCAGGAATCAGAAGTAGGCTATATGAAAATGCCTTGTTTAGTTGTTTCAACGACAAAATACTGTACAAAGTAATAACATGAAACATACATTTGACTATTTAGTACAGTCAGCACAAAAGTGAACACGCAGAGAGCAAAAACAGTTATCCACAAAATTGGTATTGTGCACATATTACGAGTTTTGATTGTGTACTAAAATACAATGTATAGCAGTCGATAGTTCTATTCATCTTTGTATTAAAAAACTTGGGTTGCCTGGCTTAAATGTAAAGCATTTGTTTTTCGGCCTATTAAAAAATTCAGGTATAATGAGTAGTTTTTATGAACGACATGATATCTTTTGATGATTCAAACGACAAAACACTAACGAAAGCGATTAAAAGCATCATACATTTGACTATTTAGTACTGTCAGAAAAAAAGTGAACACATAGTGAGTAAAACAGTAATCACGCCATATACAAAACTATACTATGCACGTGTTACGAATTTTGATTGTGTACTAAAACACAATGTATAGCAGTCGATAGTTCTATTCATCCTTGTATTAAAAAACTTGGGTTGCCTGGCCTAAATGTAAAGCATTTGTTTTTCGGCCTATTAAAAAATTCAGGTATAATGAGTAGTTTTTATGAACGACATGATATCTTTTGATGATTCAAACGACAAAACACTAACGAAAGCGATTAAAAGCATCATACATTTGACTATTTAGTACTGTCAGAAAAAAAGTGAACACATAGTGAGTAAAACAGTAATCACGCCATATACAAAACTATACTTTGCACGTGTTACGAATTTTGATTGTGTACTAAAAAACAATGTATAGCAGTCGATAGTTCTATTCATCCTTGTATTAAAAAACTTGGGTTGCCTGACCTAAATGTAAAGCATTTGTTTTTCGGCCTATTAAAAAAATCAGGTATCAGGAGTAGTTTTTATGAACGACATGATATCTTTTGATAATTTTAATGACCGAAACACTAACGAAAATGATAAAAGCATCATACATTTTACTATTAAGTACAGTCAGAAAAAAAAAGTGTTACATAGTGAGCAAAACAGAAATCACGCCAAATACAAAACTATACTTTGCACGTGTTACGAATTTTGATTGTGTACTAAAACACAATGTATAGCAGTCGATAGTTCTATTCATCCTTGTATTAAAAAACTTGGGTTGCCTGACCTAAATGTAAAGCATTTGTTTTTCAGCCTATTAAAAAAATCAAGTATAAGGAGTAGTTTTTATGAATGACAGGATATTTTTTGATGATTCCAACGACAAAAACACAAAAAAAAAAAGAAAAAGTAAAAAAAAAATCTTATCTTACTACGTGTTCACTTTTTTTCTGATTGGACTTGAAAGTCAAAATTACGTTGCTCATTATTGCTTTCTACAGTATTTTGTCTTTTACACTACTTAAATATGTAATTTAGAAGTGATTTTGATAAATACTTTACTTTTGACGCGTTAATATTAAACTTGGCCAAAAAACAAGTGCTTCGAAATCAGACCAGGCAACCCAATTTTTTTAGTAAAAGGATGAATAGAACTATCGATCGCCATATATGGTATCTTGTTGCTCAATCAAAACTCGTTGTAATAGTAAAACAAAGTTTTGTATTCTCCGCCACCACGGTTTTGGCTCACTGTGAGGTCACTTTCTTTCTGACAGTACTAAATAGTCAATTGTATGATGCGCATCATCATTTTCTACAATATTTTGTTGTTTAAATAACTAAAATATATCATTTCGATGCTATTTTCATAAAACTTACTTCTGATGCCTGAACACTAAAGTAGGCCGAAAAACAAATGCTCCAGGTTTAGGGCCGGCAACCCAATTTTTTTAATAGAAGGAAGAACGGGGCTATCGATTGGCATATGTCACATCTTGGTACTCGATGAGGTAAATTTCACCAAAAAAATGGATCAGTTTTTTGTCCCCTGCAAAAAACGCTCCAGGCTAGGATCAGGCAACCCTGATTTTTTTAGCATAACTTTTTACACACGACACCCCCAGATAGGTCTCATCTTGGTACTCGATGAGGTAAATTTCACCAAAAAAATGGATCAGTTTTTTGTCCCCTGCACAAAATGCTCCAGGCTAGGAACAGGCAACCCTGATTTTTTTAGCATAACTTTTTACACACGACACCCCCATATAGGTCTCATCTTGGTACTCGATGAGGTAGGGTTGACGACAACCGGCCCACGGTCTATACGTTATTAAAGTGTTTACTCGCTCTGTATAGGTAAGAATTTTGACGATAATTGGTATTAACTACTGGGGTACTGAGAGGAAGGTTATATCTAACAAAAATAATTAAACACAAGCAAAGCTTAAAAAAACCGACTTCACCGCTTTATCATCGGAACCTTGATCAGATTTAATGTATAAACACGCATTATTAACTATAACTCAAAAACTAGAGATCAGATCTTGTGCTTTTTATGTAGTCCCGTTGATTTGATCAAGAGATCAAATCAACGGGACTACATAAAAAGCACCAGCTTTCAAATAAAAAAAGAATCATCAAAATCGGCTCACAACGAAAGAAGTTATGAGGTAACTTTTGAAGTCGGGTAAACAAGAACATCGTCAAAGTACGCATTATTCGAGAATTTATGAGGTAATACACAAAAAATAATAATAATACAGTCGACTTGAGTACGTACCTCCTCCTTTTTTGGGAAGTCGGTAAAAAATATATTTATATTACTATTTAGCTCTTTTGCAGTTTGCCTCATGCATCCTTCAGTTAAAATCTTATAAGTTCCGTGATAGAAGAAGAACAATTATACACCTCTTTGTAGTACCGTGTTGGTATAAATAAATGTATAATTCTTAGTTATTGCCATTCCTTTCCTCACCTGAAACCGGTTAGCTTTTTTAATAGGTTAGTGTTAAGTTTTGCTTCTCAACATCCTAACTGAATCCTATTGAAGGAGTGGACTCATTAACCGGGACTTGGTTCCCCAAACGGTATCATCTATTGTCTGTAGTGTCTTCAAGTCTGTAGTGGAATATTCTAGGATGCTTCGTTTCCGACAGCATAGACATAGACCGCAAGCTACTCGTAGATACTCATACTCATACTCATACGTTTATTTGCAAACTAAGTGTTACATGGATCTTATTCTAAGTAATCAGAACTTAAACTTAGCCGAAGGCTAGCCTATTTTCATGTAAAAAATAGCTAGTTATGCCCCGCGGCTTCGTCCGCGTTAATTAAGTTAAAAAGTAGCCTATGTGTTATTCCGGAATCTAAATTATCTGCATTCTAAATTCCAGCAAAATTGGTTTATTCGTTACGGAGATACAAACATTCACACACACACAAACTGTCGGATTTATAATATTAGTAGGATTATTTTGTTTAGTGTAGCCGGCTGAGGGAATAACAAATATTACTTTGCAGCATCACTTACTAGCTACACGTTGTCGAGATCCACGTGACCAGTCGATACTTAGCCATTAAAATATCTACTATAAGACCCAATGTACCATATTAAAATAAAATAAACATTGCTCAGTACTAATTTCATTAATTAAACATTTAGTTTAACAAATAAGTATGTACGTATATAAATATTTAACTACACTTTCATGCTAATGTAAAATTACCTTTTCTAGGTATTTTAATAGAAAAATTAAATTATGTGACGTGTTGATTAATTACATAATCGCGTGGCAGCGTAGTAATTACTGACACAACAGGTTTTAAATCAGTGGTCAGACCCTTTTTTACCTATCTCTGCTGGTTTCAATTTGAAATTGATAAAACTACTAAGAAATAAGGTTCATTTTTGCTTAATCCAAATAGAAACCGCGTGCAACAAAGATACGTAATAGGGGATCAGGTCTGCAACCACATAACTACGGGTAATTACGCGGTTCAAGGTGACAAATACACAATTGGTGTCATTGACATGTAATTCTTTTTTGCGGTGCTGTTTGTGATTAACGATTGAAGCTATCACAAAATACGCGCAATTTTATACATTTGTCGGACATTTGCATGGTAAGTGCAAGATCGTTTTTAACAGATTTTTACGCTTTCATACTCACAGCCCCACACTAAGTTCGATAACTTGTGTGGAAACATTCACACCCAGAACCAGAAACACAAATTTTCCTTGGGGAGAGAACTTGTGTTCCTGCCGGCAATAGAACCCGATACCTGCTGGTTAGAAGGCGAACGCGTACCCAACTGAACCAACGAGCAGTACGAATTAATAAATGGCACGGGGAAAGCAGCGCTAAATGGGATGGGAAATTTTTTGGTGAATCACTCCGAGGTACATGCATATATACCTTCATTTATTAGTAATGCACAATCCTGCAGAGGGTATACATTCGAAAACAGGGCAAAATTTATTTAAAAAATATTGACATAAAATATTTTCAGGTAAGTAAACTGTATCCCCTGCAGGATTGTGCGCTCTAACCAATGACGGTATATGTCACCATAGAAAAGTATTTTTTTAGGTAGCCTAAATAAAATCCTGGCACCTGATATTCCACCAGACCATATGACAAGCACGCAACTGATACAAACACTTATGTGATCCCAAACAGAACTTATCAACAAGCGTAGGTATATATACAAAAGCCGTTCTGTTAGTCTGTTAATGTAATAATTATACATATTTATGTCACCGTAGAAAGGTATTTTTCAGGAAGCCTAAATAACATCCATAGTCTAATATAAAAACACCTAATTTTCCACCAGACAATATGACAAGCATGCAACTGTAAAGAACTATAAGAATAATATATATGAGTTTTAAAAACGAATAACCGACTTCAATCGCAAATATCTTCGAAATTCGTCATCGCATCTCGATCAATTATAATAGGACCAATTAGAACATATCAATAATATATAATAAATAATATTTGAAAGGAAAAATACAAACACTATGTGATCCCAAACAGAACTTCTTATCAATAAGCGTAGGTACATATACAAAAGGCGTTATCTGTTAGAATATTAATCTAATAATTATATATGATAAAGAGTACAAACAATGCTATGTACAACAATGAACGTTCTGTTACTTCGGTAATGACGAAGTAAGCGACCGTCGAATACGCATACTTTTCACATCAAAAGCATTTATTAAATTCCGTCAAACGTTTTACTTGTTTATGCTTAAATGTGCGAGTAACATGTAATGTTAGAATTGAAAAGGTCGCAAATGCAAAGACGAATAAAGGCATAAATGATATAAAGGAAATTATACCCTTATGTATATGTTTAAAATTACGTATAAGCTGCGATAGTCAAATCTTGTACGGTTAGATAGATAGATATACTTTTTATTAAAAACCTTAAAATAACAAAGAACACTAGATAACTGTCAATAGATACATAAGTGTAACCATACGCAGTCTTATCGCTGAGAGAGATCTCTTCGGACAACCTTTGGATGGATAATAATGTATCATACGTAAAATCTTTATATTTAATCTTTCTAAAAGTATATTACTTATGTCGGAAAGAAAGACATACTACGATTTGCTTTTTCTCTATTTCATTAAAATCTCCCAGGTTGCCTCATCTTCTCCATTCCATTTTTTCACTAATGGAGTTGAGACAATATGTATTCTTAATAGAGGTACAGTAAGAATGAAGAATGGATTCCACATGGAGCAATATTGTGAGTTCTCGTGAACGCTGGACGTGGAAAATAAGTGCGCTGCCCAATTTCCCTCGCGTGCGCCTTGCGCCCACGCTCGAGACCGGCCGCCATTACAAGCTCCATTTTTCCTCGAAGCAAACCCAAGGAAACTCATCAAGAAAATCATCACGAAGTATTGGGAGAACAGCATTCACAAAATACCAAGACATCGGTGAGTCAGTCACGCTTTTCCTCCCCCTTTTCCCAACAGTGAACATAGTTTGGCATTAGGCATCCTCGGGAATGCTTGTTTTGAGTCACTGGAGCCCCGATCGTTCATCACCACCAAATGCAGATGAGGTCGGTTTATCAGCTGGGTATTTTTATATTTTACCTATTTAAGTATGTAGTTACAGGAAAAAAATCTACATAGTTTTGATGAGTTTTGTGTAAATAAAAAAAGCTAAGCTCGACTTCAAATGTATTCTAGGTCTTCGCATATTTTCATAGGATAACGTTTTCATAGAAAATAAGCAAGTAAAATTGAAAATTGCGTTTTCAACAATCGGATAAAATGATGAGCATTCTCTTCTAATGTACCTGCGACATTGTGAGTAACAAAGAAACTAATATCTCACCGCAAAATCGAGCGAAGTTTAGAAGGATGTAATAAAGGAGAGTTCCAATGCTTGAACAGCAAAAACGCTTATAAAGGCGAGTGCACACGTGCCTGCGGCATCCAGCGGCACATAGTGACCGAACTTTCATTCAAACCGGCACTCTCCGAATACTCCGATCGAAGGGCATGCGCGCGCATACTTTTGGATCCTCTACAGCAAGGGTGCCGACGAGACGTCGCGTCTTCTACTTACGTCGTTTGAGATAAAGCTGGATTAGGGGACGTTATGCTTATAGCTGTGACCAGCGCTAGGGCGTTATTGAAGCTTTCATAGCATAGATTGTGGAAGCTCTTTTCTCATTATACAAGTTGTAGCTGCGTCAACCAGCACCCAGATACCCGCGGTTTTGCTTGCCATAATCAGGATAACAAAAGCATTCTTGTAAAGTTGACGTATTTTTAACTACGTGCATTTAAAATTTAATACAAAATACTATATGTCGTGTACCCATAATGACGAACTTCCATACTTTATATTATCCAATATAATTTAACCCACTTAAGGGATGCTTTTTTAAATCCTTTCATTATGCTATCCACCGCTTTAGACTATGCGTTATTGTTAGGTCCAAAAACAGGGAGCAGTCATGGTTTCAATTAAAATTGTATTATATAAACAACGCCTTTATCGAAGGATTGAATTGTATTTTATGAAAGCTTGCTCTATTACTATATTCTACCAAAATTGGTAGAAATTTTATAATTTCTCGGAAAATAAAGTAATGATTTTAATGACTCTAGATTCAATTACTAATCACAACTTACAAGAACAAACAAAATATCTAGTAGCATACTTGTTTCCAGTATTTAGTTTCACTTTTTGACTAATATCCAATATCACCAATCCTTATTTATTTAATAAATCGATAACAAAGTGATTAAAAATGTAGGTGTACTATTATAGAGAAGAAATAGGTCGATTCGAATGTGAGTCAACGTGTCAGGGGCGCAAATCGTTCATAGTCGAGAAATGTGGGTCGGTAAAGCGATGGGGAACTTTATCACCCTTATAAACCCTACTCTCCCTTATGTGAAATACTAGTAGGGTTATCAAAACTGGAATACAGTTTATATATAAAAAAAAAGTGGATAAATAACATTTTTACATAAGAAATACTATGGTAGCATATTGTAGTGTTAATAATCTAGTAACAAATTTATATATATATGGGACCACCTCTGTACAATACAAAATAAGGATTTTGAGAATCGGTCCAGAAATGGGGGAGAAATCGGTGAATAGTACAAGATAATAGTATATCCTCTATGTTTTCTGAAGTCGGTAAAAATGACCTTAAAGAGTAAAGATACGACCAGTGTCGTATTTCACACAATATCCGAACAACAATACTGTAAACAAAACAAAGAATACTTATAACCCTTGTAGTAACAATTTTATGACAAAATAAATAAACATTACATAAACACTTTCACACTTACAACCCCACACTAAGTTTGTAAGATGACTTGTGTTGTGGGTGCCGGAAACATTTACATTTCAGACACAACCAGTCCCAGAACCAGCAACACAAATTTCCCTTGTTAAAATAACACTTCAATGAAGAAAGTAATTTCTAGTTCTTTTTTCACTTAATCCCTTGAGATAGCACGATTAAATAGCCAGTCTCTTAACCGGCTTAGCATGAATGAGGCTCGTCGCCAAAGCGATTTGTCAGCGAGTAAACATAGCTCCATAAATGTGTTTCTAGGGCGTGGGCGGAGTACAATAATGTAGAGATACTACTACAGCTAGCCAGTACGCAAGCTTCATCATCAGCCATTAACAACTAACTGCACCCCGCGGTGTTACCCGCTGTGTCGGGATAAATAGCTTATTTTTTAAATCCAGTGTGTCAGCTATCTCCATACCAAATTTTTTCAGTTGGCCAGTCGTTTGAGAAGTAACAAACACACTCACAAACTTTCACATTTATAATATTAGTGTGATTCTACATAATTTCATGTCATCTATAGTGTCATTTAAGACAGGTATATTGTGCTACAACTTTTTACTTTGTTTAGTAGATAAATCGTGGCTGCAAATTAAACCACGGTCATTTCTCTTCGAGATTATACGGCCTAAGAAATTTGTATGAAAATCCTTAATAATTATGTACTTAAAAGAAAAACTCATAGGTTACTCATAGGACGGATACTTCACACCCAGAAGCAGAAACACAAATTTTAATTGGTGAGAAAATTTGGGTTTCTGCCATGACTCAAACCCGGAACTGCTGCGCAGTCTCCGTGAATTTTGCTCAGATGTGGGGGCACCGAAGACGAGAGATGCGGACGAAGTAAGTGTGCCGCAGCAGGTGATTGGGGGAAATAAGGAAAATTAACAACGCTCTCTGGTAGAAAATACAACAAATACAACATTCTTTATCTGAACATTTTAATTTACAAAGATATGTAGAATATCTGCCTATTGCTTGAGTCATACTAGCTAACTGTGATGCAGGAGGCAGTATCTTCCCCATGTCATTGTTATAATTAAATGACTAAGATTCTTTATTAAATTACTAGCAGTTGGGTTTCAATCTTATCGCTTGTACAAAACTAACGCTCTGAAATCCATAATGGTTTACTGTTATAAAGGAGGCTGAGACGGCGCCAGGAGGTCTGGCGTCAAAAACCTAAGACTGCAGCCTAGATACCATGGCCAAATAGGTTAACAAACGTTAGGGCAACGCCTTCAGCTGAAGTCTAGATCCCTAATAATTATATTTTATGAAGTTGAAATATCAAACTTAGGTTACACGTCGCTAGATGTTAGACAATTTGACTACGACACTACAATAATTTATGTAGTTTCATAATTTATTGCTAGTGGTTATGAATAAGAACAACAGATAATCATAGATCAATTTACATTTAAATCGACTACTACATTTCTGCAAAGTAGAGTCAATTCCTTGAAAAACTGAATTTACTTATTAAATTTCAGTTTTTCAAGGAAAAAACTCTACATTGCAGAAATGTAGTAGTCTACATTTCTGCAATGTAGTCAATTCCTTGAAAAACTGAATTTTAATAAGTACTTGCGTTATTTTAATTATGTTTAAGTACATTACTTTATTTTATAACTAGCCGTGCCCTGCGGTTTCGCCCGCTATTATCAAGTTAAAACGTAGCCTATGTGTTAATCCTAGGTATAATCTATGTACATTCCAAATTTTATCCAAATCCATTCAGCCGTTAAAGCGTGAAGACGGAACAAACATACGTACACGCTTACACACAAACTTTCGGATTTATAATATTAGTAGGATAATGTATTTAGCTGTTATCAGTGCAATATACATATTACGTTATTTAATTTGTATATAATTGCAGTTTTGATGATAGGATTATTAAGAAAAATCAAATTACGGTTAAAACTGTAAAACTAACTTTAGTCCATGCGGTTACATTACATTACAATAAGCTACTTGTTAAAAACTTTTTTAAAACAAGCTTTTAGAAGGCCGCCATATTGGATTTAAAGTGACGTCACTTTATTTTTTGAGTTATTCTCAGCAAGCCCTTTCATTTGATACCCATATTGTGTGCGCCAATTAATAATTAATAGTAATAATTAAAGCGTAATTAATCCCACACGGGCCACCCGTGAGTATAAGTATAAAATATACTATGAAACTTTAATCTTCAAGTCGCGAGTGAATAGGTCTAATCTTCTTGTTCCATCGTCGACCACATCGTCGCTTGCCATCAGATGAGATGGGTTATGCCACTGCGCTCCACGACAAAATTATTAAGTACAGACAGCAAGTAAAGCTCAAAAAAAATTAAAATATATGTAGTTATTACGTTTCGCTTCTTTTAGGCGTTTCTAGATCAAAATTTTGCCTATCTTGAATAAAAATAAAAAATACCGAACTACATTCTAACAGTCTACACTCGACGTCACGATTCTTTAACACTAGTGTTATGTATACCTAGATTACATAGACCCTCATCTGCGACCAAGACAGGACAATAAGTGAGAAAAATGTCGTCGTATTACTGGGAAATCACGCCTCGTCGCAGATACCACTCAAGATATAAACCGTGAGTTATAGCACAGAGGAAGTTTGAATTACGTGGAATTAAAGTTTACTTTCCTGTCCCACACTTTTTAGATTTCACGGGAAACTTACACGGGAACAAACTTAAGTTGTAATATGAATATTATACTGAGATTATTATGGGGTTTGAGATGTTGCACAGATAGGTTTCATTTAAATATGAAATTGTCGGTAAACTTTATTTTATATAGATATAGAGATAGAGAAGACAGGCTGTTCAGTGTTCAGTCCATGAGGTGTTGGGGTTGCGGCCTCAGTCGCCCAATAACATTTTTCAGTAGTTATTGATCCGCCCAAATTTTAAATATTTATATTATTTAGAGACGCCAACATAGACTTATAAAAATTTTGGCCGAGTAGTCGAATTCAAAACAGCGCTAGCGCATTTTAAGTAGAATACAGTAGACATTGATAATATTACAGTCAGTTTCATTTTTATCTGTGATAGGTTAGCGTTTGATATGAAATTAAATGCATTTATTCGCTTTAAGTCTTTGTTTCCCGAACAGTACAATCCGGGTGTCTTCAAGTCTAGAGTGAATAGGTATCTTCTAGGCAAGCATGTCACATCTTCGGCCGCAACATAATCACTTACGAGCTTTACAATTCCCTTGAGTCTGTTTCGGTTCGAGTTAGCCTGACGTTAACTTAATAGAAATACACTACTTTACTTATCCTCTGGGATATGATACCTCTGGCACGAGGCGTCCTTGCGTGGTACAGACAGTTTAATTGAATTGGCGTATTAGTTTTACCTATAGTATATCTTAGCGTAAAATGCTTGATATCACGAATATAACGTAAAGCGTAGGAGTAAATTATCATAAATTATCTACGGCGGGGTAGAATACCGTTTTCCTAGAAAACTAGAATTGTCCGAATACGAATGTGTCGGAATTATATTAATTACATAGCGAGTATCAAGTTAGATTGATTATAATCAAACAATATTTTAAAAAAAACTGATGAAGCATAAAAAAATTGTGCCTGACCTCAAAAAACCTTTTTATAGCAGTATCACGATTTTCAGCGACAGCATATTTTTTTGCAGGCTATTCAAACAGTTGACAATAATTCTTTAATACCAAGCTTGTACGAGTAGTAGCTACATTTACAGAAAATAATTAAAAACAAGAAATTAGATCAATTATCGTGTGCGTCTGCGATTCGCGTCGAATTGTAGATCAAATACATATTTGTAATTTCACCTTTATTATTGACTTAGTAAATCATAATAGCGTCATTTAGTTAAAAAGAAATTGTTTAGACTTCGCCTTAAAAAAAAACTCGTATAGCAAAACGAGTTTTTTAAATACGTTAAAATAGTGTAGAAAAGGAAATATGTCGTGTGTGATTGGCAAATCACTAAGTTCCAAGCTATGGTGCCATATCTTACGGTAAGACACCGAGAGTTCCCGAACGGCACATTCTTTCTATGAAAATGAATGAGACACCACGAGCCGACACAAGGATTCCCCTTTATAACTGTCTTTTAACTTCTGATAATCTAGCGTTGGACCACTGTCTTCCTGTTGAAGGTAGTAAACACGCTAGGACTAGAATCTAATTAGCTCTAAATTATAGAAGCGGGAGCACGATTTTAAAGCATTACGACATTAGGGTAGTGTAGCTTAGCCGGGCGAGCACGAAATGACTTCCAACTATAGATTCCATCGCGATGTTACTCTCACTGTATCTCTAAGCCCTTGGTGAGAATAACCCGCGATTGCCAGATCGTTACCCGAATCTATCTAAGTACCGCACTATCATCGCTTTAATAACATCTATTCTGTTTTCCTATTATCTATAGAGAAATTTGATAAAAGAAGTTCCCAACAATATGAGATTACAACTACTAGCAGATGGTTATATTTTACTCTGCTCTCTGAGAATCGGTTTCCTAAATTGAAATGGTTATATTGTTTATCTCTGACAGGCTAACCTTAAGCCATTGGTTTAATCTTAACGTCTAATGCAGCCATGCGACTGGCAGCAATCCAAATAAAACTTTTTGACTTTTCGGCACTTCAATGAAGTCTAACCTTGCCCTCAATGGAAATATTGGGATACCAATAGAAAAAAATATAGCCCATATAATAATAATAGAGTTACTCAAAAGTAGAGCATGAGTGAATCAAGAGGAAAGAATTTAAAGGTGGTCTTACTACTAATATGTTAAATCTGAATCGGAATGAGGTATCTCTGTAATGGTTGGACAGCTTTACAATACAAACATAAAAATAAATACATCCTTATTTACGACTATCTGGCGACTATCGGCGCTGCAATTATCAAGTTAAAAAGTAACCCATATGTTAATCCTAGATATAAGGTTCCAAATTATATACATTCCAAATTTCATTCAAATCCGTTCAGCAGTTAAAGCGTGGAGAGGGAACAAACATATTTAAACACTTACACACAAACTTACGGATTTATAATATTAGTATGATGACTGTACTTTATATATATTTCGTGGATGTCCTGGGTATTAAATTGTATGCCTAAATAAAATCCGTGGAAGTCGTGGTAATAAAATTATGCAAGTCTGGAAATACATGCAAGCCCATAGATACCCTAGACCCTGCTTTTTACCGAAGGCACCATTTTATCCTGAGTTATGAGGCGAAACTGCACAGCACAGTACCAAATACCAATCAAACGATTTTATTATCTAACTATTTCTATCGTACTAAAACGAAAAAGGAATCCGTAGCTAAGTTTCCATTCCAGGCATAGTGTGTTTATCACCCTCAACTACATCATCCCTTACAAACAAATGAGATAGTGACGCTAATCCACTTTTTCACACTAATATTATAAATCCGAATGTAACTGTGTCTCTTAGTCTGTTTTTTTTCACGACTAAAACGCTGGAGCAAACATGATGAAATAAGGTAGATAGTTTAAACCATGGATTGGAATATTGGGTAATTTTAACACTGATTCATAGACGGCGGGCGACGCCACTACGTCACGGGATATAGTCCGACTGATAAAAATTACTTTGCCTCGTAGCCAAATGCGGCGCATAGTAATCGACCAGATTGCCTTAACGTGTTGTTTAAGCTTAGTAACGGCAGCACTTAGTTGAAAAGGCCCTAGAGGTACTTAATGCATGGACGAGCGAATATTTGCTTAATTTCATAGACCAATAATGCCAGAAGCTGACGTGTAGGGCCGAGCTGCTATGCAACAATACTATACGTAGGTATACTTTTCTATAGGTACTTGATTTTACTACAGCGCCTAGCAGGGACAAATATAAACGTCGCAGAAGGCCAATTTGTCTAGAAAAAGACAGGTACATAAATGGGTCTCGCCTGTCACACGGAGGTATCACCAAGGGACTCGTGCTCGAGACGAATTGATACTTCGCGGGAAGGTTAGTAGGTTATATGCAGAGCTACCCAATCGTACATACAGTACTAGTATGTCGTGCCATGAAACATATGTTTTGGATTGAGTTACTTCGCGACGCGACTGCATCGAGTGTGTCATTGATGATAACAAAAACGGATATTGTTAAAAACATACACTATAATGTCCATGTCATTTGTATCGATATTTGGCACACAAATATTTTGAAAGGAAAATAAAATTATTGTATTACGCATTGTAAACTACCCGTTGGGTTAGATGGGTGCGCGTTCGCTTTCTAAGCACGGGCAAGGGGTTCGATTCCCGACGGGAAGTACGACACAAGTTTTCTCCCCAACGAAAATTTGTGTTTCTGGTTGTGATTGTGAATGTGTGATGTGAAAGAACATTTATGACACAAATCATCGAACTTAGTGTCGGCTGTGAGTGTGAAAGCGTTTATTACTATTTATTATATAAACTTCAGCTCGCAGCTCGGTTCAAACCTTAGTTATAACTATTTGTTAGGACAGCCTAGATTAACAAATATTTTTACGAACTAGGTTCTAGGTGGTACCTAGATTCTAATCACTCCATATATAAGAGGGCACGATTCTAACGGTTAAAATCACGTTAACGCGAGGTCCGGATGCCTTCGAATGCATAAGATCCATTTCTGCCAACATAGAGTTGGTCAAACGCTTGCCTATCGAGTAAACAAAAACAATTTGGCAAACATCGACGCTGTTTAATTTTTTTTTTTATCTGGGATAGGCAAACATTTGACCACTATCTCACCATATGTTAAGCGACGATGCGATCGACGATGGAACACGCTTGCCTAGAAAATACCTATTCACTCTCGACTTGAAGACTCCAAGATTGTTCTTATCTGGGAACACAGACTCTGGCAAGGAGTTCTATTTTATTACTTACTGAAAAATATTTTTACAGTAAAATATCTATCCGTCAAATGGTAATACAGTAAATACAGAAAAAACAAGCAATTAACCAGATGATTATTAAACCAACTTTACCCTCGTTTAAGATGCAACAAAAGAACGGTCTGAAAAATGAGTATACATCCTGCAGATGTGTAATATGTGAAAAAATAAGTAGGTATACTTCATTTTTCTTTTTGGTCAGGCTAACAGTAGTAAAATCGAGTTCGGGGTGAACTCGCCCCCTATAAATCTTCGACCAAGACCAGTTTACCTATTTTTGGAGCATTGTAGCAGACAAGTGGCAACTATTTCAGTCGAACAGTATGAATAATTTTACTTAATTTCGCTTTAGTCTTTGAGAAGAGATCCGTTTATCCGCAATGCGGTGTTTGACTATTCAAGAAGATCTATTACGTAATTGAATCCTATTTTACTAAGTATATTCAACTTTTTAGAAATCGACTTCCAAGAATTACCTTATTCATGTTTTTCAAGCTGATGAGAATTCGTACTCAGAAAAAGTAATAGGCTGGTTTTATTTCCAATTGATTAACATTATTACTGTTAATATTTTTTTCATCTCTAGTATAAAGCTCCCTGTATACCTACCCCAAATACCACCTTTATATTTTTGCTTTTTTATTTACTTTACTAAGTCTAGCGAGTTTACTATCGTCGATCACATCATTACTTATTAACAAATGAAATATTGTTGTATCAATAACAAAAGAAACTGTGTTTAATCGTTTACCCCGCCGCACACAGTCATGGAAGATCAGACGTGAATCTAGCAATTTTTTTTTACCCTCGACGCAAACAGAGAGATGTTACAAGTTTGACGCGTTTCTGTATCTGAATGTCTTTGGCATCGTAACTTCCAAACGGATAAACCAATTTTGATTTAGTTTATTATGTTTGAAAAGTTAATGGTTCGATAGATGCTCTTTAAAAATTTAGATTTTGCTACTTCTGGTTATTCTAGTAAATTTTATTTTATTTTTTAAACGCTTTCACACTCACAGCCCCACACTTAGTTCGATGTCTTGTGTCGTGGGTGCCGGAAACATTAACATCACACACACAATCACAACCAGAACGAGAAACACAAATTTTCCTTCTGGAGAAAACTTTTGTTCCCGCCGGGAATCGCACCGATAGCCCTGCTTAGAAGGCGAACGCTCAATCAACTAAGCCAACGGGCTGTTCGGCAGCAATATCTTTATTACAAAGCATTTTCACCAAATCATTACTGCTGGCCCATAAAAGAGACAAAATTGCGAAAAAAGCGCTCTGAGCTGGATAATGAGAACGCTTTAGTTGGAAACCTTTAGTTGACCTTTACACTTTTAAAGGGACATAAAAAGGAAGGAGTAATTTTATCCTATCGCAAATATACACAGGAACAATTGTTACAAACCCGAATAAACATTTTAGCGATGGCAGAATTTTCCAGTTTACCTAACCTAGATTCTACGTTATATAGGACTAAGGTGTGTGCAATCGAGAACTTCAAATGAACATAAACGCTTGAACGCTTTTATACTCACAACCTTAATCTAAGTTCTACGATTTGTGTCGTGGGTGCCGGAAACATTCACATCACACACACAATAACACCAAGGACCAGAAACACAAATATTCTTTGGGGAGAACACTTGTGTTCCCACCAGGAATCGAACCCGATACCCCTACTTAGAAGGCGGACGCGCACTTGACTAAGCCAACGGGTAGTTCAAATACAATTATTATTTTCTTTCATACGATGAAAGAAACCTACAAGGCGTAAGCTTTATCTTTTATTACTAAAAACCCCAAACTGAACCTAAAGCGATACATGATAAGTATCATAATCAATAATAAATATCCGATAATGGACGATCGTAGAAGCCAGCTAGCTACATCGATTCGATCATTCGAGCGAATATGTATTAAAACATGACGAAAGTTCAAAAACAAAGACCGACTTTTAAACTAGTACGAAACGACTTCTTATAAATTAAAACAAAGAAAATGTTCTAATTTATACCTACTTCATTATTGCATGTGTGATATAATAATATTATTGAGATGATATTTTGGAGGGGACCTTTATAGGACCTTTATAGGGAACCAAAGCCGCCATTTTGTTTTTAAAAACCTAGTCATAGACACGGAGTTCAAAAAAAAAATAGCAGCTCGCACAACTTTAAATCCTATGCATCCTGGTTCAATCCCCGCTCGACAATGACAAGAAAAGTCCCCGAATCCCAGCAGTGGGAAATAAATCGGCTTATGAGGACGTAACAAAATAATATTAGAATTTAAACTGACAACTTCACTCAAATTCGAACTATTGCCAGTTCTCGTGATCATGATTGGCGCTTGTAAAGGTGCCGAAATATCGAGTCTTCATTAAAAACCAAAATTACATGGTACATAATAATAATATTATAATCTGGGAGTCAAGTCAAGCGTGAATAGGTATCTTCTAGGCAAGCATGCTACATCTTCGGCCGCATCATACTGTCCATCAGGTGAGATTGTGGTCAAATGCTTGCCTATCTATCATAAAAAAAAGATCCCGTTTCTAACAATAATTCTGAAGTAACGAAATAATAATAAAACATTACGCATTCAATAAATCAGTCGTAAATTAAGTATAAATCTACGAATTTAAACAATATTCGAGGTGTATGACCTTTGTACAAAACATACGGTCGTGATATCTGTACAAATAAAGCAAGCAAATATGATAAGCAGTAAACACTGGGGCTTGAATGAGTAAAAATACTAAAAAACTCTTCAAAGCCGGGAAGCGAGCAACGCGTTAATTGAAAGGGACTGGCGGCCTCTATTTATAGAGGTCCCCCGCAGTGCCGTCAATGTCAGGGTTTTAATGAGTGCAGTATGCAAGCGGCTACTGGAAATAGGACTAAACTTACAAGTCAAATTACAAAAAAAAACTAAAACCCAACTGCGTAAAAAACAAACAACCAACACATTTGAACAGCACGTTGGCTTAGTTGAGTTGAGCCTTCTAAGCGGGATCTATCGGGATCGATTCCCGGTGGAAACACTTTTCTATCCAAGGAAAATTTGTGTTTCTGGTTCTGGTTGAGATTTTGTGTGTGTGTGTGTGTGATGTGAATGCTTCCGGCACCCACGATACTAGTCATCAAATTTAGTGTGGGGCTGTAAGTGAGAAAGCGTCTGTATGTTACCTCATAACTTTTTTCTTTGTGAGCCTATTTTAATGATTATTTTTTTATTTGAAAGTTGGTGCTTTCCATCTGGTCGCATTTAAATTTGATCAAGATCTGATCAGTAGTTTTTGAGTTATCGTCAGTAATGCGTGTTTAATACATTAAATCTGATCAAGGTTCCGAAGATAACGCGCGGTGAAGTCGGTTTTTTAAGCTTTGCTTGCGTTAATTATTACTAGATCGATGAATTGGAAAATAGTATTTAGACCCATTATCAGTTTTCACTTGTTTTATCTTACAAATAACATTCCTTATAATTTACGGAAGATAATAACTACAAATTAAAATCATATCAAGGGAGTGACGTAATAGCCTACACTGTCTAAAAACTGAGTCGCATCTTTGTCACACAGAAGAATCTCATAAAATCATGGGTGAAGCATGTAAATGTATTAGCGCCGATTGTCGGACCTTAGGTGTATTTGTATGCGTGCAGCTCGTGTTATATGACAAGCGAAATCTGTGGGACCTGACCCCCTATTACGTATCTTTGTGGCACGCGGTTTCAATTGAAATTAAGCAAAAATGAACCTTATTTCTTAGGAGTTTTGTCAATTTAGTATCGAAACCGTTTGCAACAAAGATAGGTAATCGGGGGGCTGGGCTGTTTCACCCGTTTTGTATAAGGCATTACGTCCTAATGTCCATAATTACTAAAAGACTTCCTATAATTTTAAATAAACAAAAATTGTTCTGCGTTATACTTTTTTACTACATGAGTTATACATATATTTTTGGTCACGAATAGTCACGATGGCTTTTGTCTATATTATATCATTTTTACTTCTGTGCAGGTCTAGCCGCCCCAACGCAAATGAGGAAATATTGATATTTTTATTGCTTTTAGTTGTAAGTATGTTAGTAATCTCTTCCCCCTGTATCAGTTGAACGGATTTGGATTAAATTTGGAGTGTATATACCCTTCACCTAGGATTAACACATAGGCTACTTTTTAACTTGATAAACGTAGGCGGAGCCGCGGGGCACGTTTAGTTTACTTATAAACAAGATCAGCGCGTGCAGCGTTACGATAGATACAAAACATGTAATATGTACATTATAGCCAATTATAGGTCTCCCTAGATAAAAACATTTATTCTTTACTCTCCTAAGTATGAGTATTTTATTTACTACTAGCTGACCCGCCCGGCGACGCATGGGTATGTATATATATATATATATATATAAGACATGAAAAAATATATACAAACGCTTTCAAACTCACAGCCCCACTAAGTTATATGACTTGCGTCGTGGGTCCGTAAACATTCACAATACATGATCACACACACAAAATTCACATCGAACCCAGTACTAGAAACAAAAATTTACCGTAGTGAGAAAACTTGTTTTCCCATCGGGAATTAAACCCGATGCTTTGAAGGCGAACATGCACCCAACTACGCCAGCTGGCAGTTCAAAGTTCGAAAATGACTCGCCCGGCGTCGCACGGGTAGATAAACACAGACATAAACGCTTTCACACTCACAGCTCCAAACCAAGTTTAATGACTTGAGTCATGGGTCCGTAAAAATTCACATCATATGAACACACACACACACACAATATATTACATCAAACCCAGAATCAGAAACACATTTTTTTCCGTAGGTAGAAACCCATTTATGTTATGTTTCATCCGGGGATTGAACCCGATGCTTAGAAGGCGCACGCGCATATAACTACGCTAGTGGGTACACCGTTTTTGCAAAATCTGAACTTTTAGTTCAGATTTTGCAAAATCGGTGAACACTAAGAAAAAAAATTTCATACAAAATTCAACAATCTTTTGCACCCCTTCAGCAGGTTACATTTGGGTTAAAAAGTATCCTATGTCCTGATCCGTAATATAAGTAATCACAAAACCAAGTTTTATCAAAATCTGTTTAGAAGTCTTAGCCTGATGCGGTAACAAAGCAACAGATAGGCAGACAAAAATGTTTTAAATTACCGATTTTGCATCTACATCGGTAATAGAGTACCATCAAAACTTTAAAAAATATTTAATGTACAGATTGAGCTCATCTACAGTTTTATCTATATATATGTCGGAAACAGTCATACGTTGCCGGTACGTTAGTCATCGTGCGGCGCTTGACGGAAGTCGCAATACGATGAACAGTCGTGAAACAACTGTCTTCCGGAACGCCAGCGCCATCATGCGGTGCTAGACGGAGTCTACGATACGGCGATCGGCCCGACGGAGCTCAGTTCTCGTTGGACAGCCGTAGGGTGCAGTCGTAGAAACTGTCCGCGTTCCGTGTCGTTACGTACCTACTTGTTCTTGTTAATGTGGTACCTAGTTAATGTTCGAGTGTGATTAAGTGTAGTGTAAATTAAACAATATTGTAAATTTTGAATTAGATACTGATTTCATAAATTCGCTTCGTATAATTTGAACTGCCACTACCCACTTCCCGCCCACAAGAAAATAGGCTATCATGGCTGACAATAACGGTGCAGGCTACCTGGATCCGACAATCAGAAGTGGGATCAGTGGTTCAAATGCAAAGTGATAAGGCAGAAAGTGAGCGTTGGCATGCCATGTTCGAAATCCAAAATGCGAACATGCGGGCCCTTATCGAAGCCAAGCGCCCCAGACGAAGAATCACGTGACTTTGCCTGAATTCGACCCTTATAAGAAGGACACGGATGCGAGATCATGGTGTACTACGGCTGATCTGTGTTTTGCCGAAAAACCACTGCAAGGCGGTCACCTTTTAGTCGTGATCAGCAAGGCGCTAAAAGGAGCAGCATCTACGTGGCTATCACAAGAGGCCTACCAAGGCATGACATGGAGCGAATTTAAGGTGCTGTTCACCACCAGATTTATTTCTACCGAGACATTAGCGGGTATTCTTATTAACTTGAGTGGAGATAAACCCGGAGACAAAGAAACCTTAGCTTCTTATGCGAGTCGATTGGTGACGTCATTGACCAACCGTTGAAAAGATTCGGACAAGGAACAAATTGCAGTTGCGACCGTTCTAGCTCACATATCGCAGTTCGACACGACGTTACAACGATTGGCTTTCACGACCGATATTACATCGAGGGACAAAATGCAGCAAGAGTTACATGCGGTAGCACATTTAAAACGCAAAGCGAATATTATTCAGGGTGAGCTTTCAAATGCACCTGACATAAAACGAGCCAAGATTTCGATGATCAAATGCTACTCATGTGGAAAAATGGGGCACAAGCAATCGGACTGTAGAAACAAGCCCAGCGACAACAAAGGAAGACACGAGGCGTATCCAACAAGTAGCATAGTAGCCCAGCAGCCCGCGGCGAGGCCCTTGTTGTGCTTTAAATGCGGCGAGCCGGGATACATGGCGAACCGCTGTACGAGCGGTAGCGGCCAGGCAGATGGAGGGAAAGTGATGCATTCTGAGCGACGTGTAGATGTTTGCGTCATGCAGCCACCAACAGGGACAATGGAACATCAAGGTCAGTTGTATTGTTTTTCATAAGATTCTGGTGCTGAATGTTCGTTAGTCAAAGAAAAAGTTGCAGCTAAATTATGAGGCAACAAAAAACTAAACAATGTTTTTTCCATGTCCGGTATTGGACATACGCGTGTTAGCACAGGCGAGCTTAAAATTAGGTTAGTGTTATTATAAGGTATTGACAAATGTGCACACGATAGGCTTGGACGTATGCCAGCAGGTCATGTATCAATCGATTTTAAAGTAAATGAGGATCATGAAAGCGATGATCAATCGTAAAGTTTTGATGAGACGAGTAAAGATTCTATCAGCCGTGATAATGTCGACCGTACCAGTAGCTATTCCGTAGTCGTAGCCCGGTAGAAATCGGTGTCTCTTGAGGTGGAATCAAGTAGTCCGTGGGTGCGCGATGCGCGGTTAGCTCTGGCGGAGGTCGGGGTCTTCTGAGACCATAGTGTGAGTCAGTGGCTGATCACACGGTGAACTACGAAGTAGTTGCACACAAAAAGCAAAGTGGATGCTTGGTGTTCGGCTGAGGATAGCCGTGGCGATAGTGAGTTTACTCGGTTTACTTTGTTGTTCTTTGTTATTAATGGTTGCTATAATAATTATGCGATGGTACATGGCACTGACTGATGGTTACTGTTAATTTACTTTCTCTAGGTTGTACATTTTGATAATCAAATGATTGGATCCCTATACTCTAGTGTGTTGATTTCTAAGTTAATTATGAAATTGATGATTTATAAAGGTGAAGTAAGATCAGAAGGAATGATAAGATTAAAATTGTCTTTATTTTGAAATAATAAGACTAGCTAGTTCTAGTCAGGAAAGACCGAGCAAAATACTGTCGTAGAATGTTTTGTTTCAGAGTAACACACTGGGACGTGTGTCAGCAGGATGGCAGTGTCGGAAACAGTCATACGTTGCCGGTACGTTAGTCATCGTGCGGCGCTTGACGGAAGTCGCAATACGATGAACAGTCGTGAAACAACTGTCTTCCGGAACGCCAGCGCCATCATGCGGTGCTAGACGGAGTCTACGATACGGCGATCGGCCCGACGGAGCTCAGTTCTCGTTGGACAGCCGTAGGGTGCAGTCGTAGAAACTGTCCGCGTTCCGTGTCGTTACGTACCTACTTGTTCTTGTTAATGTGGTACCTAGTTAATGTTCGAGTGTGATTAAGTGTAGTGTAAATTAAACAATATTGTAAATTTTGAATTAGATACTGATTTCATAAATTCGCTTCGTATAATTTGAACTGCCACTACCCACTTCCCGCCCACAAGAAAATAGGCTATCATGGCTGACAATAACGGTGCAGGCTACCTGGATCCGACATATATAAAAATCAATGCCACTTTTCGTTGTAATTTTATAACTAAAGAACGGGCTCACCTTTCCAAACCAAATGTTTAGACTTTGTTCGGACTATTTAGTAAATGGTTTATGTGAAGTTTGCACAAAATCGGTTGAGCGGTTCTTTATTTATCATAAACGGGCGAAGCCGGGGCCGATCGCTAGTTATATGTAAAGATAGATATAAGATACGAAGCAGACATTAATAAACTAAAAGGTGGTCGTTTACTTTAATACATTGACAGCAAAAAAAAAATATTACATTTCATATTAAAATTTTTTTTCTTTAATGCAATCGGGATATTGCAATTTGAAATGCAGCCATTTTGTCATACTTTCTATGACGTCATAGTCTATGAATCAATGGCTGCCCTACAGGAAAGTTGATAGGTCATTGACATCAAAAACGCAGAAACGAATTATAATATCATGAATCAATTTAGACAATATTGTGCGTTTACATCACTTTTTTTGTTAAAAAGCCTAATTAAAATACTTTTCAATGAGAAAGTAATGTTATATAAAAATTTAAAAAAAATAAGTTAACCTCTATTTAAATCTCATAAATATTATCTATTTTTGAACATACAAATTGATTTCCTAGATTTTTTTTGCTATAGATACTTACTTTTTATAAGTTACAAACAACTATGTATAAATGAAGCATGTAAAAGCTAAAATTTAAAAAGTGCAAAAATTTTACACAATCTCGAATTACCAAACTACAAGGACACAAATGTTTGAACTTGAATTAGAGAAGTTTAAAAACTTCCGTAACATTATCATGTAACCTCGGCTCATGGCAGAAATCATCATGACATGACATCATTGTCCAGAACAACTTCCTACAAATACTTGATCTACATCCAACATTATGCACTATTCTCTGAGAAACAGGGTTTATATCACTTTGGCTGAACTACATTTTGATGTGAACCATAATTCATACATCTGCAGATTCAAATTAGACTCAATTAGAAATGTATGTCTATCTGTTCGAAAATAAAACTTCATGAGTAGGGTCGCCTAACATGATAGTTTTTGTGGAATTATAATTCTCTTATGATAACATTACAATTAATGCTTGAGTAATTTTAATAGCTTTATAAATATTTATTTGATGAGTACCCATTTTAGTAAAAATAATTGATCAAGCAAAGCAAGATATATATGTTGACTTGAATTGTTCAGCACTTTGTCCGTCTGTCCTCTGTCTGTCTGTCAGAGGCATCTAGCATCTAAACCATATAAGCGAATAACTTCCAACTCTCATAAAATATGTAAAATGGCCCAAAGCCAGAAATGACATTTAAAATTGTATTTAATGAAAATATTAGGGAGCTCTCCCATACATGTAAGTGGGGAGCAAAATATTTTTAATTTTTTTATCTACCCTTGTGGGGTATCGTTGAAAAGTGCTTAACAAGTAGAGTACAAAACCAGTTATAAGAAATATCTATGTTGGAATAATGATTTGGTAGGCCACTAAAGTCTCTGGTTTTAGACCTATTTCATCCCGGGGTCTATCTAAAAAACGGCTTTACCTCTCACTATTACTGTCAATCACTTGTGGAAGTGAGAAGCCATATCAGCTGTCATCAATATCAAGAATTTTTCAATGTCAAATTCGGTTATAAATCAGATCAGTACAATTGTTTCAGCATTTTATACTGGCACTTATCCTAAAGCTGGAAATAAAAATCAAGTATCATACTACGGTTTAGATATCTTCCATCTGAACTTGTCTCAGCTATTTTACAATACAGTAATAATGCACATACATACAAACTAATAAAATTATATTATAAATTCCATTGTTGTACAGTTAATATATGCAAATAAAAACAATATTGTTAAAGGACTACCATGACATTATTTTCGAGTAATGTCTGATTTAGATGAATGGGATATGCTGAAAATCAGCCCTGCACAAACCCTTAGTTTGTGCAGTCTTAGTGCTGAACACATTCCAATTGCCAAATATTTTTTACATGTATTTTGTTTTGTGTACCATATGATTGTTTTAAATATTTTTCTATTAAATTATTTTTCTATTTCTATTTCTGAGTGATGTCTAAGGTAAGCAGTTTGTGCGTTCTCAGAAAAAAAAGATACATCTATATATATAAAAGAAAGTCGTGTTAGTTACACTATTTATAATTCGAGAACGGCTGAACCGATTTGGCTGAAATTTGGTGGAGAGGTAGCTTAGGACCAGGAGACGGACATATGATACTTTTTAGGAATGTCACATAAAAAAAACGTGTTTATTTATAGGTGTATTATAAAAATTATTTTTATATAGCCGGGTATGGCTTCCTAAACATGCACATTCATTGACTGTTAGGCGGAACGAAGGTCGCCGGGACCGCTAGTATAATATATATCTTAAAAAACTAAAAGTACCTCATGCATATAATCTGTTATCTAATAGATTAGTTAAAATCTAGTTAAGTACAAAACTCAAGAAACCACAATGGAGAGTGAGTTAATAAGAAACAAATGTTTTCAAGTGAATACACAACTTAATAAGTTATTTTATTAATTCCTAAATACAGATTCTAGAAGCACATTTAGAGTAAGTAAAACAATAGTAAAATAGGTTTGCCAAATACTTAGATAACATAATCAAGTTCATAAAATAAAGCAAATTTTAGAGTTAAATGAAAAAAGAAAACCTTATAGGATCACTTCGTTGTCTGTCTGTCGGTCTGTCAAGACCCTGTAACTAGTTACTGACAGTTGAACTGACTGTCATATTTTACATGAGATAAACATTGAGCATCCAATATAAGACTGAATTTAATGCAGGTCTGTGTTGTGAGGGGTGAAGTTGAGGCTTAGGGGGAGGGGCGAGCAATTTATATTATAGTTATTTACTAAGCAATTCCGCTTAATAGACTACTAGGTTGTCACCTTATTGACACCCCACAGGGTCCAATAAATAAATTCAATTTGAGAGAACATAATGATATTATAATCTGTCAATATAGAATTCAATCTGAAATGTAGGTACATACTGTAATTGATTACAATTGCTAAGCATAAGTTCTATTTAATATAAGACAACAATTATTGTAAATGTAGCAACCGGAACTTACCTTTGTAAATCTGTGGTGGATATTTATTAGACCTGTCGGATCTTCGAGGTTGAATCCAATATCACAATTTTTTCAGTTTAGGGTCCTTTTAACACAAGATAATTAAATAAATCAAAGGTTCATATTTTTCAGATCAATACACAAAACACACATCCAAATTGATCCAACGATCAAAAGTAGGACAACAGATTGTAACTCTTTCGATTCGGATGACATTGACATCTATCTAACGTGCACGGACCTCAGAGGAAGAGAGGGAGCGTTTCATTTTGTTTGTTTAAGGCTTGTGTCTCCTATCTCGATTGTATAATAAGGCTTAAACATTTCTCGTGCAACTAACAAGTCTACCACCCATTGAGATAGGAAACCAACCTACGGTTATTACTTTAGCTACAAAATCCTTGAACAAACTAGAACTAATAGAACTGGCATACGAACAGATATAAATAAAATATTCAATAAATTTTAAAATCTTTTGACAACATAATTTTTAATCTATAAGTCGTCTGATAAGGCTTTTCACCTACTACTTAAAACTACTTTGGATGTAAAGGCGAAATTCAAGTTATTCGAGAGACACCGTGATTTTCGTTTCATTTTCCGCCACAATTCGTGCGTGGCTCCTATGTTTATTATTATTTTGGATTGGCAAACCTGTCAAAGGTCAAACTATTGCACCTGAATGTTAAGTGACGACGTGGTCAACGATGGAGTACTTTTGGATAATGGACAATCTGGTTGACGCGGTGGGAAATTGTCTGTTGACCGCACCGTGAGAAAGTGTTTGCCTTTTACGCTATGGGTCATAATGGGTCCAGGGTTTGATCAACGGCAGGCAGGAAAATTGCGGTACTATTTTCATGGACTTCATACTTGGAACAGGCGGAAGTCATGAAATTATAATAAACTAGAAAACTAGGTAGCATTGTACATGTTTTGCTTATAAAAACAAGTATGTTTTTACAAAACATGTACAATGCTACCTAGTCTTATTACCAGTAGGTAGTAAGACTAGGTAGCATGGGAAATAAACGATTGGGACTTAGCGACTAAAGTGTGGAGCCAGCATAAATGTTTAAAGTTTCCTTCTACAGTCTAAACACCTTACAGTTGTATTGATTGCGTACTCTTTGGCCGGCTGCAGCGCCCTTCTTCATTCTGCTGTCAACAAATTGTCATTGTAAATAGGGATACCAGAAGTGATTATGATACCTATAGTTAAGAACTGAAGAACTTAATCATAAAACATCACTACACATTATTGTAAAACTGTGTTGCTTATTGAATAAAAAAATATATTTATGATTTCCTTTTACCATAAATACACAAAATAAAATTTAAAGAATAAGAGATAATTAGAATTTACCCAAAGTGTACTCAATCCTACTTTTATATTGCTTATATTCATCATATTAGTACAAACAATTGGATTATTAGATCTTCACTGTATAAAGTTTTAGTTAAATTTTAGGAAATATAAACTTTTGACCCTTAGTTCGAATATTTCAACATATTCGTAACAATTAAATTTACTTTTGATATAGTATATAATATGGTCTTAAGCACTTGAATTACTTATAAGCTCGATGCCTTGTAGGCAACTTGAGTCTTTGATATACAGATGTTTATAATTTTTGTTTAGTTTAAGCAAGTCACAGTGAAAGTCAAGTAAAAGAGTCAAGGTCCAGTCATAGTCAAGTCATGGCCTACATTGGAGTAAAGGCGAAAATTACGTTTTTCAACTTTGAATGATTTGCCTACACTTATTCACATTTACATTAACGTTTAATAATCAAACATTATTACACATTAACACTCGAAGAATCATAGACTTAGGAAAATTATTCAAAATCAAAACCAACAACGCCATTTTTTCACTTTCGCGGCAAAAAACCCGACTCTAGATGTTAATTACTATTATCTTATTAGATTATTTTGGGAAATTAAAATTTATGCTATTGCAATACTAAGTTGCGTTCAGAAGTAAAAGTAAAATAAGTTTTGTTGAAAAATATAATAGTTGGGTGTCGTTGATTGAGAATTATTTCAGATATACTTGAATGGACAGATTGATAAACTATTAATTTTTTATCACCTTATCATTATTTTTTTACCATCACGAGTATTTCTTTCATCGAAATAACCGAAACTTAAAATTTAAGAAATTTCACATTATTTAGTTTTGAACGTACTATTTTTTTTGTCTCTTTCTCACTCTACGTCATTTTCTCCCGTTCGATGTGAGGTGTCACAGAATCATTCGCGATAATTTATCTAAAATAATTAGATCTACAAATGTTTAGGGAGTTTCTATATTTCGTTAATAATGTGCTTCTTCACTAATGTAATGCTAGTGAAGTTTGGTTGTGTGGAGTATATTTAATCATCAAGTTTTTTTTGTTTTACTAGTTCATCATGAACTGTCACCAAGTACTAAGTGGTGCCTGTAATTCAGGAGATCAATGTTTTGCTGTTGGTTCCGTGGAGGGAATACCTTTTACAGTGAGTATGACGGTCAAGGACTGTGTCGCAGCTGTACATATATGTGTCTCGTGACAAAGGTGTTCAGTGCCTGAAGTACCAATTGAGGACTAATTCCCCCCAACAGGAAAATCCAATTTGGTTTTGAAATACCTAAAATCATTTTAATTTGGACAATACACAGTGTTATCTCCACTGTTTGTCTATGGATTTAACCTCATACCATTGCATTAGTTACACTAGTTTAGATACACAACTGTGTTTCCTTGAGAGCTAATTTGCATCATTCATTTATAGTTATTTAAATAGGCACCTAACATGTAGCATAGGTAGATGTTGTTTGCTCCACAATTGCTGGTTGAGACTTCACTATCATTGAAATTTGTTTATTTCTCTTAGCTTACTAATTGACTACTCATGTTTGTACTATGTTATGTGGTGAGTGTTGAGATGAGTCTAAATCATAAATTAAAATTCTATTAGTTTATTTTTCATTTTGGTACATGGTACACTTATGAGTGTCAAAAAATATAACATCAACCAATTAAAATAATGTTTAACACAAAATATTTTACAAAAGAATATTGTTAGATACTTGAAAAGTAAAATAATTAACAATATTTAATTATGTTTATCTAAGTTCCAATTAATATAAAGTTATTAACCTATGTTCCAATTCTACTTTAGTGCACTGTTCATTTTGTCATCCTGTAAAAAGTAAAGTAGTCTATTTTGAATTGATAACAATAACCTTAATATTAAATTTACACAAACGGCATCTGAAATTACCCATACATTGTTCATACATTAACTAACTGAAAGCTATAGTGGTCCTATACAGATAAAAAAAGGCTTACACATATTTAAATCAAATCACAATAAAATATTTTATACTAGCCGTGCCTATTTGCCGTGCATATTTTCAAGCTAAAAAGTAGCCTATGTGTTAATCCTAGGTATAAGCGATGTACATTCCAAATTTCATCCAAATGTGTTCAGCTGTTAAAGTGTGAAGAGGGAACAAACATACTTACACTCAAACTTTGGGATTTACAATATTAGTAGGATTCTATGAGTCCTTATCACTTCATCACAATTGAGATTGATTATTTTACCTGTTCTAATAAGACATCTACATTGTATTTAAAACGTCAACCTGTCTTATACAAGTCTTTGAACTTAGTGTGGGGCTGTGAGTGTGAATGCATTTGTTTTGTTTGTTTGTCAACATTTAGTACATCAAATCTGATCAAAGTTCCTAAGATAAAGCGGTGAAGTCAGTTTTTTTAAAGCATTGCTTTCGTTTAATTATTAATATAAAAAAATTATACAAAAAATATATGTTCTCAAAAAACAATGGTGGTACAAACAAGTAGTTTCATAAAAAGTAGTACTTAAAACTAGGACAGTAAATACCTTCGTAAACGTCTGTCCCCAACACTAAGTCTCATTAGAGCCTATATTTTTGGGTTTCCTATATTGATTAGTTACCCTCTCTGGTCTTCTCCATATTCTTACGAGTTACATTGCATGAAATATTATGATATGTGTGTAGTGTGCACCTTTTAAAACAAATTTTATTTATTGATATAACTTAATTTATCTGTATCATAATTCCTTTTGATTGGTTATATAATCATTCTAATGTATATAATATAAATGATAATAGAAAATATTATGTCAATGGAACAAAAAGCAGAAAGTAAACAAATATGCATAGTTAAGAACACAGTTTTTTTTTCGAATTATTATTGTATATTCATAGGCATGCATTGATGAATAGTTAGTAAGTATATTTTTTTTTTTTATTTGTGACAGGCTAGTGTTTGACCACTATCTCACCTGATAGTAAGTGACAATGTGATCGAAGCTGGTAAACACACTAGACCTGGAATACGCAGGCTCTCAAGGATAACTGCCGGAACACCGTATTTGGCTTGGCGGCAGACTTTCAACTTGATGATGGTAAGCTACTTTGGTAGCAAGCCAGGCGAGCAACTCACAAAATGCTCTACCACCTCTCAAATGTCAACTGATTAGCACCACCCGGGGACCACGTGTAGGGAGTCAGACTTAAGGGGTATCCTCCTACGGACATGGGTGACTCAGCCCCCAAAAATATATAAATATATAATATAATAGTATATTATATTAAGTAAGTAAATAGTAAATATTAAATTGATTGTTTAGTAATAGTAGCTCCTATCATGTTTATTAGAATAGGGAATATGCATTAGATTTAAATATAGGTTAAGTATTTATATTTTTTAAATCTTTGTGGCTACATAATTACACCTAATTACCCTAAACATTTTTGTTTTATTTAAATGCTTTTTAATTAGGAATTTTAATGAATAAAAAGTAATAAAAATGTATGGGAAACTCAAAATAGCAAAATTCATGCTATTGATTATTGCTCTTTAGAATGTATACTACCTAATTGCATTCTTTCCCAAGGGACATTGCACTTCTGGTTCCAGGTGATTGTGTGTTTATGATTTAAATACTTCCAGCAACCACGCTACAAGTCTTTAAACTCAGTGAGGGGCTGTCCTTGTAAATGGGTTTGTTTAAAAAATATCAAAATATCTGTAAAAAAAAATTATTGGATGCCAAATACAATCACCATCAGCATAAACTGAAATCAATGAATGAGGATCTATAAATGTATGATAAATCAAAATAGCCTTGGATTATGTAACATCACTCAAATAACTTGTTATGGATGAGGTTCATTAGTATTCACACATCCATGTATGGCATCATAATATTTTAATACACATATTTGGCCTTACCAGATCAATGACAGTACGACTTTGGATGGAACTATTACAGGAACTATTACATTAATTATCATAACCTAAATAAATCTATAGTATACAGTCGCCAGAAAGTGCTTGAGCAGTTTGCGTCCATGCATCCTTGTTAATGTTGTCATTAGTTTGACGACCCAGTTGGCGGAGTGGACAGGTGTCCGCCCTCTGCGCCGTGGGTCCTGGGTTCGATTCCCGGCAGGAGCACAAATTCCTTCCCAAGGGATATTTGTGCTTCTGATTCTGGGTGTAATGTGTGTGTGATGTGAATGTTTCTGGCACCCACAATACAAGTCTTTGAACTTAGTGTGGGGCTGTGAGTGTGAATTCGTTTGTTTGTTGTTTTATAATAAGCTTTCTTAATCAATGGCCGTTTTATCACCGATTTAATATTCTCAGCGGTAATTCAGTTACAATATGAATTTTGTTGTTAAATCTAAACCCTTTTGCCATAAAAGATTGATTGATTTTGCTTAATGTAAATGCACATATTCACAGCATTCACACACAATGCAGAAATAATAAACAATGTGATATACTAAAAAATGTGATGAGTTGATTCTTCCTATGTTCGAATAAGAATTGGCATGAGTTTTATTTGATTTTGTTTATATAGCATTAGCCATGCTAGGCAGAACTTTATTGATAAATTTAGAAAGGAAAAATTATTGCTTGAGGCGGGGACCCCAAGCGATAATTTTATCAATATGAGTTTTTGTGTCCGGCCGCCTGCCTGTCCTTGGGAAAGCTTGTACGGAGTCGAAAGATCTTTATTTGTTGATCTGCATCATGTCTTTATCCCCATCATGCATGCCGGTCCAAAATTGTATCTGTAGGTAGTTTAGTTTATCCCTATCCTTAGGTTAGGAACGAAGATCCAACTTAATATCTTTAACCAAATAAAATGTTATAAATCTATCCATTGACGATACAACATCCTCAAACAAACTACTTATCATAATCACAAAAGTATGGACCTTTATAAACAACCCGCCCCTTCAGTTATAAATTAATTAATTGTTGCTTGCCTATCTAGTATAAAAAAAAAGAGTAATTAAACTACTAAAAACATAAGCGCTTTCACACTCACAGCCCTACACTAAATTCGATGACTTGTGTCCAGGGTGCGGGAAACATTCACATTTCACATCACAATCAAACTCGAAACCAAAAACAAACTTGGGGAGAAAACTTGAGTTCCGGCCGGGAAACGAACCTGATACCACTGGCAAGAAGGCGGACGCGCTCCCGACTAAGACAGTTCTATAATACTTTATAAGTTACTAGCCGTGCCCCGCGGCTTCGCCCGCTATTATCAAGTTAAAAAGTAGCCTATGTGTTAATCCTAGGTATAAGCTTCATTTCAAATTTCATCCAAATCCGTTCAGCCGTTAAAGCGTGAAGAGGGAACAAACATACTTACACACTTACACACAAACTTTGGGATTTATAATATTAGTAGGATAAGTAAAAAAATAATTTAAAGTTAAGTTAAGTTTTTTTAAGTTAAGTTTTTTTTTTATCTCGGGACTTAAACACGCTAAAAACTATTCTTATTCAGCTCGACGTTTCGTCCAAGTTGCATTAGCCGAGAAGACTTCTCGTATATACGTTTTTGTGTTCCACAGGCGTACGCAGCAGGATGTAACATAGTGATCCTAGCATCCAACTTCGACCGGGTGCAGATAATTCCTGGAGCCATCCACGGCTACGTCCGCATCGGGTCTCTCGACTGCAGTACTGATACAGGGAAGATCGCTGCTGCTTACGGTGCTGAAGTGTGCATATTTGAACCAACGCCTTTGATTCATACGGCTAACACCACTCACGTGAGTAGACTTTACATAGAATATCATTGTTATTTATATTACTGTAGGTATACTGTAGGTAGATCACACGTCGAGTTATGGTTACGACCGTAACCGATATCTTGATTGCCTTTCTGATACAGTGAATGTTACTTCTTTATATCATAACGTTCTCCTGACATCTTATTGGGTTAGGGGTGAATTCGTCTCTATACAAAATGAAAAAAAATATACAAATAAATGATATAAATATGTAGTAAATTTTTATATGGGACCAACTTGACACTATACCCTTTCAAACAAAAAATCAGATCAGATAAAAAGTCGGTCTAGCCGTCTTCGACTAATCGAGTAATACATAAACAAAATATTGTGGCAAATTGAGAACCTCATCCTATTTTTTGAAGTCGGTAAAAAAAATTAGACCTTGTTTACCGGATTTTTTAAGTATTGGAGTAATTGGCCCCTATATCAATGTAAGGATCGAATGCACAAAACCCAAGGAAAATAAATATTACTGTCGATAATACGTAACAAGTGAATTGTGAAAAAACAAATGAAAGGTGCCTTTTCTTAGAACGAATTATACCTAAGTGTATATATATTACGTACATACCTACTTATTCTGTTACAAATACAATAAGACAATGAAACTCACTATACATATGATGCACGTTGACAAACCTATTGATGCAGTGGGCAAGTTATTTTTATTTTTTATTCCAGATAGGCAAACTTTTGACCACCATCTCACCTGATGGTATGCGACGATGTGGTCGACGATGGAGCAAGCTTGCCTAGAAGACACCTATTCAGTCGCGACTTGAAGACTCCCATATTGTACTCATCAGGAAAAACCGACTTAGGCAAGGAGCTCCATTCTTTTGCAGTTCGCACAATGAATGTGGAAGCAAAACGCTTCGTCCGCATTTGTGGAATCTCTATCATATAGCGGTGTCGCTTAGCAGTTTGCCTGATAGTTCGATGATGGAACGTATAGAACTAGATCGTGTAGTATAAAAATCAGCTGTTTTGTTTTTCTAAAACCTCAAAGAACAAGCACACAAACAGCGTCAGATCTGAATTCTATAGATATACATGCCTGCATAACACGTGATATGTATGTAAATGTACAGATGGATGATTTGTTTTAATGACTCTTACTACGTATTGTCAGAGCAAATTACTGCACTATTTATCTGCAAACAGTCGTGAAGTGACGTGTCTGGCATTTACTACGATATACATGTCTGGTTTATTCACGTTTAGATCGATTTTGTTTTATGAACCGTTTATTTTTCATTAGCTAACTAGACGAGGATGGCAGTGTCTGAATGATCAAACGAGATATGCCTTACTGTAGTGATATGCGCATTGCGCATATTGCAAAACCAAGTAGATTTTATCCAGTTTAAACTAGGCCTCTCAATGAAAACGAACACGCTTTGTTTTGATTTCTATTGAAACAAATTTGCGAGAAATGTGTGATTTTGGTTTTAACTAGACCTATTGCTCTAAAAATATGTTTCTTCTTTTTTTTTATTTGAGAAACGAGAGATGGCCAGAAAGATTAAAAGATGTCTGTATCAACAATTTTCAGTGTCATCCTCATCCTGTCTACTTTTTACCCTTTTAACTACCGAATGGTGCAGTTGGGTTCGATTCCCGGTGGGAACACACATTTTCTCCAAAGGAAACTTGTGTTTTTGGTTCTGGGTGTGCTTATTTGTGTACTATGAATGTTTCCCACGACACAATTCATCGAACTTTGTGTAGGGCTGGAAGTGTTAAAGCGTGTACGTTTATAAAGAACATAAACGTAAACGCTTTAACACTCCCAGCTTACGTACTCCCAACTTTATGTATATTTCAATCTAGTCTGGGTTCATTTTCAAATTTCGATAAATAAAAGTGGCTAATTTATACGTTCACCTTCTAAGCAGGGGTATCGGGTTCGATTCCCGGCGGGAACACAAGTTTTCTCTCCAAAGAAAATTTGTGTTTCTGGTTCTGGTTGTGATTGTGTGTTTGATGTGAATGTTTCCGGCACCCACGACACAAGTCATTGAACTTAGTGTGGGGCTGTGAGTGTGAAAGCGTGTTTAATTTTTAATAAAAGCGATTATATTGCATAATACTTCACAGATCGTCTATAGATTACATCGAAGCTTTGAATGTCACCATTAATTTGAACGCACCTCGAAATAAAATAAATGTAAATAATTGCTATTCGATGAAATTGAACAGACACTCCCAGAAATAAATCTCAGCCATTCATTGCGATTTACCACCAAGACAAACGTGGTCTGGCTATCCCTTGGGTTTATTTGAAAGTCCAAGTAATTCCTCCTAGTCCTTTGTAGTTTTTTTTATAACTGTATAAGCAAACGTTACACTGACCGTTGGTTTGGTTGGGTGAATGTTCGCCTTCTAAGCAGGGGTATAATAATAATAATAATAGTTTATTCACAAAAACATCGGTACTTCTATCTACAGACATATAGTAGGTATGATCAAGTAAAATTATTGTTGCATATGTACCTAATGCTGAAATACAGTAAAAAAGAATCTATTCATTATAGGAAAGGTGAAGCTGCTTGAACTGCAATTACTGTCTGGTTAACACTGACCTCATACTAGGATTCCCTGTGTTATGATTATGAGGACCAGTTTCTCCCGTTTGTGCTAGTTTTGACCTGATAACACATGTATCGGTATCGATTCCCGACGGGAACACAAGTTTTCTCCCCAAAGAAAAATAGTGTTTCTGGTTTTGTTTGTGATTGTGTGTGTGATGTGAATGTTTCCGGCACCCACGACACAAGTCAACGATCTTAGTGTGAGGCTGTGAGTGTGAAAGCGTTTATGTTTATGTTTGACTACAATTACACCTTAGGGAAAGTGACGATGTAGTCTAGTGTTGCACCACCTTAGACTTGCTTAGTAGTAAATACCTATTCACTTATAATGATGCTGTGTTTTCACAATGCTTTTGCAAAAACAAACAAATACTTATCACTGAGAAATACTTTATTACCCGTCTGCGCGACGCAAAGGAGTGTAATGTGTTTATCACCCAATGTATGTTTGTTCCCTTGTGGCACTATAGAGACCAAACGCTTGGGCAGATTTTTATGATTTGTGTTCAATTTGCGAGTGTCACTAACGACATGACATTAATCCCGAACGCCAGAAGCCTTAATGTGAAAATTAAATAATAAATATTCGACGAACTGTATAAGTGGGGTATCATTGATTAGTTCTTTGAAAATCCTCTTATTAGGTTACAATTAACATTTTTCATTTCGAATGACCGTTTAGGAGATCAATAACTTATTATTATATCAATATTTGTTTTCTAATTATAATACGAAAATAAGCAAGCACATTATACAACTCAAATAAAAAAAATATTGTCACGATAAGTACTTATTTTTTTGAGTTTGCAAAAGTATAGGGAAAATACAGCATTATTGTAAAAGTTTGTACTTTAAAAGAAACGCAAGGGATGACCAGCCTGTTTTTTAAAACAGTCTTTAAATATCAACCCTATATTTGTCACTAGCCGTGTCACGCGGCTTCGCCCGCTACTATAAAGTTAAAAAGTACCCTATGTGTTAATCCTAGGTATAAGCTATGTACATTCTAAATTTCATCCAAATCCGTTCAGCCGTCAAAGCGTGAAGAGGGAACAAACATATTTATTATTTACACACTTACACACAACCTTTCGGATTTATAATATAAATAGGAAGTGGGATTGTAAATGCTGAAGATCATATGTTACTAAAATGATATCCTACTATATGTATAATATTATAAATCCGAAAGTTTGTGTGTAAGTATGGTTGTTCCATATTCACGCTTTAACGGCTGAACGGATTTGGGTGAAATTTGGAATGCAGCTTATACCTAGGATTAACACAGGCTTTTTGATTTGCTAATAATAGCGGGCGAAGCCGCGGGGCACGGCTAGTACATCATATAACACGATATTATTCGCTTATTAAATGCAGCACATTAGACTTACAAGCGTACTCAATACGCATGAAGATTTACGACTCTTACTTTCTGAAAAAAGTTGAACAAATTCTTTTACAGCGCAAGAATTTACTTTTCGACAATCACGCAAACTCGACTTTGACGATCATAACAATGCTGAATTAATGAGGCAGTCGTTATAAATCTTTAGAGATTTTGTTCGTATTTACACTTATTAGCCGAAGATGGATTTATTTTATTGTTGAGTATATTTCAATAAGCTTTATAGAAAATTTCCTTCATTTGTATCAGACGCTTAGTACATACATTCATTCAAAACCACGTGCTTTTATGATGTTGATAATGGTAGAGATCTCTTGAAATTAAAGCTCTGTCACCGTTTTCATATGAACGTTTTCACAGCCCCGCACTTTGAATGCTTGTATCGCTGATGCCGGAAAAATCTTATATCACTCAGGATAAACATTATAATATTGCCCTACTTGGTACTTAGGCATATATAACTTTCTAATTCATTTGTATAATTATGTATATTTTCAACTATAAGCAGAACTACATACTCGTACCATAAATCTGATTAGATAGGTCTGGCTTGCTGCTGCGAGCGTTTAAAATGCTCTAGTTATATTCTGATTGATCGACACATGTGTCAAACAATATCATAATGAACGCACATCTTTAAATTCAAGAAATGTGTAAACATCTAAATAAATAATCGTAATGACCAGTTCCAAGCGACAGTATCGATCGACGGAATGGAACAAATTGTTAGCGTTGTCAAGGTCTTGTTGGTGTTTTTGTGGATTTAGGGGAAATATCGTCACGTCAATCTAATAATAAAGACGAATTTATAAGGCCAAGAAAGCTTGCTCTACTTTCAAAGTACGTCCATACTGAGTCGCAGGCACGTCCTATTGCCAATACCGTCCTTTGGCCGATCGTTACGCTTACGCAATGTTCTTTGAACTTCCAGCTACAAATCCAGCACGTGACTTAAATTTTCCGATGCCATGCAATTTCGCTGTTTATGACGCTACTTGCACAGATTGAATAGCAGTGCTGAGTGATCAGATTCATTATTCAATTGAACGAGTCACATGGTTGCAGGGTCTGGAGTACAGATGGGTGCAAACGGGGAAGCTGACAGCGGACGGGCCTATCACCGCTCTGTCATGGAATCTCGAGGGCACGCGGCTCCTTACCGGTGGGAAGATCTTGCAGCTGTGGCACCAGGCCTCTTTGTACCAGGATGACAGTCAACGTAAGAGCTACACTTAGTTGCATATGATTAATTTTGAGCAATTTTCCGTTCGGTTTTGTTCTAGATATTTCAAGTCTTATCAAAAATTGGTCCTTAACCAACGCGTGTTGAACTCGTCGTAGATTTCTAAAATTGTTACCCGACTGCGCGACGCAAAGGTAATGTGTTTATCAGTCTATGAATGTATGTATGTTCCTTTGTGACTCTCCAGAGACCAAACGCGTGGGCAATTTGATGATCCTAACATCAATCGACTTGTCTTATTCTTGCGAGAATCATTAAAGATATGACAGTAATTAAAATCCAATATGGCGACAACCAGACGTCATATTGCGTATAATAAAAAAAAAGAAGTCGACGAACAGTGTCAAGTGGGTTATTTTGAATAGGTACAATATAAATCATCTTTAGGTTTCTTTTACAATTTTTAATTTCAAATTACCATTTAGAATCTATAAGGATTAAAAGTTGGTAACAAACCATTCTCACTTAAATTTTCAATACTAATAATAGAGATGTAATAAAGTCCTTTTACAATCGCATAGAAAAAGTGTATAATAAAAATGTGAGATCACTTTTCACGCAGTGGTTTTTTGAATGTTTAATATATTGACTTGTCTTCTTAACCTCATATGTGCTAATCCACTGTAAAATTAAATGTTTATTTGCAACAAACAAAATGATTACGGGATTAGGTCAGAAAGATAATTTCTTTGCATTGGATTTGGTGCGTATTTAACGGTACAGTAGCAGGTGTTATCTGTAGGCGAACCCATGACGTCTTATCAGTAAATCACGTTAGATATCACTTTTAGGGCAATGTCATAAATCATCACACATTACCAACATATTTGTTGAATCTTACGAATAACAAAGTAAAAAATATCACAATACAATTGGTTAATAACTGTCTACACGCTATGAACTGTTAGGTAGCTAAATAGTCCTAGTGGTAGTAAGTACTACGAGCTCTATTTGGCAATTGGTTCTGGGTGTGATTGTGTGTGTGATGTATATGTTTCCGGCAGCGAAGGGCACACACAATTCTGGGCTGTACTTTATTGTGATTGTGAATGCGTTTATTCGTTCGTTTAACTTTACTATGGCTTTCTTAGACAGTTTAGTGGTTTATCAGGTTTTCATAAAAATGAGTTTTTGTAATTGTTAGACCGGAAACAACATTATTTGGTAGGATCAACTTGTTGTTTACATAATGGCTGTGGACTATCAGTGATAATCACTTAATTATCTTAAACCTACTATGGATAGATAAGTGCCGAAAATAAAGCGGTCTCATATTATATGACTTTGTGGAGATAAAATTATATTTACTCGTATCGTTTAATTACACAAACATTGCTTTTCAGTCTTTTCCAGCTGTTCTAAAAGTTGACTTCTAACAGCCCGCTCTGAGGCTACAATAAAGATAAGATAATAAGAGAATAAGATTTGTTCTAGTTCAAAACGTTCTCAACTCAAATGTATCAAGAAAATAAACATAAACGGTTTCACACTCACAGTTCCACACAAAGTTGGACGACTTGTGTCGTGGGTGCCGGTAACACATCATCCACACAATCACAAACCAGAAACACAAATTTCCCTTGGGGAGTAAACTTGTGTTCCCACCAATTGAATCCGATACCCGCTGCTTAGAAGGCAAACGTGAACCCAACTAAGTCAGCTTGCAGTTCATCAGAACCAAGAGTAAGAGTATAAAAATAGAATATACCTTTTGTAGGATAAATAAATACCTTTAGTTAATAGGCAAGCTGCCAATTAAAAGCCAATAACGATTTAACAAAATTATGATTTCCTCTCAGTCTGGCGTTTAAACAGCATCAGTTTATAGTAATCATTTGAGATCGATGAATGGAATATGCTGAAAACCAACCCTGCACAAACCCTTAGTTTGTGCAGTCTTAGCGCTGAACATATTCCAATCGCCAAATATTTCTTGCATGTATTTTGTTTTGTGAACCATAATTATGATTGTTTTAAATATTTGGCAATAAAATAATTTATATTTCTATTTCTTAGTAGGTACACTTACTAATTCTACTAGGTTTTTCACCGACAGCAAGACGCAAAGGCGGGTAATGTGTTTATCTGCTCATGTATGTTTTTTCCTTTGTGGCTTTGTATAGACCAAACGCATATGGATTTGATGATTGCTTGGCGCCAGGCGCCATATTGTGAAAATTAAAGGAATTCACAGAAATGTAACAAGGGGGTATCATAAAATAGGTATTTTAAAAATAACCTTTAGGTTTGTTTTACTATTGTCATTTAGGATCTATGATGATTTAAAGTTTGCTAGCAACCAATCTCACTTAAATTAAAAAAATATATAATAAGGCTATGATTATACAATAATATATAGCTGAATCTCTCAAACTTTGCAAGTATTCAAAACTTGACAAAGGTTTTATATTTGTGCCGTTTGGGTTTGAGACGCCCAGGCCCATGGGGACCGGGTGCATTAGAAATTTTCAAAGATTTGTTTAAGAAACTGATTGATTCGGCACATGACCAAAATGCTGGGTTGTATTTGGGGCTGAGGATAAGCCTTGCTATACAGAGTAGTAATGCAGCAAGCATTTTAGGAACTTTGCTGAACATTAAAGATCGATCGTGATCTTGATTTTGAGTGACCAATAATAGGAAAAACTGAAGAATAAATGAAAAGTAGATTTACTTTTTTTGCGGATTTTTAGTATCCATATAGAATTGTTTCATACATTTTCAATCCTTTTAAACCTGTCTATTGAAATGTGATAAAGACAATAATGATAACCTTCCATTGTCCTTTAAGTTTCCGTGAAATGTTGGTCCTGCTGGTGTTTGTGTTATTTATTCTATCATATATATATTTACACTCAAAACTCAAATCATTGGCCTGTATCTCCAAGATTGATCGCATGTCATGAATTTGTTTACTTAGATTACGATAATGATTCCAACTTGGGAACTTTTTAAGTACTTAATAAATTTACTGGTCAAGTATATAATATTGGTGTATATTAGTATTATCTATGTACTAGCTACGCCCCGCGGTATTACCCGCGTAAGTCCCGGACCTGCGGGAATTCCGGGATAAAAAGTAACCTATGTCTTTATCCAGGATGTCAGCTACAATCTATACCAAATTTCATCAAAATTTGTCCAGCTGTTTGAGCGTGAAGAAGTAACAAATATACAAACACACTCACAAACTTTCGCCTATATAATGTCGGTGTAATTAGTGTGAATAGTGATGTAGAATATAATCAAACGAAATGTGGACGCCTCTCCACTAAAAAAAAAATCATACTATTGACACTCGATTGTTTGACAAATTTGGTGGACCCCTCCACCAAATGCGTTCACATTTAATATGGTTCTACTATACTATTATATATATATATATATTATTATTATATTATATATATTTTTATAAACTAAGATTAGCCTTCGACAAAGAAGTAATCCTGAGACTATGACTCATTATTCCGATCAGATTACATAAATTAAATGCTTCTGTCCTGTAATTATCGTCAATTACAACAATGAATCGTTATTATTGTTTCAGCGAGTTCCGGCGTGACGTTCCAAATAGGTGGGGATCGGGATGACAAACCAAAGCAACCGGAAGAGGAAGAGCCTGTAAGTTATTGATATATTTTATACTAGCCATGCCTAGGGCTGCCATCACCTAATTTTCTGATACCAGACAAAAACTTAAAAGACCCCGGATATTTGGATGAAATTCACTTTTTTTCCCGGACACTACTTATAGCAAAGGTATTTTAACTACATTAAAATTCAATTTCCGAGGTATTGAGTTACAAAAATAATTAGGAACACTTGTTTTTATTATAAAAAATATATATATTATTATAATTTTGTTTCTATAAAAAACTACATACTATATTATATTGAGAAATTATAAGTCGTTATAAATTAAAATTAAGAAACAAGTTTTAATTTTCACGAGATCTATTTCTGTTTACATATTTTGATAATTTTCTGACCTTTTGAATTTTTTTTATAAAATGTCTTCCTTATTATACAGAAATTAGCAAAAGTCGGAGCAACTCAGGTCCAAAATTCAAAATCGTTTATGGACATGGGCCCCAAAGAGGCACTTATTAAAGTTAATGATTTTACTGCCAAATTCGCAAAATTACAGACATCTCGAGAAGAACCTGGCAAGAATTGGAGAGCGCATTTTTTAATTAATTGTTTTTAAACATAAAATCCTGTATTAGTGATTACAGGAATGATATTAACCTAGATATATCAATATTATGTAGTCGCCAGAACTTGAACAACGCGAGCGAATCCGTGGGGCTCAGCTAGTTATATGTATAAAGATATCTAGAGATTTAACTTTGACTACTTGTTCGGTAATGTTTTCATTTCCCAGAGACAAGGAAATCTGGTACAAGAGCCACCAATCTGAAATTGGTCACCTAATATACATACCTGCTCTCAATATACCAAGATTGTAGCGAACCGGGAAGGGCGAAACATGCATGTTTTAGATAAGATAACAGATAAAATATCTCCGCTGATAGCAATGTGGTGTTTATCTAACAAATTATATTCACTCGCAGACTAATTACAGAGTCCGTTGAAGAAAACATGCCGAAAGGAGAATTTTGATGCTTGTAATTTGAGAGTTATTTATAATTATTGTAAGTTACTTGAGCATAGGTAAAGTGAATCGAAAATTCATTTTTTCCTTATGTATTTATGTATATTTAAATCAATTGTTCTGCGTTAGTCTCGCAAAAACTCGAAATCGGCTCGACCGATTCGGCTATAATTGTCAGGGCAAGGTTTTCAGATATGTATTTTTTTTTAATCCACCTGTTATTGAACCCGGGTGAAGCCGGGGCTAAGCACTAGTAATAAATATAAATGTATAAAAAAATAAAATAATATATTGAGATATTCTGTTAATTAACCACACATTCATTACTAGCCGTGCCCCGCGGCTTCGCCCGCTATTATCAAGCTAAAAGGTAGCCTATGTGTTAATCCTAGGTATAAGCTATGTACATTCCAAATTTTATACAAATCCGTTCAGCCGTTAAAACGTGAAGAATGTTTGTTAAGACATAACACGGATTTCGGATTTATAATATTAGTAGGAAGGATGTAGCACTAGCTTTTACCCGCGAGGTTGCCCTCCTTATTCAAGATATAATTAGTAATCCCGAAGTCTCCTACACGATTTAGCAAAGCCTTTTGAATAAAACATTTCGTTAGAACTACTTTGACAAACGGCAAGATATAATCTGGTCTGAATTCATGAATACGTTCGTGGGTCTAAGCGCTATAGTTTATATTATCCGTCACCGAGACTATACCTATATGTAGAACGTGTTATCCATTATATTTATTAAAGTCCTCTATCGAAACGCGTTTGAAGTTCCACTAATTCCCTGTTGCCCGATGTTACCTCACTGAATTTGGTTATGATGAAGTCTAATTTATTCAATTGGATAACGAGCGTGCCTTCGCAACGTGTTAACAATTAATATCATGTGATTAGACGGACGTTGAAGAACTTATCTGCATTTATTGAACTAATAGATGTGCCCCGTAGTCACGTCCAAATTTATTAGTATAATTATCATACGCACCGATAAAAAATAGATCTCCATACCCGAGTCTGTGTCTCCGGAAGTCATTGTGTGTTTGTTAAGTAAATATTTCCGGCATCCACGATGCAAGTATTTGAACTTAGTGTGGGGCTGTGAGTGTGAATGCGTTTGTTTTTTTTTGTTTGTTTGTTAATATTATATTTATTCATTTGGCGGATTTTGTTCAGCGGTTCTAGTTAAATTCGCCAAAATTTTAAACGTCGAGGTATCTTAATTAATTCAACTATAGGGACATAATAACGAACTTAATTAATTTCAACTATAGAGACATAATTATTAAATACACCCATTAGATGAACAGCCTTTAGGTTTCGTAAGTGGCTGTATATATTAGCCTACACCTAGCCAGAGGGCGTCCTCGCAAACGTTTGCCGAGACGCGGTCTCGAACCTAGAACACGTCTACCCCAGAATAACGTTGATTTATTGTATTTCAGGGCTGGTTATGCGTGTGGCAATGTCAAACAGCGACGCCGGCGCACCATTTAGCATTTTCCCCTGACGGTGTCCTCTTCGCGACCTCTGGCGTCAACGATAGACTTGTCAAGATCTGGCATCAGAATAAAGGTGAGTTCTTGCATTTTACGAAGACAGGCTGAATTTTGAATAATGAATTATCATGTGAGACTGCAATACGGTTCTCTCTTGTTATGTCCAGTAAAATGATTGGCAATTCGCTCATACTGTCGGAACCAGTTCGGCAACCAGAACGGCTGTTCGGCTTGCAAGAAGTCGTACTCCGTACTACCTCGTTTTAGGGCAGAGTTTCAACTCTCCAGCAGGATCGATTGATTTATATTTAAAACACTAGAAATCAAACGATTTTCGCCATGAAAATCATTGATTTAAATCAAAATCGTTTTTTAATATAATACTTGGATTGGTTGATCTTTCATTACTGATCTTGGTAATGGTACAACAACGGATTATAAAGAAAATAGAAATCTCATCACTAACATCAAAAAATTTAACTATTGATATGTTTTACTTAGTTGGGGTAGTTGGGTGCGCGTTCGCCTTCTAAGCAGGGGTAGTAATGTTAGTCATCCATGACCGATTTCGGCTACGGCGTCTTTTTATCTGCTAAAACTACAATAGGATGTTTTTATGTGCTAGGGTAGCTTTTATGTGACTTATTTACCCTTTTTGCGGTAAATACTCGTGCACAGTGTGCACCTGTTAGGGCACCGTTAACGTAATTATATAGCACTAGCCGTGCCCCGCGGCTTTGCCCGCGTTAATTAAGTTAAAAAGTATGCTGTGTTTTTTCGGAACCTAAACTATCCACATTCAAAATTTCATCAAAATCGGTTTATTCGATACGGAGATAACAAACATTCACACACACACACACACATACACACATTTTCGCATTTATAATATTAGTAGAATTGATGAAGGCGGTCATATTTTTAGGTGGTCGTGTTTCTCATCCAGTTTCTTGAAATGCATAAACATTACGCTTCCCCACCTGACGCCAATTAGGTTGGTTTTCTGCTAGTAATTCTCAGCAAGAGGGCTCAATATTGCATTTTTGATGTGTCTTTTCTGAACGTCCTTGTATCTGAGGAACTGGTCACCGAAGATTATTAGTAAAAAAACATGATATTTATCAACCCTTCTTGTCTTGTGGTTCGCAAATGTACAAATATTTCTCTCCCTGACTATGGTTTCGTATACATTCTTCCGTGGTAATTTGTTTCAGTTTTATCCCAAACACAAGGCGAGCACTGCGCGCCTCAACTAAACTACACCTTCATCTACGTGGCACATCCTCGCGCCATCACCCATCTGTCATGGCGGAAAACCAGCAAGTACATGCCCAAGTGAGTACCTTACAACCATTTCTTCTTATCAAGTCAATCAGACAATTTATTCAATGATGCCTCACTTAAAACAATAAATATCCGGATGACCAAGTTTATAGCCTGTTGAATTTAATTGAATTTGTAGCCTCAGAAAGCTCCATCTAGTGTCGAGTAGAAACAGTTTTTTTTACATCGGTCATGGCGTAATAGATGGCGCTGATAGATTCTTAAACCCGGTTGTTCAAATCCAGTTTGGCAACCGATCATTTCTCGGCCTAGAACGTTGATAAATCGATTCCTTGGGCCGAAAAACCCCCAATCTGTAACTTTCATGAAAATCGTTGGAGTCGTTTCCGAGATCCTGATTACACACATATATATATATATATACAGATGTGCTCGTTTAAAGATATTAGATAAGGCATTTATACAAAAAGCACAAAGTAATTAATTAGTAGATATTGTTATACAATTTCAAGTGCTTTTGAAAAGGTTAGGGACTCGAGCAAATGCTGTTTTCTAGCCCTGGACATAGCCGTCGGTAATCCTATCTGATCGGCTACTTTTTATGCTTGATAGGCAACCTTTATCTCATTTGATGGAAAGCAACAATGCGGCCGAAGATGTAACATACAGTAACTAATAGCGGGACATAGTCCCTATAGTAAGAAGCATTAGTTACTTTTAAAAGTTAGTCGCTCTGTCTTTCTAGACCCTTCTACACCAACTAGATCGGTGTCATTTGACACTCAGCAATCATCATAGAAGAGTTTTATCAGACCATTGTACAGACGGAGCCACATCCGCTGCTCTTCAAGGATGACAATATTCTCCATCTTAAGAATAATAGGTTAAGATTGTAATGTCTACATATGGTACACATGTTAATATGAGTAATAGAAAATACAGCAAATAGTACAAACCAAAATACTAGTAAAGATTAAAGCACTTAACGCAGTTCGTCGACTTTTTTTTCACAATAATGGGGTATAGTGGACGCCATATTGAATTTTGATTTTATTACTGTTATATCTTTAGTGACACTTGCAAGATTAAGATAAATCGATTGACGTAAGATTCACAAAATCCACCAATGCGTTTATCCACATGATTACGTCACTCGAATTTTGGTAAAGTACTAGACAAACATAAATATGAAGGAGGTAATAATTTAGTCAATAAGTTGTTACTATGATATTAAAGTACTAGGCAACCATAAACTTGGAAGAGGTTAAATGGTTTTTTTCTTTACGTGACATAGCAACACATGCCGGTTATAGCTGGTTAAAAAAAGAGTCAGTTAAAGAATACACTTCAACACAAAATCAGCTCTACTTATTTCAGAACACATCTTTCTATTAGGCCGTAAACGTCTACCGTGAACTTTAAAATAAACACTTCAGGCAAGTCAGATATACGTTTTATTTACAATCATAGATCGTTGCGCAATAAACATCGAGTAAACATACACATCTGATTATTCACTTTCCGTGTATTTTTGTTAAGTGATTCCGACAAGAACTTTTAAACCTTTACGATTCGAACACATAGTTTAGGTAATAATCCCGGGACTTAATCGCGCTAAATACTAGTTTTATTTACTTCGACGTTTCGGTCTAGTTGCATTGGCCAATGTCTCCAGTAGACTGGAGAATGTAGGTGTCAGTGACAGAAAAAGCCGAGTATTGCCTCCAACACACCAAGTGCGGGTCACTTGGTAAATAATAATGAAACGCAAGCAAAGCTTGTCGCACTTTCAAACCGATTCTCGTGCAATTTTTTGAGATTGTTTTTTTTTTTTAAATGGCGGTGATCAGCTCACTGAGTCACTAGTTTTTTTTAAATACAAGTTGAATATTGATAGTGAATCCTTAGCACCTATAATAAGAGGAATCAGCTTATGGAACTGTTCAATTGATTTTAATATAATGCAAAAATCTCAAATTTTCAATGGTCGTTGTAAAGTTTCTTGTATAAGATCACTCAAAGAGTTTAGCTTTTTAACGCATTATTAGCTGTAAAGTTTTCTAAGGATATATTTGAACGTGGCATGCAGATAGAACTTGAGCTGCAAGCCCCATTCAAAAAGAATCGTTGGCGGGCACCGATTCGTCCGTTTCGAACTGAGACGTTTGAACGTTACAGGGGCAGCGTGGGAAACGTGCTAGTGACGTCATCAGTGGACAACATCTGCCGCGTGTGGGCCGAGACTTTACTGCCCGAGGACGAGTGGGGCGGCGGCTGCGTGACGTCACACTCGCGGTCGCCGCCGCGCCGCCAGCGCGCTACGCACCGACACAAGCACCGCTTCATGCAGCGCCTCAAGCACATGAAGTGAGTACGAGTAGTGTAGTGACGTCACTCTACTACCGGAGGGCGAGTGGTGACGTCATACTCGCGTCACGCATCGACACTAGCACCGCTTTATGCAGCGCCTCAAGCATATGAAGTGAGTACGAGTAGTGTGGTGACGTCACTCTACTACTGGAGGGCGAGTGGTGACGTCACTGTCGCGCCACGCACCGACACAAGCACCGCTTCATGCAGCGCCTCAAGCACATGAAGTGAGTACGAGCAGTGTAGTGACGTCACTCTACTACTGGAGGGCGAGTGATGACGTCACACTCGCGCCGCGCACCGACACAAGCACCGCTTCATGCAGCGCCTCAAGCACATGAAGTGAGTATGAGTAGTGGAGTGACGTCACTCTACTACTGGAGGGCGAGTGGTGACGTCACTGTCGCGCCACGCACCGACACAAGCACCGCTTCATGCAGCGCCTCAAGCACATGAAGTGAGTACGAGCAGTGTAGTGACGTCACTCTACTACTGGAGGGCGAGTGGTGACGTCACTGTCGCGCCACGCACCGACACAAGCACCGCTTCATGCAGCGCCTCAAGCACATGAAGTGAGTACGAGCAGTGTAGTGACGTCACTCTACTACTGGAGGGCGAGTGGTGACGTCACTGTCGCGCCACGCACCGACACAAGCACCGCTTCATGCAGCGCCTCAAGCACATGAAGTGAGTACGAGCAGTGTAGTGACGTCACTCTACTACTGGAGGGCGAGTGATGACGTCACACTCGCGCCGCGCACCGACACAAGCACCGCTTCATGCAGCGCCTCAAGCACATGAAGTGAGTACGAGTAGTGGAGTGACGTCACTTTTAAGCAACAGGTATCGAGACGGGTATCGGGTTCAAATCCCGGTGGATACACAAGTTTCCTCCCTAAGGGAAGTGCTGGTTGTGGGTGTGATGTGAATGTTTCCGGCCCCTACAACACAAGCCATCGAACTTAGTGTGGGGCTGTGCGTGTGAAAGCGTTTATATTATTCGTTTATAATACAAAATCGACAACGCCATTTTTTCAATTTCGCTGCATAACTCTTTAATTATACTTCATACTAATATTATAAATCCGAAAGTTTGTGTGTAAGTATGTTTGTTCCCTCTTCACGCTATAATGGCTGAATGGGATTTGGATGAAATTTGGAATGTACATAGCTTCATGGATTAACACGTAGGCTACTTTTAAACTTGATAAAACACGGCACGGCTTGTATTTTCATATTATCTTGTTCTTAGAGCAATTCTATGGTTTGCCTATATTTCCTAAAACAAAACTAAAACTATGTACAGCAAAGAACCAAGTTGCCTACAAGATCTCGAGCTTATAGGTAACTCAAGTGCTACTACACTACCAGTGGGTAGCTTTCCCATCATGTTCTTAGTAAACTTGACTTTCCAGAACATGTTTCCACATAAGAAGGAACGCTCAGTCGTCGAAGCAGCCCGGGGCGCCGATACCCACCCTCCCCTCTACTTACAGCGCACACGACTTCCACAACCCCTACCCCGCCACTTCTTATACAGGGGGTAAGTATTACACTCGGATGGATGGAATGGAGCGGCTTATCTTAAAACTTAGTAAAAGGCTATATGTTTTCTGACATAGTTTAGTTAACAAATCACTTTTAAAGTGCATTACAGACCGAAAATCATACTTAGTTTTTGAATATAATAATTGAAAACGTATGAAAAGAAAACCTAATTCTGGGACATGTCCCAGAATTAGTCGCTTAATAATTACTGTTTTTCATATTATATTTAATTATAAAATATGATAACAATTCTGGCCTGTCATATTTAGTACTTATTGGCAATCGAATCGACACAAATGACTTCAAATTGTAGTTAACATAAAATATTTTCCAAATACATATAATTATAAACACTTTCACATTCACAGCCCCACACTAAGTTCTAAGACTTGTGTAGTGGGAGCCGGAAACATTCACATCGCATACACAATCACAATCAGAACCAGAAACAGAAGTTTTCCATGGGGAGAAAATCTGTATTCCCGCTATGAATCGAAACCGGTACCCCTGCTAAGAAGGCGAACATTCACCCAACGAAGCCAACGGGCAGTATATATTACTCGTAAATACGTATTTCACGCATAGTAATTGAAGGATACTGTTGTTTATTAGATATTATAACTTGTTGTAATGTACAGATGTGTAAATAATACTAAATGAAAATTTAACAATTTTTATTTGTCTTAAATCAGTATTCCCTTCTCATAGCCGCGTGCCAGAAGAGATAAGAGTACTCGATAGAAAGAGAGGTGGATTTATGTTTATATGTTCAATATCGGCAGGATGCAAAGTGCGAGCTGAATTTATCTTAATTGCGTCGTAGCAAGAGTCGCTTTTATTTAAATGTATTTAAATTGAGAAGCTTCTGTACATGTACTGCCAATACGTTATAAATCACCAGTAAACCGCCTGACTAGCGGTTGTTCACTTTCCAAGTTATATGTTATTTTACAAGGATATAAATTACCGTATCATGCAAAATTGTTAATATTCTCTCCGCATGCCACGTTCATTTAAACCCTTGCACAACTAAAAATAATATATTTTCTCTATCCAGGTCTTCACTTCCACCTGGCGGCATCAATAAATGCAGAGACGGACATTCCGCTGGTCCCTTCGTTGGCCGGTGGCGGGCGGTTCATTTTACACTGGTTGCACAACAAAGAGATGTACTTCACCAGCCAAGCTGAAGCCATCCTACACGATCTTACCAAAAAGGTTGGTTAGATTTCAAACGTAGTTACTAAACCCGCCTTCTACTTGGGGGTTATGGTTTCGAATCCTTCGACGGGCTTATATAATACAACAACAGTGACGATAATATGTGAGTGAGTGCCGGTTTAAATAATAATAAAAAATATATTGTTTTAGGTATTAGATAAAGAAGAGACGGAGGAAGGCGGATCGGGATCAGAACACACACACCAGGAAGGAGAGAATGACCCCAGTAAGTAAAAACTTCTACAACGTATACAGCCCACGATACGTTTACACGTGTAATGTATTTTTTATATTCGTATTCATATTCATATTTATTTATATTCGATCCAAACACGGCAAAATGTGATGGTATTGGAAAATCGAGACTTAGCAGCGTACAGCATTTGTCTTTTTTCATTGAATAAAACGCAATGAATACGTAATCAGATCTTCTCATACATAGAAAGATAGATAAATACATTCTTTATTTGCACATCAAAAGAACTAGTAGAAGCACTTATAAAGAAATTTTAAACGACATAGGAGCACAAAAAAAGGTCTTAACGCTCAAAGCGATTTCTTCCAGACAGCCGTACTCATTACTCATTTAAATAAAAATAGAAAATTCTTTAGATCTTAAAAAACTAAAGTACAATGGGCGGACTTATCGCTAAAAGCGATCTCTTCCAGTCAACCTTTGGATGGAGAGAGAGAGTATTTTATATGGTAAGGTGGCGTAAAATATAATAATAGACATAAATAAAACTCACTTAGATATAAATTAATACATATAAACTTGCATATAATATACTTACACATAATTGTTAATATTACATAATATACCTACAAAAACCTACATAAACATAATTATTTTAAAAGAAGCATAGTTTTCATTTAACTCTAAGGTCGTCTAAGACAACTTTTTTTAATCCAAGATAGGCAAACTTTTGACCACCATCTCACCTGATGGTAAGCGATGATGTGGTCGTGTGTATACTATGTTCTATGCTGACGAATTTCCCCACACAATCCTAGTGTAACACAACGCTTAATAACCCGCGCAGATATTTTTAACTGATTCGAAACATCCCCCGTTATGATGTCTTACTCTCGCTCTTTGGTAGTGATGGAAGTGCGAGTAAGATAGCACGATAGCGGAAGTTTTATCAAACATCTCACTATCTGTGAGGTTTACCAAAACAATACTAAAAAACTAATAAACTAACATGTAAACTTTTGTTTGTTAGAGCGAAAAGCAGCACGAGGTAATTTGTAACATGTAACTTGAGCTGATTAAAAGTAATTAAAGCTTTAGTTGCGAGCGATAAGGTTGAAAATCGCGTTTATATTTGTCTACTCATATGTTTAAGTTTCTTACCTTGCTAGTAGTAATTAAACGCAAGCAAAGCTTAAAAAACCGACTTCACCGCTTTATCTTCGGAACCTTGCTCAGATTTAATGTATTAAACACGCGTTATTGACGATAACTCAAAAGCTAGAGATCAGACCTTAATCAAATTTCAATGGGACCACATGAAAAGCACCAGCTTCCAAATAAAAGAATGAAAAGAATCATCAAAATCGGCTCACAACGAAAGAAGTTATGAGGTAACTTTTGAAGTCAGTTAATAACGAGAACATCGTCAATGTAGTCCACAGAATACGCATTATTGACGATATTTCAAGAACTACTGATCAGATCTTGATTAAATTTAAATGGGACCAATTGGAAAGCCACATATATCAAACTAAAAAAAATTTTCTAAATCGGTTCACGTGGAAAGAAGTAATGAGGTAACACACATAAAAAAAAATACAATCGACTTGTGTACCTCCTAATTTTTTGTGAAGTCGGTAAAAAGTATTTATAAAATTAGCGAATATCTGTGTCGATGTTGCATTAAATTATTTATTTAATCGTTACGCTTTAACGTATCTAAACTTCATTTAACTGTATACTGTAACTAGTAAAATAATACAAATGCTTTAACATAATATTGTATACTTACGCAATTTTGATTTCAAGTTGATCTCTTGTATTAAATATCGACTTGCTTTTATACCTACATTATAATTATTTCAGCGTAATATTAGAATTATACAAACATAATAAACTCGAGAGAGATAGTAGTTCAATTGAACGGTACGAAATTCATAGCTTACCTTAGCACAGAGTAAATGTGCGAAAACGGTCAGAACCATCCAGAACAAGTCAACAAAACACGATTAAGTTTCAAAAGTAATAATAAACTGATCTCTGATCGAAACAGACTCATTACATAGTTGAACTACTTCTTCTCTCCCTCTACTACATTACAATGAGATGCTTAAATATTTATGCAGTATTGCTTTGTCGCTATTCCATGCTGCATAGGACATGCGAATAGGAGGCCAAGTCAACATTTGACTAAAATCCAATCCGAGGATAACAGCAACAGCGATGAGCAACCAGGTAAAGGGAGTAGTAATTTATTTAAAACTGATATTGTACTAGTTGCGGCTTGAAACATTAACCACTTACAATTTAATAGAGAAAGGAATGAGTTTAACTTCAAAAGTTACGTGGTTCAGTCATTTCAACTTTCGCACCTGTATAGCATCTGTGTAAACATTACAGGTTTCGGTTGGAAGGTCAGAATTTTCAGCGAAATTACTCGGCGTATTTCACATAATAAGAACCAAAGAGTCTGGGGAATGCAGTGCCTCGCATAATTTGTGACTATACTCTTAATGGTAATGCAGACTTGTAGATACCTGATTCTCTTTGTTAGAGTCGCTTAGTTGCAAAAAAATAACTCGAACAATTAAGGAGATTTCTAATATCAGGACCATATAACAAATCAAATAGAATTTAAAATACCAACAATACAACAAACTGCAACTGCAATCAAAACAAATGAACCGTTACTCAATAGGTCATTAAAGAGTTCTATCAACCTTCCTCAGCTACATCATGAATATCACCTCGATATTGTAACATGTTATTGTATTGTCATCATAATTGTATACGTGCAACAAAAGAAAGTGGATTGAGTGGTAATTTGATCACACACTTTATCAATTACTTTAAATGCACCTGAACCTAATGAACGAAAAACAAACGATTTTTTATAATTTTGTGACTGCAGGTAGCGGCAACCACAGCCACCCAAGCCTTTCCAACACCACATCTATCAATTCGATAGCCACAGACGTGACGTGCACTCACTTGCCGGATTCTCTGGATGCAAAGATAGACGCTTTGCTAAGGGATTGGCACCAGAGTCCCGACTTACTGTTCTCTATACATCCCGTTGATGGCAGCTTTTTAATATGGTGAGTGTTGCTGGACATACTATAAATAAGTATATGTTGCTTGTGGATTACCCAAGTGAAGCTTTGGAGTTAGAAGACTGGCAAGTGTGAAACTAAGATCCTTTTAGTTTCACACTTGCAAAGTGCAACTTTCCTAAGGGCATTTTTAGGCGATGAAGGAAGATCCTTCATCATTTGTTTTTGAAAGTCAAATTAAGCTCGAATTTTTAAGTTTCTTATAATTTTATTCGAAAGTATTACTAATCGAACAAACTCTTATAATTTCTTCATACAACATTTTAGATAGATCCTCAGTGTCAATTATGTACTACTTAAACCTTGATGTGAAGAGTTCATTCGTATTTTAATAGGTATCACTCTTATTTTGACCTGGCCTCCTATAAACCTTGATCTTTTATTTATTTAAGAACAACATGCATGGTAGGCATTACTTCAATTCACTCACCAAAGGTTTATAAAAATCTTATAAAATAAGCAAATTTACTATTTCAGTCACAATAATACTTATACCTACATAGAAAAATCAATTTTGTTTCTAACGAAACCAACACCGAGTCATAGCTATATCTATAGCCGCCTTATTAACCCAGCAATTAAAGAAATTAAGGGCCTAGTTCCGGTCGAGAATAGCATTTAGCAGACGCAGCGTTCTCGATATTGGTCCATCATAATGCAATCCAATTCAAAATGTAACTCCAAAATATTTTAGGCAAACTAACTCCAAACAACTTGAAGAATTATCTTCTTGGCAGGGTTTGCGAATGGCTAGACGAGTTACAAGCCGGAGCGATCCGGCAAGCACAAGTTTCCTTCTCCGCTCGGATCCCATCCGCGTTTCCCCTGGGAGACGCAACGACTATGTGCACCCCGGCTGCCTTGTATCACGCAGCCGCGCAACCGCTCTATGTACGACACAGGACGAAGCCGGTTATACCCGGTGAGTAATACATACTAAATTGTTCCGTTAGTTATCTATCTCTTCACTCAGATTCTATATGTTTTCCTACTGCAACAAGACTTGAAACCACATGTTAACAAATAAAAGATACTTATAACTATTGGACATATTCTGTCTCCTGGGCTAAACTCTAACTTACGCTTTTCAAGAGACAGGGCTTCATCGATGACCCATTTACCGCAGTGGACAAGTGTCTGCCCTCTGCGCCGTGAATCCTGGGTTCCCGACAGGAGCACAGTGTTCTTTCCCAAGGGTCATTTGTGCTTTTGGTTTTGGTGATATGTAATGTTTCCGGCACAAATGTTACAAGTCTTTGGACTTAATGTGGAGCTGTGAATGCGAATGCGTTTCTTGTTTGTTTGTGCGTTTGTTGTATTTAAGCTGTATCTATTTATATTGTTATTAATAAATTGTCGAATGATTAACTGAAATTACAATAAAAAAAATCTGCATTATTTCGTGAAATTGTGCAGTTGAATTATTACCCCAATAACTGGTTATGAGTCTATTTCTAAAGCTGTAACGTTTATTATAATTGCACATTTTTGCATTGTCACAAGTCTTTTTTTTTATTTAGGCAATCAACCACCGCAGCCAGAAACTGTTACAACTCCGTTAGCAAGCGTACAAGAGGAAAAAGAAGAGACTGAATGGCCACAAAACGAAGAACAAACAGAGCCTCAAGAAAACGGTAAGGTTTTGTAATTTCATTTTCAAAAATTTATACGTTCATATTTTGTTACATTAAATATTTATAAGGTTATAACGTTCTGTAGGTACTTAGACAGCAAAATGCGACATCTAATTTGGAACTAGTATTCACGTTTACACGTTTAGGAGTGTACATGCAGTCTTTTTACCACCATATTAAGTCATTTCTAATTTCTTACGATTCACTTTCGATTATAATTTTAATATATATCAATACTCCCACAAAGACGTAGATAGGCTTCCAATTCGTACATAAATTCTACATTCTCCATCATTCCAGGTCCAATAGAAGAGAACAACAATGAAATGCAGCGAAAAACTAGCATATCAACAGAAGACATGGGCGAAAACCAAGAGGGGGACGTATTAGACTCGGCGCCGGTCATATCGATGGTCACAAACCACACCAACGGAACGCTGAATCTCTGGCAGCTCACGTTCGATGATAAGTCTAAGTTTACACAGGTAAAAATTACGAGTTCTATTATGTATAAAACTAGCTTAACCGGCATACATTGAAATGCCACGTAATGAAAAAGTTACCTCTTTCATATTTTATGGTTGCCTAGTACCATACATAAAACGTATGATTAAATTATTACCTCTTTCATGTCTACCTAGTACTTTCAACCAAGTCCGACAGACATCCAAAATTATAAATATTTAAATTGTTGTGTGGGCAAAGTTGAAGATCAACTTCATGAATGGTCATTTTAGTGGTCTAAAAGGATCTTGGCATTATTGTCTTCCAAATGCAACCAGTTAAGAGCACATCGGTTGGATAGTTTCAAAGTCTATAAAGGACATAAGAACATTTTTTTGTATTATATATATAGATAGACAAATGGAAAATATGACTATGTTATTTCTTCAATAGAGACCAGCCAGAAAGTAAAAAAGAAATGGTTTTATCTTCAATAAAAAGGGTCTGAATTAAGTTTTGAATTAGATTCCACGTCTTAAATAAATGTATTCAGTTTTTTTTATTATTCCAACTTTTTTTTCTTAATATTGATAATATAATAAGTAATGTGTTCCAGGTGCTATCAATAGGTCACGCGTCAAGAGCCTCAGGGCATAGGTTTAGAGTTAACGACATCACATGCCACCCAGTATTACCACTACTTCTCACTACAAGCCACCACAATATATCTGGTAAGTTTTATATGAATCAAAATTCACTATTCCTTCCATCCTAGATTTCCTTACACTATTATCGGTTGAGTTTTCGATTCTTATTTATGCCACACTCCGTACACTCCTTACAAATGGTATCATTCTCGTATGTCTACAGTGTGAGGTGAGGTATTTCATTTCAGCGGGGGTGCTGAGTGTCTATTCTGTATTTAATCTTCACTTAGTCATGACCTCGGAATAAATATAATACAAAATCAATATAGCCGTATTCTTTTTTTATATTTTTTTATTTCATGACCTTGGATTGATAGTCCTTCAGTCGAAATATTAACCAAAAAATAATAAAATATATATTTCATAATAGAAGTCCTAGTGACAAGTAACAGTCAGAGTCAAGTAGTCTGTCATAGTCAAGTCATGCCCTAGTTCAGTGGTAGAAATTTTTCTAGAACCTGTATTGGAGTTTTGTAGCTAAGGCGAAAATCACATTTTTTTACATATCATTTGCCACACTTATGCACGTTTACTAAGTATTAACGGTTAATAATCTACCTTTATTACACATTAATACTCGAAGAATCACAAGTTTTGGAAAATAATAGAAAACCGGTAAAGCCGTTCTTTCACTTTCGCGGCAAAACTCCAACCTCAAACATATTGGATACCTTGTTGTTATCCTGTAACCTGTTGCAGATAACGAAAGAGATCACCACAAATTCGATGACGACACAGCCGCTGGCGGCCTGTGCTCAGAACTCATAATGTGGCGTGTGGAGTGCGTCGGACCGTTGGGCAAGTCGGGAGGAGTGTCCGAACTGGCGAGAGTGAACTCGCCACATCTGTCTGCGTTTAGCAACGTCGCGTGGCTGCCTACATTACTACCTAGGTATGTTGTAACTAAATAAACTAATATGCTAAGCTATTGCATAGCTTCTATCGCGGGCCTTGAGCGTGGAGACCGAATCCAGAAATTCCGTAACGAAAATAACCTAACACCCCCCACTCCGACCGGCACAGCGGTGATACTTTTTAGTTTTGCCATCTATCGATGAATTGCAGAACATTTAATGACTTTTTTGAAATATCACGCTTGTCTCTTTAGTTCAGCAACTCGCAACAAAAAAATACTGCATAAATAAAATAAATAAATAATTATAATTGCATAAGTTGATAAAAATGCTATGCAATAGCTTTACCGCGGCAGTCCCCGAGTGCCACACGTCTTTTTTTTTATCTAACTGTTACCTAGGTATGTTGTATCTGACTAATATGCTTCTAATGACTAATGTAAATAAACATAAACACTTTCACACTTACAGCCCACACTAAGTTCGATGACTTGTGTCGTGAGGGCCGGAAACATTTACATCACTCGCACAATCGCAACCAGAACCAGAAACACACATTTTCCTTGGGGAGAAAATAAAAATATCAATCTCTTACCAGTCTATATAATTATGTAGTAGCGTTATATCTGTGGGATAAGCAACTCAATGCAGTGGTTTGTCGCAGACTCCAAAAGATGTTCAGCAATGGCCAAATTATAAGTCATTGTTCATGAATGCTCTGATATGCTCTTTAATATACATGCAACTGTGCATTTTGTATGGCCGATATAAGGTGCCACAACTACAGTCAACTTTGTAGATTTCTGGGTGTTGCGAGCTGTCCTTGTTTGTGCGTAATATTGTGCTATGTTCTTGAAAGGAGTGGGGACGGTCCTGACTGAGAACTTGTGGAGGATGTTACTTAACTTAACCGTTAAAACGAATGAAAAAGATGGATATCCTTATATCAGCTAAATTAATTATTTAAAATGATTAATTAGTCGTATAGTACTTTATAATATAACGCATAGCACCACCACCAAATCCATCATACACAAAGGTTAGCTGGAAGAAAATGCTAATAAGCATTAAGTTGCCTATGTATTCGTTTTTATCGTGTACAACAAAGAATTTTCTATCTATCGACTTTATTCAATATCGTAAAACTCTTACTAATCGTTTTCTTTCCAGCACAACACTAGGCAACCTATCTAATTCGCCGTCCGCGTGTTTCGTGGCAAGCGATGGCGAATCGCTTCGAGTGTTCCAAGCTGTCATAGACGCGAGGACGCTGTTAGCAGAGATAGCGACATCTGAGAGACGACATAAAGATGTAGGTAGCGGGAATAAGTAAAAAATGTTGAGTTGAGCGCCTGGTATAGTGGAAAGATGAGTCGACTCGTATGCTTTCTACGCCGCGGATCCTGCCGATTGATAGTCTGGAGCATAGTATTCTATCTAAAGACACATTTGTGGGTCTGGTTCTAAGTATATGTAAATGGTTATGCCACCTTCGATTAAAAGTCTTTGAATTTAATCGAGATATTCACATACACATACTAAGATATGTGTAAGTAAGTGAATGTGTTTGTTTGTTTGAGATAGGTCAACAATTTTTTGCGTGGTCTAACATACAGATATATGTGTATGTAAGCATGTGTGCTCTATTTCATTCTTCTTTATCTGCATTGTATGGATTTAGATGGAATTCGGGATGAATATAGCTCATAATTTTAAGCACTTTTTATCATAAGCGTTAATCGCGGGCGAAGCTGCGGGACATCACAAGACCTTTCCAATCATAGCATGAAATATTTATTGATAATTAATTCTTTTTATGTTAAAATAATGTTACTACAGTTACATAGGTATAAACCAATGGTACCTACCATAATAACCAGATAAAATGTTCTCGGATAACATATTATTATGTAACCCTAGATATAATTAAAATAAATTTCTAACGGTATATCGTAATAAAATATAATTTATACAACCACCATACTGATGCTACCTACAGACATAATAAATAGACATTCCAGTTAGGTTAACTTCGGCTACGGGAAGTGTTCCGGTGAGATTTTAAATGAGCGGACGCGCTTGCTGTTAATACAGAACGCCCCATTTAGAAATACAGCTGGTCAAGAAAGTTGATTTAATACTGTAAACATTTGTCTAAAGCCTGTTTATTTTATTGTAGCACGCCCACGACACGATGTCAATGTCATCAGACTCGACGTTATCAGAAAGTGGTGGAGTGCCTCTTCACGAGCGAATTAGTATTGTGTCCCAACAGTCGACGGCGCGTCCCGGCGCCATTATACAGCTTCACGCAATTGCAGACGCGACACACGACTGGCACAACACGCAACTATTGCACGTATTCCAGGAACAACTCATTACTGGTCAGTAACTGTTAATGCTATGGCTGAAGACCTCACTTATTATTCGAAATAGCTGAAATATGAAATGAAATATATTAATTTGGCACCACGAACAAGATAAACAAACATAAAATACAACAGGAACGGCTTACAAAAGTAAATTAAACATAACAAAAAAAAGTGCCAAAAGGTTCGTGGCGCCGATTTATATTTTCTTTTCCAAAGACTGAATCTTGACTAGAGATATCTATAAACGTATGGTAGAGATATTGTAGAAATAAAAGTCGCAGGGAAGCAAAATGCGGAATTTCGTTGACTTGGATGGCATTTTTTAGTTATTTTGATTTAAGAACCAAACTACTGAACCGATCTTGATGACAATTCTATGGTACGAATCTGAAATTGAATAAAGTTTCATACGTTCTCGATAGCTTTACGGCAGCCACTCTTTGAGTTAATGTCAAATCAAATTCGTGCAAAATGTCTCGAGTAACGTTTACGCGACACGAAGGCTTATGAGGGCTTATGAGAGTAAAAAGCGTTCGTGCCAAATTTAGTTCAATTTAGTGGCGCTGATTAAATGTCATACAAATTCTTTACGAAACCTTTCTGGCAAGTTATTCGTGCTTGGGCCAATACACGTTAGTAAGTTAGCACTTCGCCTACGAAAAGTGGTCAGGTGTGTTTTGAGAGAACGCTTGCAGTTAAGCTCAAAATGAACAAGCTACTGATGGCCACGTGGTATCACTTTTGGGATACGGCCAAATCATAGACCATAATGAATGTGACGTTCATTAAATCAATGTTCAACTTAATTATTTCTAAACAGGTGAACGCACTCCCCCCGATTCAGAATGTGCTGACTCAGGCGTAGAATTATCGGATATCAATACGATAACAGAAGCAGGTTTAGAAGCGATCGTGGACTTGCGGAAAGCAGCCGTTTTCAACGAGCCTTTCTATATAGTAGTGCTAGAACGGACAGACGGCGGGTCTACTGTGCATATGTGGAGGTTGACTGTTTCATCGCAGACTGACCCTAATGGTAAGATATGGTATTTTTTTAAAGAAATTATTTTTACACTATTTTGTTGATGAAAGGACCTTTTCAGTAAAAAGATTTTAAAAGAAATTATCTAAAAAATTTGAGAATCGCGCAGAATTTGTCGGAGACCCTCGATTCTAATATGTGATCAAATATTGCGAGCTGTGATACGTTACATTTACATCGTAACTCTTTTTCGTTAGCGCATTAGAATAGGAAATATATGTATAGCGCTATGTCTGTTTGCCAGAAAACATCTATTTGACTATGAATTAGTAGAAACTGTGCCCGATTCTTAGACGCTTTCATATGGGCTCTAAATTCAAGTTGTCTAGATAAAAAAAAATACTGCATACATCCCGACCAACACTGTCGATGCTATGTTTATTCAAAGGCTAAAAAGTTTAAACTTAACCTGGTAGAATATATTTATCGTTAATATTACCTAGTTGGTCCATGGGTTGGTCCTGAATTCATACTATTTACCTTACAGATGACCTAACGAATAGCATGATGTACGTGCCAGATAGCGCACTAGTGCAAGAGGAAGAAGGGGTTGAATCGCGCAAGAATTCCGTCTCAATGGAGAACGATCGAGCTATGCCGCCCTCACAACCAAATTCACATCTTTCCATCACAACAAAAAAGGTATGTTAATATAATTACACTATCTATTTTGGAGACAAAAATTTATCTTTTTACAAATTATGTATCTTAAAATGTTGATTGTGGATTTCTTATATAGATATTCCGAATCTAAAGTCATTGTTGCAAGATAAGCTAATGCTACAATTTGGTAGTTAGAGTGAAATTTAAAACAATTAAAACAATTTACTTGCATTTAGGGGTCTCAGAAATACTCGTAAACGTGAAACACTATTCTTCGAGATATATATCATGGTACGCCCTCGCTCCAAAAAAATGAGATTTAGTGTAGGTGTGTGTGTGTTTGTGTGTGGTGTAAATGTTTCCAACACCCACGGCACAAGTCATCGAACTTAGTGTGAGGCTTTGAGTCAGAGTTTATGTTTTATGTTTATAAGGTCGGGACTTCATAACTTAAAAGATCTCTTAATATCTAGGTAGAGCCATTTTGCATTCTCATATACAGATACGTTCCGCAACATGTTGCTAATAAAAGTAACATTTGAGTAAGGCATAGAGGAATGCCTCACTCAAATTGTCCTAGTCTACTTACACTAATCATACCTGCTTCTCGGACGAAATCACTATGTGTCGACAGAATTTCTTCTTTAAGTCTATGACTTAAAGTTTCTAGTTGGATGTTTTATCACAGTACTCAAGAACCGCTACTCCAAATCAATAATTTGTAACAGAGAACTATTGAAGTATTGTGTTTGTAGGTATGCGAATGCCCACTAGCCATGCCAGATGGTGTGGACGTGATCCACGCTACTCCAGCCGCAGGCCACCTAAGCTCAGCGTCCATATACCCGGCTTGTCTCGCTCCATACATCCTAGCCACGGCTTGTTCCGACAGCACTCTTAGATTCTGGAAGTGTAACGTCACTAAGAAGGACGGCAACGAGTTTGAGTACACGTGGAAAGAGTGGGAGATGATGAACAAGGATCAAGAATCTGCCATTGACATTCCAGGTAAGGTGGCTTGAGTATCAAGTTGATTTGCTGTTGTGATACTGTTTGCTTATAAAAGATATATTATATAAATAAGCTGCCCGCGTTCAATGATGACGGCTTACATTACATCTCACTCCAAAGTGATTAACGGCGCAGTAGGAGTGAAACATGGTGTCATTTGTCGTCAGTCCTAGTCCTTTCTTTATTGCCGCGGGTTATAGTTATATTTTGCCAACGGAGATAAAGTTACGAGCTAAAACAAAAATCACCTAACATTGTAGTCATAGTATTCGCTGCATATATATGCGTGGAAGTGATGTAAATTTAACAAGAAGAACTGCCCTTTGGCTTAGTTGGGTGGCGTTTGCTTTCCTTCGCGGGCGTATCGGGTTCGATTCCCGGCGGGAACACAAGTCTTCTCCCCACGGAAAGTTTGTGTTTCTGGTTCTGGTTGTGATTGTGTGTGTGATGTGAATGATTCCGGCACCCACGACACAATTCATCGAACTTAGTGTGGGGATGTGACTGTGAAAGCGTTTATGTTTATGATGTCGAACTTTAAATTTGTTCATATCTGCATCGATTTAACATGAAAGCTGTATGATGTTTTTGAGGCATCTTTTTCGCTAATTATACATTTCGCATAGATTACATTGCGGCGCAGTGACTTCTTCTTTCTAGCTTTGAGGACGCGAGCTTTCGCACTGAAATGTAAATACCGCAACATTTCAGGCCAACCGCTTCACATAAGCGCGGCTTACTCCGGCCGCATCGCTTGCGCGTACAAATGCGGCCGCTCGTTCACTCGCCCAAAAGGCGGGAGCGCTTCGACGAACAATATAAGCCCGGACGCACGTTTCGTCAACCTCAGCGTTTGCGTGTATGAGTGTGAAAGCACCGGAGGCGCTGAATGGCTGTTGGAAGATACGATACCGTTGAGGAACGTCAGTTTGCCGCGGGTCGGCGTTTGTGCCGACACGCAAATAGATTTGTCGTACTTGCACGATACGTCGTTCATAGCCAAGAAACAGAGGATTAATCAGGTTTGTGCCAAAAGTTATAAGTTCTAAAAAAAATTTTAATGAACTTCACGCTCAAAGAGAATGTAAAAACTCTTTTTGCACGTCATGTTCTTTTCAGAACTAAGTAGTAATTTTGTTAGTAAATAGTATTGTCATCTACGTGGTTAATAAGGACGATAGTCGCGGTTTTATATATTTAACGTCGTGATGAAACTGTCTCAGACTGCAAGCCCTTCACTAAAAATGTTCGACCTTCGATTTTAATGTCGAACTGGTATTATAGCTTGTTACTCACAAATTTTCACCTAGACTTAACATTTCCAGAGATAGCGGTTAAAATCCGTTAAGTTTAAAGATATAAAATCTATATTTTTCTTACTATAGCTTTAATAATATTTCTGGTATGCGCCAGGTACTACAAACTCTGTCATCTGACGAGAGTCGCAACAACCGCAACGGTGAAGGCGACACCGGCAAATCCGCGGGTCTTCTAGCCGTTCCGTCGTTCAGTACTTTGCAGTCGTTACGCAGGTAATTATTGTACGATATTAAATGAGGAGACGAGCAGGGTCTGATAGTAAACGTCGTGTGCCTTAGCCCAGTAAAAAAGTGCGACCTTTCAAGAATTGAATGATGCACATAATTAGTGTCTTATCTCGTGTAAATGTGCCCGAAATTTAGTATTTGTGCCTCCAACGGCTTCAGAGTTTTTAAGAAAAACGGATTCTGCGGCACGAACGTTCGCCCAGCAAAATATTTTTTAAATTATGGATCTAGCTGGATATAAAATATGCAAAAAGATTATATACGAGCATAAATGTGCCGTGAAAGCCAAATTAGTGCCTAATAATATAAATACATTGAAAAATTTACGAAAAAATTAAATACTTTCTATTATCATTATCACAATTTTCCGTCACCACGCGAGGGCAACCGCGGGGCGCAGCTAGTATTTTAAAATTACAAAGCTAATTCGTCCTTTCGTGTGATCAATCCTGCTTGCGTAGTATGTACTGTTATTCAGCTATTTGGCAAAAAAGAAGTCCTACCGCCTCATATGTTGACGGAATTTAATGTTTATGCTGTATAGACAAACGTTTGACCACTACTTCACCTGATGGAAAGTGATGATGCGGCCGAAGATCTGATATGTTTGTCTAGAAGATATCTATTCACTCTTGACTTGAAGAATCCCAAATTATACTTCTCGGGGAGCAAAGACGCAGGTAATAAACTACAAGGCTAAAGATTTATATTTCTCCAGCCTTGTAGTCCACGGGTATAAGTATTTAATTCCCTCCCGTTAATTCAGCATATTACCATTCCTTAATTCAAACTCTTTACAAAATCATGCATAATATTCCATTTGAATCGCAGGAGCATAATGGAAAATGGCAACACGTGTCCACTGACTCAAAAGCACTTGGTACAACTGGACTGGGTGTCCAAAGAAGACGGCTCACATATACTCACCGTGGCCGTAGGGTCGCGGGTGCTGCTGTTTACGCCTGTTTCTAGTGATTTAGCGCAAGCCAATTTGAAGGTAAGTTTAAACCATAGTTGAAAATGTATTCGTATCTCACTACCATCATGGCTGCCAACCATTTTTGGAAGGACGATTCAGGTCGTTTAGTTATACCGTCATATAAGGATATGACGGTATAACTAAACGACCTGAATCGTCCTGTAGCTTTATTAACCTGTCTGTCATGTTCAGGGCGTATTCTATGTAATTTGACAAGGAGGCATCTTTGGTTGTTCGTAGTGTAATTTAGTTAAACGTTTCAGTTGGAAAAGGCTTCAAGCTCCATATCACTTTGGAGTTGAGAATCATTGAGTAATTTATTAATATTGTAGTAGGACTCCAGATAAAACTGTACCTGTTCAGGTGAAATATTGTAAAATGTACAGAGCAAAGTGCTTATTTATTCATGTAAAAAGTCCCGCTACTCAACTGACGATTGTTTTACAGAGCACATCATCTTTAATTACTTAAATAAAGTTGATGTACAACAGTAAATTCGGTACACTAAGTAAATTGCATCTATTGAGCAATTTTAATGGCACCAATCTCTCAACCAATAATCTATTAGGTACCAAGTATCTGCTGCGTAAGGAATAGTGTCATTTATGATCTTGATATTTTTTAAGTGGTTATTTTCCATAGGCAATGAAGGAATCCATAAACAACAATCGGCCGATACTCCGCAAAGCGTCCTCTCTCGCTGCACCTCTGTTCGTCGAAGAGATCCGATGGATGCAACTCCGTAGAATACAACTCAAGACTGCGGATGGCTTGCCACCGCTACCCATGCAGATATCCTGGGTCCGGGACGGGATATTAGTGGTCGGAATGGACTCGGAAATGCATGTTTACTCCCAGTGGAAACCGGAGAATCCGCAATATGCAACGGGACATGTTGGAGGACAGGTAGGACTAGTTTAATTTGTTATTAGTTTGAGCAAGATTGCATTTGTAAGTTTATGTTTTTAATGAGATTTCGGCCCTTCCTATCGCCATTTTATTTAGATTTATGTGTCTTGTCTATGCTGTTTAGATATTTTATGCTCTACAAATCAAATCATTTGAAAATACTAGCAACAACTTATGAAAGACACTACTAACAACTTGGGTCTGCGTGATATTCATGGTCTTATTAGTTCTAGTGGCTCAGAACTACACTATAAAAAATAATACACTCAGCAGACATTTAAATAAATACCGACTTTGCCGCGACGCAATAAGTTCAGTTGGCGCTGCGTGCTCAAACTTATATTCAACGCTCTTATCTCGTCTGGCAAGGTTTTGGGAGGCTAATCCTCAGCAGGCCCTAATGTACTTGAAGCTACGCTCTTAAAGTGCGGAAAGCGCCGAGCCTGCCTCTACTTGGATTGAATTAACGGTTGATTCTATAAGTTAGACTCATTGTTGTGAAGAAATTTTAAAGACTATGATGAACTTTTATTGTCTAAATAACTTGTTTTTAACAGGAGTTAGAAGAAGGCAGCGAATCTCGCGCGCTCCGCGACTCGGACCTGCGAGTATCGGCGCCGCATCTGCAGCGCGTCTCCTCTATCAACCTGCAGCTGTTAGAGCGGGACGCAAGGCGCCGGAATAAGACGCAACCGGACCAACCTCAGGTGTGTAAACATATCTAATCACAATTAGAAGGCATATGAATGTGGGAGTATGTTTACGATAATATTTTGGAACGAGCTATCTCTGTAACGGACGGATATGAATTGAATTTGGTACGTATGTAATTTAGACCTATGTATTGGCTCCAGTTATCCTGTATAACGCGGGCGAAGCCGTGTAGCACGCATAGAGTGTAGTATGATTTTCTCCTGTACTCCAATACCCCCTCATCTTTTTGAAGTATTTTCTTCGTTCTTATGTTCATTAACTATCAAACACGTTCCTTTTCTGTAATTTCGTTAACCTTTCTTATGCACACATTTTTTTTTGTATAAAGCGTAAATACTTTCAAAACCGTCTTTAAAAAAGGAGAGTCTAAATTTTCGACTGTATGTTTTTTAGTATGTTTGCTACTCAAAGACGATTTCTCGAACATGGCGGGACCGATTTGGAAAATTGATTTTTTTATTTGATATATAATTGTAAAAAATTACAAAATCTTATTAAGGGTTCCGGAGATAAAGCGGTTAAGTCGGTTTTTGAAGCTTGTGTTTAAATTAATTCAATACCTCCTTGATTCTGCTCTTGAAGCAGAGTGAATTTCTTTGCTGCTCTTCATCAATAGAATATAACAATAAAAGTTCGTTAGAACTAGGAAGTTATGGTTTAAAACATTTTATATACTATTTTGTATGTCTTCCAAATGCGAAAGTATTATTATTTTCCAGCCTTTATTGGACTACATGCCTGACTACGGCCTGTTTGAAGCATCACAAATGGCGTGTCCAGTCCTTCCTCAGTACCATCCCAAGCAGTTGATGGAGCTACTGAACAGTGGGAAGATACGATGGGTCAAGGCTATCCTGGCTCATCTTGTGAGGTAAGATAGATGGAGAAATTATGTTAAACAAAGTCGGGTTTGTAACAACACTTATAACTCGAGAACGGGTGGACCGATTTTAATGACCTTTGATTACCCTTACATTCCCTTAAATTTAAAATTTACGCGGGTGATGCCGCGGGGAACAAGTTATACATAGATATTTGAAAATATAGTTGTCCAATCATTAACGTCAAAAATATGTAAATATATAGATATTTTTTTTTTTTTAAAGGACCTATATTTTATTATCATGCATATTCCTAAGTGACATTTTTATGAGCACTTTTTTAACAGAAATCTACCCTCAGAAAACTACAATTTAAGTCATAAAATATTTTGTACCATTGTGTTTGAAAACAAAATACACACCTGCAAAAGCAGTTGACAGTTGTATTAGAAAGTTTTTTTGTTTTTTAATAGGTGTATCGGAGGTACATACACTGGTCGCAGTTCACAAGGCGACGAAGATAGCTTATCGAGACAGGTAAAACAAAATTATACATATACTTATGGCTGTTTCTTCAACATTGTCTACTTTTTATTATCGTGTAGCAATTGCATACAGTTTTCAATATCAGTTAACTCATAATTAGTTCATATAGTTTCAGATAAAGAATTAATGAATATCTAAAAATCTTCTATTATATACGTTAGAGTTAATGTTCATTTGAGATCAAACTGTGACTGTTGCTAAGTGACAATATAGTATTGTTGTATTTAGTTATCTTTCTATGATAAAACTGTATGTAATTGTTTGATATATTTGTGTCGTCGCAATTGTATCCATTTATTATTCGTACATATTGGCCTTTCAAACTAATCGTGCACAAAAAATACACGCGACTAATAAGTGCACATACTCATTTTCTATCTCCAGATTTCAGATGTAAGAAAATGAGTGATCAAGCTAAAAAGATCTAAATTAACTTATTTAAGTACACATTTGCATATCAGAGCCATTACAGATCTCGCGATGTCATTTCAACCTCGTTCATTGTATGTATTCAAAGAAAGTACAAATAATTGTTGTTATTGAAGTTCGTGCGCATGTTTATTTACCGTCCGCTTCTTCTAAGCCTGCTTGAAAATGAGCCAGGTTTTACTCTTGTAAATATTCATGTTTTAATTTTACAATACTTTATAGTTATTGAACCGTACCTGAGGCTTATAGCCTTCGGGATGTTGTCTAAAGTTCTATAAAATAGGTCAGATATTACGTATTACCTGTAAACTTAGGATAACGCCGAATACGACTTTGTCTCATCAGTATAATACTGATATTCTCGCTTATGATGCTGGGACCTGGTCAAAAGCTAAAACCCTGATCGTATTTATCTATATTTGAAAAATGGAGCTAGGAATTATTTTAGAGGGATCTGTAGCATTTTATGAGTCATATTAAATTGGCACGTAGAAAAAATCTACCAGCTGCACTAGGTTGATAGAACTGACACATTACAAATCTTAGCTACCACAAATACTACTGCCCGCATTACTAGGTAAAACATAGTAAAAGGAGAAGAACTTGTTTATTAGGATGTTAAAAATAGTATTTATAGTGCGTAATATAGATGCGAGAGCACCGAACGAGTCAGTAAGACGTTTAAGTATAACCAGGATGCTCGTTTATATATTCGAGTAGTTTGTATCCTTCACGGGAAAATCTAATTTTCGCCCGTGTTTTTCATCATAAAAAGTGGCGTGTGTATTGTCCCACGGCCTAGAATTTAGACCCTGGCCAAGTCAGCAGTTACCTCATAACTTCTTTCCACGTGAACCGATTTTGAAATTGTTTTTTTGTTTGAAAGCCGTGTCTTTCCCATTGGTCCCATCAAAATTTTTCTACAACGATTACTCCAAAGATCCAAAGATTCACTGTCAGATTTACATGCTTGCCAAATATGAGATCAGAAAACATGATTCCATAATAACGTCAGGTTATATTAGGTGATAATGTCACATTTCCATCATCTTTGGTCTAGTAGTTTTAAAACCATATAGATACTAGGCTCGAATATATAAATTATTCGTGCGAGATGATCTGACGGCAAACAAATTCGTGAATGAATCTTGGAAATAGCAGCGATTGAAGCTAAAAGCCACATTGATAAACATAAAATACACCTAAAGACGTGTTTGAAGTCCACTTACTCCTTTTACTATGAAACAAGATCCTCGAGCGTAGCTTATGTCCAGTGGACTTATGTCACGCGATCGCACGTGCGATGTTGCGCTACTGCATGCATGTTGCACGTTGTTGCAGCGCGGCTGGTCACGTTCGCGAACGCTCTCTGTATCGTTCGCAGCCGGCGCCGCCTCGCCGCTAGATGGCGTTGCACAGGTAATTTTATTCTTATTTTTTATAATAATTTATTTTTGGTAATTATATAATTTATAGTTACTAATAATTATTTGCTGGGTAATAATATTTATTAATATAAATGGTTATGGAAGTTTTTTAGATTAATTTGTTCCTATTTTTTTATACTTAGGTACCGTTTTATTATTATATATTTTATGCACTTATTTTATGTATTATCTGTAATTATTATTAGATATATTTAACAATTATTATAAAAATACTACATTCAATGGCATTTAGTGAACCTATCAATAGAAATTTTGAATCTTTTTTATTTGGTTTAGAGAAAATATTATTCACGGTATGGTACATTCACATTCGGCTAATTCAAATATCGTTAAAATGTCTCCACCTCAAAAACATTCTTTCTTATTCACACAAATCACAGCGTGATAACTTGGCATTAGTGGCACATGCAATAAACAAAATGCATCACATCAAAATTAACAACATATATTACATTAAACTCAAAACTAAATTAAAACTAACCAAAAATAATTATAACTAGATATAAATATGTACAAAACTTAATCTAATACACCGCTACCAGTTGGCAAAGTACCCAAAAAATAAATAAACAAATATAAACAACGTATATTAATTTTCAATTAAAATATTTGAAAGAGACTATCCCACGACACAGGACTTTGCCTAGTGTGGGATCCAGGGCTCCACTAAACAAAAGTAACATTATGTTATTGTATGAATTAGATATAAGTTTAACAAAATAAATCTATTTAATTATAATAATCTATTTAATTTCCTAAGTGTCTGGAATAGTCTGGATACGAGTAAAATTGGGACGATCTATTATCACAATTTAATAATAGTCGGCAATTGAATTTGAAATTATATCTTGATTATGATTAAAAATTGGCCCACGTCGCTCTCCAGATAACGTATTTAATTTAAATTTATTTATTTATAATTTTCTAGTCTTTATTTTTTATGATCATGTCTATATATGTGTTCTTGTAAGTTTTGACTCAGTTTCCAATTTCCGATGACATACAGTATTATGATAACATTCAGCTAATCTGATGATGGATAAACAACGTTTTATCGTCGCCGTTATGTCCGTCAAATGTTGTAAGTGAATGTACACTATATTTCCTTTTAGTTCTTGTTGTCTCTGATAAGCTAGTGTTAAACCACTATCTTACCAAGGTAAGGTAAGTGATGATGTTGATCGAGGATGATCATGTTCTAGACCTAGAATGACTGACTCAAGGATAACTGACGGACTATACGTACAGGTTAGCAAGCCAGGCGAACAAGAAAAAATACCACCATCATGGGTTATATCACGGTGTTACCTTTACCGGACACAAGACCTTCATAAGATTCCAAACCACAACTTTCGATTATGAGGTTATTAGAGTTTGTTAATAATTTATTTCCTGTAACGTAGATTACCGAAGACGTGCAATTAGACTACGCGGAAATAACGTCGGTACCACCGTTGCCTCTATGGACGCTTCTCGTCGCTGACAAAGAATCGCCTCATCATCCGTCCACTATTCAAGAAGCCAAGGTAAGTTTTACTGTATTAAAATGTTGATATGTCTAATTTTGTATAGACGGAAGTACAAATCATATATTTTCAGTTACGCATACATAGAAGCCTAATGAGTAGAATGCTTGTGTGCTCTAAAGTTACTTGTTTTGTGAATCTCCTGTTACGAATTAGCAATTCGTCGCTTGTTCGATCTCGTGTTCAGCTTAAAATGTCATTCAACTTATTTAGGGATGTCACAGAAAACTTATAAAGACAAGTACAGAAGATCAGTCCTGCCGTTATAATGTGTCCACGTTTCTTCTCCGTATGTCATAATGGGTAGGGCGCACTGATTAAAGACTTGCGTCTATAGGCTTCTTATTTATATTTAAATATTTGTACAGATAAAATGCGATCAGCATGAAGAATAGTATACAATTTACCTGCATCAATAAAGACCTTTTCGATGCGGGTTATACATAGAGTAATGAAATGTATGCTAACTGCAGTACTTACATCGAGATAACATAAACGCTTTCACACTCACAGCCCCACACTAAGTTAGATGACTTGTGTCGTGGGTGTCGGAAACATTCACACCACTCAATCACACCCAGAACAAGAAACCCAAATTTTCTTTGGGGAGAAAACTTGTGTTTCAGCCGTTAATCGAATCCGATACCCCTGCTTAGAAGGCAAATGCCACCAAACTAAGGGAACGAGCAGTTCAGATGAATATATAATTCGAACGTTATTATTTTACAGGATTACAATGAGTTATTCGAAGGCACGATACAGGACACAGACGAAGATTTAGATGCGTTATTGTTAGGCGATGAAGAAGGCGTAACTAGAAGACCCTCCATGCCTGAGAGACAACCACTCTCACACTTTGGGCCCAGACAAGGTAATCAAATATTATGGAACTCATTGGCCGCGTCTTTGTTTCCTGGGCGGTATAATCTGGCAGTCTTCAAGTCAAGAGTGAATAGGTATCTTCTAGATAGGCATGCTACATCTTCGGCCACATCATCGCTTTCCATCAGGTGAGATAGTGGTCAAATGCTTACCTATCAAACATTAAAAAAAAATATTTTTTGTGTCCACATTTCATGAATAAATTCAGCTGCGTGCTTGATATGAAAAAAAAATACCCATGAGGCAGGGTATTTGTAATGTAAACCAACGCAAAAGAGGGGTGTTATAACGTGTGTCTGTCTGTGGCTTCATAGCTCTTAAACGGCTAAAGCTACGCTGATTTAGTTTTGTCTGTTTATAAGGTGACTCGTAGGCGACTATTCTTAGCTTTTTGGTAAAAATCGTTGCAGCCGTCCAGAAAGGACCTCGGGGGTATATTTAAAATTTTTGTATACAACTTGTTTTTAGGTCGCATACTGTCACGGCTGCTCACCCACACACATCTACCGGGGCTAAGCTCGTTGGATCAAATGCACCTGCTAGCGTTGGCCGATACTGTATCGACGTGTGACGCGGATTTTGCCGAGCGATTGGCGAATAGCGCACGCGTAGACGTCGCGCAAGGAAGTCAACATGAAATTCTGCCAGGTGAGTGGAGTGTGAAAGAGGTGAAATAATAAATTGCCGAGTCTCATAAAGAGTCGGCAAATCGTGAAATACAACGTAAAGCTTTAAACTTTCCAATAAGGAGCTGATATTTCCAAAGGATAACAATTAAACCCAAGCAAAGCTTAAATAAAACCGACTTCACCGCTTTATCTTCGGAACTAATCAGATTAGATGTACTAAACACGCATTGTTGAAGATATTTCAAGAACTACTCAGATCTTGATCAAATTTAAATGGGACCAATTAGAAAGCAACATCTATCGAATAAAAAAAATAATCAAAATCGATTCACGTGGAACGTGATTATGAGGTAACACACATTAAAAAAAATTACATTCGACTTGAGTACAAGAGTCCTTTTTTGTGAAGTCAGTAGAAAAGAGAAGAGACGAACTTCTTAGCATTCCATGCATACTCAGTGACTGGGACTTGCGGAATGTTGCGACGAAGATGGGACTTTAAGCACCGTGCTTTGTCATCCCTGGTTGGGGAATTAAGGCACACTAGGCTTTGATTGGGCTAGCTCTTAAGAATAGCTTGCCGGAAGACTACCTTACCACTATTATTTCAGATTCCCTCGACGACTGCGGCCTACGTTTCTTACTAGCTATGAAGCACTATGGTTACCTTCTCCGCTGCCTGCCTCTGGCCCAGCGTGCGAACTTGCAGCGTACTGGCGTCGGCACTTGCAACCTCGTCTGGGCGTTCCACTCGGAAACGCATGAACAGCTTCTAGCGCTCATACCGGGGTATACGAAGGGACAGCCTAAGTGGACTACTCTGCGGGAGTTAGGTGAGTCCAATTGCAATTGGTGTTACTACTATACTATTGTTATTGAGCCGTTCACCTTTCGAATTAAGAGGGATCACAACCAGTTTTTTGTACAAGATAAATTCGTATTTATCACTGTAATATTTTGTTTGGAGTCGGCCGCATCTTGAATGCATTTAGTCGTTTATGAGTCTACGTGGAATGTGGGGCATCTTAACTTGACAGCGGTAACATACTAATGTTATAAATATTTTTAAATTTTTTAATCTCCTACTAATATTATAAATCCGAAAGTATGTGTAAGTGTGTAACTATATTTTTTCCCTTTTCACGCTTTAACGACTGAACGGATTTGGATGAAATTTGGAATGTACATAATAATAATAATAAGTCTTTATTATGTACAGTAAACACATTAAAACTAGAAAAATACAGAGTACGATGCCACCTGCAGAAGTATAAAACTGTGTCGCAGATGGCAACGCCCACCTCCGGAAACATCATTTACATATAAAAATAATAAGATACAAAAACAAGTTTTTTTTTTTTTTTAAGAATACATAAAATTTAAGATACATTTCCTATTTATAGATTGCGTATATATATGGTATGCGTGAGTGTGTGTGTAGTGGTGAGGGTGTAGTGTATGTGTGTGTGTGAGAGTGTGTGAGTGTGAGGGTGTGTATGCTATTCTGAAACTCTTATAAGATATTCTGTATCTTGGTAAGTCAGGGATTGCAACCATTTGACGCATTTCACTTTGAATTTATAAGTTGGCAAGGAATAGATGTCTAATTGTTTATTAAGGCTGTTATAAAGTTTTGAACTAATATAATAATAGTGACGACTCGCTATTGCCGTGCGTCTACGTTCGATTTTACATATTTTATCAGTTCTACGTTTAGTAATTGAAAAGTTAGGATCATAATGAACTTGTGAATGTTTCCTTAAGACTGTTTGTAAAATAAAAAGTTGTCTCACTGAAAGGACCTGGCAGAGCGAGAACAATTCTGTCGTAGGAAAGCGACGAGATTTTTTAGAGAGAACTTTAAGTACGCATCTCTGAGCTCTTTCCACCCTGATCATATGTGTTTGCGCAGTGCCGCCCCAAACAGTAATGCAATAGGATATTACTGATTGAGCTAAAGCATAGTATACATTTTTCAGGCATTTGAAATCGAGAACAGATCTTAAGCTTTTAAATACAAACGTCAATTTTCTAACACGAGAGACCGTTGATTCTATATGCTGCTTCCATGACATAGTGCTATCAACTATGACTCCCAAATATTTAACAGAAGTAGTTCGGCTTATTGTCATACAGCTGCAGGTGTCGGAAGAATCTACTGAACATGCATGAGCACGGATAGAGAAAGAAGATGATGGTTGTGTGGACACTTTGGGAGCGAAAGTAATGCATTGTGTTTTGTTTAGGTTAAGAGTAAGTAGATTACTTCGTAGCCAAATCATTACAGTACGTAAGGCTTTCTCTGATAGTTCGCGGGCCTCTTGCCAGTTTCGCCCGTGTACAAGTAAGGCCGTATCATCAGCATAGGTAATAATCTTGCAACTTGGAAGGGAAAGCTTACATAAATCATTCACGTATATTAAGAAGAGGGTAGGTCCAAGAACCTACCTGTGGCACACCGTAACAAAGGCTTTCTTCAGCACTTATGTAGCCATCTATCGAAACTTGTTGCGTACGATTTAAAAGGTAGCTTCGAAATAAGTTGTGAACTACGCCTCTTATACCGATGCTCTCGAGTTTGCCTAAGAGGATGGGGATGGAGACAGTATCAAAAGCTTTGGATAGGTCCAAGAAAATGCCGATAGTCTTATTTCTATTATCAATGTTTTTAATAACAGTATTAGTGAGTTCTAAAACGGCATCCTCTGTAGACCTACCACTTCTAAAACCGTATTGATTGTCAGACAAAATATCATTTTCATTTAAAAAGCTTAATAATCTTTTATTTAGTATTTTTTCCAGAATTTTTGATATTACTGACAGAACTGAAATTGGTCTATAGTTTGTAATACTATCCCCATCTCCACCTTTGAAAATAGGGTGAACAATTGCCCTTTTAAAGACATTAGGAAAAATACCAATAGTAAAGCACAAGTTAAATATATAACTTAAGACGGGGAACATAGATTATACTTAGGATTAACACATGGCTATTTTTTAACACATTCCACTTTATACGACTATACAGCAACTTAGTATTAATTATATCTTACTAGCCGTATCTCGCGACTTCGCCCGCTATTATAACACGGTTTAGCCTTAGAAAACATAGGCAACTGGTCCGTATATAGCAGGATTTTTTTTTTTTAATCTTTAAAAAATATTTGTTTAACAGGTGTCGGTTGGTGGGTGCGTGGGGAGCTTCTAAAAACCTGCGTGGAGAAGCTAGCTCGAGCGGCTTACATGCACAAACAAGATCCCATGGACGCGGCGCTCTACTACCTCGCTATGAAGAAACGCATGCTGCTGTGGGGACTGTTCCGCTCAAACAGGGACGACAAGATGACTGCGGTACGTTGATAGACACCTAATCCTACTATAATATTATAAATCCGAAAGTTTGTGTGTAAGTGTGTAAGTATGTTTGTTCCCTCTTCACGCTTTAACGGCTGAACGGATTTGAATAAAATTTGGAATGTACATAGATTATACCTAGGATTAACACATAGGCTACTTTTTAACTTGATAATAGCGGGCGAAGCCGCGGGGCACGGCTAGTATGGAATATACATGAAATTTAAATATAGAATACTAGCCGTGCCCCGCGGCTTCGCCCGCGTTAATTAAATTAAAATGTAGCCTTTGTGTTCTAAATTCTACATTCTAAATTTCATCAAAATCGGTTTATTACTTACAGAGATACGTGGTAACAAACATTCACACAGACAATAAGTTTCGCACTTAATATATAAGTAGGATGTATTTTTTTTTTATAGCTTTACATAGAATTACACCTATAACGTTGTTAATTTTATTTTATTTAAATATTTTGTAATGACGAATTTTAATGAATACAAAGTGATATAAATGCATGGGCAATTCAAAATAGCAATACGCACTATTGTCCAATTCGTGCGTCAGTATACACATTTTCGAAGTCAATGATTGGTCGACTTTCCTTGATGGCAGCTGAAAGTCAACTTTCCTTGGTGGTGATTTGATTGCGGATGTCTCAAGAACGTCAATATAGAGTTTAAAATTACTCAAACATGGTGGCATTTTCAAATATTGTACAACCATGTTTATTTCATTATTGTAATATTCTTGACCTTCATACAGATTCTGAAAATATTTGTCTTAGAAGGGGCCGTGTGAGTGGCTCGGGGTGGCACAGAATATATTGTAGTATAAACTGCTACGCCGTACATTGACCTTGCGGTCAGTCACTATTCCCAAGTTTTACATTAAAAAGAAATGTAAGATAACCAACTTGAGCACAGACGTAGACTCTGAAACACCCCCCATATTTTTTATACTTGATTATGAACAATTTTATATGGATAAGATTCTAGAATAAGAATACATTTTGTTTCAATAACCGCAAGCTGAGCCACGGGACACTTAGAGGGCACTTTTATAATATGATGTTAATTGAAAACAATAATAAGAAAGACATCTTGGTTTAATAATTTTATTATCATTTCAGTTCTTTGCAAACGACTTCAGCGAAGATCGATGGCGTAAAGCTGCATTGAAGAACGCTTTTGTACTGCTCGGGCGGCAACGCTTTGAGCACGCCGCAGCATTCTTCTTATTGGGAGGGGCGCTGAAAGATGCTTTGGAGGTAAACACTATCTTCACTAGAAGTGAGCTAGTAAAAACGTTTTTCATCAATCTTTTTTTATCAAATTTTTTAAGTGCTTAAGTCACATTGCAATGGTTTTGTTTCACTCCCATACTGCATCTCAACAAACTATTTTTAATTACGTTGAACTGATCTGAATCGTAACAGCTTCAATATTATTGATCAATCAAAGGGTGCTGTTATAGCGCCGTCGCAGTAAGGCTAATCTTAGGATCGCTTGTTCGCAGTTTCCTAAAAAGAGCTAAGTTACTCTTCAAGGTAACGTAGTGATGAAATCCAGGGCGTTTGGGCATTTTTCGTGCTCGCCTGGCTAGCTACTTCGCAACGTAATACAGTCTTAGTCCATCCAAGTCCAAAATCACAATCGATGTTTCGGCAGCTCTATCCTTGTGAGCCAGTCATTGAAATTAGTGTGTATACCGCCACTACAAACTCACTATCAGTTATTATATCACTGTGTTAAACTTTGTCCTATCAGTGATATAATGATTTCAGGTACTAATTACTCGGCTAGGGGATTTGCAACTCGCGATGGTGGTAGCTCGTTTGTACGAGTCAGACAGTGCACTGCCGGCAAGCTTGAAGAAATTACTCATGGACGAAATATTAGGGTAAGTGGAAGTCATACATTTGTTATTTTTAAACTGGTAGCAAGATCATATCTCGTCCTCCCAGTTTTCGAATTATGAATTGTGAGAGAAGAAGCTTAATACATTAAAAAGCATGTCTTATTCGAGAACCTCAAACAATACTCAGTTATGAAAGTACTACTTAATTTGAATGGTTGCAAATGATCATGACAGATTTTAGTCATATACTTAAGTATTTAGTTTGTATCGATCTCATTTGGTCTAATTCTAATTTGTGATGTGAGCGATAGTCCTGTAGTGACGTCCTACTTGGGCTGAATGTAGTGGAGTATAGTTCTGAGTCTTCTACTAAGCATGTAGGATGTAAGTTTAAACGTATCTTCACATACTCACGAAAACTTTAAGACGTGTGTGTATTTGTTTAGCGGTGAGACGGAAGACGGTGAGATAGACCTGGAAAGTGCTCACCCTGATCCGTTCGTTCGCTCCATGGCACTCTGGGAGCTTAAGCGATATGGGGATGCTCTCGATACTCTACTCAGTCCAGCGGGAAGACTGCACGCTTCTAGGGATAATAAGGAGATTCCAGATCCAATGCCGAGCGTGTTCAACTTCTACGTGTACCTTAGGACGCATCCGAGGTTGAAGCGGCACAATCTACCTAGCCAGGTGAGCCAATAAATTATTTTTAGTTTAAATAGACCAACTTTTGAACCCCCGTATTTCGGATATTTTGGTAAATTTCCAAAAACAGAATCGAAAATAAAATTCTTAAAATTGTCAAACCTGCTCAATGCTAGGTATTTCAGTAACTTACGCCATAGCCCGACAGTTTCGATCCTCAGTCCATATTCATATGAATTCTTGTCAAACGTCAATTTTAAATTTGAATGTATTTATTTTTTTATTAATTTTAGGGCGCAACTCTAGCCCTTCTCCAAAAAGAAGACGACGAAGGCATCACCCGCCTCGAGCGGCGTCTCTACTTCCAAACTGCGCACGGCCACTTCAAAGCAGGCTGTCCCGCTCTAGCACTCGAAGTGCTATCCAAGTTGCCAGCTAGAGTGCGCGACGAGCGCCCGAAGCAAATCGCGAATGTCGCACCACACGAAGAAATACATACGGGGCAACTGGTCACGGACACAGCCAAAAGTACGACACGTTTCAGTCAGTTTGTACGTCGATGTGCTTTATTTGTTTTATGTTTGTGTGCGTTTTTAGTTCGCTTGATCAAGTTAAGAATGTTGTTATAATCCATATTTCCTATAGCTTTCTCTTACGCTTGTTACATTTTAAAGATGTGGAATTATATGATGTAGTTTTATACGACTATGATATAACCAATCCAGTGTAATAACATTTAAATTTTTTAAATGAATATTTTTTTGTTATCTTGGATAGGCTATAGTTTGAGCACACCATCTATCTGTTAGTAAGTCATTCTGGTCGAGGGTAGTAAACACGCTAGTTCTAGAAGTGATATTACTGTCTATGTATATATTTAGGGTTATTATAGGCGACAGGATTTTGATATATGACATTACAAAAGAAAATAATACACAATTGTAACATGTGTAGACTGGTGAGCTTAAATATTGTACTGTTTAAGTGTGGGTTGATTGCCTTTTTTAAAACACATCCAGTAATTTATCTTTAAAATGTAAATATGTAATTTGAAGAGGAATATAGCAACGTAACAACGCCCTTAACAATTTGCCGAAATAATATTGGTTGATATTATAACATCCTCCTGTATCATATTATGTCCTGTGTGTTCTATAGAGGACACTGGGTAAACGATCATCTACACACATTTTTAATTAGATTAAGAAAGGATTCAGCCCCTGACTAGAAAAGGTCAGCAAGATCACTTTCCATCAGGTGAGATAGCGACCGAATGCTTACCTATCTAGCATTAAAAAAAAATAAGATTTTCATTTCGAAAAAGGTATGTTTAGAGGCTGGAAACATTTTGAATCCATTGTCACATTTAGAGTCTATTTATAATCAAAACATACACAAGAAAATTTTATAATTTTGCTCATTTATTTGACCCAGCTTCGCCTATAATGGTATAATATAAAAGGCTTAACGAAAATCCTTTCTTAATGACGTCATGTCCCCATAGACGCATACCTTTTCAGTTTCACAGATTATGTAGTTTTCGATGCGTGATTATTTAATGTATCAGTGAATCTTGCTTTTATATAACTATTATGGTTGCCACGCTTGCTTTTGTATACTGACGATTCTTGTACATAAAATGTGTTAAGGCTTTTTAGTGAACAGTGTTTTGTTATGATCACCAAATCTGATTCAATCTTTAGTATAAAGCAATAGCACTTATTTTATTGTAACTTGTATACTGAAGCTTCGCTTGCTACTTAACAATCACAGTATAACCCGCGTCAATAAAGATGACCTGAAGACAGCTGACATTGTATCTCACTCACACGTGCTATTATCGGAGCAGTGGGTGCGAAACTCCATATCATTTGTCGTCCTTTATTGACGCGGTTGTCGTCCTTTATTGACGCTTTATTGAACAATTACACATTTTAGAAGAAGCGTCAGTGGATTGGGGCTCATCGTCGATAGACTGGAGCGCCCCGGTCGCGCCTAAAACTGAAGAATTGGAACTGGACTGGGGAGCTCCCGTTTCTAACAATAAATCTGACGAACTGCAGTTAGATTGGGGCGACGATGAGGACGATAAAGAGTGAGTGGTATTTTCCATCGGTAATTTTAATTAAACTGCCTTTATCATAGCTGCTATTTGGACTAGCAGGACAAGTCCTGCGGTAACCTATTTTCTGTGGCAGTAGCGGTCGTGGTCAAACTTTAAATGATAATACAATGCTTGCAATTTCTAACTAACGGAACGGGTTTGATTCCAAGCGGTCGGCTAACAAAATTAATTGACATAAAAATTGTGATTGTTGTAAAATAGATATAAACTTATTTATGTAATACTAGCCGTGCTCTGCGGCTTCGCCCGCTTTTATCTAGTTAAAAAGTAGCCTATGTGTTAATCCTAAGTATAATCTATGTACTTTCCAAATTTCATCCAAATCCGTTGAGCCGTTAAACTGTGAAGAGGGAACAAACATATTTACACATTTACAAACTTACACACAAACTTTCGGATTTATAATATTATATAGTAGGATTAGTAGGATATTTATAATTATTATAAGTCAGAATCTTTCCTTTCGACAGAAAACTAGTTTCCTGTTTGAAATCAATATTTATTAGGGGAAAAATTGTTAACACTGCTTTTAGAGTAAACATTTGTATTTTTAAAGACGTCACTTCAAATAAGTTAGTTTCATCTAGCGTAATATAACAAAAACTAAAGAGTGTAATCCTTTGAACTCATTTGGGCTAAAGCTGCAACTGCTCGAAGAACAAATCCATCAATCTTATTCAAGATCATTTTGAGTCGTATTTATTATTTCTTAACTAGAAAAATAATAGCCCCATCTACATTGACCGTATCGTATTTTTCATACATCAGCAATTCCTCAGATCAAACGCATCAGGTGCCTCCACACCTCCACTGCAGATGAAGATAGGTAAATCCGAAGAAGAGCCCACCGTTAACGGTCTCTCGGAGAAAGAGAAAGAGAAAGAAGAAGAAGCGCCATCTGTTGACATTATGGCGCAGCAGCTCAAGTTTGTCGCCTGCTTGAAGATACTGATGGAAGAATTGAGCACGCTTGCCACTGGGTTTGAAGTTGACGGTTAGTATCTTGAAATGGCCCTAAATGCCACGCATTTCTGTTTTTTCGTCCATCTAAAAAGTATGTTGATATCGATTTAATGGTTTCATAGATTTACTAGCAACATTTCAACGTACTTTTGATAAACTCTCAGTGCATCAAACATCTTAATTATTTATAGATGATGAGGGACTCATTGCTACAAAAACGGTTGTTAAAGGCTTCTGCCTCAATTAAACAAATTATTTCAATTATTACATAAAACTGCTTACCCTTTTTCCGCGATTTTTTTATCCTTATTTGTGAAAAATTCGGCGGATGTAAGAAAACACTACTTCTTTTAAAACGCAATTGAACGTACCTCTAAAACATTCTAATCGCATTGTTCAGTTTATATGTACATTCAATCCATTTCTATTCTTTGCGGTAAAATCCGTATTTTTATATTTATCGTGATTACATTGAAAACTCTTTATACACTTGTTTCCTAGGTGGTCATCTGCGCTACCAGCTTTATATTTGGCTAGAACGCGAAGTAGAAGCGCTACGCCGTCTTTGCGGATACGCGAGCGTGCGCGGAACCGCAGCGGATAAAAGCGTTGGAGGGGAACTTGTGTGTGCGGAGGTTGAAACGCCACCTCTGCCCGACCAACCGACCTTACATCAGCTGTTGGTTAGAGAGAAGGCTGACTTTGAGGCAAAGGTGCAACGTGCTGTTAGCAGAAAGAAGTGGCTCAAAGGTAAGCTTTTTGAGATGTGTATTGGTACAGTTATACATGAATAAGTTGACGTGATCGCTTAAGTTGCAAGCGCAGACAAAATAATCAATCTACTACTTTTACCTTCTCACAAAAACAAGGCGCTTTCATAGCAACAATTCAGTAGTTATAATTAAACACATATCGCCAATACAGGCATATATTTTACCTCGTCCTCTTTCCCTGCTGGTAAATCGTATTTTGAAGTAAATCTAGCGTCATGCATTAGCTGGTTTTGTAGTCCATAAGGCAAGATTTCTTCGCGTACTACCGACACATCGTTCATAATATCTTAAAAGAGATCGCTCGAATTCGCTTCGCTAGGTTCAACAGCACGGTTCTTCTGTTTTCAACGAGTCTTCTTGTAAATAACGAACATAGAAAGGATTCATTTATCTGTAAAGTGTCACTTTCACAATAAAGCCATCCTAGTAAAGATCGACCATTATAAATGTACACGCCCATCCACAAAAAAATTCATACATTTGACTCTCGATCGTTTAACAAATTCGGTGGAGGGGCGTTCACATTTAAAACGGTTCTACTTTACTAAGATAAGCTTTCCTTTCCAGCCAACGAAACCCTTCTCCGAACGCTACTGTCTTACTGTTCCCTCCACGGCGCGGGCGGCGGTGGTCTGGCCTCCGTCCGCATGGAGCTTGTGTTACTGCTGCAAGAGCTGGGTCAGGATAAGCAGCACCAGCAGCTGCTGTCGCCGCTGCCGTTCCCGACCACGCTGCCGCTGCTGGCCGCTGCTGTCGCCACCAACAACACCGTCGTCGCCGACCCCGTGAGGCACTTGCAGGTGTGTATATCTAACGTGAGATGTACAGGACGGGAAACAGTATGCGTTGCTCCTTCCATAAGGATTTTTTTGCTGTGATGGGTTCACATGCTGCCTGGGCTGGACGCTGAGAGTAACAACTCCCAGGGAATGTATCGAGCAGCGTGACAATGCCGGTTGCCGCGCTCTGGTGTGGTCCTGTTTTTTAAGGGTCCAAGCTGGGCGCTTGGCCATCTTACTCCGGGCTTTCCCCTTGTCTGTGTCAAAAAGAATCAGTCACGACAATGCTGAGGCTGTTGGCTTTACCATAATGTAGCTTGTAAACTCTAACCATTATAAAAAAGCTTAAAAAACCGACTTCACTGCTTATATTTTGGTTTTAGCTTAATCGATTTCGATAAAATTTATATGGGACCTCTACCTCTGAAGTATAATTTACTAAACAAAAAAAAAACATCAAAATCGATTCATAAGTGGCGAAATATCGCATAACATACATACAAAAAAAGTATACAGTCGAATTGAGAACCTCCTTTTTTGAAGTCGGTTGAAAACTAATAAAAGCTCCATTTTTACCTAACTATAATGGCTATTAGTATATTCCGGTTGTGTTAACTTAACACTTAGTGGGAAGAAGGCCGCATACAGAAGAAGTACAGTGTTTACTCGACCGGGTTATTAAAGACATTTAATAAATTGCAAATCTTGTTACGACGAAAGTTATTGTTTATGCCTTAACTTATATATACCTCTCTTTCTATTGCGTACTTGTCTGTTCAGGCACGTGGCTGGGATCAAGGCGGATGCTTCAATGTTGTTGTAGAACATAATAGAATAGAAATCATTTATTGCTAAATGTTTAAAACAATAATATGGTACACAAAACAAATACATGCAAGAATTATTTGGAAATTGGAATACCTATGTATTGTAGCTGCGTTCCAAATGTGTGTAGAGTAAAGTCCTGACAAAGCGACGCTTAACACTTGGTTTTACATATCTCCTTGTATTCCAGGCCGTGGCTCACGATATGTTGGGCACAATCGGAGAGCTGGGAATCCCGGGCGGCTCCGCGACTAGAATACTGCACACGTTACGAGAGTTAGCCGTCGCGCTCTCCGCCTGCATATACCAAAGTTTGTGTGATTCGGACACATTCAGCGTCAAACACACGCATCATCACGACGGGTGAGTTAAGACCAAGTGCAAAAAAATAGACGTGCTATATTTAGGTACTTACTTCAATAGGAAATATGCATAATTCACTCGATTTTAACTTAATTTATTTTATTCTAGTAGTTCGCTCCGAACTGAGAGCTCGCGCCTACATTTTGTCTATTTGAGGTTAATTACATATAACTTTTTTCTTTGTTTTTTTTTTGATAACGCTATGACTTTCTAGCTATGTTTATGTTTAACTATTGCTATTTGCAGAGTTATAGCCGAGACTCCCGGTACTAGTCAAATGATCGTGAGACAGCGACGGCATTCTATCGAAGAGCTCACGGTCACCACTACGCCGAACAAATGGCCAGGTATGAATGCTTTTTTAATTTGTAGGCGTATGATCATTACATAAAAACAAACGCTTTCACACTCACAGCCCCTCATAAGTTCAATGACTTGTGTCGTGGATCGTCAGGAGCACAACTTACCCTAATTCTTTTTCTTAAATAAAAGTAGCTTAAATTACTACTTGATAACATTAGCTATCTGCCAGTGAAAGGTACGTCGAAATCGGCCTTGTCGTTTTGGAATCAAACCGGAACAAACGGGCAGACCGACAACATTATTAGAATTGTTTTATTGTTATAAGTACCGTATACATATAGTTTTGTCATTTAATAAAAGCTGTTAATTAGACATTACAAACAGACATTACAAAGAACAATGGCGAAATTTTAGTTGGCCTATGTTTGATTGTATTTAAATGTGAAATTAACGAAATTCACTCAAATAAATTACAAAGATTTACTAAAACAACAGAAAAGGCAGACGAAGCCGGGTAAAAAAATACACATTAAAAGAAACAAAACGATTACTTTCAACCATTTTTCATTTTTCTGTTTTTGTCTATGCTGTGGTTATATAATAAGATGTTACCATGTCCATTGCCTTACCCTAGTGCATCTCTATATTCCTAAGCCGTAATGCTAATGCTTATGATGTATCCATAAAACAAAAAATACTATGGTAACTTATGTATGAACCATCAACTGTCTAGAATCCGTCTGTCATTCACAGGTTTTCTAAAAATAGCTGCGGTTGCTATTGCAGTCATCGACATTTAAGGGGAAAAAGCAAATGTCATGGCAATACCAAACTGTCGTATGAATGACGTTTTCACTTTTGACGTTTGTTTTTTTTTCTTTTTTCTTTTAATATTAGCTTCGCAATCTTGTGCATTTAGCCAGTGTCAAGTAATAATATATTTCAAGTTTAAACGTAGTGGTGGCTCTTTGGAATGGGCTTTTATCACAAATTCACGACTGTCAGAACTGTTGGCGTATTCAAAAAGAGATCGGCAAAGTGTGCTGAGCCATAACCTACAAATATGTTTTGTTTAATATCTTAATAACTAGGCCTTCTAAAACAACAATTCTTTTAAAATTAAGCTCAGAAGGCAACCGGCCTTACGTAAGATATTTTTTTATCTATATACGATGCTATTTTACTTCAACTAAAATGATGTATGGGAGTTCGCCATTGTTCTTTATTTACTTGTAGATATGACAGCCCTTGGGGGCTATTCTTTATTCTATGTAACACCATCTCGCGCATTCAACTAGTATTTTCTGTATACGATAACGCACTCAAACACGCACATGCGACGCACTCACACAGAAAACTTTCACACAGGTGTAAATCAAATGAATATTAGCATACCTTCAATTAACAAAAATATTGTAAACTAATATATGTCAAATTTACCTTAATTTTTTATTTTTTTCTCTAAAGTATCTATCCATTCAATTACCTTCTTTCTTATGTTTATATGTAGATTCATATTTTATGACCAATATTGACGTTGGAAATGTACACAACCAGGAAGAGACTAGTTACCCACAACACAGGATATCCTAGTGTGGGAACTAGAAATCCCCAGTAATGCATAATTAAAGGCTTAACCACTGCCCTCAAACTATGCCATAATTTATAATTTTACTTAATTTTAAGTTTTTCTTTATGTACTATGTAAAATGCTATTTTATTTTTGTGAATAAAGATTTATTATTATAATACTGTTATTATCTTTTAGGTGTATCAGCACTACGCGGTCTAGCATTACGAGCGGCCGAAGAAGACGACGCTCCTCGTCTGCCCGTCTTACTAGCCGAAGCTTTCTGCGCTGTCTACCTCGCTTTACTGGGCTGGGCTTTAGCGGCGAGAGATGCTCACCTGCTGTACAGATTAGGGGCTCATGTAGCGGATGGAAAAGCGCATTCGAGACTGTACGGGGGAGGTGTTAGGAGGTTGTTGACTACGGCACCCGCGCCGCCTCAAGTAAGTGTCATTTACGTCTATATTTTATCGTCAGTATTAGGCTGAGTTTTAGCGGCGAGAGATGCTCACCTACTGTACAGATTAGGGGCTCACGTGGCGGACGAAAAGGCGCATTCGAGACTGTATGGGGGAGGTGTAAGTAGGTTGTTAACTACGGCACTCGCGCCGCCTCAAGTAAGTGTAATTTACGTCTGTATTTTATCGTCAGTATTAGGCTGAGTATTAGCGGCGTGAGAAGCTCACCTGCTGTACAGATTAGGTGCTCTCGTGGCGGATGGAAAGGTGCATTCGAGACTGTACGGGGGAGGTGTTAGGAGGTTTTTGACTACGGCACTCGCGGCACCTCAAGTAAGTGTCTAATGTCTGTAGTTTTATTGTTAGTGAGATTTATTATGCTGGGTTTTAGCGGCGTGAGATGCTCACCTGTTCTACAACTCTTGAAATAATATTAAGGATAGTAAGTGTTAGGAGGTTGTTGACTACGGCATCCGTGCCATCTTAAGTGTTTTCTACATCTGTATTTATGTTTTTAGTGAGATTTATTACTAAATATATTAAACAGGCTGAGAATTTTCGAGAAGTAACGCCTAATTCAATTAATCAACAAGTATATATTGTTGCAGCCCAAACTGGTGGAGCGTCCGGAAGGTACGTCCGTGTGGTCGTCGCTGCGAGAAAAGCGGGCGCTACTAAACATGCGGCTACTGGGGCTCGGCCCTACAGCGCCGCACAAAAACATTCAGGAGGGGAGGCCTACATACCGCGAACAGTTCGTGCCGCCGCTATGTAGTATACTCACCTTCCTGTTGACTAAGGTTAGTCAAATAGTAATAAATATGTATAATTTAAATACTTTTAGTCGATTGTTTCCGTTAATACATTGCTCAAAATAAAATTTCACTCAAAAAAAAATATTTCAGGTCTTAATTAATATTTGAAAATGTGAGGTTCAAGCAGTTTTAAACGCGTTTTTTTTACCATCTTTTAAAGTTGCCATCACTTTACCGACGGTTATTGTACTTTGTTTTTACGATGAGCATCTACAAAGTCTAGTTCTAATAGGGAAAAAACCTAGTTCTATGATACGATATGACTGCACTTTATTGGAAATATGAAATACTGAAAAGTGTTTTGTTTCTACATTTATTGGACGAACCGCAATGGTACTCCCTGGCTGAGTCGGTATTTACTGATAAGCACAATATGGGATTCTTTAAGTTGCGAGTGAATGTATAAATGTAAGGCATCTTCGAGGCAAACGTGCACCATCGACCACATCGTCGCTTACCATCAAGTTACGTTTGCCTATACTGAATTAAAAAAAAAAACAATTATTGTTTCCAGCCGACAGCGGAACAAGACCCAGAGAACTACGAATACGACTCCGCGGAGTCTGGGGCGGAAGACGCAGAGGACAGTGAAAGCGATCCTGATGACGACGACATATTCGACACTAATGCCAAGTAAGAACTTAGTATCCATTAATCACGTGAGATGATTTTGACCATTTTCGACCCCCTCTCTCCCCTTGGTGAGATGTATGTCGTGAGATTTTGCTCGACCCCTCCCCTAATATCGAAATAAGTTAAACTGTGCTTGATTGCGTTTAATTTATTTAAGAAACATTTTGTTTAATACTACTAACTATAATAATATGATTTAGCCATATTATAGTAGTTTTCTCTATTTACTAAATTTAACCTAGTATTCTCGACATTTACACTGATTCTTGTACAAAAAACATGATATTTGCTGATACACCCCCTATACCCCACGTGAGGTTTGTCTCGATCCCCTAACAGGTGAGATAGTGGTCAAATGCTTGCCTATTCTCCATAAATAAAAACAATAATAATGGATCAGGGATTCCTTGATTTTTGTTTCTATGGAATTAGCCACGGGCACAACTAAAGTAGTTTTATACGGTGTACGCTATCAACACAATTTTAACTGCAATTGTAGACGTTGACCGTTGTAGTTTCAAATTATTCCAGTAGATGACATCACATGTTAGGCTGTCAAAATATAACATTTAAATATTACTTCTATAGGAAAGCCCACGACGACCGTTTTGTCGTACTTATTAAATCGTAATTGAAACGCAAGCAAAGCTTAAAAATCGACTTCATCGATTATATTTCGGTTTTGGCTTGACCGATTTCGATAATAAATTTATGGGACCACCTCTGAAGTATACTCTAGTAAACAAACAAAAAACATTAAAATTGATTCATAATTTGCGGAGATATTGCGTAACAAAAAAAACATACTCGAATTGAGTACCTCCTTTTTTGAAATCGGTTGAAAAGCTAACATACTCTCGTGATCAACTGCTCACGTGTTGTAGAGTGACAGATTGAGCGCTATAAACGTGGATGCCTTGATTACTCACAAATTAGTTTTAGAACATATATTGTTTTCCTCTGTATAGTTATAGCAGCACAAATCTTGCGAAATATTACTTTACAAAGGACATATTACATGAAATATTACTAAATAAAAGCGTAATTATTTCACATTGTTGCAGACCCGAGAAGCGGCGCAAAGGTCTGAATACGGAGCATTCAGACCCAGACTCATACTCGTGGTATGTGATGCGGGTGGCTGTACTTCGGCTCGCGCAACAGAAGCTACAACATTTCCTACAGCTCTGCGGGATCGAAATGTCCGGTGAGCAAACTTGAGAGTATCACTTTCTCTCTCTCTCTCGCTGTCTCTCTCTCTCTGTGTGTCTGTCTCTCTCTCTCTCTCTCTCTCTCTCTCTCTCTCTCTCTCTGTGTGTGTGTCTCTCTCTGTCTCTCTCTCGTGTACACCATTTTCTTAGGGCAACATTTACACCTTTATTGCCCAAAGGCATATACTTAGCGACGCAATCAGCATTCGGTCTAGCTTTGTACAGGTGTACAAGATCTATGGCTTGCTGAGCATGATAAATGAGCCAAAGTGTGTGATGACGCTCCCCATTCGCATTGGTTTGTTTGTGCTTGGGTCGATGTAGTCCCACCTGGAGAGATTGTCATTTGATCTGCCAATCTGAGTGCGCAGCCTGTTGATGTGTACCCCATAGGCTCGAGACAGATGGCGATTGTGTTTGATAGCACTAAATCTCGATGAATTAACAAAGTTTTGATACCATGATACATTTATATCGCGTTTTCGCATCTAGTGTTGAGTTTCAGCGGCGAATTATTTTTACTCTTACCCCTACATTCTTTTGTTTTATGATTTCGCTGACAACTTTCCCCTTCTTACTTTAATCAGTCCTGCTAGCAAGCGCTGAATTAGTCATGACCTGTTCACTTTACCTGTGTTATGACCTATATTATATGAGCGTGACTGAGATGGCTATTGCGCCATTAAAATAGCGCTAGTTCTTTGTGCATTATTTTATCTTTTTATATCATGATTCGTATCTATTAGGCGCTTACCCCCACACTCTTGTTTTATTTGTTTAATGATTTCACTCATGCTTACATAGCGAGCTATAATAATGCGATCTTTGTCGCAAAGATGTGGTGTCGCTCCATAAAGGCTTGCGAAAAAAATCTACTTCATATCCTCTTCATTATTCTCTTAACTATTTACTCGACAGCGGGGAAATAATTTAACTGTCAACCCGTTGATAATAAAAACATTACTTAAAAAAGTATCTTTATTACATATAAGATATGAGGCAATCAGAACATATACAGATAGAACGTGGACTATCAGCTGCCGTCAAAATCATTGACGTCAAAAATATGTCAACTGACGTCACGAAACAGTTTAGCCGTGCGTTTTGCTTTTTATAGTTTCCCATAAATTTTTATGAGGATATATTTATTAAAATTCCCAACTAAAAATCATTTGAATCAGATAAATATTATGTTGTATGTGTAATTATATTTACTTATTTAAGTCTTGTTTATGTACGTAAACGATTGTATTTTTTAAATAAATATAACCTGTTTACAGAGCTAGCAACAACAAGCCCCACAGTCCACGGCGCGCTAAGACGCGTCGACCAATGGCAGCAACAGCTGACGGAAACATTAGAATCTCGCGCGCCGCCGCCGGATTATATACCCGGGTGCTTCCCTGAACAGCAGACTCAGGGGCCGCCTATCAACAAATACAGGTGCATATACTACTCCAAATATTAGATATCTATCACAGTAATGTTATAAATACAAAAGTTTGTGTGTAAGTATGATATATATATACCTTCCTAGGTAATAAGCTATATACTTTAAGATTACTGCTCATTATTGGATTATTTGGGTGGCGTTCGCCTTCTAAGCAGGGGTATAGGTTTCGATTCCCAACTGAAACACAAGTTTTCTCCTCAAGGAAAATGTGAGTTTCTGATTCTGGTTGTGATTGTGTGTGTGATGTGAATGTTTCCGACACCCCACGACACAAGTCATCGAACTTAGTGTGGGGCTGTGAGTGTGTAAGTGTTTTTTTTGTTTATGATTATAAACGCTTAAAAGCTTTCACACTCTCAGCCCCACACTAAGTTCAATTACTTGTGTCGTGGGAGCCGGAAACATACACAACACACACAATCATAACCAGAACCAGAAACACAAATTTTCGACGGGGAGAAAACTTGTGTTCCCGCCGCGCCGGGCCGCCGGGAATATAATCCGATACCCCTGCTTAGAAGGCGAACGCTCAATCAACTAAGCCAACGGGCAGTTCACATGTTAACAAAATGTAAATTCATAACGCAATTTCAATATATTTGTATGTATTTTTATTGCAGATGTCTGCTAGAGAAGCACAACACTCCGTTCAACTCTGTATTATTCAGTGCAGCGCCAGCGAGACGTCTTTGGAGTTTCTTAGTTCGCCAAGAACCAGTACAGGTACGACATTCAAATATCATGTGCTTAGTTTGTGTGGCTAGATACCTTCTACCTAAACACTGTCGTGGCTTACCACCCTGAACTAGAGCAATCGCCAAACACTAAGAGATGTTCCGACGCTATAAAGTTGTTAGCATTAAAGATGATGATGTTTTTGTAAAAAAACAGACAGTGACGTATTACAAAGCTCGGAGGCGTCGCCGCCGCCGCCGCGACGTTCTCGCGGCCGCGAGGGTGCGATGTCGCCCCCCCCGACTATAAACAAACTTTGTTAGAAAAGTGAACGGTTATGACTTTCAACAGTGTGTGAAATATATATATCAGCTTTCTGATTCTCGTCTATAAATAAATACTACCTTATTTTACCCAGCCAAGTTAATTTCATTGCATTTTGTGGATTATTTATAGACGTCGTTGTTTGTTTGCGTATTGTAGGAACTGTTCATCCGAGCGGTGTTCTCTCGACGCCGCACGCAGTCTGTGTCGACTGCGGGCACCGTCGCCGGGCCCTTGCAGCGCGCCAAAGATATGGAACTACACAATCCCGTGCGCATTATTCACAAGGAGCAGGACTCCATCGCCGCCTTCTGTCTCAACAAGGTATGGAATCACCCGCAAATATCTTTAATCAGCTTAATTCAGTTTTTCTAGCTATATAGGTATGTATAATTCTAGCTTGTGTTATACAAAGAGGATCTAACCTTTAGGTTTTTTAAGAATGTAAACTTTACCGCATGACTTTTTATTTGAGTAGATTTATCTATATCGTATGCTGTTTGCTACTATAGTAGGTATGTACTTATTATTTTGTACTTGACATGGTTGACTGACCTTCAAATCGCTCGAAGAGTTTCGCTTCTACATTTGTCATCCGTACTGTGAAGGAGTGTAATTCGTTGCCCGTGTCTTAGTTCCCCGAACGGTATAATCTCGGAGTTTACAAGTCCGGAGTGAATAGGCATCTTCTAGGCAAGCGTGCTACCTCTTCGGCCGCTTCATCAATTTCCATCAGGTGATATAGTGGTCAAATGCTTGCCTATCAAGCATTAAAAAAACTACTTTATCAACAGGTCGGAGGCTGTCTGTTAGCCGTGGCTACAGCGCGTGAAGTGCAAGAAATGGACGTGTCCCTCCTATTAAAAGGGGGAGCGAACTGGGCCGAGAACGAGTGTGAGGTGGACCTATTGGGATTAGCAGCGGACCCCGCTGCACTGCCTGACACTGGCTTCTTGCTGATCCAACATCAGGACAAGTGAGTATGATCATCTAAAAGGATCTAAGGAGCGTGACGTACAAAGACTATTAGATTGCATTTATTATATAGCACTAACACTTATAACAACACTATACACAAATACAATAACAATACATAATTATGACATCTTATTATGATTTAAATGGATACATTATGATTAATGAAGCATATCGTCCTCCTCTGCTCTAAATTGTTGTGCCCAACAGGATCTCTAATGTTCTGTCATTTATTTCAACCACCTATCCACATTTACAGAATGCAATAAAGATTTGAATTTGATTATTTTTGCATGCTTCGTTTAAATAAAACTTTGAAGAGAATACAAACATGTATCTATATACTTGTGTGATTAATTATAATTTCATTGTCAGGCCAAACAATGGTTCAGTGCCCGGTACGGGTAACAGTTCGCCTCTCAATCCGAACGCACCTCAGATCCCGGTCGGCATGGCTAGCCAGACCGGTCGCGGCGCCAGCGTTGTAAGTACTATTATTTCAATATGTTGATACGTTCATAGATACATAATGATAAACTGTGGTAACAGAATTTATGAAATCAATGTAGTGTTCGTGTAATTGTACTGTCTTCGCGGGAATACCTACAGTTACCAGCAACCCGTATACAGTAACCATGTACCCCCATAGTAAATTTTATTAAGATAAAATTTACGACATTAATTATTAGTATCTCTTGAAACTATTCATGATTGGAAATTGTTTAAACAATCAAACAAAGATCTAGACAGGTCAAACTGAGCTCTCATTTGTTCCATGAAGTATTAGATACAGCGCATACAGATATAGCGCAGAGCACTACCACCAAGTAAATAATACACAAAGGTTAGCTGGAAGAAATGCTAATTACTCTAATAAGCATTATGTTCTTACCACCAGTTTTATCGTGTGCAACAAATAATTTTCTATCTATCTATCTATTGGAGGGTAATAGGGGAGAATGCACAACAGTGCATCAGTTAGTTTTTAGTTTAATAACAGTGCTTTTGTAGCACTACACACTCGTAGTACGGTCGGCCTGATCAATCGTAACTGATTGGCAATGTTGAGTCAGGCCAGTGTATGGATGGGTCTCCGTTTAGTGGGTTTTTCAACTGAGTGTCACTTTTCGGAGGACACTTTAAGGCGTCAGTCCCGGGTCAGTCAGTTGTTAAGAAATGTAGCATGCCTTCAGACGGCCTGAAAATAACTGACGCCAGGACTGCCCACTTGGGTGTAGATACATTTTGAGGAACATACGCGCTACGCTTATAAACTAGCGTGATATCTTGATGTTTTACAAGTTATATAAAACATGAGTTTTCTTCTAAGTGAGTATTTATCTCATTGATGTTGTAACTAACTGGGATATTTAACCTTAAAGCTGATTGTATTCTACAGCACGACATCTCCTTCTTTGTATCTGCTGATATAAGAACACAGTGGACCGACTTAATAACTTGCTTATATATAAAGACGTGATGATTCTTTAAAGTTGACCAGGTTTACTATTTTACTAAATAAGTGTGTTAGGAAAAATAATGTTCATACTATTAAATACTAATCAAACTAGAGAACCAGACAATTATCATGTAAACGTTTTCAGTATTGAAATGGTCGTTCGAGATTATACGCCAACCATTTTACTATTTATTCTGATTTTTCATGAGAATAGGGAATATGCATAATATTTTATTGTTTTTATTTATAGCATATTTTTAAACACAACATTTCATATCAAATTAAGTATTTGAAAATACGAGCAGGTTCGAGTAATTTTAAACGCGGTCAATTTGACGTTCTTTCTTTGCATACACAATCCAATCACAGATAACGTAAAGAAAAGTTGACCAATAGACATCAAAAATGTGTTAACGGACGTCACGGATCAGTTTAGCCAATAGCGTGCGTTTTGCGATTTTATTTTATCACATTTTATTAATTAAAATTCCTCATTAAAAACATTTTAATATGATAATAATGTTATAGGTATAAAGATTCAGAAAAATAATATGTAATCTATAAAGGTATAAATCTAACGTATATACAGCAAAGACCTTAGCAACCTACAAGATATCAAGCTAATAGTGCTCAAGCCCCACTACCAGTGGGTAGCGTTCCCATCATGCTGGTGGAATCGCCTCTCTGAATTGCAGTGCTAATACGTTGAGCCAAATTAGTACACAGTTTTGATCACGCGTCGCCTCAAACAGGCGCTCTGATAGATTTTTGAAAATAGAATGAGTTCACTTAAATATTTTCGAGGTTGCCATATATTCGCCTTTTGCGGTGCTCTGCCAAAGTTTTCTTTGCTGTATATAGATTTAGTTTAGTTTTACGAAATATAGGCAATTGGCCCGTAATTAGGCACCGGAGCTTAAAAAAAACCTAATGCATATTCCCTACTGCCTTTCGTAGTTATCTTAGATTGATACACAGAACAAAAGGGGACCAACATGACTTTGTATTGTTATGTTGGTTGGCTGTACTACAGGGCTGCGTTCAATGCTACGCTCGGGTTGCAACTTTTCACCCTAGCCCGTTCGGAGGCTCGGTTAGAACTTTCGGTTAGTGCAAGTTGAAACGCTCTAGCACGTTAAGTGCCTTGGTTAATTACAACCAAACAACCGCCTTGAGAGATGGTTGTAAAACACTGACTCTGAAGTCAAACTGAAAATTGTTAGGTGAAATTGATGTAGTTTATATTATAATATTCATAATTCGACGGTGCTATATCGTTCGGAATATTCGAGCGCGGATAAAAATTAACCGAACAACCGAAGTTATAGGCGTTGAATGCAACCCAACTAACATAGATTCTGTATAAAAACCAATCCATTTCAGTTATTGAATACGTAATATCCATAAACATTCGGTGCGGGCACTAACAGTCGTAAATAATACATCCACAGTTGGAGCGGCGCGCAAGCATTTTGGTCCCGACTGGCCTTGAACAATATATTGTTACAGTACGTGAAGGATCACTAATACAATAACATACGCTTTGCTGGGTGGATTCATGTTGAAGGAGCTAACAATACCCTTTGATACATTTTATTTATAGTCCTTATAGATTTTAAGCAGGTACTAAAAAAAATCGCAAATTGAAAAAAAAAACATGAGTTAAAATGTTTACATTCAGGCATTAAATAATTTTATAAACTAGGGAAGACTTAAATTGTGCGTGGGGTGAGTAATTATGAGCTTACGAGATCCGTAAGTTATTTAAACGGATACTTACCCACATTTTTTTTATTTAAAAAATCGAGTTTTTAAATTAAAAACTAAGGCGATACTGTGACTGTAGTGCGATAGTGCTTTTAGTTGCGCAACAATAATTACATTGCACCTGGCACTACGTTTTATGTTGCATTGACTTGCTGCATGTCTAATGTGATGGAAATTACAATCATTTGTTTTTCGTTATAAACATTATTGTATGTCCGAAAGTGATAAAGTGTTGTGCATCATTTATAAAAATAACTCTTACACGTGTACTGAGTTATACAATAAACCATTATATATTCTATACTTAGAAAGATAACAATTATTTTTTGTTCTTTCCACCAAATTATATTTATTTATATTAGATAACATCACATAACAAGACCCGAAACATATTACGTATGCTGCAACACGTATTATTTGTTGACACCTATCTACAGACAATTATACATTATTTGAATATACTTACTACGATCAAAGATGTATCTGACAGTTCCATAAAGCCTTTGTTCACGAATTTACAATAGAAACTTTACACAAGAAAATAGGTACCAATTGCTGAGATAAAGATTGGCAAACTACTTTAGCAGAGTGCTTAGTTCAATCACGAGTGTCTTAGTTCTGCACATGAACATGAATCCATCCAAGCAAAGCCGGGGTAACGTGGTGTGGTGTGTGCATAGCTGCGTTCATGTATACGTTCGCCTCGCTTTGCACTTTCAGTCTCCTCGACTACACTAACTCTAATTAAAATTTTCTGATATAAAGAGACTGCGATAGTGATACATTTTGGTGAAGGAATAATTGCTTGAATCAGGGGTAAAACAATCTTAAAACTACATTATGTTACATTGTTACTGTTTAACAAAGAAATGTATCGATTTTTTGGCGATATTGCCACGGAATGCCCCTGCTTCAAGTTCAAATATGTGGTAAAAGGGATCTCTCTCCATATAATATCATAGTTGAAAGTTCCTCATTGTATCAGTGTACGGATGTATGTGTGAGTGTATGGCGATGTGTTGGTCACAGGTGAAGGGTCTTCAGTTTCCGGGTTGCCACGATCCAAAATACTGCCGCCTGGTACTACACCGCTCGAAGCTTCTCATGAAACCGGTCAGTGACAACCCTGTCGACACCATGTCACTTCCTAAACCAGTGATTAGCACCCCTTTTTGGTTCCGGCTCCATTTTTTATTTGAAGATTTATTATTTCTTCAATGTTTTCTTTGGTTTATTTAACTTTTTCTTTTTTCTGCGACACGTGTTAATTGTTTATGTTTCATATGGCGACCCCACCGTCTCACCCGTTTGGTTTAATTGTTTTCCTCTCATTATATCAGCGGATTTGTTTTGGTCATCGTAAAAACCGACATTAGTTGTAAGGTTGTTGTTATGTTGTCGTTCTGTTGTAGGTGTTCCCGAATTACTTTTATTGGCCACTCTCGTTTCACCGCTATTATTGTGTTTGCGTCCGTTGCCTGTTTGTTTATTCGTTTAGTGCAGCATGTGGTGTCTGTTATAACAATGTTCGAATATAAAAACAATCTGCTTAGATTTTTGCAGATTTTGACAGCTGCACAATATGAAATTAATCACGTTTGTATGAGAAGTCATTTTAAATGAATCGTTTATGTGTAGATACTGAAGCATAAAATCGACAACATCAAGCGGATGGCAGCACATCCTACCCAACCTCTGTGTAAGTGTTACAAAATCGATCCAATGTTCACACGTTACTTGTAATCTACATTCGAGTCCCAACTATAAAATCCAAGTATTTCATCTCATTTTTTCATGCAATAAAAGACAGGCTAACTTTGATCACGTGTTCAGAGTCACGTGCTTGGGTATATAGAGTTGTTAAACTTTACTTCAAAATACGGGAAATAGTTATGTAACTCAGCTTTTAAACTTATTTTAATGTGTACATTCAGCGAACAAAGCTATTTTATTTCCAAACTATATTAACCACGTACGTGACTGATAGCAATGTTGTAAATTCAGGTATGGCGTTTTAGACTCACCGTCTTAAATAAGAAAGATGATCAAAGTAAGTAATTTAATCAAATAATATGTCATCAGACCTAACCGGCGGGGCAGACGGCTCAGTCCAGCTGTGGGAGTGGAACCACCCATCTTGCGTTTGGTCGCCCCGTGCCCCTGGCGCTTTTGCAAAAGTGACTCGGGTGCGGTTCTCGGACTATGGAAATAAGTTCGCGGCAGCTGACGCGGACGGAAATCTGGCGATGTGGCAACTGCACCCGTCGCCGCAGCAAGCGGGACAGGCGCAGGCGTCGTCTAGACCATTCTTTGTGAGTTATATATTCCTCTCATTTGGTCTTCCATTTTCCAATTTGAACAACATTTGGAACATCAACCAAACTGGTTTATTCAATAGCATAGCTCCTTGACATGTACGTTGAGTATGTATATTGAGTATACATAATAACAATAATGATTTACTCAACATGTTATGTAAAAAAAACATTACTATGAGACGTGTAAACAGAGTTTATGAATTATAGTATTTGAGTATCATAATAGAATATGTACCAATATTCTATTATGTTACTCAAGTACCAATCTTCCAAGCACTTGATGGTAGTTATATAATTTATTGTTTCACTATGTGGTGGGAGTTCTGCCTATAAAATCGGTAACAGCTTGTCAAGATTCAAGGCTTCAACGAAATCGACCACAAATATGGTTCTCCCTGGCGTACCTCAAGGCTTACATGTCGGGCCGCTAATTTTCCTAATTTTTAAAAATAATTTGGGTTCTTGTATAAAATGTTTTTATGTTTGTAATATTTACATACTGATTTGGAATAATGCAAAAGTATGGAGTCATATTATATACTATATACATCCTCGCTCATCTAATTGGACCAGTGCTATCTAGATATGATTTTAGTGTTTGCTTGTAATTATAATACAAACTATAATATTTGTTTTTACTTTCTTTATTTCAGACGCATCAATGTCACAGCAAAGGAATCAGCGATTTCGTTTTCTTAGGTTCCTGTAGTTTAGTAGCCACTGGTAAGATATCACAAGCCTGCTTAAGACAACTTAAACTTTTGTTTTTCTGATTAAGATAGTTACTATACATGTTTTTTCTTTCCAGCTGGTCATAGTTCAGAAAATAAGAATGTAGCTATATGGGATACCCTGATGCCAGTAAAGAAAGCTTTAGTTATCTGTGAGTATTCATTTAATATTTATGTATAAAAATTATTGCATATAAAAATGCAAATATAAAAATGTCATGATTTGACTATGATTTATTCACCTTTGACTAAGACCTGTTTACGACTCGTTTTAAAAAAAACCATGAAAATGTCTATTATTTCAGACTGGCTTGTTGGAATGTACTTAGTTGGAAGACAATAACAAACTCGACAACGACTATTTACTTTCGCGGCCTCGTTGGCATAGTTGGGTGCGCGTTCGCCTTCTAAGCAGCGGGTATCGGGTTCGATGCCCGATGGAAACACAAGTTTTCTTCCCAAGGGGAATTTCTGGTTCTGGTTGCAATCGTGTGTGTGATGTGAATGTTTCGGCTCCCACGAGATAAGTCATAATGTGGAGCTGTAAGTGTGAAAGCGTAAAAAAACTCGACGATGACATTTTTCCACTTTCGCGTTAAAACTCGACAACGACATTATTTCACCTTCACGTCAAAACTCGACAACGACATTTTTCACCTTCGCGTCAAAACTCGACGACATTTTACTCGCAGTCGCGTCATTACTTGAATTGCCCTTTGGCTTAGTTGGGCGGGTGTTAGCCTTCTACGCAAGGGCCGGGAACACAATGTACCCTATCGGGTTCGAATCGTGTTCTCGGCGGGATTAAGGAAAATTTCTGGTTCTGGTTGTGGTTGTGATGTGAATGTTTCCGGCACCCCCTACACTAGCCATCGAACTTAGGGTGGGGCTGGGAGAGAGAAAGCGCTTTTGTTACGTTTATTACTCGACAAGGACACTTTGAATGACTTCCCTCGTTCGTTTCCGTCAGCGTGGTCGTGCCACGAGGGCGGCGCGGCGTGCCTGGCGTGGGCGGGGCTGGGCGGCGCGCTGGTGTCGTGCGGGCGGCGCGGGGACGTGCTGGTGTGGGACCTGCGCGCGCGCGCCGTGCGCCACCGCGCGCAGGCGCACCACGCGCCCATCAAGTGCGTCGCGCTGTCGCCCAGGGAGGACCACTACGCCATCGGCGCCGCCGACGGAGACATCAAGGTCACTAGTTTTATTATTATTAAAACTATCGTGAGTCGTATTCGTGTTGATTTAGTTCCGGTTTGATTTAGTCCAACCGGAACTAAATCGACGTGAGTAGTTTTGTTCAAAGATTACAGTCTTTAAATCGTCGATATTGAGCATAAATTGCACGGTATATGTAACTTTTAAACTTTCGCAATTCGAACACATAGTTTAGGTAATATCTCGGAACTTAATCGCGCTAAAAAACTATTTTTATTTACCTCGACGTTTCGGCCAAGTTGCATTGGCCGTGGTCTCGAGAAGACTGAAAGTAAATAAAAATAGATTTTTACCTAAAAACTATGCACGGTATTTATATTTTTTTTCTTGCAGGTGTTCTCGCTAACCTCGCATCAGTTACTGCACACATTCGCGGGCGAGCACGCGAGGAGTTCTTTCTTCAAGCACATCGGACAGGGCGTCACGCAAATACATATAGGTGAGTACAGAACACACGACTATAACAGGGCAAAATGGTTATTGACGAACATCGTTTTGTTTCTTGTCTTAATTAAGGTGTTCAATAAAGAGTTTATCTATCTATCTGTCGTGGGCAAAAAGCGGCCTTCTGGGGGAAGAAGCCACACTTAGGCACTGCGCGGGAAATAATACCTGACTAGAATGATCAACCAATCAAATCGCACCTCCATTAGTCTGTCAGACCTATTTCTTTGTAGCTAAAAATATCTAGAATAGACAACGAATCTAGGTTATTTTACAAGTTGTTTGCCGATGTCTGTACCCCGATTTCGAGTCATTATTTAAATCTGTATAAGATCTGAATATTTGTGTGAAATCGAGCTACATTTAGATGCGCCGGTAGAGGCTCTGCGCTGAATTTTGTACTCAAAAATAGTGTTATCACTAATTTCGATCGCGAATAAATTTGTTAAAACTCGCAAAATTGGACCCATAACTCAATTATTTCCAAATTCAATCTTTATTGCTTTCTTTAAACGTAGATAGTTTGGGCACAACAATTCAGACTATTTTTGTGGCACTCAAGATGGATAAAGATACCTTGCACCTTCCGTAAAAACTTGTGTGTAAATCGGATACAGATAACGCCGGGCGGTTGTTTTCGTGCGGAGCTGACGGCACTATGAAGGTGCGAATGCTGCCTGAACGGGACGCTCCGCCGCCGCACGCGCACCAATACTAGACCTATCTACACTTGGTAAGTATTTCGAGAGTTTAAACTGGCAACAGATTCTGTTGCTATTCTTCTCTATTAGAACACCGCAAACCGCGACAAAAGCAAGGGCTAAGTGGAGACGCCGTAGGTTCAGACGAGCCGCAGAGTCGATTACGATGTATGCCTTTAAAAGTACTTGTTTTCAACTTTGTCACGAGCCAAACGAATGATGAATAGTTTCAGAAGATTTTGATATTTTTAATCGCTCCCGCTGCTCAGGTGCTTAGAGACAGTACATAAACATTTAGAACACTAGATGTTTAATTTTATGTTTGTTAATGTGTGTACTATTATAGTATCATTTGTATAAATTCTATTATTATGCATTTACGTACAACATGTCTTAGCGTAGGCTGTAACGTGGTTGCAATTGTATTATTAAATAAATGAAAATGGAATAAACAATTGAACTTTCTTGGTTCGATTCCTGGCAATCAATCAATTTCCATCGCTGTCTGATATTCGTGTTTCTAGCTCTGTGCCTTATATTATCCGGTAGCTAAAATTGGAATCGGCATGTTACTATGGTTTATTGGTGTTTTAAAATATACTTTGTATTTGTTTGCAGGTATGATGCGAGCATAATATTCGTCGCGCGTCGCCTCCGCACCTTGTGATGTATATTGTATGTGATCCTGTTATTGCTTTACGAATGTAACGTACGAGTATGATACGCGTTAGACTAGTCAATGAGTAGCAGATGTTGTAACTTCTATTGTATTTAAACTGTTAAATGAATCTTTAGTTAATTCTAGTGTGAATTATTCGCTATTTTAATTAATTAAATAAAGTCCTAGATGAATATAATTTATTTATTTGCACGCTGTTAGTCGAATTATCCGGTCGCACGATGGCCTAAATTATATGTATGTTAACATACGGTGAGGTAGTTGATATGTTAGTTTTAATTATTATAGAATAATCGAGTGCAATAACTAATAAACACAATCGCTAACTTATGATACCGAATGGATGTACGTCGGAGCCTTTCTAGTTCAATAACATAGCCCTTTGAGAAATGTAGCTTATGACGCCGATGACGCGAGATCAAACGTGTAACTTGTTGACGCATAATAAATTATTTATTAAATAAATACGTATTTATCTATATAAATCCTCGTTGCTTATTGTGACAATGTTTATCTAGTTGAATAACCGTTCTATGTCGGCGTTGTCTGAATCGTTTTATTCATGTTACATTTGTTCTAATTCCCTATATACGGCACCTCATATACCTTTAGACGTAAGTATTATTATCTATCTATTCTATATGTGATGTATTCGAGATTATAATATTCAGATTATTTTTGAAGCAATATTTTGTTCCATGAAAGCATTTCTATTAAAGCAATAATTATTGAATTATTCGTATGCTTTTCTAACAGTATTATACAATTTTATTATTATAAACTGAGGCTGGGATTTGTGTTGAGAGCCACCATGGTCGGTGATGATGGAAACCATTCAATAAATATTGTTACTTATTTATGTGATACACCGTGATAATGTGAGCTATTAACGATTGTTAAGTCTTGCATTTTATTCTAATAAAATTATGAAATTACTTCCACATAACATGGCATTTTAATTTACTTAGTTACGATCAAATCAACTCCCAACTACCGTCTCCAAATTCCAACCTCTCATACTTACCTACTCAAAAACTACGGGCCAATTGCCTATATTTCCTAAAACTAAACTAAAACTATGTACAGCAAAGAACTAAGTGACCTACAAGACATCGAGCTTATAGGTAACTCAAGTGCTCAAGCCCACTACCAGTGGGTACCTACTACTACTACTAGTACCTACTCAACGTTTAATAATGAATTCGATATATTACCTAATGAATTTGATGCAGTGAAATTAAATCAAAGGGAACTCACTAATTGTTGTCTTAGCAATCGCTCTAATATTGTACATACGAACATTTGTTTTTCTCTTTACGTCGAAGCGACTCAACGGAACGAAATGAAATTTAAAATGTGCATAGCTTAGGTTTAACACATAGGTGCACAGCTAGTATAAACGTATATTTACTTGATGATGCGGCTGTTATTCAAATAATTTTATTTGTTTTTTATAAGAGTTTTGGGCAATCATGAGTGGTTGTCCCGTTCCAAGGATCGCTATTTACTAGATACATATAATGTTGCTTAAATACAGACGAGCGCAGTGCTTTGCCGCGCAGGATATAAGTTCAATCTCTGGGTGATACGGACCTGTAAAGAGCAAATGACGCTTACCATCAGGCGAGCGACTTGCTCGTCTCTCTCTGCTTCATCTCGTCTCTCAATTAAATATGAATAAAAAAATGTGTATCACGCACTATCAGAAAAAACCTCTTAGGTATTAGTAAGGATTGATCTGAATTAAATGTTCTAATTAGTATATTTAATTAGCTAGGTGTGTAAACTATCCTAAAATACAGGTGATAAAGTCAACATTTTAAAAATACACTATCTGGAAATACACAAAATTCTAAATCAAATTCGGTCCAGGCGTTTGGGAGCTACGATACCAGACTGACAAACAGATACACTACAAACTTATAACACCCTTGTTTGTAGTCGACGACGCGACGCGACGGTTGAAAATACAGATGAATAAAGTCTACTAATTAGTATATTTAATTCGCCTACATGAATTAGCCCAGTGTATATAATGTGTGACAACACTATTATTCGGACGTATAGTATTACATGGAAATACTTATCATGCCACCAGGGGTATGGCGCAGTGGGTGAATCGAGTCTACAGCATCCTCTGAACAGTGAAATAACATTTTGTAGATTCAGCAATTTATTGTATTTTTTAACATAGAGAAACTTTTTTCGCATATTATTAGCATTTCAAATTCCTAAACATACAAACATTTGTAGGTAGGTGTTGCAAGACAATTTAAGCCCCACTGAACAATAAAAGTAAAAATATATTGGGAGACAAGGAACTAAATTAAAGTTTTCGAGTCTCAATTTTTATTGCTAATAAGTTTAACATATTAGCATTTGAAAACCATTAATTCAGAGAGACCATTCGTATCGTTCGTAAACATTACATAACATCTTGAATTGTTAATACTAGATAATATAACGAGACATAATAAATAAATACCTACTTAAATAAAGTCTTACTTCATTTAAACAATACACATGTTTATTTAAATAAATTCTTATCTATATCAGCCACCTTGACCCCCAAATAATCCGCAGCGAATTTCGCGGCACAATCTTTCTCCATTGTAACTTTCCCAAGAGGATTTTCTAGAAACAAGGTTAAAGATTTTGTTCCATTGGCTACGTTGACAAATCTGCAGTAAGGGCTGGACTGATTTTCGCTTCCTTTTGGGGCCGCAGGTGATACAATAATGGTTTTTGCATTCAAACTAGTAGTATCTTTTACCTCTTGTCCATCGCACCACAAACTAAAGTTCAATCCATACAGTCCAAACAGATTATTCACTTCTTTGCTAAGCCGATCCAATGATAAGAACTTGCCGTCTTTGCCCTTTAACACTATACTCGCCTGATTACTCGTCACTCCGTAACGTGGGTTCAAACTTTCCAGGACAACATTTGCCCACGGATTTGCCGGTATCTCCACCTCTTTTCTCCACGTTATGACCAATTTGAGTTGGGAACCTTTTAACTCTTGAGTTTCTTCTATGATTACCGGCTTCGATGAAGACATGGTTTCGATGGGAATCAGAGGCGCTTTGACAGTGCTCTCTATAAATTCGCGGTGCAAATTTATTATTCGTAGAATGTCACTGGTTTTGCCGACGTTAAAGTACACGTCGACTTCGTCGGTTGGTACCAGTTTCGCTTTCTTTCGTAACTTCTGAACTCGGTTGATGATTTCTCTCGAAAACCCTTCATCCAGCATGTCCTGATCGGGAGTAACGTTGACTAGAATGAGCACGTCGTTGTCACTGTGTGCCTCGTATTGATCGTTTCCTACAGCTTGGAATATGAGGCGCACTTCCGAAACGTCGATGCGCTGACCAACCATCTCCACAAATCCATCACTGATGAGTTTCTCACACTGCTCATTTGTAAGAGCTTTCAATGCTTGCGTCACAGCTTTGAAGTCACCTTTCAGTCTGGCTCCAAGAACTTTGTGATCGGGTTCCGCTTTTAACGTAATGCCATATTTTTCCTTGTCGCTTGTGAGAAGAACGCGCTTTACGTTCATTTCTTCCAGAACGTAATTTTCCAGCGATTTGATATCTTTCAAGTAAGTTTCGTCACGATGAATCACTACCATTTCCGGGAGAGGATATTTTATTGGTACAGTCTTTCTGTCTCTCACAACCCTGCCAAGTTCAATAACGGATTGCATTCTTTGAACTGCTCTTTCTATATTCTTGTCAACCAAGTCCAGCCTTGGTTCAGGAATCATGTTATAGTGCACACTCTCAAGGGAGCTCCCCGGCAGCAGTTGCCGTAAAATCTTGTACATCAATTCCGTGAGGAATGGGGTGAATGGAGCCATAACACGCACCATGTCGAATAACACACCAAACAATGTGTCGAGTGCCACCTGACAATCCTTAACTCCGTTGTCTCCTTTTAGCCTTTTTCTGTTCATTCTGACATACCAGTTTGTGAGGTGGTCGATGAATTTTGTCAATCGTGGCACCACCGTGTACAGCTTGTAAGCGGCCATTTCTTTCTTCACAAAATCAATCAGAGACTGAGTGAACGAGGTGACCCATTTGTCCATGACGTTTTCACGTTCCGCCTTTTCATTGAATCGGTAATCGATCTTTTCTTCTTGAACTATTCTTTCAACATTTTGCATTAAAAATCTGAATGCGTTGAACCACGGTAGGAATACGTCTTTGATAATGTCCCTTACGCCCTCTTCTTTAAAACGGAGATTCTCCGCGCGGACAACGGGCGAGTTCACGAGGTACAGCCTGAGAGCGTCAGCGCCGTACTTATTGACGACCTCTAAGGGATCGGGATAGTTTTTCTTCCTCTTCGACATCTTCTGTCCGTCGGATGCTAACACGAGCCCATTAGCTATCAAATTTTTGAATGGAGGCTTGTTGAAAAGAGCCGTCGATAGAACTAGCAAAGTATAAAACCATCCTCGGGTTTGGTCGATACCTTCGGCTATAAAGTTTGCAGGAAAAATTTCGTCGAACTCTTTTTTATTCTCAAATGGGTAATGGTTTTGAGCGTATGGCATAGATCCAGACTCGAACCAACAATCAAAGACTTCTGTAACTCTCTTCAGAGGTGGATGTCCCGGTCGCAAAGATGGGATTTCAAGATGATCAATACTCTCTCTGTGCAAATCAGTGATTTTTTTGCCTGTCAATGCTTCTAGTTCGGCTATGCTACCGATGCAGACTACTTCCTGTTTGTCGCTCGAAATCCATAATGGAATAGGAGTTCCCCAGTACCTATTTCGGCTTATGGCCCAATCACGAGCATCTTTCAGCCAATTGCCGAACCTTTTTTCCTTTACATATTCTGGGACCCAATAGGTCTCTTCTGTGGATTTCAAGAGGTTTTGGCTCATTTGTTCTACTCTAACAAACCAGGAAGGCACGGCTTTGTATATCAGGGGAGTATCAGAACGCCAGCAAAACGGATAACTATGCTTTGTCTGACCCGCCGACATGAGCCTATTGCGAGCTTTCAAATTGGCTATTATATTTTTGTCGGCATCCTTTACATACTGTCCCAAAAACTCTTTTACTGGTTCTATGAACCTGCCACTTGCATCAAGTGGACATATCATGTCTTGATCTCTTGTCACTACTCCAGCAGCTACACAAACTCTGTAATCGTCTTCACCAAAATATGGTGCTTGGTGAACAATACCAGTTCCAGAATCATCAGTCACGTATCCATCATTCAGCACTTGGTAAGCATTGGGACATAGCTTTACAAAGTAGTCAAATAAAGGAGTGTACTTAATGCCTTTCAGTTTATCGCCTGTCATTTTTTCCACAACTTCATAGTCTTCACTTTTCAGCATGATTGGGAATCTTGCTTCTTGGATGATGTAGTTCTGCCCTGAAGCTTTTTCCTTTACCTTCAAGTACACCAGTTTGGGATGGACACAGAGAGCTAGGTTGCTGGGCAGTGTCCAGGGTGTAGTAGTCCAAGCCAGGAATGAAAATCCTTTATCTGTAGGGAATGTGATAACAACTGCCGGGTCAACAACATCTTTGTAGTTTTGACCAGATTCAAAGTTGGATAGAGGTGTAGAGCAAGCTGTAGAGTATGGCATTACCTTCACTCCTTGGTACACCAAGCCTTTGTTGTATAGTTCTTTAAAAACCCACCATATGGACTCCATAAATGTTGGGTATAAAGTCTTGTAGTCATTCTTGAAATCTGAAACAATCATTACATAGTAACAATTAAATACATTCATTGCAATTTCTATTGGTTAATTAGAGGTGTTCTGGTATATGAAGATATTTCAAGAGGTTGGGAGCCAGTTATCATATTGTGCCTTTGGCGAGCTTACAACCCTTGACCACATCATTATTTACCTACAGAACACGAACAACTAAGCCTGCAGATCAGACTGATTGAATTCCCTTAGTCATAAATCATATACATAATAACAACACTTTCACACTTGCATCACCCGCACTGTTGGAAAACCTGAACCTAAAACTCATCATGTATAGTAAGTATTCTACAAGACTACATAGTAAAACTCCACTAAACTAAAAGAGTGACACTCATAGAGCAGTTGGGCTGGTGGATTGTAACTGATTGACAAGGTTAATCAATGTTAAGACAGTCTAGTGCTTGGATGGGTGACAGTTTAGTGGGATTTACAACTGAGTGTCACTGTTCTTCGGAGGGCTGTCGGTCCTGGTTGTTAGTTGTAAGACAAGCAAGCAAGCAACTTAAAGAGTCTTACCAATCCATCGCCCCATCCTTGTTATGATCATCTCCCACTCTACTGCATACTTCATAACAATTTTTCTACATTCGGCATTGTATTTATCAATACCCATCTTATGAACATCTTCTGGGCCTTTGATGCCCAAAGATTTATCTATTTCAAATTCTACGGGTAGTCCATGACAGTCCCATCCAAACCGCCTCTCCACATGGAATCCCTGAAATAAATACCTAAGTTTTATAATATTCTGAGAAAGTTCATTTATTAATTTATTTAAAATAGCACTGCCACTTCATACATATAAAAATAAAAATTTATGGTACAACAAGGGAGTTTTCTGATATGCATATTATAAAATAAAATTAACCATATTATTATGCAGTAATACCCCGACTTATGCAACAGGTGGGACAAAGCGATAGTTGTGTAAGTCGAATTTGCGTAAGTCATACTTCAATTTGCAGATAAATACATATAACATTTGTGTAATCGGGACCAGAGACAAATTACAATAATTTAGAAGAAACATGTTTCAAAAAATGTTAGATAATAATACAATTTACATTACTATGAATAAAACAACATAAACCGAAGTTATTTTTATGTCAAAGGCATCATATTCTCTGCCAATTCACAGATTTTTATTATCGATTCAATGTCTTTGATAATATTTAATTAACACTCGCAAAGACAGCGTTTTTCGCGTTTTGAATGACATAATTAAAGATAAATCAATAATATGCACTGCATACGTAAAATAATTGATTGAAATAATCTATATTATATATAGATAATAATAATATAAGATGTTAGTTTTCAAGCTATAGATGCATGCAGGCATGATTCTCATTATAAGCCAAAAATAAATGATTTTATAAACACCTGTTGATGAGCATAGCGTGTGACGACATCTTTGATTGTACCAGCAAGGATGTGTCCATAGTGAGGCATTCCCGTAGCAAAAGGAGGTCCATCATAAAACGAATATCTAAAAATAAAAAGTATGACTTTTAATAAAAAATTCCAAAGAAAATACTCCAAAATAAAATACAAATAGAAATAATTTTCAAAGCTAATACCAAAATACTCTCTATTTTGACAACTTTCTGGTCCGAATTAAAAAATTATCATGTTACCAATCATCAATATAAAGAAGAAGTATTTTTCTTTTTTGTTATCACAGGAACATCATTCTTTTTTTTTTCAATGCTGTAGTGTCTACGTGCCTATTGCCTACATATTCTAAAACTAAATAAATTAAATATCCTAAACTATATACAACAAAGACCCAAATTACCTACAAGACATTGAGCTTATAGATAACTCAAGTGCTCAAGCCCACAACCAGTGGGTAGCGTTCCCGTCAAACTGGCGTCACTGTCTCTGAATTGCAATGGTAATTGCCAAATAAGTACCAGCATTTTGTTAACATGACATCTCAACCAGTCACTCTGATATTTTTTTTAAAATAGAATGAGCTCCCGGTTCCCACAAGCCCCGTGTCTCAACACCGAATGGCTAAATATTTAACCACTGCTGAGGTTTCCATATTTTCGCCGTTTGCAGTGCTCTGCCGAAGTAGCCACAGCGCCAACCCCGTTCTGTGATTCAGGAAGACGTGACGGAGATCAATGATCATCATCATGATCATTCTTATAAAATTATAATGTATATTGCGATATATCTTGAACAAAAGAAGCTATCCCCTAAAAATATGTATCACACAATTTTTATTATTATTGCATCAGACAGTTGATTCATTCATATATATAAAAGTACTTGGATTAATTAAAATATAAAAATAACTATTATGCCATAATGAAACATATTGTTGATTTTTGTTCGATTGTGATAAAATTGCTTTATTGGTTTTGTATTTTTTTGCAAAACTTGGGATTCTTTCAGTGTTAATGTGTAATAATGGTGGATTGTTAACCTTAGTTTGTGAATGTGCATGAGAGTAGGCAAATAATACAAAGTAGTAAAACGTGACTCTCTTCCACTCCAATATTCCAATAGAAGTTCTAGTAGAGTCTACTCACTTTACTACGGCATGATTTGACTATGACTGCACTTTGATTCTTTATTTGAATTTGTATGGACATGTGACTAGGACTATATTTTCAAAATATGTAATAGCTATACTTGAACCATTTTATTATGTAACACTGGTTAACCTTTTGGATGCCAAGGGCTTCAATGGAAGACGAAGATTTTCGTGTCCTCTATGGAGTGACTTTATTACCTCTGTGAAGTTAGCAACCAACTTGGGAAAAATGCTGGTTTTGCTATATCAAAGGATTGTACCGGAAGTGTACCCGTTTGTACCGTTTTCGAAATTAGGGTACAAACGTTGGGGTGCGAGATATTAGGGTGCAAAAATTTGGGCAAAGAAAAATATTTTTTCGTACTTTCGCTGGACCGTGCTTATTAATTATTATGTCAAATGATTGCAGACAACATGGGCTTGTTGGCACCGAGTCGATCGTTGTTTGAACCTCAAGGGTTGGGAAGATATAGGGGCTCAAAAATAAGGGAAAATTCAATTGAATATTTTAGCACTTTCGTTTAACTGTGCTAAATGTGTATCGGCTTAAAGGATTGTACCCGACATGGGGCTACTGGCACCGTTTCTATAATCGTTTGAACCTCTGGGGTTCAGGAGGTATGGGGGTTCAAAAATTTTTTATGAAACTTTCCATATTATAGTACTTTCGTTCGACTGAACTCAATATCTGTCTACACAAAAGATTGAAGCCGACATCCGTCTGTTGGCACCGAACCGACCATCGTTTGAACCTCAAGGGTTGTGAAGATATAGGAGTTCAAAAATAAGGCTAAATTCAATTGAATATTTTAGCACTTTCGTTTAACTGTGCTAAATATATATCGGCTTAAAGGATTGTACCCAACATGAGACTACTGGCACCGTATCTATAATCGTTTGAACCTCTGGGGTTCAGGAGGTATGGGTGTTCAAAAATTTTTCATGAAACTTTCCATATTATAGTACTTTCGTTCGACTGAACTCAATATCTGTCTACACAAAAGATTGAAGCTGACATCCGCCTGTTGGCACCGAATCGATCATCGTTTGAACCTCAAGGGTTGTGAAGATATAGGAGTTCAAAAATAAGGCTAAATTCAATTGAATATTTTAGCACTTTCGTTTAACTGTGCTTAATATATATCGGCTTAAAGGATTGTACCCAACATGGGACTACTGGCACTATTTCTATAATCGTTTGAACCTCTGGGGTTCAGGAGGTATGGGGGTTCAAAAATTTTTCATGAAACTTTCCATATTATAGTACTTTCGTTCGACTGAACTCAATATCTGTCTACACAAAAGATTGAAGCCGACATCTGCCTGTTGGCAACGAATCGACCATCATTTGAACCTCAAAGGTTGTGAAGATATAAGGGTACAACCCACGGATTGCAAATTTTGCAAGATGTATTACATGATAGGCTACATGAAAAGAGATAGTGTGCACTTTGTGGATCTGATGATTTAGCTTCAACGATTTCACTGCAGAACCATATAATTGTCGACATCGAGTCTTTACAATGGAGTCGGCTCGCTTTGAATTTGGGACATAGTGACTGGCCAGGAACTTTATCAATAGATGAAGTTCCTGTAAAAATCGTGTTAAAAAATGTGTCATACACCATACAGTCCATTATAGAATATGTTGATCACAGATTATCCTCAGAACACAACAGAGATGAGCTGTCAAATGACTATACAAATGACAATAATATGGGTCATTACATTGCTTACGTGCGTCGGATCACAGGCCGATGGGAGACCCATAACGACCTTTTAAATGGAAGCAAGCCAATATTAGGATCTTCACGAAAAAAATTTTAAAAGAAAAAATTTACGATTCTAATTTATATTAAAACGGAATAAGATAAAACGCTCTGATCAAGATTATTAACAATACAATACAATATAATATTTCTTTTGAACACCAATAACTTTATTTATAAAAATATACATCCTTTGTTAAAATAAAAATACAGTTATTAAAGAATATAAATAGTTAAAATCTTGTTCACAGCGTTTTATCTGCTCCGTTTTAATATACATTTTATTTTTTAATAAAAAATAAGGCTGATTCGAAAATATTTTTTAAGACTTTATGATCAGCAAAACAGCGCATGACCATTATTAAAAAAAAAAAAGAAAAAAAGAATACTGACTTAATTTGATAATTCAGTGCATCTCTTATCTTTGATATGGTTGTAATTTTGCTAATCTGGCAGTAGAGTCGTTAACTTTCATAAGTGCCTCTTTAGAGCCCATGTGAACAAACAGTTTTGATTTTGATTTTGAATAGAGCATATATTTTGTACACATTTTTGAAATTATTTTTATATTATTGTTACGAGCTAGGGTTCGGGATAAATAGATTTACGCCAATTAATCCAAATTAACACTTTAATTCACACCAACAATTAACTTTACAGAAAACTTTTATAACAGTCTAACTACAACACTTACACTGAGCACTTCACTTAACAGTTCACTAATGATCACTCCGTAGTATCGCAATGTATCGCGTACAATAGCTCAAACTGAATTGAACTCTAATCGGCCGCATCGCCTTTTTATATGTCGCCGGCGGTACAACCTAGAATGTACTAGACTGTACTCAATTCATCTCGGCGTAATTCTCATAAGATGTAAACAACAGTGTGTAGATCTTTCGATGGGCTTAACACTATGATCAACACACAAAGTACAAGAATCACATTAACAATAAAAAAGTTAAAAAATATAATACGAGTACAATTTGACTTGATTTGATAGACTTTATTAGATAAAATGTAAATTATTATTCTTCTCCTTTTTTTGGATAAAATCTTGTTCACAGTGTGTTATCTATTCCGTATAGCTATTCCGTTTTAATATACATTTTCTTTTTAATAGAACATAGCTGATTGGAAAATATATTTTAAAAGATTTTAGCGCATATATGTAATTAATAAAAAAGAAAAAAGATAAAAAAAATAATCCCGATATATTTGACAAGTTGATAGAAATTAAGTTCGGTCGAACGTAGGTACTTAAAAAATATAATACAAGCATAAATTGACTTGATTTGATAGTCCTTCTTAGATAAAGTAAATTATAATTCTTCTAATTTTTTAGATAAAATCTTGTTCACAGCGTTTTATCTTTTCTGTTTATATATACATTTTCTTTTTTAGTAGAACAAAACTGATTAGAAAATATATTTTGTAAGACTTAAGCGCATGTATATAATTAATAAAACAAAAAAAAATAAACCCCGATATATCTTATGAGTTGACAGAAATTAAAAAATCTTGTTCACAGCGTTTAATCTATTCTGTTTATATATAAATTTTCTTTTTAATAGAACAAAGCTGATTAGAAAATATATTTTGTAAGACTTAAGCACATGTATATAATTAATAAAAAGTAAAAAACAAAAAAAAATAAACCCTTTTAAATTAAAATTAAAACGGGAATTAGCGTGACTTACGCGTTGTCGATGTGTAAATCGACAATTGTTTCGGCTTCATTCGGAAGCCTTCTTCAGGATGAGTGCGGAGCGCTCGCCGTCGCGTCCCACCTCGCACTGCGAGCAGCAGCACGAAGAGCGCGGGAGGACGGCGGGGGTGGTTGTGGTGGTGGGGGTTGAGACGGCATACACCGTATAGCAGGATCCTGCTCCGAAGAACCATCTTCATCACTGCTGCTTGTTGACACCATTCTACTCCGGCAGGCGAAACTTATAGTGTCCCTACTCACTTTGTTGACACTGCCCAGAGTACCATGAAGACATGTTTTCCAGCTTTGTGACAGCGCCCACCCTCTGTCTCGATTGAAATTTGGACGACGACTAATTTCTATCGCCTCGCGGATTTTACGAGGAACAAAAAACTTTTCTCTCGCTAAAATCTGGGCCTTGTCGAATCTTATGTAGTGCGTCGTGTCGGAGGACAGGGCGTGCTCTGCCACTGCGGAGCTGCTGCAGTCGATGTTTTTCATGGACCGGATGTGCTCTCTGAGTCTGGTAGACACGTTCCTACCGGTTTCGCCGATGTAACAATCACCACAGTCACATGGAATCATGTAAACACCAGGAGTTCCTAGTGGATCCTTATCTTTAGGAGAGCGCAGTAATTGCCTAATCTGTGAAGGGGGGCGAAATATCGTCTTGATGCAAAATTTCCGGCGTAACAAGTGTCCGATTTTATCCGTCACCCCTTTAATAAAAGGTAGGTACGTCACTGCTCTCTCTACCGACGTCACTCGACTTTTAGCGGAGGCGTTGGCTATTCGAGTGCTCTGTTTCCAGCCATACCCATTGGCCTCAAGCACTGATCTCACGTGACTGAGTTCTGCATCCACATATTGAGGATCACATAACCTCAGTGCTCTGTTTATCAGCGTTCGAGGCACAGAAGCCAGATGAGAAGGATGATGGTGTGAGTCAGCTTTTAAGTACCGATCTGTGTGCGTTGGTTTACGGTACACTGTGTGTGATAGCCGACCGTTATGTTCTCGTTTCACAAGCACATCCAAAAACGGTAGCTCACTGTTCACTTCCTTCTCCACAGTAAAAGCTATCCTCGGATGTTTGCTATTTAAGTGCTCCAATAAGGGTGTGACATGGTCTTTGTGTAAAACAGCAAACACATCGTCCACATACCGCCACCAGTGTCTCGGTTTGTAGGATATTCCAACCAATGCCACCTTCTCGTACCACTCCATAAAAATATTTGCTACAACTGGAGCTATGGGGGAACCCATAGCAACACCTTCCGTTTGCAAGTAATAATCTCCACGCCAAAGAAAATAACCACTTGTAAGCAAGTACTCAATTACTTTCATATAATCGATAGGTATAAGAGTTGTTTTAAATAAATCGGAAATGATCTTTATTGTATCTGCTATCGGTATATTAGTAAACAGGGAGACTACGTCGAAACTCACCATCAGTTCATCAGCACCTACCACCACTTCCTCCAACATTTGTACAAAATGAATTGAGTCTCTCACAAAACTTGTGGTGTTGCCTGTTAAGGGAAGAAGGATGTCTGCCATAAAGCGAGCTGTTTTGTATGTAGGCGAGTCTATTTGACTTACAATTGGTCTTAGGGGCCAAGCTGGCTTATGAATCTTCGGAAGGCCATAAATCTTGGGCGGAGTCGGGTTCAAGGGGCGCAACCTTTTATAAAGATCGTCACTAAAAGTCAGTAGTAGGTTTCTCAGTTTGGCCGTTACACGAGCTGTTGGGTTGTACGCTACTTTCTTGTAGGTACTCCCATCACTGAGAAGCTCATTTATTTTGAGTTCATACTCACTGGTGTCCACTACCACTGTCGCATTTCCTTTGTCAGCTGGTAACACTAAAAGGTCATCGTTATCCCGCAAGCTCCTGAGGGCATGTATTTCTTGTCTGGAGATGTTCGACTTCGGTATTCTTGATTTTCGTAACATCGATGCAATATCCTGCCGTAAACATTCTGCATCATGACTCGGGATGTGATTTCGAGATATTGTCTCTTCTATACCGGTAACGATCACCTCCACAGGTACTTTCTTCGGTGTGGGTGCAAAGTTGAGGCCTTTTGACAACACTGCTCTCTCCTCGGCCGTAATCACTTGTGATGAAAGGTTCACCACTACTTTGTCCGCGGCCATAGAAGATTTCACATCTGGGATAGTTTGCTGTGAATATTTTATCAGGCGATTCAACTTAGAGTCATGTGTACGAATTGTGTTTTCTAACACAATTTCTGCTCTATTGTAAGACATTGCATCCAATGTTTCCCACAAATCAGGACGCAGAATCCGAGATAACTTAAAAAATTGTTCCAATAATTCCGATGTAACACAAGCAATTTTGCGATAATATTCTCGAAATACCCTCACCACCAGTTTTTTATTTACATCAACAAAGAACTTTTCGTAACCTCGAATACATTTCACTGGCTTAATACGCATGAATTTAGGTACAACACCATTGTAACGGCACTTTTTCATGAACTCTAAACCGCACTCGAGTTTATTACGTTTTATCCTTAACGATGAAAACCGCCGCACATCTTTTAAGCATACCTCCCCGTAGAGGTTACTAATAATTTGATAAAAACTCACGCACATTTTGAACTTTTAAATTAAAATTAAAACGGGAATTAGCGTGACTTACGCGTTGTCGATGTGTAAATCGACAATTGTTTCGGCTTCATTCGGAAGCCTTCTTCAGGATGAGTGCGGAGCGCTCGCCGTCGCGTCCCACCTCGCACTGCGAGCAGCAGCACGAAGAGCGCGGGAGGACGGCGGGGGTGGTTGTGGTGGTGGGGGTTGAGACGGCATACACCGTATAGCAGGATCCTGCTCCGAAGAACCATCTTCATCACTGCTGCTTGTTGACACCATTCTACTCCGGCAGGCGAAACTTATAGTGTCCCTACTCACTTTGTTGACACTGCCCAGAGTACCATGAAGACATGTTTTCCAGCTTTGTGACAGCGCCCACCCTCTGTCTCGATTGAAATTTGGACGACGACTAATTTCTATCGCCTCGCGGATTTTACGAGGAACAAAAAACTTTTCTCTCGCTAAAATCTGGGCCTTGTCGAATCTTATGTAGTGCGTCGTGTCGGAGGACAGGGCGTGCTCTGCCACTGCGGAGCTGCTGCAGTCGATGTTTTTCATGGACCGGATGTGCTCTCTGAGTCTGGTAGACACGTTCCTACCGGTTTCGCCGATGTAACAATCACCACAGTCACATGGAATCATGTAAACACCAGGAGTTCCTAGTGGATCCTTATCTTTAGGAGAGCGCAGTAATTGCCTAATCTGTGAAGGGGGGCGAAATATCGTCTTGATGCAAAATTTCCGGCGTAACAAGTGTCCGATTTTATCCGTCACCCCTTTAATAAAAGGTAGGTACGTCACTGCTCTCTCTACCGACGTCACTCGACTTTTAGCGGAGGCGTTGGCTATTCGAGTGCTCTGTTTCCAGCCATACCCATTGGCCTCAAGCACTGATCTCACGTGACTGAGTTCTGCATCCACATATTGAGGATCACATAACCTCAGTGCTCTGTTTATCAGCGTTCGAGGCACAGAAGCCAGATGAGAAGGATGATGGTGTGAGTCAGCTTTTAAGTACCGATCTGTGTGCGTTGGTTTACGGTACACTGTGTGTGATAGCCGACCGTTATGTTCTCGTTTCACAAGCACATCCAAAAACGGTAGCTCACTGTTCACTTCCTTCTCCACAGTAAAAGCTATCCTCGGATGTTTGCTATTTAAGTGCTCCAATAAGGGTGTGACATGGTCTTTGTGTAAAACAGCAAACACATCGTCCACATACCGCCACCAGTGTCTCGGTTTGTAGGATATTCCAACCAATGCCACCTTCTCGTACCACTCCATAAAAATATTTGCTACAACTGGAGCTATGGGGGAACCCATAGCAACACCTTCCGTTTGCAAGTAATAATCTCCACGCCAAAGAAAATAACCACTTGTAAGCAAGTACTCAATTACTTTCATATAATCGATAGGTATAAGAGTTGTTTTAAATAAATCGGAAATGATCTTTATTGTATCTGCTATCGGTATATTAGTAAACAGGGAGACTACGTCGAAACTCACCATCAGTTCATCAGCACCTACCACCACTTCCTCCAACATTTGTACAAAATGAATTGAGTCTCTCACAAAACTTGTGGTGTTGCCTGTTAAGGGAAGAAGGATGTCTGCCATAAAGCGAGCTGTTTTGTATGTAGGCGAGTCTATTTGACTTACAATTGGTCTTAGGGGCCAAGCTGGCTTATGAATCTTCGGAAGGCCATAAATCTTGGGCGGAGTCGGGTTCAAGGGGCGCAACCTTTTATAAAGATCGTCACTAAAAGTCAGTAGTAGGTTTCTCAGTTTGGCCGTTACACGAGCTGTTGGGTTGTACGCTACTTTCTTGTAGGTACTCCCATCACTGAGAAGCTCATTTATTTTGAGTTCATACTCACTGGTGTCCACTACCACTGTCGCATTTCCTTTGTCAGCTGGTAACACTAAAAGGTCATCGTTATCCCGCAAGCTCCTGAGGGCATGTATTTCTTGTCTGGAGATGTTCGACTTCGGTATTCTTGATTTTCGTAACATCGATGCAATATCCTGCCGTAAACATTCTGCATCATGACTCGGGATGTGATTTCGAGATATTGTCTCTTCTATACCGGTAACGATCACCTCCACAGGTACTTTCTTCGGTGTGGGTGCAAAGTTGAGGCCTTTTGACAACACTGCTCTCTCCTCGGCCGTAATCACTTGTGATGAAAGGTTCACCACTACTTTGTCCGCGGCCATAGAAGATTTCACATCTGGGATAGTTTGCTGTGAATATTTTATCAGGCGATTCAACTTAGAGTCATGTGTACGAATTGTGTTTTCTAACACAATTTCTGCTCTATTGTAAGACATTGCATCCAATGTTTCCCACAAATCAGGACGCAGAATCCGAGATAACTTAAAAAATAGTTCCAATAATTCCGATGTAACACAAGCAATTTTGCGATAATATTCTCGAAATACCCTCACCACCAGTTTTTTATTTACATCAACAAAGAACTTTTCGTAACCTCGAATACATTTCACTGGCTTAATACGCATGAATTTAGGTACAACACCATTGTAACGGCACTTTTTCATGAACTCTAAACCGCACTCGAGTTTATTACGTTTTATCCTTAACGATGAAAACCGCCGCACATCTTTTAAGCATACCTCCCCGTAGAGGTTACTAATAATTTGATAAAAACTCACGCACATTTTGAACTTTTAAATTAAAATTAAAACGGGAATTAGCGTGACTTACGCGTTGTCGATGTGTAAATCGACAATTGTTTCGGCTTCATTCGGAAGCCTTCTTCAGGATGAGTGCGGAGCGCTCGCCGTCGCGTCCCACCTCGCACTGCGAGCAGCAGCACGAAGAGCGCGGGAGGACGGCGGGGGTGGTTGTGGTGGTGGGGGTTGAGACGGCATACACCGTATAGCAGGATCCTGCTCCGAAGAACCATCTTCATCACTGCTGCTTGTTGACACCATTCTACTCCGGCAGGCGAAACTTATAGTGTCCCTACTCACTTTGTTGACACTGCCCAGAGTACCATGAAGACATGTTTTCCAGCTTTGTGACAGCGCCCACCCTCTGTCTCGATTGAAATTTGGACGACGACTAATTTCTATCGCCTCGCGGATTTTACGAGGAACAAAAAACTTTTCTCTCGCTAAAATCTGGGCCTTGTCGAATCTTATGTAGTGCGTCGTGTCGGAGGACAGGGCGTGCTCTGCCACTGCGGAGCTGCTGCAGTCGATGTTTTTCATGGACCGGATGTGCTCTCTGAGTCTGGTAGACACGTTCCTACCGGTTTCGCCGATGTAACAATCACCACAGTCACATGGAATCATGTAAACACCAGGAGTTCCTAGTGGATCCTTATCTTTAGGAGAGCGCAGTAATTGCCTAATCTGTGAAGGGGGGCGAAATATCGTCTTGATGCAAAATTTCCGGCGTAACAAGTGTCCGATTTTATCCGTCACCCCTTTAATAAAAGGTAGGTACGTCACTGCTCTCTCTACCGACGTCACTCGACTTTTAGCGGAGGCGTTGGCTATTCGAGTGCTCTGTTTCCAGCCATACCCATTGGCCTCAAGCACTGATCTCACGTGACTGAGTTCTGCATCCACATATTGAGGATCACATAACCTCAGTGCTCTGTTTATCAGCGTTCGAGGCACAGAAGCCAGATGAGAAGGATGATGGTGTGAGTCAGCTTTTAAGTACCGATCTGTGTGCGTTGGTTTACGGTACACTGTGTGTGATAGCCGACCGTTATGTTCTCGTTTCACAAGCACATCCAAAAACGGTAGCTCACTGTTCACTTCCTTCTCCACAGTAAAAGCTATCCTCGGATGTTTGCTATTTAAGTGCTCCAATAAGGGTGTGACATGGTCTTTGTGTAAAACAGCAAACACATCGTCCACATACCGCCACCAGTGTCTCGGTTTGTAGGATATTCCAACCAATGCCACCTTCTCGTACCACTCCATAAAAATATTTGCTACAACTGGAGCTATGGGGGAACCCATAGCAACACCTTCCGTTTGCAAGTAATAATCTCCACGCCAAAGAAAATAACCACTTGTAAGCAAGTACTCAATTACTTTCATATAATCGATAGGTATAAGAGTTGTTTTAAATAAATCGGAAATGATCTTTATTGTATCTGCTATCGGTATATTAGTAAACAGGGAGACTACGTCGAAACTCACCATCAGTTCATCAGCACCTACCACCACTTCCTCCAACATTTGTACAAAATGAATTGAGTCTCTCACAAAACTTGTGGTGTTGCCTGTTAAGGGAAGAAGGATGTCTGCCATAAAGCGAGCTGTTTTGTATGTAGGCGAGTCTATTTGACTTACAATTGGTCTTAGGGGCCAAGCTGGCTTATGAATCTTCGTGCTGCTGCTCGCAGTGCGAGGTGGGACGCGACGGCGAGCGCTCCGCACTCATCCTGAAGAAGGCTTCCGAATGAAGCCGAAACAATTGTCGATTTACACATCGACAACGCGTAAGTCACGCTAATTCCCGTTTTAATTTTAATTTAAAAGTTCAAAATGTGCGTGAGTTTTTATCAAATTAAAAATAAACCCCGATATATCTTATGAGTTGACAGAAATTAAAAAATCTTCTTCACAGCGTTTTATCTATTCTGTTTAGTTATTCATTTTCTTTTTAATAGAACAAAGCTGATTAGAAAATATATTTTGTAAGACTTAAGCACATGTATGTAATTAATAAAAAAGTTTCATAAAAAATTTTTGAACCCCCATACCTCCTGAACCCCAGAGGTTCAAACGATTATAGAAACGGTGCCAGTAGTCTCATATTGGGTACAATCCTTTGAGCCGATACATATTTAGCACAGTTAAACGAAAGTGCTAAAATATTCAATTGAATTTAGCCTTATTTTTGAACCCCTATATCTTCACAACCCTTGAGGTTCAAACGATGATCGATTCGGTGCCAACAGGCGGATGTCGGCTTCAATCTTTTGTGTAGACAGATATTGAGTTCAGTCGAACGAAAGTACTATAATATGGAAAGTTTCATGAAAAATTTTTGAACCCCCATACCTCCTGAACCCCAGAGGTTCAAACGATTATAGAAATGGTGCCAGTAGTCCCATGTTGGGTACAATTCTTTAAGCCGATACATATTTAGCACAGTTAAACGAAAGTGCTAAAATATTCAATTGAATTTAGCCTTATTTTTGAACCCCTATATCTTCACAACCCTTGAGGTTCAAACGATGATCGATTCGGTGCCAACAGGCGGATGTCGGCTTCAATCTTTTGTGTAGACAGATATTGAGTTCAGTCGAACGAAAGTACTATAATATGGAAAGTTTCATGAATAATTTTTGAACCCCCATACCTCCTGAACCCCAGAGGTTCAAACGATTATAGAAACGATGCCAGTAGTCCCATGTTGGGTACAATTCTTTAATCCGATACATATTTAACATAGTTAAACGAAAGTGCTAAAATATTCAATTGAATTTAGCCTTATTTTTGAACCCCTATATCTTCACAACCCTTGAGGTTCAAACGATGATCGATTCGGTGCCAACAGGCGGATGTCAGCTTCAATCTTTTGTGTAGACAGATATTGAGTTCAGTCGAACGAAAGTATTATAATATGGAAAGTTTCAGGAAACATTTTTGAACCCCCATACCTCCTGAACCACAGAGGTTCAAACGATTATAGAAACGGTGCCAGTAGTCCCATGTTGGGTACAATCCTTTAAGCCGATACATATTTAGCACAGTTAAACGAAAGTGCTAAAATATTCAATTGAATTTAGCCTTATTTTTGAACCCCTATATCTTCACAACCCTTGAGGTTCAAATGATGGTCGATTCGGTGCCAACAGGCGGATGTCGGTTTCAATCTTTTGTGTAGACAGATATTGAGTTCAGTTGAACGAAAGTACTATAATATGGAAAGTTTCATAAAAATATTTTGAACCCCCCATACCTCCTGAACCCCAGAGGTTCAAACGATTATAGAAACGGTGCCAGTAGCTCCATGTCGGGTACAATCCTTTAAGCCGATACATATTTAGCACAGTTAAACGAAAGTGCTAAAATATTTAATTGAATTTTCCCTTATTTTTGAGCCCCTAAATCTTCCCAACCCTTGAGGTTCAGACAACGATCGACTCGGTGCCAACAAGCCCATGTTGTCTGCAATCATTTGACATAATAATTAATAAGCACGGTCCAGCGAAAGTACGAAAAAATATTTTTCTTTGCCCAAATTTTTGCACCCTAATATTTCGCACCCCAACGTTTGTACCCTAATTTCAAAAACGGTACAAACGGGTACACTTCCGGTACAATCCTTTGATATCACAAAACCAGCATTTTTCCCAACTTGGTTGCTAACTTCACAGAGGTGACTTTATTAGAAGACAAACATTGTCAATGAGAAAATGAATAAAAGTACTTGTCAATACCTTTTATTGTGTACCTATACAACTGTCTGTATTATATGGAATGCAGCGTAAATAATTTTTAACAGAAAGTTTTGCTCATCTCTAATAACGATGTTGTATTTCGATACAATGTTTGGTTGGCGTCAGGCGAGCGAGGATGAAATATTGAAGACAAAATTAAAAAAAACAAAGTATATAAAGTATAGTAAGTATTTTGTATGAACACTTACTTATCATTTTAGTTCGATTGTGTTTGTTACATGTCAGACTATTGATGGTACGTGGTGATATAACGTGTGGCTAACTTGCAAAAATAAGTGCAAGAATAAATTAACAAAAAAGAAATATATCTCGCTATTACTCTTACCATAGTAGCAAATGTCTTAGGTTTTATAGGCAATGTTTGACATGTTTAGTTTATTATTTATACTTAACATTTTATTTACAAATTTTACCTGATAGTATATGTTCTATTCCAATAGTATTATTTTAGTTCAAATAATTTAAAAGAGCCACGACCCATGAAATGAGTAATTTCTAGCATATGGCATTTGCCATATGCTAGAAATTCCTGAATATGTTTTATTTCAATGATTTCATTATAAAACTATTAATTTTGTGACACAAGTAGTTGTCTATAGAAGAAGAAGAGTACATCCACAGATAAGTCTTAAGCGCAGTATTATAATGATAAGTGAAATTAAATCCGGCTACTTACTTGGGTCTATTCTTCGATTGTTTAAGGCAAGTTTGGAACGCATCTATGTCCTTCCAAAACTTTAAGACTTTCTCCTCCTCCTTCGGAAAGTCTATTATTTCAGGTACCCTTTCAACTTTCGATGCCATCGCTGATATTTATATTTTTAAGCTAATTTCTAACCTCAATCAAAAATTCCACGCCATCTCAAGTGACATGACAGCAAGTGTGAACAATTTTATTACAAATGTGACATCTGTCTGTTTAAGATGACAGCTGGTAGTGATGTTCCTCATGTTCCGAACTTGCTTAGTATGTGAGCGAACACTTTGCTGTTCTGTTGATAAATAATAAAACAAATAAAACAATTAATTTTCAATTAAGACAATCGTGTACTAGTCGACTGTGCGATCCCCCACCTTTTTACTATGTTTAATGGCTCATATAACTCAATGAGGAAGGTTTTTTTTAAATAGATTTTACCCGCCTTCTACGAGGTCTCAAAAAGAACCGCTAATAACTTCCAATATTGGAAAGCCCGCGTCGTCACGTCGTCGCGTCATATGAAATAAACAAACAAAACATGAAAACAGTGAAATAGTTGAGCTAGTGAGCGATTACCCCAAGCTTTTTATGTCACCACTCTCCACGTTGTCCATAGAAAAGAATATATTCTATCCGAGCACATTCTTATATAGTCTATGATTTCCACAACTTGTCAAAACTGACACTGATTGTCTTGTCAAGTTTCAAAAATCCTATTTCTTTTTTAACCTCGCGTCATTGCCAATGACCAATCACTCATTGGTTGACTATCATATACAGGGCCTTGTGTAATGTGTACGTATATCACATTAACAAAGGTAAAACGAAACTCAGTCTACACTGACAATAAGAAATCTTCTGGCCACGACCATATCCCAATTCAGTTACTCAAATGCAGTATTGATTTTATTACCGATCCTCTTGTGCACATGATAAACTTAATGTTTGCTTGGATGCTTCCGTAATCATCTTAAACGAGCTCTTACAAAACCCATACATAAAAAAGGATCCAAATGTGAGATTAAATAACTACAGGCTAATCGCTATAATTGTTTTATTTGTTTTATTACCGATCCTCTTGTGCACATGATAAACTTAATGTTTGCTTGGATGCTTCCGTAATCATCTTAAACGAGCTCTTACAAAACCCATACATAAAAAAGGATCCAAATGTGAGATTAAATAACTACAGGCTAATCGCTATAATTGTTTTATTTGTTTTATTACCGATCCTCTTGTGCACATGATAAACTTAATGTTTGCTTGGATGCTTCCGTAATCATCTTAAACGAGCTCTTACAAAACCCATACATAAAAAAGGATCCAAATGTGAGATTAAATAACTACAGGCTAATCGCACTCCTACCTATTTCAAAAATATTAAAGAAAGTTATCTTTAATCGATTGATTTCATTCTTCGATAAGTACGAAGTTCTCAATAAAACAATATGGATTTCAGAAGGGTAAAAGTTTTTCAGTGGCCATATTTAAAATGCTTAAAGAAGTAAACAAAATAAATTTAAAAAGCCAGGTGTAGCCTTGTTTATTGATCTGTCTAAAGCTTTTGATTGTGTTAACCATCCAATACTATTAAAAAAACAATCAGAAGTAGATATAAGAGGTTTGTCTCTTAATCTTATTGAGTCATATCTATCAGAAATTCAGAACACAAGCAACAGTTTTGAAAACTTTTAACAATGCTGCTAAAACCATTGAAGAAATACGTTCACCATTTGAAATAAATAAATCAGGCTAGCCGCAAGGAAGCATTCTCTTTACTTTTGCAAATATATTTTAACAAATTACTTAAAGTTACAAAACTTCTATGTGTGATGTTCGCAAATGATGCCACGATATACGTTCCAAGCAAGTTCCAAGGCAGAATCTCAGCATCAAAGATAACGAAACAGAAATTAACTTAAGAGGCCGGGGTGGCTTTGAACGAGTCTATAGGCTGTCTCTGTTTAACTTGCAAACTGTGCCCATGCTTGATGCGATAGCACTACCGAACGAACAATTATAATAGGTGCCGTAATACCAAAAATTATGAATGAAAATGTTATGTTTAGCTATTGTTTTTTGTATTAATAGTACCTCGAAATGATAGTCTATGTTCCTGTTGTAATGACAAAAGAAATGTGTTCGTTTTTAATACAAAACGAATAAGTTAAAGATGCGACATTTACGTCGTAATAATGTGTGAAAATCAATTGGTTTATATTTCGTTTTAGGTAATTATTTTGGAATAAAAACTATCCAGGAACCTAGATTAATACGTTTTTTATCTGAATAACAGCACAGTATGGTGGTTATATGCTTGAATTATAAATCATTTCGGTATTACGATTGTATGGGCAAATCAACCACTACCCGGCGCCTTAACCGTAAAAACTGTAGCGTATTGGCTTGCAAATACATATCTTAGTGTTATCATAGAGAAAACTAAAATGGTCCAGTTTAAAAATTATAAACAAGCACCAACAAATCTAAATTTTCAACATAACAGTAAAATGTATTATTAATAAATTATTTTATTATTATTCTCTTTATTTATTATTTTTTCTTAAGCTAAGGTTTTTTTTACAATATTTTTATAAAAGTAATAAACAATACAATATTACAAAATAAAGAAAACTGTAAAAAAACCTAAACCTAGTATGCCACCAGCAACAGGGCAGGGCCCAAGCTACCGGTAAGTCAGTGCTGCAGAGTGAGGAACCTCCTGACAATACGTGCCGTGTCCAAAAGTACTGCCTTCTGAATCTGACCCTTGATCCAACCATTTAGCGAAAGCCTCTTGAGGTGTTGATCGAGACTTTTCGCTATTAGCCCATTCGCCGAGACAACTATCGGGACAATGATCGTCGAATCCACATCCCACATGGCGGTTACCTCGAAGGCCAAGTCAAGATACTTGCTTAGCTTATCCTTCTCAGCCTTCACGAGGTTTTCATCATGCGGGATAGTGACGTCAATGAGCACTGCCCGCCGTTGCGACCGATCGGTCAGAACGATATCAGGCTTATTGGCGACAATAGTCCTGTCCGTGATGACAGATCGGTCTCAATAGAGCGTAGCACGACCATTCTCGAGAACCGGCATCGGTGTGTACTTATAGTACGGCACTTCAGATTCAACAAGACCATATTGAAGAGCAAGTTGCTGATGTATGATCCTAGCTACAAGGTTATGTCTGTGCAAGTACTCGCCGTTAGCAAGATGAGAACAACCAGAAATAATATGCCTGAGTGACTCACCAGGACGACGGCATGCCCGACAAATGTCGACCGTACCGTCCTTGATGATATATTTCCGGTAGTTATTCGTCTTGATAACCTCGTCAGCAATTGCACAAACTAAACCTTCAGTTTCCCCAAAGATGTCACCAAATCGCAGCCAGTTCACCGAACCGAGCAGATCCACATCAGACCCTGTCAAGGCCCGATAGAACCTTCCGTGTAGTTCCTTGCTCTTCCATATATCTTTGCGATCTTCTGTACTCAACACCACTGGTTTACGCCAGTTCTCGTTTGCCAAGGAGAGCGGGGTAAAGTTCCGATCAACTGCTACAACATCTCTATACAGCCCGTTTTCGGTGTTCCGGAAATAATCCCTGTGTTGGCATACCTCTCGGTTGTGTAGGTTCTTAGCATTTAAAAAGCCACGACCCCCACACTTCCGAGGGATATACAATCTCATCACAGACGAACGCGGGTGAAGTATACGATGTGAAGTGAGCATTGATCGGACCCTTCGATCTAATGCATCCAGTTCTGTCTGAGTCCACTTTAATATGCCGAAGGAGTATATTAGCAAAGGCATTACCCAAGCGTTGAAAGCGCGAGCCTTATTGCCACCTGACAAAACACTTTTCAGTACCTTTGTTAAGCGACAAAAGAAGCGTTCTTTCACCGCCTGCTTTATGTCGCCATCCTTAATACCCAAAGACTCCGACATACCAAGGTATTTATAGGTTTCGGCTTCGGAGAGAGAGCGAAGAGTCATCGTTTCAGAAAGTTGTAAACTCGCAGAATTTACAACTTTCCCCCTTTGCACATGCAAGACCGCACACTTATCTACATTATTATTATTAATTATTAATAATTTAATTATTATGTATTATTAATGTATTATTAATTGTTAGAATACAAATAAAAATAGATTGATACAATTTTTTTTTTATTCTATATAGGCAAACGTTTGACCGCCATCTCACCTGATGGTAAGTGACGTTGCGATCGACGACGGAGCACGTTTGCCTAGAACATGCCTATTCACTCATAACTTAAAGACTCCCATATTGTATTTATCAGGAAACAGACTCAGGCAAGGAATTCCACTCCTTTACAGTCCGCATAATGAATGTGGAGGCAAAACGCTTTGTCCGCATTTGTGGAATATCTACTATATAGCGGTGTCGCTTATGAGACTGTCTCGATGTCCGATATAGAATGGGGATGTCCGATAATAGAATTCGATTGTGTAATTCCGTTGCACACTCTCCGAAATGTATCCGATAAAATACCGAGAGACTGAAATTGGAAAGCTCATAATTGTAAAATAAACAACAAACTAAAAGCAGGGTGAATTTACTTTGTTTATTTTAGGATTATTTAGAAATATACTAGAAACAGTATTCTACATATTACCCTGAATTTAGTTCGTTTATTATAAGATTATTTTGTGGGAACTAGTTTTCTGTCCTGGTATTATTTTTTGTCACGCTCACGTAGTAGTGTAAATAAGGGTGGCCTCAATAATCAGCTGATACGTGTTTTTGTGCAGCAATTTAGACAATTTAGTAACTTTTTAATAATTACAAACGACATTTTTTCTTTCATTTCTTATTTGTTTTATTAAATCTCCAATACCAATTGCTTTGAAACAGTAAAATGGATTGCATTTGGCTTAAAACATCGCAGAGGTAATTTCTAATTAGAAATCTTGAACTTCTTATAAACAAAGTTAGCTTATTGTTGTGGTCTAATATGATTAAGTATCTACTTTGTTTTTTCCAGCCTCACTAAAGGAATAAATACAATAAACCAGCTAGATGACACCCGATTCGAGCAATTCCTTCGACGAATTGTGTCTAAAATGAGAATCCAAGATGAAATATTCAGTGAAGCTGAATTGCACAAACTTGTTAAAATATTTATGGTTGATGAAGACAGTTTGCAGCTAGCTATAAAAACTGTAGCTTACATTTTTAAAAGATTACTCAAGTTTATTTTCATGCCACTGGATTTAAAAAATGATCTCAAAGCCATTGGTGTAAGCAATGAGAAGGCTGACTTCATTGTCAAGCTGTGGTCAACAGAAACAAAGACAACTTTGGACGAGTTAGGATCAGAATCTATTGCGCATTCTGACTCTTTAGACTTTTCATGGTGTCTCAATGCTGAGCTTAGTTCTGATTACTGTAAAAAAACAAAAGTGCCTAAGGCTTATTTAACTTTGTCTAGATATAAGGACAGTACGGAAATAGAAATGACTCATCCTGAACTTCATTCAATATTCCTGCAGTTTGAAGCTATTCAAAACGAATTAGATAGTTTGGGAATCTGAATATATCTATCCACCTCTTCTATAAAATGTTTATCCATATTACTAAATACTTTATTTGATTTGTTGGTAAATAAATATTATTATGCTAGGCTGCACAGTAGAACGGTTATGTTCTATGCAATGTGTGCTCTAGTGTAACTCTGAGTGGAGCGATGTTTTCTCCATATGTTTATGTTTAAGTGGAAATGATGATCATGGTGTTCACCTGGTTGATGAAAACTGTGAAAGTTTAATTCATTCACTCCCACTAGTACTCCTGATAACCAAACAAAAGTTAGGAAAACAAATGAAATACAGTAAACACAAAAAAAACAGGTGCATGTTATATCTTTTGTTATATTATAGTAAATATATTTGTCACAAATACATTTATTTTGGATTTAATTAGCCATATTGTCTTAGAAGAGAAGCAATACTTTACACATATAATGTTTATTACATGTATAGTATAATTAATACTTAGTATAAATAAAGTATATATTATACTCAGATTTTTTTTGCATATTCAAGCAAACAGTATTACTCTCACTACTGTTGTCAAGTAATTTGTCTTTTTAACCGACTTCAAAAAAAAGGAAAAGGTTCTCAATTCGACTGCATTTTTTTTATTTATTTTTCTATGTGTATTACCTCATAACTTCTTTTGTTGTGAGCCGATTTTGATGATTATTTGCAGGCTGATGCTTTCCTTGTGGTCCCATTTAAATTCGATCAAGATCTGGCTCACAGTTTTTGAGTTATCCTATTTATATAGGAGATAGACATGTTCTAATTCTATGGAAGTTCTTCTACAAACTGTATATTTTTGTGAAGTCGGTAGAAAAGGAATAATAATAATCAATGGATACCAGAACCTCCAACCTTTTTAGAAATTTGGTTAGAAATCCTACCTGATGTAAAAGGTGGGATATACGACTTTCAATAAACAATTACATCATACCGTTAGTACCTATATAACATTATTATGTAAATAAGAAATTAGTAGATTACTTTACGCACTCCACTTTTCTTACTCAGTGATTTAATTACTCCTTTCTTATTTATAACAATTCTTTCTATATGCAATTAATTCCTATTTTCCATGGAAATCTGAGATTACTATAAAATTAAATGTTTAAATACGATATAGTTTATAGTATAAACTATATCGTATTTTAACATCTAATTATTATTTATTGATGGATTTGATTATCTTCGCAAAACTTCGCAATAGCGAGTCGTAACGATATAAAAATTCATAAATTTCGTCAAGATGTTATTATCCTCTTTGCACTATACTAAGCCTACGAAAGCCCCACCCTGAACCCTTACGACAAACATTTATTTTGCGAGTTTTAAGGGTTTCCAGCGCCATCTAGTTATATACATAGAAAATAATTTTGACGCAGGAAATATAAAGCGAACGCAAATCAATAGGTAGTCACTAAATCATGGAACATTATTTCTAGGTTAATTAATGCTTCTAAGGTCATTATAATGTACACTGTGCTTACCTTAGAAAAGATTAATAAAAAATACTCCTTAACTAAATAAATAACTTCTTAATTTGCAGACACAAAAAAGATTTTATAAATTTGTAACCATTGTGCGTAATATCGTTAATTAAGTTTGCGTTATAAAAATATTGAACACTCATGCAGCCAATTGGTGTAATGGTTACTTTTACACCTATTGTTAAAAATTGTTTAATTTACCATTTAACTAAAAAGCTACTACACGCAATAAAATACTTTTCACTCAGACAGCGCTACCTGCCTAAAATTAATATTCATCTCGAAGCAAAGGCATGAAATAATTTTATATGTCCTCCTCGGATGACTGGCAGAAAATTTTGTATTAGCCTTAAGTCGGTGTACAGCAAAGTAGTGCAAAGGAATAAATAAACATAATGTCGGAGTACTGGGCAGGGCCTGGCACCGATCTACTGGTTTGCCGGGCCTGCTTTACTTCAGATTGAATCCTCTAAGACCTTAGAGATTCATTTATTAATTTTTGCCTAACTCAGATCGAAATCAATCCATTTCGATCTGAGTTTCGGAATTTGCAATCGCAAATTCCGAACCATCTAGACCTTGAACTTACTATCCAAAATTCATTCGTCGAATCAGACCTATCTATTAATATCATCGAAATAATATATCCATTTGGATTTAAATGAAATTACACCGGTAGCTTTTACACGATCAATCATCCATCACAATAAAAATATGTATATAATTATTGATCGTATTATATAGCTTGTACCTACAATAGTTGTGCATGGATTTGACGTAATTTCATGCTTAAAGACAGAAGTTTTAACAACGCTTGACAGGTAACGTACCGTCATCCAATCTATACGTCAGAGGTTTTGGCAGCCCGCGGGTGAACTATTTTCTTCATTGTTGACCTTTCCTAAATCTTAGGTGTAATTATTTCATCATTAGACGTACTCTGGCTGCATCCTTATTTATATAGGTAGTTTACATATTTCGTGAAAGTCTCGACGATGGATTCAGAAGATGATACAAAGGACGATGTGGATTCTGGCAACGAGTCTAGTGGTGATGATGTTGACTTTGCAATGGACGTTGAGACACACAGTACAAGGGAAAGACAGACGGATCTAGAAGAGTATCCTTACGAGGTGTTGTCGACGGAAGAAATCGTTCAACACATGGTGGATTGCATCAAGGAAGTGAACACAGTTGTTGAGGTCAGTGGGCGATATGTGGTAAACAATGGAGTACCAACTATAAATGAGGTTACTCGTCCATTGGTCCACTTCAATAGGTTCTTTTGTGTCGCGTACAATTTTATTAGTGTTCTAAAACTCACTGACACCATTGCAACAAATCCTTTTCTATTATGAGTTTAGGTAGTTGGTAGAGGAGGATGAGAAATTGAGTTGAGATGAGTTTACATGTCTCATTATATAGAAATACGTATAGTATATATATGTAAATAACAAGGGGACAAAAAGTGGCACAGTCACAGGTATTTCCTATATCCAATATTTCATAGAGTGAGTCATTGTTATCTTATGAATAAACTTTATCTCCTTTGTTTGATTGCAATTTTAGTGAATGTTGTATTTGCCCACACTATAGTTATGAGTTAAACAGGTATTTATTTGGCCCTGGTGTATAATACATTTAACAATGACCTGATTTGCAGGGACTCACTGTCAAATTTATTATTAACTTTTCTTTTACTCCTATAATATTCAACTTTATTGCATAATTCCTTTCCATCCAAAGGTTGTCTGAATGGGAACAGTTTTAGGGATAAGACCGCCGTTTACTTATTTTATATTTCAATATTTTCTGTTCTGTTTTGTCACAAATAAGGTGTTCAATAGAGAGTTTATATATCTATAAAATGTAATATTAGTCAATATTTATTGATAAATTTTACAATTTTAAAATATATTTAGTAACATGTAACTCTATTACACTCACTACATATGTAAAAGACATACCACACACATAATGGAAGGAAGTAGACAATAAAAAAATATGTGGCGATGTAAAAAATTATCAAATTAATCCTACTAATATTATAAATCTGAAAGTTTGTGTGTAAGTGTCTAAGTATGTTTGTTCCCTCTTCATGCTTTAACAGCTGAACAGATTGGGATGGAATTTGGAATGTACATAGCTTATACTTAGGATATATAGCTTATAATAATACGTAGGCTACTTTTTAACTTGATAATAGTGGGCAAAGTCACGGGGCACGGCTTGTGCAATGTAATACACGGCAAAGTATAGACATGTCTTTTTCACAAGTAAGACAGCAAGGCAGATAAACAGTATAATCTTTTTTTAATAAATTATAATTTGTGATTGTCGTCACAAACAACAACTCCGTTACCTTCTGAATCTATTAACCTTTTGACTGGCAAACATCATGAAACTTTAAAATTAGGACATTTCAATATTACAAAACATTTATTTGTTGATCAAAATATTTTTATTGCACATAGTCCTTATGGCTTTTTTAGTGTGTCACAACACCTCAATCTAATAAATGTATGAGAGTAATACAGCCATGCAACATTGATTAATGACAGATATTTCAGCAGTGCGCATAAAGAGTTTTGCTTCCACATTAAATATGTGCAACGAAGGATTGGTACTCCTTGCTTGTATCTGTGTTTTCAGATTTGTACTTATCTGAAAATACAGATACATTGACAGATTGGGAGTCTTCAAGTCATAAGTGAACAGGTATTTTCTAGGCAAACATGCTGCTTCGTTGACAACGTCTTCACTTTTTGTTAGGTGGATAGTGGTCAAATGTATGACAATCGCCAAAAAAAAAGTCTGGTAAAGTTGTAGTACAAAAAAGTTGTAGTATCAGTGAATGTAACTGCAGTGCCCCACTGCAGTTACATTCATGCTATTCTGAAAGAAGTGAGCATTAATGGTGTTTCATCTTAGCAAAATGATAATGCGGTTTCTATGATCTTTTCGATACAGGGTAATTTGAAAATACCAAACACTTCTTGAGACGTCAATTTCAACCAAATAGACCAACATCTTTCTTGGTTATCTATTTAAAATTTTGTTTATGGTTTATTTTCAAATTAATTTTAAAACATATTATTTACCTTTTTTGTGAAGTCTACAGTGACGAGTATCAATTGGTGTTGGCGTGCATATTATGAGACGCGGAGTAGTGATGTCGTTCTCTGCAGAACAGTGTAGGCTACCTATGGGATGGATCCACTAAGTACCAGCTTGAAACTCTTAAGTCCATCTACCGGCAAGCAAAAAAGATCATTGGCGATGACAAGCTAGTCAAGTCTGGTTTGCTCGAAGCATTTTGCTTCTATGTTTATCATCCGTACAGAAAGGGAGTGGAACTCACTGCCTGCTTCTTTGTTTCCTGAATGGTACAATCTGGGTGTCTTCAAATCTAGAGTGAATAGCTACTTTCTAGGCAAGCATATTACATCTTCGGCCGCATCTTCACTTTCCATCAGGTGAGATAGTGGTAGAATGCTTGCCTATCCAGCATAAAAAGATTGGACTACCAAGTTCCAGTAATCAGGTCTTTGAATAGATATCATGAAATTTCAGATACCGGCAACCACTACAAGGATTCTGTTAAATCACTTCAAATGGGACAAAGAGAAACTGATGGAGCGTTTCTACGATGGAGACCAAGACCAGCTGTTCGCCGAGGCAAGGGTTATCAATCCATTCAGAAAACCTGTCATACTAAGGCCCAAGGTAAGTTAGCAAGCATACCCAAAAAGTACAAACCGAACCCTTTTTGCGTATCTTTGTAGCAAGCAGTTTCTATTTAAATTGAGCAAAAATTAACATTTTCTCTAGGTCTTGTAGTTTTGAATTGTTCGCAATAGAGAGGGGGCTCAGATCACAAACACTACAAAAACAACTAACATAGTCAGTCCTTACAATTGAAGGGATATCTTTAGAAATATAATAAGTATCTGACTGAAATTAATAGACACTTTTTGTTAGTATATATTAACAAAGTGATTAGGAAATGGCTTAAGAAATACAAAGTGTACATCCCTTGGCATCGGATAAAACTGTACAGTGTCCAAGTGGAATGTGGACTGTATGGCCATCCATATCTACATTAAATTCCGCCCGACAACTTTGAGGAATTACCAATAGCCAAATTAAAATTTTAGTTATTTCAATTATAAATTACCAAATTCCATTCAGTGACAGAATTTTTCGAAAATAAATTACTATGACAGTGTTTAAAATAATTCAATTGGTACCTTTTCATTTTTACTCCTACTTTGACATTATATTTCTATTATTTTTTAATTAATTACTGACTTTATTATATTTTGTTTTCCTTTATTCTGACATTGAATCTGTGATTGTAATTAAATAACACCAATGATTTGTTTTTTCAAACGACTTCAAAAAAGGAGGTTCTAAATTCGATTGTATGTTTTTTTTTGTATGTATGTTACGCGATATCTACGGCAATTATGAATTGATTTTTTTTTTTTGTTTGGTAGGTAACACTTTAAAGATGGGTGGTCCCATATAAATTTAATTGAAATCGATCCAGCCAAAACCAAAGCATTGGAGTTTTTTTAAATGTTTAATTATTAATTTTAAAGTTATCATTTTATTGTACCTACCAGTTATAACATTATTTGTATATCGGCAATGGTATGGATATGGATAGTATGGAATTAGATTAATCCTGTACTATCATTTATACCATAGTCTGACTAATAAATAGAATTTAATTTAATTATGCTACTTAGCCTAAAAAGTGAATAATACAAAAAGTAACAATTTTAAAGCAAACAAAATTACACCCTAAACAAGAAGCACAAATGCTTCTTTAAAATTTAGTTGTGGTCTTGCTGGGAATCGAACCCAGGACTCGCAGTGCTGAGAGCAGAGATTTGCCTGCTGGCCTGGCTTATCAAACAAGAAACAGTATTTTTTGAAGTTTTATTGTTTTTGTTAATATTCACTACATCTACTCAGTTGCCACACACATGACTGATATGTTTACTATGCAGACAGTATTTTATTATTTTACTTTTTGAATCAAGAATTTGGAGGTCACTCAAGAGCATACTTTATCTCCACTAGCTTGTTTTTTTGATAAAGCAGTGAGGAATTTTAAAGTAGTTCTTAGCATTTGGTAGTTTAATTTCATGGAAAACTTTGATCTCACATCCATACCATATTTACAAGTAAAATGTGGTCTGGATATATACCTTCTTCATTTAGTACTTCTTTATTTGTACCTTCTCCATCAAAGTGTCTAAATCCACTTGAAATATTGCATGTAGATTACTTAAAGCCTTTGACGACCCAATTGGCGCAGCTGTCCGTCCTCTGCGCCGAGGGTCCTGAGTTCCATTCCCGGCAGGAGCACAAATTCCTTGCCAAGGGATATTTGTACTTCTGGTTCTGGGTGTGATGTGTGTGATGTGAATGTTTCCAGATACAAGTCTTTGAACTTAGTGTGGAGCTGCGAATGTGAATGCGTTAGTTCGTTAAAAAATGCCTAGGTCAGTAGCGAGGACATCAATAACCACTATTTGACTCCAAAATAGAATTATATGTTTTGGTGGCTGAATTGTACCATACCATTGTTCCAAAAAGATTTATTTCCAACTCAATGAGATAACACTTGCAAAGGAAATGAGATGAATAATTAAATAAACATTGATATTGTTATTGTATTCTTCGTTATTCTATCAGTAAACCCTTAATTTGAAACCCACATCATGATCATGCCAATAAAATATCAAGTCCGCCATCTTTGTCAGTCCGCTTTCTTCTTTTGTTGTACTTTGTTCGGGCCCGAGTTTCAGATGTTAAAAACCGTGGTAGGCACACTGACAACTGTCGTATCGGCCAATCACAAGCACGCATCGGCCTATACTCTGTTCCAAAATCTTAGATATTTTATGTAAACAAAGGGGATAACTGTGCAAAAAATATCTTTTATAATGGAAGTTTACTATATTTGACCAAAAAAATATTTTATAATTTGTATCTAGTCGTAATCTGATCAATTATAAAATAAAATTTGTTTTGTACTATTTAATTTAACGTTTTATTTGTTCTATACAATGTTATGATAAAGTAAACAATTTTTGATAGAAAAAAATATTATTATACTGGTAAGACTGTAGAGGTTCTAAACATTTCTGCCGCCGTCATTTACCGTTTCATTCTTTTTTGTTTTCTAGAACTCGAATGTGCTTCTCCCTGCGTTTGTGCAATTGTGATTTTTTGTTAGACTTGTTGGTTATTGTTATTAGTGTTTATCTTGTTGTTGTTACATTTTTCGTTAAGTTTGATCAATTACTTTCGGAAATTTGATCGCAAAATGGAGCCTCAGCCGGGTCCCTCGACCTCGCGGGCCTTGTCAACAACAGAAAATCTGTCGCCAGTCAAAAAGCGGCCGCGGAAATCTATGAGTGCCACTGAAAAAGTCATGGTATTGAATGCGTACAAAGAGACATACAAGAAGTGGCCTGAGGGCGAATATTGGTCACTAACAGACTGTGCAAGTTGAAGCAAGATTCTGTTTTGGTGATGGATAACGCCCCATACCACAGCCGAAAAGTGGAATTATTACAAATTGTTAAGGAACACAAATTACATTTTAGTAAATATGTGGTGGATGAGTTAGTAGCCCAGTATGGTGTCACCATTCTACGACTGCCTCCTTACCATTGCGAACTCAACCCGATTGAGCTAGTGTGGGCCCAGGATAAGGGGTATGTCGCACGAAATAATAAGACATTTAAGATGAATGAGGTGAAGCAATTATTAGAAGAAGGTTTGATAGAGGTGACACCGCAGAAATGGGCTGACTGTATTAGCCACACAATAAAAGTGGAAGATGAAATGTGCCAACTCAACCACATAATTGATGATGTAAGCGATAGATTTATCATAAATGTCAACGAATCGGGCTCTGAATCAGACAGCTTTTCAGAATTGTCAGAATAGTTTATAAGGTGTCTAGTCAATTCATAAAAATTAAGTAATATAATTCAATGTTTTATTTACACCTTCCTACAACTCTCTTACTTTTCAGAATTTCAATTCAATTCCAATGAAAAAAATAAAAGGTTTTATTTATCTTGTTATCATTGTGCCGCGCGAGAGCAAAGCCCGGGGAAAAAGAAACAAAAATGTTTTTCATAAGTGAAAAATGTTTTCGGCAACTGGCATGTCATTTTGACAGTGACTTTTCGTGACATTTCTTTGTTTACATAAAATATCTAAGATTTTGGAACCGAGTATAGTACACGCATTGGCCATCAAAAGTACCTCATTCTCTTCCCTGCTGGTAAATTTCTTCAGAGTTTTGCCGCGAAAGTGAAAAAATGGCGTTGTTGATTTTGTAAAATTTTCCAAAACCTGTGATTCTTCGAGTGTTAATGTGTAATAATGGTGTAATAATGGAGGTAACCGTTAATACTTGTGAACGTGCATAAGTGTAGGCAAATCATACAAAGTTGAAAAACGTGATTTTCACCTTCGCTCCAAAACTCCAATAGAAGTTCTAGTAAAGTTTCTACCACTTTACTAGGGCATGACTTGACTACGACTGGACCTTGACTCTTTTACTTGACTTTGACTGTGACTTGTGACTAGGACCTATAATATGAAATACACTTGAAATATATTATCACTTGACACTGGCTAAATGCACAAGATTGCGAAGCCAAAACTAAGGAAAAAAAAATAAAAAAAATTTCTTCAGAAAGTAAATTAGCCTCATGCACTGGGTTAATCTTTGGGTACAGGCCGACCTTCAAGTTCCATTTCAAACTACTGTTTCTTGATTGCCCTTCCGCCGCTGTGTACCAGTCGCCATTAATAAAAGTTTATGTAATTAATTTATCCTTTTTATTGTTACCTACTAGCTACCCAGACGGATATCGACATCAGGCACAGAAGAATGCGAAATATGTTTCTCAGTTCTACCAACTTCTGTAAGTATATTATGTTTTTTTTATTAGTAAGTGATGGTTTGGTCTAGGTCTAAAATGCCTCCGTGCAATTTTTCAACCGACTTCAAAAAAAGAGGTTCTCAATTCGACTGTATGTTTTTCTTTTTGTATGAATGTTACGCGGTATATATATCCGCCAATAGTGAATCAATTTTGATTATACTTTTTTTGTTTGGTAGAGTATACTTTAGAGGTGGTTCTATATAAATTTTATTGAAATCGGTCAAGCCAAAACCGAAGTATAAGCGATAAAATTGGTTTTTCAACTGTCTTCAAAAAAGGAGGTTCTTCAGGACTGTATTTTTTTTTTGTATGTATGTTACGCGATATCTCCGCCAATTTTGTTTGGTAAAGTATACTTCAGAGGTGGTCCCACATAAATTTTATCGAAATCGGTCCAGCCAAAATTAAGCTTTGCTTGCGTTTTAATTATGAAGATATATCTTAGGGCGCCTCTGGGAAAAAATATTACAGTGAATTTTTACAATGCGCGCGCACACAGGCACCGAAAAGCGATACCTTGAAGTTGGTTGCTAATTGTGTCTTAAGTTTTCGTGAGAACTGATAACTATATTCAAGGTAGTCATTTTTTTTTTCACAAACAAGTACTCATTCTTTCCTTCGCGCCCGACTCAAAAAGGCGCAAGTCTTGTATTAAAAGTGATGACATAGCTAAAAACTCTCGATAACACCTTTCATTATTAACGAAATAGCACTGAAATCAGTTGTTGAGGTTCGGCTCGACCCCCTCCCCCCCCCCTAAGACCTCATGTAAGTAATGGACGCCCCCTATTATGCTACACACAAGCATAAGCTCCAAACTTACAACTTACATTACTAACAACTAACACACTTTTGGATCGTTGGTAATTTTTATTGTTTTTCTCTATTTGCAGATGATGACGGGTCTTGAGTGTGGGCACAGATTTTGCACACAGTGCTGGTGTGAATACTTGACGACCAAAATAATGGAAGAAGGTTTAGTAAGTAAAAGTTTTATGATATACTAGCCGTGCCCCGCGGCTTCGCCCGCTATTATCAAGTTAAAAAGTAGCCTATGTGTTAATCCTAGGTATAAGCTATGTACATTCCAAATTTCATCCAAATCCGTTTAACCGTTAAAGCGTGAAGAGGGAACAAACATACTTACACACAGACTTTCGGGTTTATAATATTATAAGTAGGATAAGAAGCTGCGCCCGCTGTTTTACCAGTGTAAGTCCCGGGCCCGCGGGAATTCCGGGATAAAAAGTAGCCCATGTCCTTTCCCAAGCTCTAGTCTATCTCTGTACCAAATTTCATCAAAATCGGTTCAGTGTTTAAGGCGTAACAGACAGACAAAGTTACTTTCGCATTAATAATATTAGTATTTTGTTATAGTATGTTGCTATTTGTATTCAATTATGATATAATATTATACATTGTTATCTGTTATAACGTTATAGTTACAAGTTAATAGTACACATGACACTACTTCTATCTGCATCTTGTCCATCCTAAGGTTGCCTGCAAGAGATCGCTTTAAGCGATAAGACTACCTATTGTCACCTTTACGTAATTATTTAATGTATCAATTCTTTTAAGGTGTCAATAATAAATAATTGTATTGTATTGTATGATCTGCATTTCATGTGAAAATATATTATAGGAAAAATTTAAATAAATGGTTGGAAAGAGTTTAAACAAGAAATGATGTCACAATATTTATTACCAATAAATACTTTTAACTTAGAAAACCAAGATTATTGCCAGATTTCTCTCGAGAGGGCTGACAAATGTATGTGTATAGGAATTGTAGTCATTAATTTAGCCTCTTTGGGCCGTGTGAATAAACAATGTTTAATTTAACTGATAGGCAAAGGTCTACCCATTTTTAACCGACTTCAAAAAAGGAGGAGGGCCTGTGTTCGACTGTATGTAATTATTTTTTTATGTATGTTCACTGATTTCTCCCCCATTAGTGGACCGATTCTCAAAATAATTATTTTGTTTGGTAGCCGCACCGGTTTGAACTCAGATCATGTAAGATTTTAATGATCGAACACATCAAACATTTTAAACTTTTGCATTTAAATTTTATCTTAATCCAACATCTGGATCTTCTACTGGGCGAGCTCCAATTCAGGTTAATAAAATAATTATTACAATTAATGATCAGAACAAGTTTTAATTATACTTCAGAGGTGGTCTCATATAAATTTTATCGAAATGAATAAGCGAAAACCAAAGTATAAGCGATGAAGGTGGTTTTTTTAAGCTTTGCTTACGTTTAATTATGTTTATATCCAAAGAGTGTAAAGAACATGTGTGCAGGGTCAAACGATCGCGTGTGCGGCTCATGCGTGCGACATTTTGGTAGACGACGCGACGGTGATGCGACTGGTTCGAGACCCCCGCGTCAAGCTCAAGTACCAGCATATCATCACCAACAGCTTCGTTGAGGTGAGCCACCCGCCTATACTGTATTTATTTGTAGCTGTAATTATAGTAACATTTTTCTGATGTGATAACGTCTTATAAATCTATGAACACCGGCTGCACGCACGAAAAAGTGTCGCGTTCCGCCTGAGCCTGAGCGTGCAAGCGAGAGCGCGGAACAAGCGATAGCGAGAGAGGCACGATCGAACTAAGCGTTCGTCTTATGACGTAAAATTTTATGATGGTCCGTAAACCGACTTTACAGACAACCATTTTCTTTTTCTTTTAATTTTGGCTTCACAATCTTGTGCATTTAGCCAGTGTCCACTGGTAACAAGTAATAATATATTTCAGGTGTATTTCATATTAAAAGTCCGAGTCACAAGTCACAGTCAAAGTCAAGGTACAGATATAGTCAAGTCATGCCCTAGTAAAGTGGTAGAAACTTTACTAGAACTTCTATTTGATTTTTGGAGCGAAGGCGAAAATAACGATTTACAACTTTGAATGATTTGCCTACACTTATGCACGTTTACTAATTATTAAGGGTTAATAATCCATCATTATTACACATTAACGCTTGAAGAATCACAGGTTTTGGAAGATTATACAAAATCATCGCCACTTTTTTCACTTTCGCGGCAAAACTCTCATAGTTATAAGAGCAATAAACTTTATTTATAGTAACAATTTGATTTTGATTTTGACAATAACATTTATTTTTAACTTTCGCGTAATATTAGTGAGGATATACACGATATACTATTAATAGTTTTTTAAACTACACTGTCAGGATACGAACGGCATCTCCGCGCCGCGCCTCGTAATTTGCACGCGAAAGTTGATGCTTGACACCTTAGACTTAAGGCGAAGCCTTTCTAAGAAGTGTAGGCATATTGCGTTGCGAGCTCGCGGCTGTCACTTTCGGGAGTAGTGAAAACATTTGATATCGGAATTAGAGGGAGAGATTTAAAAAAAAATCGTATTATGACGGCCGTTTTCAATCACATTTTCTACAAGGTTTCTGCTGGTACAAGTTTCATTGTACAAAACCTAACATAACTCAAATAAAATGCATTTTTTTCACAATTTAGACACATCTCTGCCATTTTTTTCTATGCAGCGAAATGTAACAAATCGTGTATCGGATGGCCGAGTAGTAATGATTACGTACTGTATAATTGCATATTTTTTTCAAGATTTAAATCCGTGCATCTTTAGGGGCCTGCGGTGGTTGATTTGCCCATACAATCGTAATACCGAAATTATTTATAATTCAAGCATATTACCACCATACTGTGCTGTTATTCAGATTTAAAACGTACTAATCTAGGTTCCTGAATAGTTTTTATTCCAAAATAATTACCTAAAACGAAATATAAACCAATTGATTTTCACACATTATTACGACGTAAATATCGCATCTTTAACTTGTTCGTTTTGTATGAAAAACTAACACATTTCTTTTGTCATTACAACAGGAACATAGATTATCATTTAAAGGTACTATTACTGCAAAAAACAATGGCTAAACATTACATTTTCATTCATAATTTTTGGTATTACGGCACCTATCATAATTTGTTCGGTCGGTAGTGCTATCGCATCAAGCATGGGCACAGTTTGCCAGTTAAACAGAGACAGCCTATAGATCGTTTCACAGACTACCCCGGCCTCTTAAGAATAAAACACGCCGTTTTTCACTTTAACAGAGAAGATAAATAATATATTTTTATATTAATTTGAAATTTATTATATAATTAAAGGGGGCATTAGTGCCTTTTTATATCTTGTCTGTTTCAAAAGCTTTTAATTAAATTGCAATGTAACTATGTTTGTTCGGGTGGAACCTTGCAACTTAATTTTGAAGCAGATATCTTCAACCGATTGATCTGAGATTTTGTATTCACGTTTAGTTTGAATGACAATGCATAATTGTGTGACGTCATTGTAAATCCAACATGGCGGAACACCCAAAATGGCGGTAAAGTATTTTTTATTGCACTTCTACAATATGGGTATCAAATAAAAGGGCTTGCTGAGAATATCGCGACAGTAAATTGACGTCTTCGGACTTCTAGAAACATGTTTTAAAAAGTTTTCACAATTAGCTTATGTTCTGTATCTCCAGTGCAACCGACTCCTCCGCTGGTGTCCATCCCCCGACTGCAGTAACGCCATCAAAGTGTTGTATGTAGAGGCGAGGCCGGTCACGTGTCGCTGCACGCACACTTTCTGCTTCGTTTGCGGCGAGAACTGGCACGACCCCGTGCGGTGCTGTCTGCTCAGGAAGTGGATCAAGGTAATGTAACAACACGATCAAGCTGATGTAACAACAAATTACATTGTCATTTTGTTGTTACATTATCTTAAATGTCTGACAAGGAAGTAGATCAAGGTAATGTAACAACTTGATCAAGGTGATGTAACAACAAATTAGATTGTCATTTTGTTGTTACATTATCGTAAATGTCTGACCAGGAAGGAGATCAAGGTAATGTAACAACCGGATCAAAGTGATGTAACAACAAATTAGATTGTCATTTTGTTGTTACATTATCTGAAATGTCTGACCAGGAAGGTGATCAAGGTAATGTAACAACCGGATCAAAGTGATGTAACACATTACATTTACATTATCTTAAACTAGCCGTGTCTCGCGGCTTCGCCCGCTATTATCAAGTTTAAAAGTAGCCTATGTGTTAATCCTTGGAATAAGCTATGTACATTCCAAATTTCATCCAAATCCGTTCAGCGGTTAAAGCGTGAAGAGGGAACAAACATACTTACACACTTGCACACACACTTACACACAAACTTTCGGATTTATAATATTAGTAGGATGTCTGACCAGGAAGGAGAACAAAAAAATGATGTAAAAACAAATTACATTGTCATTTTGTTGTTACATTATCTTAAAATAGACATTGTCATTTTTATAGGTTTCAAAAAACCTTTCTTTTTTTCTAGAAATGCGACGACGACTCAGAAACCTCCAACTGGATAGCGGCCAACACAAAGGAGTGTCCCAAGTGCAACGTGACGATCGAAAAAGATGGCGGCTGCAACCACATGGTTTGCAAGAACCAGAACTGCAAGGCCGACTTCTGCTGGGTGTGCCTCGGGCCTTGGGAGCCGCATGGCAGCAGCTGGTATAACTGTAACAGGTCAGTACTGACTCGACGGAAACATTCACGCAGCTTTTTTTATTTACCTAGCCAGTGTCTAGTAAAAAATAGTCTAAATCTCGTCACATCTAGTGGCTCTGAGCTGAAGACCTTTAGTATTTTTCAAAATGGCTGAAATATGTTTCTATACGTTTTCAATCTCCGCCATTTTGAAAAGTTTCCAACTACTGAATCGACAATGAAATTCTTTATAATTATCAAACCTGCTCAGGCGATGAGTTCCACTGTGAGTGAACTGGAGGTATGTCAACCGTAAATGGATGAGGTTTGACAGTTTGTCTTGTTGTTATTTTTATTTTTTTATTACCAAGATAAAAGTTTAACAAAATATTCAAAATCATGCATCTGTAAACCTCGTAAAGATTTGTCTAGATATTGTTAGATGGTAAAAAGGGCACGGAGGAATTAGTTCTTTAAGTACACGACCTAGATTGTGAGACTAATACAAGCGAAATACATATTATTTGACAACAGTCGTCAACAAGTGAAGGTGTCAAATTTAATGTCATAATGATATGATACTCATACCTATGTCCAATGGTAAAAATCACACTAGTATTAGAAATCCGAAAGTTTGTGTGTAAATGTGTAAGTATGTTTGTTTTCTCTTCACACTGTAATGGCTTAATGGAGGATAATATATGGAATGTAAGTATATAGCTTATCATAATCATATTTATTGCAGATATCATAATACCTGTGTTAAAACAAATAATAGTAATGACATAAAACATGTTATTAGTATTATATTACAAAAAGTTGTTATTCTCTATGGGCTTCAAACTAAGCATAGCCTGTATCTTGGGCGCCCGTTGCTCGAAATAATTATCACATGAGTTGTACGTGATCCGCATCAGTGACTGATAAGTTTCTTGGGCATGCAATAACTGTTTGTTCTTTGACATCGCGGTGGTGAACCAGTGGAGATTTCATGCCATATTTAATGAATAGTAGTTATTATATTAGGTAATAATCTTAGGATTAACACATAGGCTACTTTTAACTTGATAAACGCGGGCGAAGCCGCGGTGCATGGCTAGTGTTCAATAACTGATGGAAATAGCAGTCTGTCCTTGACGTTTCTAAGTCAAACTTACAGACACTAATAACTTCTTTGCTCCTGTTCACTTAACAGTGTTGAAATAATTTCTAGCGTGTTTGCTGTTTACCACATTTGATAACATCATTACTTACCAACTGGTGAGATAGTGGTAAATTATGATAGTGATAGTTAAAACAATTTAAACGCAAGCAAAGTTTAAATACAACGCTTTATCTTTGGAACCCTTGACCAGATGAAATTAATTAGATACACATTATTGAGGTTAACTCAAAGATTACTAGTCAGATCTTGATCAAATTTAAGTAGGAGCACCAGATTTCAAGTAAGATTTCAATCAGGTGAGATTTTGGTCAAATGCTTGCCTATCGTGAATAAAAAAGAATCATCAAAATCGACTCACTTAGAAAAAACTGCCGAGGTAATAACATAAAAACAATACAGTGAAATTGAGAACATCCTTTTTTTGAAGTCATTTAATAATAATGATTCTCTGAAGTTGAGTTTAAGAGTTTTTAGTAAATTAGTCTAGATATTATAGTAGACACAGACATTATCATTATCATTTGCACGTCTGCTTGCAGACTGAATATATTGTGTCACTTTATACATTAAGATCTTATGTACATGTATTCTGGCAAATAAACGATTTGGTTTGGTTTGATTTGAACGTTCCAGATATGACGAGGACGAAGCGAAGGCGGCGCGGGACGCTCAAGAGAGGTCACGCGCAGCGTTGCAGCGCTACCTATTCTACTGCAACCGCTATATGAATCATATGCAGTCGCTGCGCTTCGAGTCCAAGCTATACGCATCCATCAAGGAGAAGATGGAGGAGATGCAGCAGCACAACATGAGCTGGATTGAGGTGGGTAGCTTAATGTACGATTTTGAGAACAAGCTGCATGAACCAAATTAGCTGCACTTCGAGTTTTAACTACGCATACATTGAGAGCACTATTCTAGTTCTAATTCTAACTGGGGGCGATAAGGCCTGCACTGACGTCCCGCTGGGGGTGTATTACCACCCCAGCACTATATATATATCGGAGTGCGGCTTTGGGTCGCTGGCACAATTGTTCCAGTGGTGAGGATGTAGGTGTGCATGATGTCGACTCTGTTTCATAGGAATGTTCATCAGACATGTATCCCAATGAGGAGAAGATGGAGATGCAGCAGCATAACATGACCTGGAATGACGTTTGTAGCTTTTCTCACTTAAACACAATTTCCGATGTTTAGAACAAGACGTATTTCAAATCGAAATAACTGTTTCTAATTGTAATTAGTATCAGGCCATTTTAAACGCGGCCTTTTTGTAGTTCCTTTTGTGACGTCAGACTACTATCTACAAAGGTTGTCATGAAAGAAAGTTGACAGGTAATTGGCATCAGAGGCATATTATCACTTGACACTGGCTAAATGCACAAGATTGCGAAGCCATAACTAAGAAGAAGAAGAATTTGACAACAGGGGTCCGTTCTTTCCGCAACACTCTTCCTGCTGCACATAAATGACCTGTTGAAACCCGGTATCTTTGGGTACGCAGATGACAGCACTGTTGTTGAGAGATACTTATCTGATTCACGAGCTGGTGGCGCACAGATTCATTCACAAAGAGAGGCAATGGTTGAACGCCTAAATTTGAACCTGCAGGCTGTTTCCGATTGGGGCGATGCCAATCTGGTCAAATTTAATGCATCGAAGACCCAGGCGTGTCTATTCTCAACCAAAAAGAGCCCTTTTGAGCTTGCTCCATCTTTCCGGAATGTGTCGTTGCCGGTCACGAATCACCTTGAGCTTTTGGGTGTAACTTTAACGTCCAACCTAAACTTTGGCTCTTATATTGAATCCAAGGCTAAACTGGCTGCAAAGAAATTGGGAATCCTCAGCAAGGTGAAGCGGTATTTCACTCCTGGACAGCTTCTCAATCTCTACCAAGCTCAAGTCCGATCTTGTATGGAATACTGCAGTCACCTCTGGGACGGCTCAGCCAAGTACCAGCTTCAGGCTTTGGATTCAATTGAAAAGCGAGCTAAAAAGCTGATTGGCCATACTGAACTAGTTGAGAAAAGACTTCAGAGCCTCGAACATCGGCGCGAGGTAGCTAGCTTATGCGTGTTTTACAAGATACATTTCGGAGAGTGTGCGATGGAACTGCATGATTTGATTCCTCCAGCTCCCTTCCATCATGGGACAACAAGGCGTACTAAAACAAGACATCCTTTTATGGTGGATATTCCTCAGATTAGAACCAAGCGTTTTGCCTCTACTTTTATAATGCGAACTGCAAAGGAGTGGAATACTCTGCCTTCGTTCTTGTTTCCCGATAAGTATAACTTAGGCCTCTTCAAGTCAAGAGTGAATAGGTACCTTCTAGGCAAGCATGTCCCACCGTCGACCGCATCGTCGCTTTCCATCAGGTGAGATAGCGGTCAAATGCTAGCCTATTTGTCATAAAAAAAAAAAAAACTATCTTATCTCATGAAAAGTGAAGATGCGGCCGAAGATGTAACATTCTTACATAGAAAATACCTATCAGACTTGACTTGAGACTTGAAGACTCAGTTTTTTTTTATATTCAAGATACGCAAACTTTTTACCACAATCTCACCTGATTGTAAGATTGTACCGTTTAAGCAACATAAACATAAACGCTTTCACACTCACAGCCCCACACTAAGTTCAATAACTTGTGTCGTGGGTGCCGAAAACATACACATCACACACACAATCACAACCAGAACCAGAAACACAAATTTTCCTTGGGGAGAAAACTTGTGTTCCCGCCGGGAATCGAACCCGATACCCCTGCTTAGAAGGCGAACGCTCACCCAACTTAACCAACGGGCTGTTCAAAAAAAACTCATCTGTTTCTTTAACTTAAATTAATTTATAACGTGTTAAAACGAGAACCTCCGAAGATCAACAGCACACAAAGCTAATAGAAAGTATCAAATTCCAGGTTCAATTCCTAAAGAAGGCCGTGGACATTCTGTGCCAGTGCCGGCAGACGTTGATGTACACGTATGTGTTTGCGTACTATCTGCGCAAGAACAACCAGTCGGTGATATTCGAGGACAACCAGCGCGATCTGGAGTCTGCCACAGAAACGCTCTCCGAATACCTAGAACGGGACATTACCAGTGAGAACCTCGCTGATATCAAGCAGAAGGTCCAAGATAAGTACAGGTGGGCTGACATTATTATTCAAGTATTTATTTGAACTCACGGTCTATGGCCGGACCTTTGAGACGTAGCCTAAGACGCTAAAAGGCCCTTGGGTTGCACTTTAATAATAACATATCAGACGTGTCCAAACATACGACGGACATCTCTTACGTTAGAAGTTGACGCCGTTGTATGTTGGCGTACGCCTTTACAATAATATATTTTATAAACTATGTTCTAGGGCAGGCGTCGGCAACCTTTTGAGTCGGAAGAGTCAAAAATTACAATTTACAAAATTTCAAAGTTTTATAGAGCCAAAAAATGTTTTCTTGCCAACAATAATCCTTAATGCCAACAATCATACCTACTACAATAATATCTCATAGAAAACGATATGCACGCGTTATACCTACCTAATTATCTCATAATTTATTTGTTTCAACTGTATAAATGTACTTTTTTGCTGCATTTGGAGGTTTGTTAATCGGTTCAGAACTTTTTAAAATGGTTTTTTTTTATTTATAATATTTGGTTATGTAACTAAAGAGCCGCAGCTTCACATCCAAAGAACCGCATGTGGCTCGCGAGCTGCAGGTTGCCGACCCCTGGACTAAGGAATGGATGGTATTGGGTTGACAATAACTGTGACTTATGCGAGTAAAAAAGACTATTGTAAATATGATGGCTTATAAAATATCTGGATTTTGGCACCTGCCAATTCCGCTTCATTTAAAAATAAGTAGGCGTAGGTAAGGTGGTCTTTTTGACGTGAAAGTGAAAAAATGGGGTTGTTGATTTTGTAAAATTTTCCAAAACCTGTGATTCTTCGAGTGTTAATGTGTAATAATGGTGGATTATTAACCGTTGATACTTAGTGAACGTGCATAAGTGTAGGCAAATCATACAAAGTTGAAAAACGTGATTTTCGCCTTCGTTCCAAAACTCCAATAGAACTTCTAGTAAAGTTTCTACCACTTTACTAGGGCATGGCTTTACTATGACTGGACCTTGACTCTTTTACTTGACTTTGACTGTGACTTGTGACTTGGACTTATAATATGTAATACACTTGAAATATTATAGTATCACTTGACACTGGCTAAATGCACAAGATTGCGAACTAAAGAAGAGAAGCCATAACTAAGAAGAAGAAGAAGAAGTAGGCAGGTGGTACCATTGGTGGACTTGCCATCCACTGAACGAGCTCCACATTAGGGCCGCCTGCATTGGCAACAAAAGAAGCAACGTCGCTACTCCCGACGTTATGCCCTTTATCACTTCCACTTTTGGAGCCTATGTACTTAGCTCGGCGCCTAATTAAGGCAAGGGTCAGGGGACTTATTTAACCCCAGGGTGTGTCTCGAGGTACGCGATGTCGTCAGTCACCGACGGTTCGCCACAAACCGCCCCTGCGTAAGGATAGGTAAGCATTTGACCACTTTTCCACTTTATAGAAAGTGACGATGCGGCCGAAGACGGAACATGCTTGCCTAAAAGGTACATACCCAAATTGTCCCTATCTATTTATGATGACAAAGGTGAAAAAATTATAGATCGCCGTATCCGGCCTTTCGGCATGCAATACCAATTGAAACCTATCTAATTAGGATACAGTTTTTATGATTACACTTTATCTTTTTAATATTCATATATGTATACTGTAATGATTTTGCATATATGTGCAAGAATTACCAGTCGCTTATATTTGTGGGTTTAGTCGACATTTGACAGATTCTACTTTTGCCTTGAATAATATATGAAGTCTATTCAGATTTTATTTTATTGTAAACATGTGTTTTTACCTACTTCACAAAAAAGGAGGTACTCAAGTCGATAGTTTTTTTTTATATGTTGTTACATCATAACTTCGTTCCGCGTGAACCGATTTAGATTTTTTTTTGTTTGATAGATGTTGCTTTCCAATTGGTCCCATTTAAATTTGATCAAAATCTATCAAGGTTCCGAAGAGTTTTCGGTTTTTTTAAGCTTTGCTTACGTTTAATTATTATATAAATTGCTGCTGTTACTTTTGCATTAGAACTGAACACGGAATGACTTAGTGTCAATAAAAGACTATGATGGCTAAAGTAGAATCTGTCAGATTTCGACTAAGCCCACAAATACGACCGACTTTTTGATTATTCTTTATACTTTTTGGTTATCCGGTTATACTTGCACAGTTAATATGCAAAATAAAATACATGTTCTATAGACTAATATGATAGAATTAGTCCCGTAAACAGAAAAGCTTCACTGAATAACACACTGAAAAACACAAAGTGTATAATTTACTTAATCAATTATTTATTTCACTATCTCTTAATATTTCTTTTTTTTTTCTTCTTTTTTGGCTTCGCAATCTTGTGCATTTAGCCAGTGTCAAGTTATGATATATTTCAAGTGTATTTAATACTAAAAGTCCTAGTAACAAGTCACAGTCGAAAGTCAAGTAAGAGTCAAGGTCTAGTCATAGTCAAGTCATGCCCTATTAAAGTGGTAGAAACTTTACTAGAACTTCTGTTGGAGTTTTAGAGCGAAGGCGAAAATCACGTTTTACAACTTAGTATCATTTGCCTACACTAACGCACGTTAACTAAGTTTTAATGGTTAATAATCCACCATTATTACATATTTACACTCGAAGAATCATAGGTTTTGGAAAAAATATGCAAAATCAACAACGCCATTTTTTCACTTTCGCGGCAAATCTCCCTACATCTAAAGTTAAGTGCCTTTTATTTGATAAGAGGACAACCAGCGTTACATAGGTACGTTTTGTACTAAAAATAGGCAATTGTTTGCAGATACTGCGACAGCCGCCGCAAGGTTCTGCTAGAGCATGTCCACGAGGGCTACGAGAAGGACTGCTGGGACTACACAGAGTAAACCCCTTCCCTCCCTACCTCTAGATATCGCACCACTCACACAAACACACACATATACTGGACATTTTGCTACGATGACGTGTTATAAAGAAGGTGGAATGAGTCGATGATACAAAATTTTAATTTCAAAATCGTTTATTCATATTTGCCCCAAAGCGGCACTCATGAAAGTTAATGACTACTGCCAGATTCGCAAAATTACAGCCATCTCGAGAAGAACCTGGCAAGAAACTCGGCAGCGCTTTTATTGTGACCCCTGCTTCGCTCGGGTCACATCAGACATTTGATTTTAAAGTGAAATGGTTACACATTATAATTTTTGTTAGAAATAGTTCTCGGGATCTTGGCGCATGTAATCGTGACGAAATATTGAGTCCTCAATAAACAAGTCAATGTACCCACTCAAACATAAACAACCCGACTGCGAAAAATAAAACTTAAGACTTATGTATATTTTTGTAATATCCTTTCGATAGGTTTGGTAAAAAAAAATATGTTAACGATTAAACATGTAGCGCCGAGAATCCGCCATTTTGATTTTTATTACCCCTCTCGGCTTGTGTTTTTGAAACGAATGTAAAGATACCTTAACTGTCAGAATCTATTCAGCCGTTTGGAAGATCGTGGTATTTTATAAATTTACAAACATACATACAAGATATGCGCGAAAAACATAAACCTTCTTTGGCAGTCGGGTAAAAACCAAAAACACATGGTAAATATCGAATTTCTAAGAATAATTCTAAGATGTAAACACCTCGATTAAGCAACCAGACTGCCTGTTTCTCTGACTGCCTGTAATGACCGCCATCGTAGCAAAATGTCTAACTTTACACACGCAGATACTATCAGTACTACTGTACATGTTATAACGAACGCTTCGGAAACTTATTTCAAATTATTAGTAAGTCGTTATTTTTAATTTAAAACGTCTGTACAACTTGATGGCTAGTCTTCAAAAGAATGTTTGTCCATAGGATAAAGACCGCTACAGACGGGAGCTATAATATATATTATAGCCCCCGTCTGGAACGGTTATTATGTGCCAGGTGTGATTTGCGTAATTATCCAATTTAATTCAATCAACATGAAAGTGGTTTGGTGTGAATATTCGCAAATGATCATGAAAAATATGCAAATTGCTTTATTAAATATAATTTTCATTGAATATAAGTATACATAATACAAAAAAGCTCTGTAAAAATGTTAAGATCTCATCTTATTCATACTCTGAAAACTAAAATATCTTATAGTTTTCAAACATCTGCGTTTAAATATTTGCATATGAAATAAATTATTTATTATGTTTTTTTATTTGGAAAATTATTTTCGTTAAAATTATTTTTAATCCGCGTCGAATACACAGAGTATTGAGCTATATGAAAGTATTTTATTAGAAGATGTTGTAGTTTATTCCAAATATGATTCACTCTCTATTAGTGGATAGTAAAACAGCTAATGAGAATTCAAAATTGGAAGCTGCGACGATTGGAGATAACGCGATACATTATCTGTTACTAGAATAAAAGTCACGCTTTTAAAAACGGCCCGAGAATAAAAAACACAAATACGCGTGTGTGTCTATTTCAGATTAGTATGGAAGACTTATAAGGATAAATAAAAATTAATAGAGTGAAATAGTAATTAATTTAACCATTTATGCCGCGGTCGACTAAAGCGGGCAACGACTATATATGAATAGGCACCAGCCATAGTCGTAGCTTAAATAATAGATTGTGTAGCTCTCGCCATCACTGTCGTTCCTCTGTTAGCTTTTCGTCGTGTCCGCACCTTTATAAAGTATTATAACCCTGTTATATAGAACTAATAAAAACGCACGTGCATCAACCTAAATAAAACTTGAAAGAATTTCTTTATAGTATTTAAAGTGAACATTTTGACCCAAAATTACGATATATCACTTGCGTCGTGGGTTCTACTAGGTAGTGGTCGTCACCTATTAATGTGTTGCAATTTAAAATCAACCTTATCTTTTGACTGATTGAAATTAATGTGCCGTGATATGTGCATTTTACATTTCTTGAACACCGTGCCATCTCGCCATTGTTGACTATGACCGAATAAAACTCGTTCAAGGCGCAATCGGCAAACTCCCGCTTACCGCGGCGCAAATTTCGTTAGGTCGTATTTTAGCTCAAGAAATACTTCCATGTTTTGTTCGAGTTCACGCTGTCCTGTTATTCAACGGGCTGTTTTTACGATGTAATTGTTCGTGATAGTTAATCTAGTAAGAAATAATGTATCAAAGGTTAGAGGCCACTCGCACGTAGAACAAAATATAAAAACAAATCAACCGCACACAAGCAAATAATCGTGCGTATATATTACTGATTGGAATTTTTTGTTTGGTTTGATGTCTGTGTGCTAGTGGCACTAATTTAATTTATTCTCTCTTATCGCGTTTCGTAAACATTTAAAACATATTTGCGCTAACAACACATCTACTATACACAACCTTCAGATCTCCTGTATTGAGTAAATATATAGAGATGATATATTATTTTGTGACTGTAACATAGAATATCATAATATTAATCGACTTTATTTTAATACACTAAAGTTAATATAGCCTCGTGTAAATTGCTTAGTATAGTATACATTTGAAACCTATTTCTAATGCTTTGAATCTTGTACTGTTGACTTCATCTTCATTTTATTGTATAATATGTTGTGGTGTACTTTGTTTCATAATAACTAGTTTGTTGCGCTTTAAAACAGTGATATTTCCGCCAAGTGACACTTATTTCAGAGCAGGCGGCGCAAACATGTTATCGGTTAAGAAAAAAAAAAATCGAGAAAAAATATTTTTTGACCAAAAATCCTATTTTTGTTATCGTAACTGTTTATCAATATAAGCTGTTAGTTCAGGAAATAGTATGATTTTATTCTGTGATCGATTTATTATTTAACGCCTTGAAGGCTGCAAATTTATCTCGGTGTTGGTAGAACTATGTGCATATGTTACGACGGCCGACGCGACACGCCGCCATTGAAGTAACGTTAATGTTTAGAGTATAGTAGCGAACTGGCGGTTTTATATAGTTTAAAACGCGTAAATTGATGGACTTGTGACCACTGCAGGCAAACAAGAAAATTATACAAATCTAAAGGAAACCAACAAATTAATGCAGATAAACTTGGGATCGCTGAGTTTTAACCGATTTGCACCTGTTTCTATCTAGCCTTTGCGGAATATCAAGGCAAGTGCAAATCAGAATCTGGTATTCTTAAAGAAATACGCAGATGCAGAATAATGTTACCACCAGGAGCACAGTATCTTCATCCTGAATTGGATATTTTTAAATTCAACATTTATATGAGCTTATTTTAGGTTACTATAATTATTATTGTTAAAAGTTTTTGACCGGGTTGAAAGGGGAAGCTCTGTCCCTTTCTCGCAAAGCTCAAAGTTGTAGTGCGACAAGGCTTGACGCTCTCATTCCACCAAGAGAATAAATGCCATTTTTATTTTGAAAAGATTTTAATTGTAAATTTTATTATTCATCTATTCTTTATATTTTCGGCAATAAAAATAATTGGTAAAATACTAAGGTCAATTATGATTGCCCTCGGAAACAACCGTGTATATTTATTCGGCTTCGAAGCTACCGAACCTGGGTTTTTTCTATTGCTTTGCAGTGCGATTTTAGTCACAAAAACGGTTCTTAATAGAATCGCGTTTATTATTCATCCTAAGGTCAGTGTACATTATTAAACATCGTAATGAAACAACGACTGCTATTGTAAAAGTTGTACCTATTTATCGATAAAGATTTAGACTCGCGCCAATTTTAACTAACTGTATAATGAATTATAATAGCGATATATGGCAAAATGTACTTCCGGTCAATTTCAAACATACAACAATATTAATCTACAGTTCACTACTGAGGTGTTTTTGTCATTGAATATCGCAAAACTAGCTTTCTGTAAGATATACTGGCCTCGATTCTGATGTACACTCACTAAATTAAATTTAAACTATCCCTGTCCCTTACAAAATAGAAACACAAGACAGAGATAGCATACATTTTAGAGCTGTCAAGCTAGTTTATCATTTAAAATATGAACAGCAGAAAGGCGCGTGTTCTTAGTCAACACCAATAACATACTCGACTAAGCTTGCATAGACATCTAAGTTCTGACTAACTTGACAGCACAGCAGTATGCTATCTCTGTCTTGTGTTCTAAATTTAATTTAGTGTGTGACATCAGAATCGAGGCCACTGTCGCGCTACATATCTCTGTCTGTAATTAAATAATCATTGAAGTGATGGATCGTGCATAAGTCGGTGGCACTGCCAGTAAGTCGTCTTAAATTAATTAAAGCTTCAATAATCGGAGTTTCACATAGTGAATACTCTGTAGTGTAGAAAAGCTCTCCAATATCACCATCCTACTTAACGATTGGAGGGTTTTTAATTCGGCACACACATACGACTGTACATATAGATGCTGTATAGATATTTATATGGATAAAGTGTAAGTCTCAATACCTTCGTATTGTCGAGCATCTTGTATGTGTGTCCATGTTAAGGACACATTTTGTCTTAAGACGGAAATAAATTTAGTAACATCGAGAGGCAGTTTCTTATTTACTTCACGTGACACCCTGATTCCTTCATGTTATGTTATGAAGAAAGGAGACAAGCGACTTCCTGATGCACGCGTATCATCGAGAGGCAGTTTCTTATTTACCTCACGTGACACCCTGATTCCTTCATGTTATAAAGAAAGGAGACAAGCGTTTTCCTGATCCGCGCGTATCGATAGTTATCGATAGTCTAATAACTAGCATGTCTCCTGTCTTTAAAACATAAAAAATATTGTGCTTTAAACTCACATTCGTTTAGTACAAGGATCGGTTATTAGTAAAACCGCATCTTCAGCAAATACAGTGTATATTAGTCATGTTTCATTTAATGCGATTAATCTATCGCTCACAAAGATAGAAAAGGAACTTCAAACTTCGCTCGCGTTCATGAAAATGATGAATGAATGAGCTTAATATATAGCCAATGACGTCGTCATATTAATTGGCCAAAGTTTATAAAATTAGTACTGTTGATATACAGTACAGTGTGGGAAGCGGGAGAGGTAAATGTAAGCCTGTGATTGGTCGATCCGTGCTTGCGATTGGCCGATACGACTGTTATGAGCAAACTACTGAATTTATGCTTCAAAAGACATGTAGTTTGCGTTATGATACAAATCAACCATTTCTTTGTCTGTGTAAATGGTTATCGCTCGTTCGATGATGCGGATCGTCACACTGATCGCACAACCGTTCGTTCAAACATCTTAGCTCTATGAAATGTCATAATTCACGCTCACTTGGTCAGTCCGCAGTAGAGCCCAGTTTTTTATCGCACTACAAAATCGTGTTACTCGCGAGCGATGGCCAATTAGACGACGCGACGCCTATGCGTTAATCCTGGGTATAAACAATGTCCATTCCTAATTTCGACTAATTACATTAAGCCGTTGCAACGATGACGGAACAAACACACAAACATTTTGTGTGATTAAATGATAGAGTTCTTAATTATTATAACGAAAGAGTATTTATAGATAAATGAAAAACCAAGACGCTTCATACAACATAAATGCAGTTCTAGAATCATTATTCCTAATATGTATGCGACGACCCAGTTGGCGCAGTGGGCTCTGCGCCTTGGGTTCGATTCCTGGCAGGAGCACAGTTTTCCTTCTCAAGGGGCATTTGTGCTTCCGATTCTGGGTGTGTGTGTGTGTGTTATATGTAAAAGTTTCCGGCACTCACGATACAGGTCTTAGAACTTAGTGTAAGACTTTGAGTGTGAGTACGTTTGTTTGTTGCAAACTCACTTGTCAATAGAATTGAGAGACAGTCGTTAGCGTCATTTGGGAATTGATTTATAGTCTAGTTCTACAAGGATTTAAACGATCGCGGCTTGCAAAGAAAAAAAAACTTTGCACTCCACGTTCATATCATCGTCAAACTATAATACTTACTTCTTGTTTCGTTGTGGCAGGGATGCGTTGGCGCCTTCTCCAACAAGACCTAGTAAAGCCTAGCGGAGTTACTACGGTAAATAAGTACTTAACTATTACGTAGTTAGAAGTCGAGTTGGTAAATTAGAACCACTATGTACAGCATTGAATCAATGGAGATAAAACTGTCAATAGCTTATGACAAGTACAACAAAGAGCCCTCTGGCGGTGAAGTTTGGAATAATCTTCCCACGACTCACAGGCTGAGGCTGAAATTCAATAAACGTATCTTCATATCATCTTAACCGATACTTAGCGAAAGAGCCGCGTAGGGTGGTTGGTATTCAAACGACAATGCTACATCGTTCCTAATACCTCTTTCACGTTTATATTTGCCTGGTACTTTCGTAGATAGATAAATAGTAATTGTTATTCAGCGTTCATGTACTTTCAACTTCATATTATTGCAATTGGCGGGCAAATTGCGTACCCACGATCATATTGTCTCGTGGTTGGTAACACGGGACAATATGATCGTGGGTAGTAAGCATGTGATTTTCCTGAAACTGTTGAGTAACGGTGGTACATGATTACCAACAGGTGAGAAATAGATGTGGTGGTAGAAAAATCAAATATTATGTTTCTATGCCTAGCGTGTTTACCACCCTCGACTATACATCAATTACAACAGATGGGATAGTGATCACTTTAAATTAAAAAGATAAAATTTTACTTATTATGTAGCCTATATTACTTTTGTCTCAACAGTAGCTGGTCCCCTTTACCCTTGATCCCATTACCTATTTGCATTAAGCCAAAACTAACCTTATTTCTTAGAACTTTTGTCGATTTTTAATTGAAACCATACGCAACAGAGATAGGTTAGATTGATCAGGTTGATCTTGGCCTAGTACCAGATACAGCATTGACTATTTGTCCGACATCTGTGCGTTCTCTGAGATGTACCAGAGATAGTTCTTTCGTTAGTAATGCGGGGTTAGTGTTAGCCGTAGCTTAACGTTCATGTAGATGTCAGCCATAGAGTTCTCTGGCGAATATTTTAATTAAATTTGCACTCGGAGCTTAAACTAATTCGGCGTAGTCCATATTCAGAACAATATAGTCGCCTACAATGTATGAACGAGAGTTCTCGTAAAATGCGCGACGCTTCCTGTCGAAGTGACTCATGTTGACTAAAACTTCATGAGCCCGCCTACCCAACGACAGCAGGCTACCAGGCCAGCGCGTTTCCTACCCCTCAAAAAAGATAAAGCAATATGCACGTTCTATTGCGCTACCTGTATATCAAAGGGTTTCGGGGCCGATAAAATTATAATTATTATGTGAATCATGAAAAAAAACATGCGGGGCAGTCTTTGGGGACTGCCGATAGAAGTGAAAACTTCCATCGGCAGTGACGGAAGTTTCATGATTTTTGTTCACCCAAAAAAGTGCTCATCGCGCTTAAAAAGGTTTCACTTCAAAAAAAAAAGTTTTATACGTATAGTTGGATTTTTGTACGTAATGAAATACCGCCTAGTTTATAGTTTCATCGGTGCTTTGATTAGGTATACCTAAACAACTCTTTTTTTCAGGGTCACTATGTGTCAACTAGTTTCGAAAATGTTGTGCCAAATCTACAAGTGGATAAAGACTATATTAATTTACTGTTTTAGTTAAGAAGGTAGGTTATTATAACAAAAATCTTCATAAATTTATTTAATTAAAAAAAGAATGTATAGGTCAAGGTTTTCTACTTAACATTAAATAAAAATCTAAATAAAAATAGACAATGCAGTTTATTTATAGTTATTTGATAATAAATATTTATATTTGTAATGCATCGGTGATACAAAGTAAAAATGAAACACTCGTATAAAGCAGTCAAGTTCTATATTTTATCGTTTACTTAATTTATTTTGTACAAACTTCAACAATATATATAATAAATATTCAATTAAACTGCTATCATTCAGCAAACTGAACTCACTTTTTTGTCATAAGTATAGTTAAAATAAATAAACAATACAATTGATATCATAACTTATTGTCTAAACTTAATTAAACACAACTTTTTTGTGCAAATATGCCTAATAGTAAGTAAACGTTTGGTTTCACCAAAAGGAAATAACTCAAAGATCGTTCGTCGTACGTCTTACATTAGAAGCCGAACGGAGCGGTTGCAACCACTGCTTTCTACAGAACAGAACGATACCACGAAATGTCCAATATACTTGAAAATTTACAGATTGTTTTAGAATTACTAAGCGAATCACTGGGACTACTCTTAACACCAACTTTATACCATTCGAAGCGAATTTTAGCAATTCAATTTATATTCACTACTCGCATACGAGTCCCTAAACGTAACTAAGAAGAGAATCCCATCGTGATAAGTTAATATTAGAGTACGAGTTAAACTAGCGGCTATCAGCGTGCCTTAGCGTATCTAATGCTAAAACAATATTTTATTTATACTTAATATTAACAAAGTCACGACATAAAATATTCCTGTACGCATTCTAGAGCAAACCATCAAGATATTCCTAATTCGATCAGTCTTTTAACGCGTAATCTTATTTAATGTAAATCGTGTGGTTGACAACCGCTCCGGGGTTCCGCAGTCATGCATCGTGCAACGGAAGTGAACAGAATGCGTGTTACTGACAACACGTGACCGCCGAGGGGAAGTGAGCACGCGGTGGGGAAAACGCGCGTCCTCTCCCCCCTAGCCTCACGATATTTTGTTCCTTACGAGATACCCAAAATTGACAAGGAACGTCGCGATATCGAACGCTGCTAGCCATGGGTCGTATATCCGATGATACGATAGAGCGAATGTCTTAAAATCGAATGGTTATAATACCTAATTATTAAACGTATTTACATCAAATAATCACCACGTTCGCGTTGATGCGACGTTTGTATAATTTGCTGCTTCAGCGAATGTTTTGAAATCGAATGGTTACAATACCGATTCATTAAACGTATTTACATCAAATAAACACGACGTTGATGCGACGGATATATAATCCGCTTCTTGGCCATAGTACGGTTAGGGTAGACTTGACTGGACTCATAGAAATTAGGTAACTTCGAAAGTGTGTTATGGAGTACTTCCTATTCCTTCTCGAATTTATAGACTATTTATTTTTAATCTTTAATTGGCATGCATTGATTTTATTTGATTAAAATTAGAGAGCTGTTTGATATTGTGACCTAACGATGTGGTATGCAGTTGATATCATAATCCTGTTTTGAGACATTCGATGTGGCGTACCATTTGATATATCGATTGATGATCGATTAATTCTCGTCTTCGATCGTGCGACCGATATCGCGACATTTGATATCGCGTAGGAAACCCCATAATATATTTCTATCCAAGTAATCGTTATCTGTAACCATAGTATTGCAAAATATGTGCATAACGGTAAGCGTCTCATTTAGTTTACAATACACTGACTCCATAAAACTTGCAACACTTAGAAAACGTCTCACACATCAGATAACTTGTTCACATTTTATGTAAAACGAATTGAAAAACAACCGACACACAATTTTCAGTGAAGAGTTCCGTACGGTTAATGAAAAGCGAAACCTCTCGTCGAGCACACGTTATTGCTTCAAGCTTATTTACGTATCGCTGCGTTACTCGCTCATATCAATACATAGTTGATTTAAAATTATGTGTTGCGACGTGCGGTTTGGGATCTACCCGGCGATAAGCTCTCAATATTTACAGAATAGTAGAAAATTGACCACTTTCAAAGTTAAGTTACAAAAATGTAATGTCTGTTGTGCTAGAGAGGACGATACCGTCACATACTGAACCATCAGGCTTGCTGCAGACATCCCGCTTGACTTTATCTTGCCGCACTGAGGCCTACTGAATGAAGTCGCAGGTATGCCGCCGCAAGCCCGCTCGAGCTCTCATTCACGACTGCACTATTCCGTCTATCTAGAGAGATGTTTCGAAAAATAAAAAATACTTCAATAATATCTACCTTACTCGGTAAGGGACGTTCGATCTCTTAGGTATATCAATAATATCTTATTGCTAAGTACGGTCATCTCTTCAAGTAGCCGAATCGCTAGAATGATGCGGATGAACGTTACGTTATCGACATCGTCAAAATTTTAATCTGCAAGAGCAATATTCGAAGCAGTACCAGCCCGCTCGCAATTATTATAATCAGTTACAGGTTCTAAGGGTTCGCTCTCCAAGGGGGCCGCCGCCTGAACTCGGGCCGGGCCGTACACATCGTACGCTAAGTCACTAAGGCAGCATTGTATAAAGTTATTATAAAGGACTATTCTAAATAGTGCTGTCAACTTGAGTCCGGTCACGATCGCGAAAGCGTTTCCTTCCGATCTGCAATCGGATACAACCGTTTGCACGACCGCAACCGATGCGACGCCGGGCTCAGACCGCGGGCCCCTGGAGGGCGGGGGGCGCGGGCGGTGGGGAACTCCGGCCGCGCCCCTTCGACCGCTAATGTAATTTAGGGGAAGGAAATTACATTAACTAGGTGTGGAAAGTGCGCGTTACATAAAATGGCTCGATTCCTATGATGCATACTGAATTAGGACGGAAGTGAATCCTGGTACCGATTTCACAGCTGATTTGTTAAGCTTACATAGATATAACTTGCAAAAATTCCTCTAAAGTCTTCTAGCTCGAGGTCCGGCGACCTCGCACGCGACTCGACGTCGCCTCGGTACGGTGAGAAGCTTACAAAATTGGAACTATTAAACTATACGGACAAAGTTGATATGAATCGGCGTAGCCATTGCTTTCCTTAAGCGTCTATCAGATACGATTACACTAACGCCCGGACTCGCGGACGACTCGAAGACGTTCCATGCTCGTTTTGTAATACAACAATAAAGGGTGAGTGAATACAAAATGGTCCAGTGCTACATCGATTCGCTCTGCGTGAGCCGACGCCGGCGGCGACGACGACGCCGCGCCGGCGCGGCGCAAGCCAAACTAACGAAGCGTCGCCTCGCCCCGCTCCAACCGAACCCAGCCATCACGCGAGCGCGACGCGCCGGCTAGGGGAAGAGAGCCGGCGCGGGCGCCTCGCAATCCAAAACATATATTATCAAACATCATAATTATCGATATACAGCTCCGTTTTGGAATTTACAGATAGACAGTGATCTCTTCGAATACAAAAATAAGCTTTAGAGTTTCTCAATATTATCCAAATACCTTAACATTACACCACTAGTGACGAATAAAAAAGAGCACGCTCGCGATACGATTCCTTCCGATCGACTCCTCGGGGACAGGTCCTCGGCGACGACGCACGAACGAACGGATACGAATCGGAACACGACAGAGCACGGCGACGAGCGCGAACATCGGTCGCAAAACAAACGTTCACTAAAGCTTCGGCCACGCGAATATAAAACACTCCGTCGAACGTCTCTAAACGCGAAAGAATGAGGTCCTTCGGAAACGGCGCGATCGCGCAGCGGCGGTCGGCTCGGCGGCGCGGCGCGGCCCGGCCCGCTCGCACGATGCAACGGAACTAGGTGCGAGCGGGCGGGCTCAGGAGCTCGGGCAGCGGTGCGGGCAGCGGCAGCGGCGCCTCGTCCACGAGCGCCGGCAGCAGCGCGAGCGCCAGCGCGGGTCACACGGGCGCGGGCGGCGGCGCCGGCTCGGGCGGCCGCGGCGCCGCGCCGCCGCCCGACAGCACCACGCGGTGGCCGTTGGGCGTCACGGCGTCCAGCAGCACGGCCGTGGCGGCGCCCGCCCCGCCCGCGCCGCCCGCGCCCGCCTCCGCCTCGCCCGCCGGCCCGCCGCGCCGGTGCCGCCGCCACGCGTGCTGGATCAGCCGCGCGCAGTACTCCTCGCGCTGCCGCCACAGCGTCGACGACACGGGCTCGTACCCGACCTCGTTGGGCCGCCCGGGCTCGAGGTCGCCCGTCTCCTCGATGGGGTTGCCCTTGCGCGCGAAGAAGTCCTTGGTCAGCGCGTCGAGGATGTCCACGCAGAACATCATGTCGCCGCGACATATCGGTATGTCCATCGATATGATCTTGTACTTGTTGGGCTTGTGGATCTGCAGCGGCGGCTCCAGCACGTCCAGGAAGTCGGACAGCTGATCGTAGCGGATGTACTGCGTACCGTCCGGGTCAAACCGCTGCCAGATCTCGTAGTACATGTCGTAGTCGTCGTCCGTCAGCCCCTCCTGCACATCCTCCGTCGCCTGAAACGTCACGAGGAAACGATCAGATTATGCTTCACATACAGGAAACTATGACGCTCCATAAATCATTTGTAGTACTTGGCTATCGTTTGGTTATGTTTAGCCGCTCTTTTTCATATATTGCATAAAGCAAAAAGGAAGTGGCAGTGTTACCTGCGAGTAGTTCTCGAGGATGACGGCGATGTACATGTTGATGACGATAAGGAAGGAGATGACGAGATAGGAGAGCAGGTAAGTGATGCCAATGGTGGCGGAGCCGCAGTTTCCGGGGTAGCCGCGCTCATTATCCGGCAGGTCGCACTCCTCTTCGTTTATGATGCCATCTAGCACACCGTCCCACCCCGCCGATGTTGACATCTGCACACATCACGAAATGTAGTCCAGAAAATTTAATCATATAGTGGTAAAAGTAGCTTTCTGATGTCAGCTTGGCTTCGGAACGACAAACAAGCAGTCAATAGTTTTGCAAAATTGTGACATGTGTTAGTTTGCGTAGAATTATGGCCATCAGTACGAGTATGAACTGCGGTTGTGCAGCTAGCATCTGAAACATCATCTAATGATGCACATCGATAACGTCATTTCGTGACATGTTCGTGGCAATTACAAGTTTGCAGTTATATGCCCAGCATTAATATAACTGCAAACTTATATAAGTTGCTTATAGTGTTTATGGTATGCCCTTTGAGAATTCAGAACAAATGTGAATTCTTAAAGAGTGTTACAGTGCTCTATATTAGTAGAACCAAAATGGTTGTTTTGAATTCTATGATTAATACATATGACTGGAATACTCACTTGAAATAGAAGGATCATGCTTTGCACGAATGTCTTAAAATTATAGACATCGTCGAGGCCGCCCTTGTCTTTGACGTGCATGAAGAAAGACATCCCGAAGATGGCGAAAATGAACATGACCAGAAATAGAAGTAGGCAGATATTGAAAAGGGCTGGCAGTGACATGGCTAACGCGAACAACAACGTCCGGATACCCTTGGCGCCCTTAACGAGTCGGAGAACTCTACCTACTTTGGCTACTCTCACTACTCTCAATAAAGTCGGCGATACAAAATATTTCTCAATAATATCACTCAATACCAAGCCTGCGAACAAAATAATTAGTATTAAAATATAACATAACAATAAAATGAGAAGAGAAAGTAACAATACTTACTAAGAATAGAGAACATGACTACGACGAAATCGAACAGATTCCACGGTTCGACGAAGTAATGATATCGTAAGGCGAATATTTTTAATAGGCACTCGGAACTAAATATCACGATGAATATCATATTGAGGTAGTCTAAGACTGTACTGAACGTTTCGGTCTGCTGGTAGTGGTCAAGTGTCATCGTGAGCATGTTAAATCCGATGAATAACATAATGATCATATCGAATTTCTTGTCCGTTACAATCTCAAATACTATAGCTTGTGGACGCCACTGAAAAAAAAAATTGATCTTATGTACATAATAGCAGCGCGATTCATAAATACTTGATCTGATTTCATTACTAAGCGTAGAGATTGAAGAAATTTACAAAGGATTAGTCTTGTTTCAATTAATAAAAACATGTCAAATAGCTCTAATTACCTTGGGTCTAGGGATGGCTTTCAACGGCTTTTTCGATCCCATTTTCTTCATAGCATTGTAGTATTTTTTCTGGTCTTCAGTCATAAACATCTCTAGACTACCTCCGGCTTTCTTCTTCTGTTCGTTGAAATTGTCGATGATCACACCGATGAACAGGTTGAGAGTGAAAAAAGAGCCGAAGATAATGAAGAATACAAAGTACAAATACATGTAGATGTTGGTCTCTCGAATCGGTTGCCGTCCCACCTTAACATACAGGAAAGTTAAAATTAAACTCTAAACATGGAGAAATGAAATCGGTAATTGATGAAACAAAGTACAAAACGTTTGAAGTTTATTCCAAGGTAAATCGACTACTAAATTGATTTTCCTTGTACCTTTATGTTTTTCTTGGTATACAATAATATGAATTCTTCAAAACCTGCTCTGCAGAATATAAATTGGAAAGAAGCTTACCTCTCTAGAATCGATGGCGTCATTCATGATTTGGATCCAACCTTTGAATGTGGCCACTTGGAACAGACAAAGGTACGCTTTGCCAACGTGGTCAAAGTTCATAGGCGAGTTCTCCCAAGTGTAGTTCTCGAGGATACACGCATTCTTATCCGGGATAATCTCATGGCTTAAGGTCGTGTGGTTCAAATCGACGCACTAAATAACGAAATAAAAGATAATATTAATTTCCGAAATGAACGTAGTAGATTTAAAATTTTAAATATCAGATATCATAATATAAAATGTCATTACCTAGGTATAGTGTGGTTGTAAAGTGTTTGATAAGATTTACCTTGAAGTACTTTCCAGCAAACAATTGAACGCCCATGATCGCAAAAATGAGCCAGAAGATGAGGCACACTAGCAGCACGTTGAAGATGGAAGGTATCGCTTGCACTAAAGCGTTCACTACCACCTGTATATGAAAGAAAATATTAACACAAAGAAAAGAGCACTAAACGTTCTTTTAGCATAAAGGTAAGTAGTGAATATTATTGATCATATTGTTTGGGAATGATGTCGTTAGAGCACATTAAAACATAAAGTTTTCAAAAAGTTTACTTTAAGCTTTTTAAGTAGTAATGAATGGTCTGTGCTTGTCTGGTAAACATTTTAAAACTTCATTTATAAATATATCTACAAAATATTAAAACAACATTTAAGCGTTCTTAAACATATAAAGCAACATTGAACATAAAAGTTGCTGCTAATTTCTTACCTTGCCCCATCAAACAACCATCCAAAAATGCAAACGCATGCGAATGTCCAAGTTGAGCGACCACATTAGAAGGAGAACAAATCTAAGGTGCAAATCTAAATTAGCATTCCAAATATCTAAATAAGATTAAAATTCTAATGAGCTAAAACAGTAATGAGAGTCAATAGAAAGGTGGACGAAAAGTAGATAAATTACCCGAAAAATAATACCAGTAATCGATGTCTAAAAGAATCATGACGATAGTGATGATACTAAGCCATTCAGGGGTGCCACCGTCGACCTCGAAATGATTGTCTAATAGTTGACGATAAAATACTACTGCCAAATGCCCAAACAACTCTCCAATATAGTAAAGGTTCAAACAAAAAAGGTTCAGGTGAATGATGCAGATTATTGAAAAAGAAGAATAAAACCGCTGAGTGTAAATATGTTCATGAACGCGTTGAAGTTAAAAATGTAGAAAAATGTGAGTTGTGAGAGTGTTGAGCTTGTGTATAGTGGTCGAGCAACGAGCTAGGGTTGATTGAGCCTGAGAGAGCGACGTAGCGGTACGTACCCTCATGCCCTGCATGCGGCTCATGGCTCTGAGCGGGCGCAGTGCACGGAGCGTTCGCATCGTTTTGAACGCCTGAATGCCTCCGGCGCCACAAAGCGCCGCTACGAAGTTTATAAGCGAGACCTGATGAAATCAAGGGGTGCATTTTGAGAATTCCATATCAATAATATCAGTCACAAAAATATGTTTTAAAATTAATAAACCACCTAAACATGTGATTCAACGGTATTAACACAACCTGAGAAACATATTATGATGATAAAACCGCTGGTTAAAGACGTACGACCCGCAGCTATCGATCCTAAGAGATGTTGATGAGCGACCTCGATGACATTTTCAACAATTGCAAAAGAATGCTACTCAACCATAAATACCAAAATAATAAACAAAATACCACAGAAGAATTATTGCACATTCACATAATTTGTATATTCCAAAGCTTAACATATTCGTGGATTAGGTTAAATAGTAGCTAATAACAGCTGCAAACATAGATTGCCAGAATTCGTTATTTTGTGCCATTTTCATGTTTTCATTGCACAATTAAAGCACAGAAAACAGCACAGTATTATTTATTTGAGGATAGCACACAAACATATATTTTCATGCACTTGAAGAAGGTTTTCAAATAAAATTATTAGAAGTCTAATCTCTAATCTTCAGAGGCATAGAGAAATAATTAACAGCGGGGTCGTGGTTACATTAACACAAAAGCGAGAACCACAAACAGACAGTACGATACGACATCGAGAGCGCGGTGAGGCCGGTCGTAGTCTCCGCTGCCACAGACATCGAACAATCAAAGCCGCACGCTTTGAGTTACGTTGCCCATCGACGAATTGTAGTTTTACTTGGGAATTATTCAAGAGATGAGGTCAATGAGCATCGCAACGGAATCGACAGAGATAGCGTGGCGTTGCCTGCGACGGCGCGTACTCACGCGCATGCCCTCCCATCTGGAAACGGCGCGCAGCGGCCGAAGCGCACGCAACGTGCGCATGGAGCGGAACGCAGGAATGTCGTCGGCGCCCGCCATCACCGCGCCGTGGTTAACGAGTGATAACTAACGTGACACCACTAATCATTTACTTGATCAACTTATAACTAAAAATCTTAAATATATTCTACAAAAAAAGGAATACTTAATTTCAAACACATGAATACTTGTCCTTTCGTAGTCAAAGAAAATGATAAACACAAACCTGTAAAAAAACTATTAATTGTTAACGAAACAATTTTCAATGTTGTTAATAGATTAGGTATTTCTAAAAATGATTCAAATAAGATGTTTACCATGACGATAATGAAATCTAGCCAGCACCACGCGTTGGTGAAGTACTTTTGGAATCCGAGAGCGAGCCACTTGATCAACATTTCGATGAAAAAGATAACTGTGAAGATACGGTCCATGTAATACAGAATATCTTGAAGAATTGGTCGATGTGGTAAATGAACATCTTCTAAGGCCTGAAAATAAAGACAATATTTAAATGAAAACAAGGTTTCTGATACATATATTATCAAAGAAATTAATGAAGTTGGAATGATCTTACCAAAGCCAAACTACTGAGCAAAATCATCGTGATCACAGCCGTTTCAAAGTAGGTATTTTCTATTAGTTTGAACGTCTTCAATCGCAGGGTTCCCCATCCTTGCCAAAACGGTGATTCGTCATCCCCAGCAAGGAATGGGAACTTTGCATAACAAGGTTCTGGGCAGCAGTCTGCGGGTGTGTCGTCTACAACATCTTCATCGGCTCCTACTTTAATATCTTTTAATCCGTCCAGTTTTCCGTCTTCTTCTTCTTCTACCATTTCTAAGAAAGATATAGTTTTTTTTTATTATATCATTAATAATTAATATCCCTAATCCCTTGGTGTAAAGAAGACACGCCATACTTAAGTAATATATATTGTTAGTCTAGTGAGTAAGTTGTTGTAATAGTGCTTACCTTCTTCTAAACCCAATTCTTCTTTACTAGCGTCTTTCTTTTCTTCACCGTCTATCGTATCTGCCGATACTTTATGACTTTCATCCTTATAAGATCTAATCTTATGACTTCCATACGATTTTTGACTTATCGTATCGTCATCCTGAAACACGAAATACTTTTTACATCAGTGCATTTGTAAATTGTACATTAAATTATGACATGATTAGTTTCTCATTTACCTGTATTGGGTATCCATGATGGTTCATATCACAATCAATACGGTTGTCTTTGTGATTGTCAGTTATTGCGTTTATGTTGTTCATAAGAATGCCTTTACCTTTCTTATATTTATTGTCACCTGCAAAATTATTATCAATATATTAAATTATTGTTTTAATTGTGGTGGGTTTTTAATTTGATCATGTTGTTTTTAGTTACCTGGTATCGTAAATTCCATTCCGTCTCCAATGGCTACTTCTACTTGGTCTTTGAGCTTCTTGTCTTTGTAGAGGACCGCGTCATCTAGATCGGTTCCAAGATCGAGCTCGTTGTCGACTCGTTCTGAGGAAACACACCGGCCACACAAAGCCGCCTTTAAGCCTATATGTGGCGTGTGCGTGTCACCGTGCGTTGTGCGAAGTCCCCAACAGCATCCAAGCATAGAAATCAGACCAGGATGAATCAACTTCTGCTCTGCTGTTTTTAAAGTCATAGTAAAAGGAAATTTCCCTTTACTATGCTTATACATAATCAAGGCGATGAATTAATGTATGATGATAAATATATGAAGCTGAAAGACGATTACACGCATAACTTTGGTGATATCTTGTAATGTTGGTTTACAGGAATTACAAATCTAATTGGCTTTAATGAAACGGTTGTTCAGTTGCGTCAATCTATAAAATCTGATAACCGTGTGCCCTTGGTGTAACCTAGTCAAAACAACGCTGCTGATAAAGGGTGATGTTGATCGAGGACATCTATAAGAATTGAATACCCGATAAAAGTAATGTTTCTTACAATATTTTCTGTGTCAAAGTAAACAAAAGATAAATTTTTTCGAGGTTACCATTTGTTATTGAAATGATGCCATCATTCTAAAATCGTCATCTGATGAGTTTTTGTTTGTATGGGTGTGTGTGCGCCTTGGTTGAGTATTTTTTCGTGAACATAATAAATAATTATATTTTTAATTCTAATTATCGTACTTACTAAATAGTTTCTATGTATACTTATAGTCTTAATTATTTGTGTGTAAGTATCTTTTCTATATTTTTATATCTTTGTAACGGGTGGACCAATTTAGAAGAAATTTGATTCGTAAACACTGAGGTAGAAAGAAGACACAGGCTATTTTTTAACATACACCGAGACTTCGATGCAGGGCACAGCCAGTAAATAATTATACACTATTATAAATCCAAAAGAGTGAATGCGTTAGTATGGGACCATGTATCTGTAACGGGCGGCGGCCGGACGGATTTGGATGGTTTTTTTATGTAAGTATTCCGGACCAAACAAAAGTTTTTTTTTGTGATAGACAAAAACAATAATATGAAACATATAATGTATATAGTGTGGAATATGCAATAGGTATTTCTTATCGCGATTAACACAATATTTCACAACACAAGATCCTATTTATCTTCATGTTAACGTGAATTATTTGTATGCAGTTTTAAATATTTGCAGACAGTGACAAATTACAATTACATAAAGATAGTTGTTATGATGTTTTTTTTATGATGTAATTTTTATGTAGTAAATGTATAATGTTTTTTTATGACTTCTTCGTCACAGAAGTAATTAAGGTCTTACTAGCTACAAACATGGGTAGCCATTAAGCGATTAGATGAATTATAATTACTATGCATATCCAATTAATTTGATACTACACACGTACCTCGTAATTTGACAAGGTAGTATTCGTTTTTGAATCGCTCCTTATGGTCCCACCACTTTGTCATAGTGGAAATTTAAGCTTTTGCAAATTCAAAGACCGTTTTTGAGTCTAATCCGGAATGTCAAAACGATAGTTTCAGCGTTTGTAGTTGGGATTCAAAGTGGTATTGAATACAGAGCATGGTGTGTTATACATACACATACTTTCGTGTGAGTTATTATATTTATCGATACCATAGTTATATATACATACAATAATAATACAACATATAAATTGAACATGCACGAATACACACATAAGCCAATAGATATACAGTACAAAGTCTGTAATAGGTACCTACGCACAAGCCAATTTATACAGTAATCATGATGAGGGCAAAAAATAAATGGTATATAACGATGATGGAGCAAGATTAACCAAAGGAACACAAGACAAGGACATTAAAGTCGATTCAACACAGGTATACGAACAATAATACGAGGTGTAAGGTCTGATCTACACTTGGACTAGGTTTCAGGCAACGCACAGTGGTACACAATACGACACAAAATAATCAAACACAACATCATGCTGTACAATTTATTGATACGGGTCATGCTACAACATCGAACATACGTTTGTTTTGTAAGGTTTATTTAAAGCGATGAGATAAGGTTTCTTTCTAAAGATTTCTTGCGAAAGTAACTTTATATCTTTATACACATTTCGGAGTCAATTTTGAACACACTGTCTCAAATCCTGCATGCCATTATCTGTTCCGGAGGAGCTGCTAATCTGTTCTTTACACTAGATTCTTTCATGTTATGTTTGAAGGTTTTGAGAGTGCCCAGAATTAGCCTTACTAGCCAATTAGTCCCTGCACAATTGATTTAGTATTTCGGGTTAAGCCATTACTACATCGCACTGTTAACTGCGCAATTTTCCTAATTGTAAGAACAGGTAATTCGACATATATTGTCAAAGCCACAGGTTACACATTTTATATGAATTTTACATGTATAATAATACTTTGGGTAGCTACGGAAGTCGTTAACTTAAGCGTTATTATTTCAGGACATTTACAACATCAAAACATGACATGCCACATATATCTGGCAAAGACACACATCTTACCGGGTGCGTGTATGGCAATCTGGTTGGTCAGCTTGTTCTTCAATATCTTCATGAAATCAGCTACGTTTTTCTTTATCCAGTCTATGAACTTGGATATTCTGTTAAACGCCTCTGCTATTTTGTTAGTGTCTTGGTCCGCGCTCGGCGTCGATAAACTCGACGAACCAAAGTTGGAGAGCAACAGGGCCAAGAAGAGGTTCAATACCTGGAAAATGGCGAGGAGTTTTCTTTTTGAAGCTGCTTTATATTCGTTAGTATAAAGCGTTGACATATCATTATCATAATGAGAACTGAACAATACAATTAAAAAAATAGTTTTAGAATTTCATGGATTTTTTGGTACTGATACAATATCACGCTGGTAGATACATACATTTTACACCGTTGAACACGGTAATTGTTTGTCCTAACATGTATTGAAACCTACAACATTCTGATTTATTAGTTGTAATCACTCTGTTCTTATTGAAAGACTTGTTCTCTTCACAAAATTAAAAAAATTGACTTGTTCTCTTACTGAAAGAGTACACTTAACTAGAAAAAATTGCTATGGGATGGTCAGATTATGACCAGACTGCTGAAATACAGTTGCCTATGATACTGACCACAAGATTGCCAATGACAACAGTAGCCAAGAAGAAAGGTATGCACGACACATCCCCGACGAGCATGCAGTCCCACATGCTCTCTATCCATTCTCCGCACAACACTCGGAATACGATCATGAAACTGTGCATGAAGTCGGTAAAGTTCCATCTTGGGAGGTCGCCGTCGGGAAAACGGTCCACGTAATCTGAACACAGAAGGGAAAGCTTATGATGCTGCCATAGATTCGCAGAATGATTAAAAAGCTATTGTGTTTGACTACTACGACTGTGATATTTGAATGTAACTCTCCATTCATGCAATCATTGTAAACGTACATTAATGAATCAATGAAAAGTGTTACGATGAATGTTGAATCAATGAAGTGGTACATTCTTGGCTGTTTGTTAAGTATTTCAGATATTCTGGAGCATAAGTGAAGCAAAGTATACGTGTAGGTAATAACAACAAATAAGCTCCTGACTTGTTAATAATAATCTGGATAATTTGTCCTAGATCATATGTAAATAACGCATCAATTAATTTACACCATGCAATACTAAATTACTTAAAAGTTAACAGCCCAGAAATTAGTTAATGAAGCTTTCACTGGTACTGTAAAAATGGCATGCGAAGTTGCTACTACGTTCAAATAAAATGTAGATAATCATGAACAAAGGAAAGTATAATCAACAGCGTTAAAATATCAAAAACTTACTAATATTTAACCATAACCGCTGTTAATGTCAAACAAAAATTTAGTAGGGAAGATGAAAGTAGGTAAAAGCTAGCATTAATGTCTCACAAGTGAGGCGCCTTTTCAACGTAGGGCATAAAAGATATTTTAGGATGCCAGGCTCACTTGGAAGGGACACATCAAATCTTGTCAACTCTAAAATGGAGCACAACAGTGTGACGCACATAAACACAATATCCACTATTCAAACAGGGCGGCGAGCCCGACTTAAAGTGTGGACCGATGTGGCAGTTACTATGATACGAAATGTATGTCTAATGCGGTTCACACTTTAAGCAATTACTACGTAATGTACTTCAACTCGTATCATTTCTACTTTTACTCGTAGCTGTGCCCTAGGACTATATACGTATGTACTCAACACACATTGCTTTCAATTATAATATTTGAACTATTTAGTACAGTGGCGGATTAATTGAAAAAGATTATTACAGATAAATATAACTACATACAAATTATATGTATTTACCGTAAAATTTTCTTCAGATTATTTACTAAAATGATTAACAACCTTGTTCGAATTACATCTAGATTAATCATAGAAACGATAACTTGACAATCGAAAAAATCACGTGACAACAACGACTTTTATTTGTTAATCAGCCACTGATTGCGTCGAAGAGTTGAAATACACGATTGGATAGAAAACGGGCGCCGCCGCCTTACCGTCAACAGTCAACATCTTCAAACACCAATGTACATGCAACACTCCCACCAATTACACTTACCCACGTAATTTTTGCCAAATAGTTGCATACCCATCACCGCAAATATGAAAATAATGATGCACAATACGAAGGTCAGGTTGCCCAAGGCACCCATTGTCCTACCCATTATAGAGATGAGTAAATTAAGTGTCGGCCACGACTTTGCCAATTTGAATACTCGAAGCTGCAATTACAAATTGTGAAGGCGTCACACAAGCTCGCTTACCGGCGCTTCACCTATGCTACTGCGGAGTTCCTCCACCGACCCCTAATCACTCACCGAGTTTGTTTCTTGTGTGAGTGATTCGAGGCCTATATTTATGGACTATAGAGTTAGCAAATGTGTGCTCGAGTAACCTATCGATGTGCACTGACTTATTTCTGAATGAGTGGGATATATGCTTCTCGTCAACTATTGTGAGAGCTTTTATTTGAACAGTTCTTTCAGTTTTGCTTTCTGTTTATATGTAATTGTTATTTTCATTGTCCTAATGAGCACATAGATCCCATCAGCTAGCAGCCTGATGCATCAAAATACCCTTTGTAAGCAAAGCTGCAAGTCAAATCTATGTTACTCGATGCAAAGCTTGGTTATGACGAAAAGCCGCGTGGCATAGCTTTATAACGTGTTTATCTTTTGGCTCTATTGCTATATCGAGCCAAAGTTGGTGTTATAAAGCCACAGCATGGTCTCGAGACTTGTTTTTTATGAAAATAATGTTCAATCAAAAGCCCAGTGTAAAAAATTCTGTAGTGTGAAGCTGAATAATTATAATGAAGCTTAATTTGTTAAGTATAGATGCTAAATTGTCTTTGAAATTAGAACCTGTGTAATTCTTCCCAAACAACTGCATTCCCATCACGGCAAATATGAATATAATGATGCAAAGTACAAAGGTCAAGTTCCCTAAAGCTCCCACCGTCCTACCCATTATGGATATAATAAGGTTTAGCGCCGGCCAAGACTTGGCCAGTTTAAATACACGTAGCTGAAAATATTCCACCACATATAAATTTATGACATTCACATTTCAGTAAGTCTTATGAAAATGGAGATGAATTTAGTGACAAACATAAAACAATAATTCGTTTCGGAAATTATGACAGAAGAGGAAAGGTTGATGATTTTATAAATCAGGTTAGAGAGAAGAGTTAAGTATAAGCGTTTGTATAGAGTTATAGTCGAAATAACAAAACTGAAAACAAGTCATAATCCTATGTGTCTGATAGGCGAGGAAGAAACGCGTATTTCAAGATACAGTGTAATGGTAAAAATAATTCAAGACACTTACCAAACGAAAGGAACGCAATACAGACAAACCCTGAACACCTTCCAGTCCGAGCTCCAAAAGTGATAAGGCCACAATTATAAAGTCAAATATATTCCAACCCTCTTGGAAATAAAATTTTGGGCTCATAGCTACTAATTTAAGCATAGCTTCAATACCGAATGTCGCTGTAAAAAACTGAAAAGCAGATTTTGTTGTTATCAGTACATGGCATTGAAATATGGAGCAGTTAATCTCAGTTAGATACTTACGTAATTGCCGCTTTTGAGAGCTTTTTCCATGTCTTTATCCATGTCATGGTGATCTAGCGCCATGAACAGTGTATTGACGACGATACACAGCGTAATAAACAGCTCTACGAACGGGTCGAATACGAGAAGCGCGACGTACTTCTGAAACTCCAGCCACAACCAACAGCAGTCCCACACACAGAAGAAGTCTATAGCCTTCATTAGCCACTCCAATAACCGTTGCTTCAACGTCGGCCCATCCTCATCGTCTTCCGCTGCTGTTGAGAAGTAGTACACAGACACTGTTGCGTCCCGTTTACACCGGCAGGTGCGTGTGTGTGTGTGACGAGAGAGAGAAACATTCTTGTTAGTATTCGCTCATTATTTATTTAGATTTTTTCCAATAAAAGAAATTGGTGCCCATCTGATTTGTCAGTTGGAATATATTTTATGTACCAATTTATTCTTTTATTGGAATTTAATTTAATAATTTTCTTAATTTCTAAACACCAATATCCATATTTTTTGTAATTTTGCTGGTTGTCATTTATTATGGCATACGGATGCACAAACTCGTGGCACTCGAAAACGTGTTAGCAAGCACCAAACCAATACATATCTGGATCATAATATTTAGTGCTAGGTATATTTAAGTGCAAATCAAATACTGGCGGTGGTTAACGTTCGCTTTTAAACTTGGCGACAAAGCGATTTGATACTACTCTGAATTCTGAATACAATCATGGGTGATATACACTAACATGTTACAATTGAGTTAGGGCCAAAAAATATGAATATCGTAATAACCACACACTGATACAAGCAATTGTTGAAGCAGTTCATGTATTTTCTATTATCGTATTTGGTGACAATGAAATTACGTATCTATTGTACTTATAGTGTTAAGCGAAGCTAAAATTATTCGTAGCGCAACTTTACAACTTGGTATTTGTTATTAATATAATTAATATTAATCATGATATATAAACGCTATCACAACCATAGCATCTTACACATGCGAAAAACATAAATATCTTAGTAATAAGACAATCGGCAAATAATGAAGAAAATACAACCATTCTGTACAATATTGCCTAATTATTTCAACTAAAGACAACATCATATTTTCTAGCAAGCAAAAAGATAGATTCTGACTTTTATAATTAAAAGTAAAGAATATTTTATTTTCAACCGACTTCAAAAAAGGAGGTTCTAAATTCGACTGTATGTTTTGAAGATATCAGCTTGTTACTCCATGATATAGGTGCTTGAGTCAAACTTAGGGGACGAGTGAAAAAATCAGGTGCGTCATTTGGTTTGTCAATTACCTATACAGGGTGATTGGAGGCTGGTATAATATCCTAAACGAAGTTTCTCCAGTGATGACATCGATTGCGCGTAAATTATAAAGTTGACTAGCTTTTTAATTGTCAAATTTTATATTTTCATTTATATATATATATATAGAATTAAAAAAAAACTATATTAACTGAACCTAATCACCGTGGGGTATGGAATGAGTACAAGAAAAGGAACGTCTTTGCACTGGTGGAAAAACAACGATCAATTTAGCTTATTTTTCTAGTTTATCACATGAATACAGCATTAGGTAAGTGCACTTTATCTTTAGACATGCAGTTTTGTAAGTGATGTGCGTTGCAGAAATACATTTTACCACTATGTAATAACTATTAAAATTAAAACATTTAAAACGACGTTGAGTTATTGAATTATTTATGGTTATAAAATGAAGCATTGTAAGTGCAAGTATGTATACTGTTTCGTATATTTTCAGCTGTACTGAAAAATATTTTCATCTCGATGTCTACAATATCAACTGACCGTTGCATAAATATTGCTTTTTATTTATTTTGTAATAATTAAATTATTTTTTAGCTCGTCAATATATTTTTTATACTTCTTGGTTTGTGTATTATAAGATTTTATATAATATACTGTATTACGAGGACGTCGGGTAATATTATTAAATGTAAAAAATCAGAGATAAAAACAAATGATTTTTATTCTTTATTTCTGATAATTTAATTTAATTTTAAGCTCATCGATAAAAAATTCTAATTGAGGCTGATAAAGTATGACTGTATTTCTATACAGCTAGCCAGACGAGCATGGGAAAATGTCCTATTATTATGGGTTTCTTTACGATGTTATGTTCACGGGAAGCTCAAGTCTGTCGCAAGATTCAAAATCAAAACCGCGACCATCCGATCGGAAATTGTTCAGTCGATCGAGACAGCTTCAAAATTACAATCAATGAATCAAAAAATTTATCCACCTAGTTTAAAAATCTAATAATAATTAAAACAATTGCGTAATCTTTTTAGGTATTCATTAACATGGATGAAAACATTTTTCTTATGTATGTGCGTGCGTGCAAGTGCTATTACAATTCGGTATTACAAACAACTTCAAAATCTACAAACACGCGTCAAACATAAATGACATCCAAATTAATATAACTTTGCCAATTATGCGTTTCTCTTGCATAATGAGCAAATACGGGTCGTGTGATGTTAGTGTATAGTGTCGTGTTTTGTTTATTTATTTTTGTTTAGTTACCTTTGTTTAGATAAAGCAAGATAGAGTAAAGACATCGAACATTGATGAAAAAGAACAGATGCAACAAGACAGCGTTGTCACAGGAGGCAACGGACATTCAAAGATAATTGTATTATTTTCTTACCGTTTTGGTCGCTCTGTCTACTCTGTCTCCCTGCTTGTTCTATGATTTCATTTAGTACCATAACATCTGAAATGAGTAAGTGTGGATATAAAAAAGACATCTAGGTAATAGCGTGGAAGTAAATGAAAGAAAAAATATAGAAATGCGACAGAATTTATTTCTTTAATTTTTTTTATTTTTACTTCGCTTACTTGTATTTTAAGGTACATGCCACCTAAGAACACCACCACAGAAGGTGTTAACTTTATGTCATGATGTAAAATTTTTTATATTTTTTCATCGTGTCCTTCAACGTTTTTTATCTGAGGTATATTTAAAAAGGTTCGGAAAAAACCCCTGTATTTACATTTTCTTTATTTTTGAAGTAACTGCTACTGGGTAGCTGAGCTGATACAGAATCACATGTAGTTTTGTTTTAAATATTTTTTTAATTCAATATAGGCAAACGTTTGACCGCCATCTCACCTGATGGTAAGTGACGATGCGGTCGACGATGGAGCACGTTTGCCTAGAAGATGGCTATTCACTCGCGACTTGAAGACTCCCATATTGTATTTATCAGGGAACACAGACTCAGGTAAGGAATTCCATTCTTTTGCAGTTCGCATAATGAATTTGGAGGCAAAACGCTTCGTCCGCATTTATGGAATATAAACCATACAGCGGTGTCGCTTAAGAGTCTGACAGGCAAGCGATTATGGTAAACTCAGTAAACTGTGGTAAACCCGCTAGGACCATAATGACGGCCTACGACAGCTGCCATATCACGGTGGTTTCAGCTTTATCTTATCACATATTTAACGAAAGTACTTACTTTATAATCTACCTTTATTATGAAGAGTACTACTTATTATATTCAAGATTTATCAATTAAATATTGACATTGAAATAAATAACGATCTTTCATTGGTGACTAGTTATAAAACTAAATTATCCTCACCTCTCATATCGACTACATTGGGCTGTGATGTTTCTATAAACGGATTGTCATTGGAAGGTTTTAAAACCTTTCCAGCTTCATCGGTGCATTCCGTCGTACTCATATCCTGAAAACAATTCAAAATAAGTTAAACAATAACAAAAAGCTGTATTTAAATAGAGATTACATGTAAGATATGTTATCAAGTTAGATAGAAAGTATTTCATCATGTGATTGTTTAAAAACGTAGAATCTGAAATAATTAATCCTGTCGCTTATAAATTAATTAGTATCTATAAGATAAAGAATATTTGATAAGAGTGATAACTGTTACTAGTGTAAATAAAGGTCTGTATTGTAGATGATAATATAATAAAAAATATATTCTAGGTAGTTATACTCTATATCTGATATATTCTAGGAATAACGAAGAGGTAGCATTTAAAATCAGTCCTATTGTTCTATTTCTGTCAGATCTTATTTTCAATTATGTGTGATTTCTGTTTAATCTTTTTACCGACCGGAAAAATATGTGGCGTCTGATACCATAAGTATTTTAAAAGAACGTTTATCGTGCACAAGTTGAGGATGGAACCTTGTAGAATAAAAGTAGGTTAAACACCTCGTTTCAACTATTCTCAATACGCCTTTGTGTTGTGGCATAGGTTGTGGCCCGGTATCTAAATCGATGCGATTGACTTCCTATTTGATCCATTCAAACGTCACCTAGCAAGAAATGACTTACACGGCTTTTGCAATGTGTGTGTGTGGTAGAGTTTTCACATGAATCTCTATTCCACGCTGCATTGCTCTGTTTTAGAGATTATTCAACCTAAATGACCTCAGGGACATGAGCACATCACTTCTCAAAATAGAGCAAGTTACCTTAGACGGCGAGCCGTCGTGATAGCCCAAGTGTCACCCGTTTTAAATTAACATACATTAGATACCTATAAATCCACTGTGGTAAAAGTAATAATAATTCATGATATATTTATACATGCATGTGGATTACAAAGAGCATATACACTCTTCTTATAAGTGACGTACAAAAACATCCTTCTGCGGCTATACTTACATATTCCCTGAGTGGTCTAGAAGCGAGGGACGAGTCCTGTGCCGGCAGCGCATACGCATGCGGCTGTGACGTCACGCTGTGGTTTCTCGAGGCGGACCTGCCTCGCAACCGAGCCTCCTTGGTCTGAGCCTTACCACCGAGCAGGTCTCCATGAGATGTGTACGATAGTCGGGACTGGTGGGATGTGTACGACGAATGCCGAGAACCTGGAATTGTCATTTGTTATCAACGAGGGTATACACCTAAATATTTTTTAAGTAATGAGACGAGCGAGACGATCTCCTGGTGTTTAGTGATAACGCCCGCAAGACCAATAGAGTTCCGCGTTTTTTTAATAGCACATAGAAATTGCTAGCAAGAAAGGATACCTCAAACGATAAAAGTAACAAAGTTTGACACAGTGCACGAACTTGGATTATTATCACTTTGATGCAGTCGGAGCCGTTAGCATGTAATCAATTATTTGATTTCTCTCTGGGAAGTACTTAATAGCAAACTTAGTGATAATGACGTAAATTTTGGCGTTTGTTATTTAAAAGTACCTAGATTCGTTTTTGGCACGTTTACTGTATACAGGGCATAAACAAATTTAGCAACTAGTATCACAGGGCAGTATATTGATGCAGGATTATGAACTATTTCGAGAAGGTATGGGTTGCACTGAACTGTAATGCGCAAGCGTGATTGTTACACTCAAGTATGCAATATGCTTGCCTTGCATCAAAGTTTAAAGATATTATTAAATTTAATATTTAAAGATTAACAATCTAGAGGCCAATCTACTATATAAAAATAAGTCGGGTTTTCCTTCCTGACGCTATAACTCCAGAACGCACGAACCGATTTCCACGGTTTTGCATTCGTTGGAAAGGTCTAGGGCTCCGTGAGGTTTATAGTGTCGAAACGGAGTTCGCCGGGTTTGCTAGTTTGTTATAAATAAAAGTAAAGCATTTGTTTCTAATCGTCTTTTGTCTGCCCCGACGCCATCTCACAGAGCCAAAACGGCAAGATCACGAGCTGAATCACCTTGTTTCCCAAGGAGAAAACTGGTAGAGCGAAGTCAATGAAGGTGTTCTTGGACACCGATTGCCTTCGGTAATATATGTTTTATTTAAAAAATAAAACCATATTAGATAAACATAATACACTCAAATATTATAAAAAAGCTTAGTTAAAAATCTTACCTAAATTAGCATAGTAAACTGGAATAATAATAGCACCATTTTCTTCCGACATCGGAGTGACTGCGTTAGAGTCGTCGGCATAAGGCAGGTGTTCCTGTGCATCAAGATACGTGGACAACACCAGCGGTTTTCTGTCAGCGCCAGGCGGGTAACGGTTCCTTCCATTTGGCCTCAGTGCCATCTGGTGTGAACCTCTCGACCCTCGACGCAAATTGAACGGGGAGCCGGGCAGTGACAATGAAGCCTGGAGCATCACAATCGCAACTCAAAAACATATCCCACAGAACAAAATATGGCAATATCCAATCAAATTTTATAATTACTTTCAGTAGTCACATATTTTTCCTCAATTCAGATCAATTAGTTACCCTATTCTCAACTTTTCTATTGAAATTTAGTGCACCAGCTGCAGAGGCTTTTGAGCTTTTTCGTTTTGGTTCTAGTTGCTCTTTACATGTAATGATTATTTACTTTCATGTGCTGATAAACAAAAATTAGGAGCAGAAGACACATAAGAGAAAGTAAGAAATGAAAGTGAGAAAGAAATGAATATAAATAATAAGAGAAGTGTCGTTGATGGTCTTTTTGCATCAATGCATGTAACTGAAGAAAATTCGCTATTACTGAAAGCGGTAAATGAGCAGTATTAGGTCATCATGTATTTTACCGTACGATGGATTGTTGCAAGTAGACAGAGTACATTGTTTCACTAATAGCATAATAAGAAGATTTAAATAAGAGGAGGTTAAATAAAATGAAGAAAATTCCTGTTAAAAAGGAAAAGGTAGGGGATTACAAACACCAATGAGGATTGATGGACAAACCTGTGAGCCCTCCCGCAGTGGCCCATATGCCAACTGTCCGATTTTATTAATGCGTTCAGGGTGAGGGACCTTCAATACATAAAGAAAATTTTGAATTTGTTATAATCAAAGCATTAGTTGACCAAATATCTACCATAACGGAAAACGGACGGAAAGAGCCACTGCCATAATACATAATGACTAACGTAAAACATAAAGGCATACAATAAACCACTCAAAATTGTGTTGAAGCAAATTTTGTGATAGAAACAAAATTACTTTTTATAGTGATAAAGTTAATACACTACTGGAATATGATTCTAAATGAGTAAATTAGGACTTTATACAAGCATGATTAGCTTTTCTGAATGAAAAATAAATAGTGCAAGCCATTACCAAAGTTGAATTCAAGGTGTCGAGGATGCCGAACATAATGGTTTTGGATAAATTGTTTGATGATGACAACGTTTTAATGAATAATGAGACATTACGCGAGTGAAAGCAATAGTTTGTCAAGTAACTTTGTTTATAAACACATGAAGTAAGTAACGTAGGGTATCATGCATTTTCGCATACGACTAAAATCGTTCTCCTATCTATATTTTTATCATATCTACATCTATAGTCATGAGAACTGTTCTTTTGTCTGGTAAGTTTCGAAGCCTCCGCACTACTTAACCAAATTGAGGAATGACTTTTTATTACTAAAAATATCTGAAATTAAATTACATTACATTATCTTTACCAATGTTCAGATTATATAGATAAATTTGACTGAACCTACCTCTTCTTCGTCGATATGTTCAGTTTCTGCCCGGCCCGTTCGGGAACACTCATATTGCAAAAGAAACAATCTACCATGACAATAGATTCACTATCTCCAATATTATTTCTTTTAATCCCACATTCATATTTTTAAAATGTAAATACTTATTTATTTTTCATTTCGTGTCATTAAACTCCCTGCTTTTCTAATTTCTAACCAAATCTTTGAAAAATTACTTTTTATAATGAATACTAATAGGTCCATGGAAGAAATATTATTGGAGACTGGAGAACTAAAACATTTTCGTGCATGACATGTCTATTGTATAGCCTGAGGCAGTCATGCTTTAAATCTCTTTGCGCTATAATGTCCAGGAAGATAGTTCAAAATAAAATATTCATCGTGCTAACCAAAATTAAAAATATCACATTTGTACTAACAGAATCTAATTGAGGAAATAATGTTACCACTATACATTTTGGTTAAGCAAACATACATGCTAGACGCGAGTAGATGTAAAACAGTGGAAATGCTAATAATGATTGTAGGTCTATACTTAACTACAACATGGTATCAGAGCTTTTCATACATCTAATTTAGTATTGAAATCAAAATGAACGAATACAGTGAGCTTGAAACTGACATTGGTGAAACAGGTAAACATGCTCTGGAATTATTCTAGTTCAATAAAATCAAAAGAAAACAATCACAAAAGAAGGCATGTATTATCTAATCGCAAATATACAGAAGATTATCGATAACTATTTTAATGTCATGAAAGTGATATAATTCTGTCAATTATTATTGTTTGCATAAATGTTAATGATAACGGACGATTTTAAGACAACGATAACAATTTGTGATAAATTTAGAAAGGAAAAATTATCGCTTGAGGCGGGATTTGATAACAATTTGATTAACATACTTAGATATCAAATCTTGGAAACTTGTTGCAATTTAATTATTTGTCTGTACATTTGCGTAAACATTGAACAAGGAAGAAAAAGACAAAAGCTCCGCAGTAAACGTTTTCTTAAAAATGGTTCTTTTCAACTTGATTTGGTGCTGTCATGATGATGATAATTGTGAAGTAGGTACTAGTGTATAATTATTTGATATTCTTGCTTTGAAGCAGCGTGTTGGCCTTCAAGTTGAAAAGATAATTTAGCTGCCAATAATTCAATATTTTCAACAAACGGGAACTAAACATAGTCACGTAGGATCTTGTGCAAAAGTTTGGTGATTATTACCTTTTTATCATTACGAGTTGAAAAAGCATAAACATTTTTGATTTCGTTCATCGTTACTTATACTTTTTTGTCAATGCTAATTCAGCATGACCTGCTTAATATTGTTATCATCGTTAGCAACGGTTTGAATCATTATTCATCAAGTTCTCCTCCACTTATAAGATATTAACAGCTTATTTTCAAATATTAGCAAATAATAATATGTTTATTCGCACATTGGAATCGGTCAAATCCAGAAAAAAATTGGTAAGGCCAACTTCGGGAAACTTATCATTTTAAGATCTAAACATCAGAACACCTTAATTAAATAGATATTGACTATCATTACAATTTATTAGAGCTATTCTTCAAAAAGCGAGCTATTCTTGCAAAGTTTCGATGCTTTCATTTAATGGAAGGATTTTGTGAAAGTGTAACCAAGCTTAGCGCGGCAATTGAGCGGCACAAACACGCGTTCATAGGGCAATTATTTTATGCAGCAGTCTCTTTATTAGCATGCCTTTGCCATACTACGCATATTACTGCCGCTGTTGAAATTTGAATAATAAGGTTGTTGAAATGGCCTTTTCATTTGTTTACCACCACAACGAAATACAAAGAACAATAGCGTTTTAAAGCAACGTTATTTTTTCCAGTTCACTCAGACTTGCACATCCTGTTACCTTATTATTTCAAATTCATATATCACCGCGCAGTTTGGTCACTTGAACCGGATAGAGAGTTGAATGATTGGCAGCTAGAGTAGGCTAGGTGTCGCGTGTACTCACCATGCTGACCTTCCTCGGGCGGCGTGCGTCGTGGTGCGAGTCGGGCTTGTGCGTTGGCTGAGTGCTCACCGAGTCCTGGAAGGGGTCGGAGCGCAGTGACATGCGCTCGCGCGTGTTGTCGTCCTGGGCTCCGCGTTCTTGGTTCACGAACAACTCGTAGCTCTGGCAGGAGAAGTCACTGGGGGACTTGGCGGGGTGCGCCTCGGCATATGCGGCGGCTTCTGCAGCAGCCACCAAATCGCGCGCATGCGCTTCCCGCGCTTCCTGCTTTTCTGCGCGAGCGGCTGCCTTCTCTTTCGCTTCCTAATGAAACGTATTTACCACAAACATTTAAATGAGGATTAAATTCAAAAGTATTGTATTGTTATGTAGTACTAACGAAAGAACACATGAACAACGTGTCTTGGGAAACATGCTTACGTATGTCTCCTACAAAAGGGGGAAAAAAACAAAAGGTTTTGGTGCAGATAATTGAATCGCATATAAAATTACACAAACGTCATTGATCATTGACGATAATAAATAGTTATTAATTGGAAAGTAATGTTAATAACGGTTGAATAAAATTGGATTCTCGAATGTACGTCATATTATCTTCCGCAACTCTTAAGACAAGATCAAGCTGACGACCAAACACAGAACCAAAGAACAAACGCTAAAGTGTAGTCTCATTGTCTCACTTACCCTCAAAGCTTCTTCTTCTGCCTGCTCCTCTTCTTCTGCTTTCTTTTGCAACTCGTCATAAGACATGGCGACGATGGCCAATATCAAATTGACGAGATAGAAAGACCCGAGGAAGATGATAACCACGAAGAAAAGTACGTGCCACGAACCGGCTGATCTTAGCACCTGGAATGTATTGCAGTGGTTTTATTTTATGAATGACTAGTGATTCGCCCCGGCTTCGCCCGGGTGCAATTTCCGATGGATTAAAAAAAGTGTTATATACAAACCTTGCCCTGACGATTACGAACACTACAAAAAAAATATCGGGCTGTTGAAATTGCGCTAAGTACATATGTTCAGTTTCCTCGTGTCCACCAGAGTTCACTCTTGCGTGCCAAGAAACAGGAATATAGCAAATACTAAACTATGTAGATACTAGTACTAGATTCCTGTTACTTCACTACACGTAAATTATTATATACACAGAACTATAACGGAGTCAAGAAAGTTAAATTATATAAAAAACTAGCTGCGCCCCGCGGCTTTACCCGCGTATTTCTCGGATCGCGGGAATTCCGGGATAACATTTTCTTTCATAAGAACCTTCTCCTGACAATAATTAACACAACAAAAAAAGAATTAGCGAAATTGATCCATCCGTTCACGCGTGATGCGATGACCAAGGGAAATAGAGATTCATTTTAAAAACTTGAAAATTTTTTTAATCAATATGGCTTTTATATTGATTAAAAAAATTATAATCGACGATCTAGGTTTCGTTATAGGTAATATGGTCAATCTCAATGATGGTCAAAACATACTAAAACTTCGACCGTTTACAACTACTAATGTTTAGTAAACAGTTTACTTACAACAATATTCCGTGTTATATAATGTGTAAGAGACATTAGTTATTTATAAATGATAATATAATTTATCTATGTACCTAATATACATAAAGCGCCTTACCAATAATATTATGATAACAATGTCAGATAAGATTACAAAAGAGTTTTAAAACAAATAGTACTCAAAAATGTTGTAAACCGCTTGCCAAAGAAAAAGTACCCAGAATACTGGCTACGTTTCGACGTTGAATAGCGATGCTAATTTTTTGTGCCAAATAAGAGCCAGCATTCTGGTCACTTGTAGCCTCGACTAAAAATTAAATAATTAATTAATTATTCTTACCAATTGATAGAGATTTTCCCAGTAGTCTTGCGTCATGAGCCTGAAAGCCGATAGAAACGCCCAGCCGAAGGTGTCAAAACTCGTGTAGCCATAATTCGGGTTCGGACCGTAGCCTTGTAGACAGATGTAGCCGGGTTCGCACGTTCTGTACACAGAGAAGGAAAAGTTTTTAGCTTTTTTTACAAGCTTTTATTTAGTATCACCTGTCCCGGTTTCTGCCTGTAATCAAATCTTGCAAGTTAAATTTGACCCACTGTCAGGTTTCTGATTGTCCTGAATTTTTGCATGGATATGTAAATCTGACATCAGAATTAAGCAAAAATTAACCTTATTTCTTAGGAGTTTTGACAATTTAGTATTGAAACCGTTAGCAACAGATATGGGTAATAGGGTCAGATGACGATGCAATATTATTATTACAAGGATCTGATGATGGAGCCGGAAAGTGGCCGTGGGAACTCTGTAATAAAACAACCCCATCGAGTTTGGGCTCGTTTGGTTCGTAATCACATTTTTTGTGGTTCTCTACATAATATTCAGTGAAACAAACTACTGCAATATGCGATGTATTCCCACGAAAACTTCGAGACAATAATTTCAACGCAAAAAACCGACTTCACCGGTTTATCTTTGGAACCCTTCATCAGATTAAACGAATGAAATACTCATTATTGAGGATAACTCAAAAACTACTGGTCAGATCTTGATCAAAATTAAATGGGACCACATGGGAAGCTCCAGCTTTGAAATAAAAAAAATCACAACCGGTTCACCTAGAAAGAAGTAATGAGGTAACAACACACATAAAAAATAAATAAAAGAATACAGTCGAACTGAGAACCTTCTCCTTTTTTGTGAAGCCAGTTAAAAAGCGACCTGAACATGTAGGCATAGAGATACATGTAGGATGTTATTACTTTTGAACTTACCCAGCTCCTGATGAATTTCCACATAGTGGATATTCCCCTGTATCCCCGAACCAGTTCGCTGAAAGAATATAATAGATTTTTTTAAACGAATTATATACCAACCCATATAATTATATAGGTTATCAAAATAATAACAAAATTAGCTAATTATTATATAAGTAGTAAAGCCAAACTACGTCGACAATCAAATTTTTTAATTATTAGAAGCAGTGAATAAGACTTTATATGTAGGACTTTGTTTTTTAGGTACCATACCTACAATTATATTCATATTATCAAATAATATATATATATATACGAATTTAAGCTAATAACCAATTTCAATCGCAAACATCTCCGAAACTCTTTATCAGATCTTTATTAAATTATAATGGAACCCACCTGGAAAGTATACCCTTTTAAACAAAAAATAATTTATCGATTCAGTCCAGGCATTTTCGAGTAATCGAGGAACATGCATAAAAAAAACATTCCTGTTAATTAAAAACCTCCTCCTTTTTTAAAGTCAGTTAATAAAAGTTTCTTTGTGAAGTATTTATCGGGATTCATAATTATGCAATAAATTTGTCATATATTTTAAGTAGATGTAGGTATAGTAGGGCTTAAGGAACCAATGTTATAAGAGATTCTACTATCTTGGGAATATAAAAATCACAAGAAAACGTATTCCAGTTTCTTTACGGGGTTGGAATATGCAACCCGTATCACATTCTATAATTTTGTCATCCGAATCCGAAGAGGTTATTTCGGTCATTGAAAGTAAATTATGTCAAATACATTACATACTTATACATACTTACTCTAGCGCCTGACTTTTATATTTTTTACTCTTTTGTCTTATAGCTATTACATTAGCAAATCAACTGGTAATCAAGTTTAAGCCTAATAAGGCATATTTTGGCCTTTATAAGAATACTGATCTTTTTACAAGCTTTTATTTAGTTTCACCTGTCCTGTTATCTGTCGGTCTGTAATCAAACCTTGCACGCTAAATTAGAACCAATTCCCGATGTCCGATTGTACTCAAATTTGGTGAACTTATGTATCTTCGGTGACAACTTCGGTTCTTATGTCTCTTTGAGAGCCTGCGTATTCCAGGTCTAGTGTGTTTACCAGCTTCGATCACATCGTCACTTACCATCAGGTGAGATAGTGGTCAAACACTAGCCTGTCACAAATAATAAAAAAAAAAAAACAATACAATAATATGGTGCCATAGAGTGGTCTGAAGATGGAGACGGAAGATGAAGTTCTGAACTTAAAAAGATAAACCCATCGAGTTGGGCTCGTTTGATTCAGTCTTGACAAGATCTCTGGTTATATGACTTTTTAGTCCTTTTTTTTATTTACATCTGGGAAAAGTTTGACTTTAAAAAGCTTTTAAAAGTATAGCTTGAAGCAAATAGATCTAATGTTGACTACGCCGACAGATAACTTCCTTTCCCGATTACCGCCTTTGGACGTTATCTGTACCAAAAAAAATCTTGTTATATTCGTTTTTTATTTTTATTAACAAACCGATTTAATAATCAGAGATGTGATTAAATTAGTGTCGTATTTTCGATGTCATTACTTAAGAGACTAAGGTAAGGTACGGTAGATACGAGTATCATGCACACAAGCGATGTCTCCTTACTTTCATTCTGGCAGAACCTCTCCCAGTTCTCATCGGTGAGGTTCCCCCAGGAGCCGTCTTCAGGAAACACCTTGACGCACTTCTGCGTGAGCACCCCCATGTAAATCTGCAGGCCCATCAGCGCGAACACAGAAAGCGAAAACATCGTCAAGATGATCACGTCTCGGAGATTCTTCACCGACTCTATTACGGCACCCACGATGGTCTTCAAACCTGATACAAAAGTTGCGGTTAGATATTTTAATGGAGCACTTTTAGTTTTTTTTTAATTGAAATCATTGCATACATTTACTCTCTTATTCATAGAAAGATAAAACGGCGACAGCGTTTTATATTTCTACTAGCCGTGCCCCGCGGCTTCGCCCGCTATAATCAAGTTTAAAAGTTGCCTATATGTTAATCCTATGTATAATCTATGTACATTCCAAATTTCATCCAAATCCGTTCAGCCGTTAAAGCGTAAAGAGGAAACAAACATACTTACACACAAACTTTCGGATTTATAATATTAGTAGGATGAATTTACTGAGGTCCAATATTAATGCGAGCCTTTTTTTTATTTAAAATTATGTGTTGGCTTATTTTGACGCGTGTCATTTATAATTAACGAAAATAAAGGGATTAGTCTAAGTATGCTATGCTTCATTTATTGAATTAGTTAGTACCTATTACATATTCTTCTAAAATGAGACATGAGTCCAGATTTTAATTCCTTTACGTATATCAAGAAACGTAGGATAATTTTCAAAAATGGTGCAAAACTTTAAACTTCTACTCATAAGTGGAGAATTTTGTGATTAAATCCCTAATATTTTTCACGTATTATGTGTCGGTTGCGTGGTTTGATCATGTAGATAGACTGAGTGAAAATCAACTATTTTCTAAACCCCTTTCTCTAATGGAAAGTAAAACTTAACTCTAATGAACCATAATATATATTTTTTGTCTAAGTTAACTTTTTAGATTTTAGGGGATAATTTATTGTAAAATTAATGTATAAAATAAAAAGTGATCAAACCTTCACTAAAAAACCTTAATTAAACTATTTTGTCGAAAAAAGTTTGTTTAAGACAACCGCTAGGTCTTATAGATAACACACATAGACACTCCCAATAATTAATAGTTTCTGTTTACACTCTATAGGTGCAGGCTTAAGATAAGATATACTCACAAGAACAACATTTTGTATGCCAACTGACTATCGCGATGCAACTCATTGTATTATGACTCTTATATTCAAAGTTGCAATGCAACTTTTAATAGTATAAATTGAAACGCTAAAGCTAGTGGTGGATGCCATTATTCTTTACTAATTACATTAGATATTCATTAACTATCTACTTAAGAAACTAAATTACTTTTCTATACCCTTGTGACATCTATTCTTCTAATGATAAGCATACAAATATATTACCCGGTACGATTGCCACCGTCTTCAACGCTCGCAGTACCCTGAACGTTCTTAGAGCGGCCAAGTTCCCGAGATCTATGCCCATCGTCACATAACTGGAAACAGACACCCGTAACAAAAATGTCTACGTTAATAAATTTAACTACATAACTAAAATTCACTAAAATAATATTCTATAACAGATAAACTATTCGTTTTGTTGAAACAAAATTTCTTCCGTGTCGCTTTAATTAAATTTATACACGTTTTATTTTAAATTTAATCAAAATTCTATATGTACTAAAAACTAGAAAAATATATCAAATAGAGGTAAATCTATTAATAACACTACCAATAAAATCGGATAAAATAGTTCTACTACTCACGCTAAAGCTATTACTACGAAGTCAAGCCAATTCCATGCATCTCTAAGGTATGTGAATGGCTGTAGAATGAAACCCCTGGCCATTACTTTCACCGCTGATTCAAACGTGTAGATCCCGGTAAAGATAACTCTGCAAAAATTCACCTTCGCTCAGGAACCGCACTCAAAATAATCAAGACTCTTTAAACATATCAAAACATCTATGTCATGGATGGAAGTTCGGTATACGAACTTGTTATGATTCATATAGCTTAAGTATGTCGTAATATACAGATATATAAACGCTAGTAATAAAATTAGTATGTACAATTTTATGGTAGTCTAGTCGATTGATTGGATGAGAGGAACAGAAATGGATGACATCTCGGTGAGCATTTCTGGCATGATGTTTTTTCTTTGAATTATTGAAACGGAATGCGCTATAGAACTTTAACTTCGGCATTTTTAATCTATTACGTAAATGTATTCGATAGGCGTAATGTTTGTGTTATATATATGTTATTGGATCGTCCAACTACCCAGGGACATGTCAATAATATCCGTCAATATTGACATACAGCTTGTTAATACTAATGCGCAAGAGGATATCTATAACTTAAATACCATTTTTAATGTTTTCCAATTACAAACTATAAATATACGATGACTAATAATATATTTACTTTAGTTTATCTAATATTGATATAAATTCAATTCGATAACTAGCCGAACACTAACAATTTTGAAACTAGCGTGCATTCTACTAATGTTCTAGAACCTATAAAGTTATATATGTTTTGTTCATCTGACGGTACTTATTTCAAAATTGCAAATCGAAATTCGTAGACGAAATAAAATCTAACTTGAACTTTAAAATATGTAGATGATACTTACTCAGTACTTTCGACGGTTGGCGTGGTAGGCATTATCATAAGAATACAGTTGACTAGAATTGTAGTTATAATAAACAACGAAAACAGAGGATGCACTAAGATGTATATCGCCACTCTTCTTATGGGGTTAAAAGGGTCTAGTATCCATAAGGCGTCGGTTGCAGAAAATCTGAAGATATCTCTACCCTTGCTTACGACTACGAAGGTCTGAAACAAAGAAAGTTATTTATATATTGAACTGCTCGTTGGCTAAGTTGGGGAGCTAAGCAAGGGTATCGGGTTCGATTAACGGCGGGAACACAAATAGTTCTCTTTTATGAGTTCTACTTCTTCGTAAGGATTTTGCACCTAAAGTTATAGGTTTGTCTTCTATTAGATGCTTCTTCGTGTAAACTCGAACTCTTTTGTTTTTATTATTATGTATTAAACAATTAGGTAGAGAAGAAATCAATACCCAACAAAATCTCATACATTTCACACTCGATCGTTTAAAAAATTTGTTGGAGGGGTGGGTTCACAAATTAAATGGTTCTACTCTACACATGGTGGCATTCAATTTCAAGGTTCTTTTCTACTTACATAGGTATAAAACATAAATGTTACAGAATGTATTAGCTCACTATACTTTGCCTCGACTCCAGATTAGGCCAAAGGTTAGAACGTCCTTATGGCGTACAATATTTTTATAGATCTCCTTAAATATACATATGCATTTTTGATTAAGCCGTTTTTAGAGTTAGTAATGCGCAAATTCTAAATTGAGAGATAATCTTTTACAACATGGATTCACAAGTGAGTTCATGTAGTGCCGAACCTACGCTGTGATAAGAACATTATGATTATTCTAAAATATGCTAAAACTTCAACAAAGAAAAACAGATGAGTCTGAAATAGGCATATACTCTATTTCTTGATTTAATATAATATTTTTATACGAAATTGCGTCTGTCAGATATTCTTTGATTGAATAATAATCGCAGCAAATAAGAATAAAATTTGTGCTTTATAACATTTATGCATAATCAGAACCTATTTTATAGAGCAGTCATAAGATTGGTGTAAATTCTTTTGTGACATCTGTTCCTCTAAATATTATTTACAAACATTATTTTGTCACAAGTCATGCTTAATATGCATATTATAAAAACTCGTAAACAATCAAATCAAACGATGACTCGGTTAAATGTTCATTGTTTTAAGATATCTTTGTAAAAAATCTTTAATCTATGCCTCGTCCAACCATTTACAGTGCGACAAGGATCTTGTGGCGCTTGACTGGCATTTGCAGGGGGCGTTTTTGTTGCCTCAGACAAAGAGGTTGATACATGAAGGTCGCCAGCGAATAAAATCCTTTATGAGTATACAAGAAGCTTACAATATTGCAATCAAGCGAGATTGTCTAATTTTGATGAAATGGAAAATTGGGAATGGCAGGCTACAATGATATATCACTTGTTTCTTATTAGTAGTGAAGCGATTCGCTGTTTATCACCGATGAGCACCCCATACCTTTTGGCAATTTGCAAGCGTGCGGGAAGAACGATACGCTCAACTCAACTAAATGTATGAATTACTGTACAACTGAATGAATACGGAAGAATATAAATTCTCAACGTCGTCGGGATATCTATGACCTGCCTGATTGATATTGCAAAAATTTACTATAGTGCTTCACATAATTGGTGTATTTTAATTGAAAGGATTTATTGCTTCACATAAATGGTGTATTTTATTGCATAATATATAGCAATTTTAACGCCTAAATAAAATAATCACAAAATGTTGAGCAGATATAAACGTATCAATGTTTTAAATTAATCTAAACTTCTTCATACAATTTGTCGATTGTTATAAGAAATCAAGTTGGTAACATATTAGGACAAATTTAAGCTGTCCAAAGTAAAATAAAATGGTTGGACGAAGTTATACTCAAACTCAAAATCATTTACTCACATGGGCCCCAAAGAGGCAATCATGAAAGTTAATGTCTCTACTGCCATATTCGAGACGACTCTAATTTTTGAGTCATCTCGAGAAGAACCTGGCAAGAAATTTGGCGGCGCAATTTTTTATATTAATGTAGTCATTCATTTTATAATAAGCTTTCTTAATTAATGCCCGTCTTATTACTGATTTAAACTTTCCTAGTGGTAAGTAATTCAGTTACAATTTTATTCTAAAATCGAACCCCATTTGCCTTCAAAGATTTATCTAAATGCGCGCACCTCGATATATTATTATGCTCATACCTAGTATTAAGATTGTATGTGTCGCTTTTTAATTTATATTTAGATATCCATACTTCATGCCATAGAGTTCTTCGCTCGATCAATAAATGTTGATCCATTTCGTCGAATAAACAAATGTTGACATTGGACTATATCTTTTGTTTATACAGTGATAATAATATGTAAAAGATAGGACATTATTTTGTTAACCTTTGAACTTGAGATAATTAAATTATGTAATGGTAATTCATTCGATTATTGACCTATATTGATTGTGTATTTTTTATTATATCCATGTTATTATGTATACGATACTGTTTCTAGTAGTATAGCAGAAAAATGCGGCATTGTTAGCTACATTCGGAAGAAGAATTAGTAGTAAATTAGAACTGAAGATCACCTTGTGTTAAAAACTAATAATTTAGGGATTGATCAACGTGAATAAGGAATAATTAATAGGGTGTATAATGTTGCTTGCCTGAGATGTCCGAATTCAGGTTAAAAATGAAAGCAAAATTCTCTGACTTCATTGCAAACAAACTGTAGTATTAATCGTAAATAAAAACAAAATAAAACAAATGATTGCAAGCTCGAGGTCCTCATCCATAACTTCGGCATACACACGCGATTTTTTATTAATTAAAATAGGTCGTTATGTACCAAAATACGAAGTTCCAACTCATTGATGCAAACAAATTCTAGAAAAAAGACGAAATGATATCAATTACATGTAAGTTCACTCACTTACGTTTCGCTGATGATATCGTCGTACTAGCAGAACATTATGAAGATCTACATGAATCTTCGAAATTATGACAAACGGTAAATAGAAAGTCAAATATCTCGCAACATTAGAAATATCTAATGGTGTGATATATATCGACTATGTATTAATAAAAATGTTTCATATTCCAAATTAAAATTCGCAAATAGTTTGTGTAAAAGAGTTTGGTGGATACGTATTTTGGAGGATTTCTACCGGCTTTATCAGCTATGAATACTTACTGTTTGATTAGAATAAAAAGGGTCGATGTCCTCGAGGGGAGTGGAGGCAAGCTCCGGGGGAAAGGAGCCCTGCATGCGCACCGGGATGGGCAGCCCCTGCTCGAGGGTCGCGTCCGGCTGCGGGCCCTCGTCCTCGTCCTCGTCATCGTAACGCACCTACATCAAAACAACGACGTTTAGACAAAGTTACTAACAAGACACGTCATTAATATACGCATTCATTCCTGCCAAGTTATCAAGAGGAATCAATGGATATATTTCTTAACTAACGATCTTAATACCTGGCCATATTAATGCACGATACGCGTGACTTTGTAGCGCTAAACTAGGCAAAATTATGGAACACAATTATCTTACTTTATCTTCAGACTTTCCTTCCATTAGAAATTGCGCATTTCTCTCTGAGGAAGGTGTCCATTTGATAATACACATTATTAGTGCCAATCAGTTACTTACACTTACTAAATATACCTTTTAGATAATGCTTATTGTGATTGTATCAAATATGTGTACTAACTACGAACTAGGTTACTATTTCATCAGAAAATGTTGGACACATGAAACAACAATTTACTTAAACTAATAACTCTGCATGTATCGTGAATTAAGATGGTTTCATTTTGCTATCGCCTTTACTTACTTGTGTCCATGGATTGTAAGTTAAGCTAGCCTACTTAGATAAGCCTAGTCAAATACTTGTGAACGGCAACAATGCTGAAATCTTTACATGCAAATTTCAAATAGATGTCGCTTGGAGAGTAAAGGCCGTAGTATGGGCAGACATATCTGTATCGACAGCTAGATTAAATCTGCATGTTCATACTGGATCACCTTATAAAATCAGTCTTGTTATAGTCACTGTACCTCAAAAAGGCATTAAGCTAATGTCAATTTAGTGTCGGTGCTGCTGTCTGTGTAGCTATAATGCGTATCTGGCAAAACTAAAAGCTTTTGAGTTGAATTTTCTCCCTCTATTATGTTACCATTCCGAATTTGCTCGTATTTGAACGGGTTATTGTTTAGTCAGTGACTTTTGCTTTGATTGTTACATTCGAAATCGGTTCCAGAATAGGAGGCGTGACTACCGCAAGCGCGACAAATTAATGTTATAAAATACGAATCATAACCATTAAAATTGCCTCATTTATCTCAAGTGAGCTATATTTATGCACTAATCGCTAGCTAGGTGATGCCACCATGCTAGTCCTAGATGACTGCAGTCGATGATGCGTGACGATGAGCCAGTCCTGTGCAATGCTTGATAATGGTGTATGTCAATGTGCTGGTGTACTTGAATCTAGCGCTTATGTAACAGCACCGCGTCGTACTATCGCACGATTTCATTGATCCATCATTTGAAAGACAAAGGGTACTCGTCCTCGAACATCGATGGCTTCCTATTGAAAATTAATTAATACCGAAGGGTTCTACTGTAGAGTCGCACTTATTAGGTCGATTACGGGGTCAAGGCTAACTAAAGGTTACTCTAGGATAAACAAAATCGTTACTTTGTTATTCGTAGCTTACAAAGATTTATTAAAAGTTTTTGGATTTCTATCTATTTGGATTATCAGCAGACGGCTTCTAATGTGTTATCTGTTATCGCGAACTCGCAGCTGTAATTTCCCGTAGATGCAAATAAACATGAGAAGCCTTTGTTAAGTTCACTACAGGATAGCTGTTACTGATCGTTCTACGTAATGAGATATGTAACAACTAAACTTTCGAAGTTGGTTAATTACAATACTTTGGCGACTAAGCGATGTGTTCAAGGAATAATGCTGTAAATGCGATTGATATGCATAAAATGCAGTTGGTACAAGTTATCGCGACTGAACTGTGGCGCCAATGTTTGTGGATATTGCAATGTATCATGGATAAATAAATTTTGATTCATCACAAGCGATAACTTGTTTAAACATTTCTCTAATAAAACGAGCTGTAAAAATGTAAGAAGGGGCAAGCAAGGAATCTTACTTCTTTTTTCTTTTTCGTCCGCCCCAAATCGTTCTGGAATAATTTAAAAATTATCCGTCAACATGAATTGTGCAGTTTGTTTCACACCATAAACACTGTTTGGTTATGAAATTATTTGTGTGAATGTGAACTCGATGTTATATCAATGTTAGCACGTTTTCCTACTTTTTCTTGTATGTATTAACACTCAACTGGTTCTACCGATTGCATCTAATCACTCTTGTGGTATTTACCAACAGCTGTGTGTGTTTGTGTTTGATTTTACCTCGCCTTCCGCTCGTTTTTTCTCGAGTTCCTTTTGCTTGGCATGCTCCTCTGCTATGCGGGCTTCGATAGCGGCCAGTGACTCTCGTGTGAAGGGTCGGAACAAGCTTCGTTCTTCCTCGCTGATCGAGTCCAAGTCCTCGGACATTGTCTATCGAACTCCCCCCGAGTGAACTGCCTACTGTATTCAAAGAAATTAGCTCATAAATATTTTATTTTTACATATGTAGTGACTTCCTCTATCTAGTTAGAGCGACAACATAAATAAAATGACTGCAGCGGTTGGAAGATAAGAGCTGAAGATCGGGCACAGTGGGGTGCATTGGGAGATGCCTATGTTCAGCATTGGACCAATACAGGCTGATGATGATGATGTCTCACAACATAACAGAGTATGCCACGGCTTTGCCCATTATCTATCTCCCTTATTCATAAAAAGATAAAACATTCAATAAACCTTTTACAGTTACAATAAGTTTTGTCATACATTGACGCGTGAAATTCAACATCAGTGTCAAAAATAGATAAACATCTTTTAACTATAGTAGGTTTATCGAACGTTTTATCTTGTTATGAAAACTCCTGTTGATAAAATAATATATAATATGCAAATGTGCTATTCAGTTTGTTTAATAAGATAAATTTATTATAAATGTATATATAATGGCCTCGATTCTGATGTACACTCACTAAACTAAATTTAAACTATCCCTGTCTCTTACAAAACAGAAACACAAGACAGAGATAGCATACATTATAGTGCTGTCAATCTAGTTTATCAATTAAAATATGAACAGCAGAAGCAGAAAGGCGCGTGGTTTTAGTCAACACCAATAACATACTCGACTAAGCTGGCATAGACATCTAAGTTCTGACTAACTTGACATGTACTTAAATGTATGCTGTCTCTGTCTTGTGTTCCTATTTTGTAAAAGACAGGAATAGTTTAAATTTAATTTAGTGTGTGACATCAGAATCGAGGCCATCATATTATTAAAATATTTGTCTTCTTTATAATTATTACTTACTATATTTGTAAATAATGTATTATAGCTTTGAAATTGGTTCTCGTATACCGAATACGAGAACCAATTTCAATGATTTCCATTTATGGTAAACTTTGTAATACGGGTAATAAAAACTTGTTGTTGTTGCTCTGGTTGGACCATGGGCAACAAACCAAAATGGTGTACCTAAATCTTACGAATTCAGGTCTGTTTTCGGGTCAAGTTTCTATTTTTGGTCCGAATATTTTTATAAAAATCATTATGATTCTAATAGATAAGGGTTTTAGGTGTTTTCAGAAAACCGTTTGACGTAGACTAGTTTCAGATCTATGAAATGAATAAAAAGTATTTTGTAGTAAATCTTTTGTTTCCACAATACTTCATAGACTTTATTCCCGTGGGCTTTGAGTTGGGTGCATTCGCCTTCTAATTTGTTTAACTTATTATTACTTTGTTGTTTGCATTTTTTACCTAATTGTTTATTACTGTGTTGTTAGCTTGGTGACCATTATTTGTGTAGTTACCTAGCTGTCTAACCAAAGTATTTTGTAGTTTATTATACCTTGTATTGTGTAGTTACTCATTTGTTTTACTTAAGTCTTTTGTGGTTGATTATATTTTGTATTGGATAGTTACTTCGTCGTTTTACTGGAGTATTTTGTGGATGATTATATTTTATCTTATGTAGTTACGTACTTATTTTTCTTAAGTATTTTGTGGTTGATTAAACTTGGTCTTGTCTAGTTACCTAGTTGCTTGTCTCGTGTATTTACCTGCTAACAGTGAATGGGCGGGTGTGTGTGCGGGAAGTGCGCGCGCCCGCACGATCCACGCCCGCCTTCTCCCGCCGACCACCTACGGGCGGACCGCCCTTCTGCGGACAAACATACCGATCTATTTAGCCTCCCTCACTAATTGTGGAAATTGTGACCTTTGTGTATGTCTATTATTATTATAGCGATCAACTCTTATCGCTGCTTCATTCCATAGCTCTATTCTAATATTTGTATAGTGGTTGATTTGGAATTTCACAGTGACTAGAAATCAAAGATACCTATCTAACAATCAACGTAGTGACCAGTTGGTTAGTAGTACACTGTTATGTCTTGGTTTTGTGAGAGATCATTTTAAATAAGTTAATATAATAAAAAAAATATAAAAGTTAAGTTAATCAGCTTCTATGAACACGCAAACGTTTGTAAGTTCCGCGAATTAATATCAATGTCCCATTGTTTAATAAAAAGCACCGGGATGGCCGAGCTTTACTCGATTTTTTCCCGGGGTCTTCTGGTTTCCGACCGCCAATTTCCCTCCTGAGCTAGAGAACTGCTCGTTTAAAGGTACTAGATTTGATAAAATAAATGACGAAAGCTTTAGCTAATAATTGACGTCGTAGTTTCATGATGACCTTGAAAATCACGCAAAGAGAGACAGACAGGAAATAATGCCCTACATTTCATTTATCAGAATGTTTTGACATCGCATCGTTACCCAGGTCAAGGCAATCCCCGGGCTGCGCCAGTCCCCTACCCCACGCGTATTTGTGAAACCAGAAAATATATTCGGTATCGTTTTGCGGCTCGTACGTGAACCGAAGCTCACGGGACGCTTTGAAAATCCGTAATGATGACGTCCTTTCTCGAGCAGATCTTGGATTTCGTGTTGTTTGCGAGAAAAGCGATTCAAAACGCAAAATTCAGTAAATGATTTTAAACTGATATTGCCACTCATATTAGCATTATTGTTAGGAATGGAATATTTAATACCGCAAAATTTAATTTGGTATCAAAATATTTCTTCAAGTTTTCCCTTGTTACTGAATACTTTGTCGAGATTTGTTGAAAGAGAAAGTTCCCATAATGGTTTTCGTTCTTATAAGAAGCTACTGAGAAATTTATTTTTACGATATTATAATTATTGTAACATTGTAAAAGAAAGAAAAGAAAGAAAGAAAATACATTTATTCGGGACAACACGCGACGTTACATTATTTACATAAGAAAAAACAAGACAAAGCACAAAACAAAATACAAGAAATAAACAATATAACGCCGCGTGATGTCACGAATGAGGTCCCGACTCAGCATATAACTAGGTAAGTAGGTGGGCAGGACCCTCCTACCTACCCAGTAACTATAAAATATAGTAAAAGTAGGTATTGCAAATATTTTTTCAAGTTCTTGTCACTGAATACTTCTTAACTTGTAGAACTTAATACGGCTTAGTTAAAGGGAAAAAATCGCGTAGTTAAATGTGATTAAAATTAAACCCAAGAGGTTTTAAGAAGAATTTCAGATCAGTAGTGATTTGTTCTTAAAAAAATAAAAAATACAGACTATAGCTATCTTCATGTTCGCCTCAGCTCGTTGCCATTCTTTTTGAGTTCTAAAAACTGTATTATTCCATTACGAGTACGCGAAACGGCGAGTACGGAAATCAAACAAAATTACGTTCAGAATAAAATTCGTATTAGAGCGCGCTGTAAAGTAGTGGTTTCTACAATAACTCTGAGAGTGCGCGAAAATTTGAAAAAAATATACTATAATATATATTAGGAATTTTACTAGAGTTTGGTATATCTAAAAAAAAGTATAAATCGCACTAAGCTAGCTTATAATATTTTGTATAAGTACATGATTCTAAAAGTATAGTTATTCATAATTTATTACAATATCGTGTCTAGATTGAAATAAAAACAACTAAGAAAATCACTACGTATAAAGAAGTAAGTAACTAAACAAGTTTTGTTGAATTTTCCCAATTATTATTTTAATATTATTACCTACAAATATAAGTTATTTGCGTCGTTCTTCTCCTAAAATATCAAAAACAGCTACAGAAAAAGAGACTATTCCAAACCGCCGTATACACAATCGACGTTATATTGGCCAAGTCCCAGAATTCGTCTGCAACTATCGCAACGCTCACAAAGTCCTTCCACTATTGAGCGTGATCGTTGCGGGCGTCCATCTCAAGTTAAAATGACGTCACAAATGACGCTTATGCCACGACCGCAGGTCGCCGGTATTCGGCAGTTAAAAATGTTATTATTCAAATATATTTAAAAATATATATAGGAAAGCCCACGACGACCACGTTGCTGCTTAGATCAAACGCCATCAACAGTCTCGCATTTTGGAACGGTAAAACGGGCGTAGTATTGTGAGCGTGAATGCCGCGATTGCTCATGAACTAGGTTTGGAACGCGGGGAGGTAGGTGTAGTGGTAGGACTCTTTAGCAGAGCGTCTGGTGCAGTACCACATCATTGCCAGACATTCAACCACCAAGTATTGAGTAAACATTACTGTATTTCGGATTGAAAGGCTATGTTTCCACTGAAATTAAAAGAGCTTAAGGAGTAGGAACGTAGGTAGTGTTCCAAAGTTCCAACTCACCTGTCGTCCGCGAGAGCAGTGTGACCGCGGCTACCAAATTGATGAAAGTTACCACGTTTTCGCTGATAGGGACAGCCAGCAATTGGGCAAGATTTTTCATGACCGACCTGCAACAATATAATTAATAATGAAGGTACCTACAAGATATTGTTAAGGTTAAATCATTATGATAAGTAGATCTTAGTACTATGGTAGTAGAGCGGATGTACAGTGTTTTTTTTTTTTTTTTTATTCTTTATTGTCAAGCATTTGACGATCATCTCACCTGATGGAAAGTGACGAAGTATCCGATACATATCGTGAATCACAAAGGCGTACCTCAAATCAAAATGTGCCAACAATTGTTCTTACTGAATCAATAACTTTTTTACTTTTACTTACTATATATTATATGATTACCCTCGACGACATCATCACTTACCAACAGATGAGATAGTGAGCAAACGCTTGCCAATCAGATATACAAATCTTAGATAAATCTATCGGAACTATACGCGTCAGTTCGAGGAGAAATTGCGTATGAATTTGTCATCACACCTTACCTTTCCCTGTTGAAAGCGTTTTCTATTTTAATGAAGTAAGTAAAATTGTAAATAATAATTTGTTAAAATGTATTAATTTAGAATTGAAACCGCTTGCCACAAAAATATTCTTTCCATATCCCACTAAGGATTTCACTAACACTTAACCATCGTTTAACAGCTACGTTGACATTTCAGCACAATCAGTTAAGTTGACAGTTCTTTAAACAGTGGTAGTTTTTAACCCCCCACGCAAAAAGAGGGGTGTTGCAAGTTTAACTTGTGTGCCAATCTATGTATGTGTGTCTGACAGTTCCATCGTAGCTCCCAAACGGCTGAATCAATTGAATAGGTATTTTTGTGTTTGAAACGTTACTTGATCAAGAAGATTCTAGCTATGTGTGGTGACGTTTTCAAATAGACAGATTTCGAGAGAATAAATATGTTGATTATGCCACTTGCTAATTTTGGATTCGCAAATTATGTTAATTTAGCCAGTATCATAATAAATACTTCAAGTTTATTTGTTCACTAGCTGACGTCGCCCGGGTGAAAAAAAACATATACATAAATGCTTTCACATTCACAGCCCTACACTAAAAGTACTATGGTCGTGGTGCCATAAACATTAACACCACACACACAATATTCACATCATATCCAGGACCAGAAACACAAAATTCCCTTGGGGAGAAAGCTTGTGTTCCCACCCGACATCAAACCTGTAGCTTTGAAGGAGAACGCGCATCCTATCTACGATAGCGGGCAGTTCAAAGTTCAAAGATAAATTATAACCGGCACATCAAAAAAAACCGTCGAATTTATGTACTCTTTCTTATGTAAATCGGTTCAAAACGTAGTAGTATGCCGGATTACGTTGTAACTGCTACTCATTCTGTGACCCACCGCTTTAATCCTCAAATAAATTTAACGATATCTCCTAGGCTATTTGTCCAAATTACATGCAGTAAAGAGCAAATTGTATCTACATGAACTACTTTGAACGATGAAATAGTTAATTTTGGTAAGATATTTATATTGAATGCCTCAAAAAGCCAACAATAGCGGCCTCTGTTTAAGCCGCTATTTTTTCACATTTTTAACAAATAGATTTTTTTTCTAAGCTATATAAACATGTTAGACATATGCTGCTGCGGACTTTTTTGTAAAACTCATGAAGGCCAACATTGTTGCCATACATTGTATTTACCTATATCTAACTGTTTAATCAGCGTAAGCAGATAATGCGGGCAGTTATAATTTTTTTCCGACTTGTCTACTGTATATAGTGCAGTGTGCGGGGTGGAGCCCACGACTCCTCTCTACAGCTTGGCTGCGCACGAATCATCGGCATTTGTAATGTTTACCGTACATAGAGCAGTACGCAGGGTGTCGAACTCTAGAGGGTGTGCGGGGAGGCCGCGACTCCTCTCTCCAGCTTGGCCGCGCACGAAACATCGGCATTTGTAATTTTAAACGTATATAGTGCGTTTGCAGGGTATCAAGCTCTAAAGGGCGCGCGGAGTGGAGGCCGTGACTCCTCTCTCCGGCTTGGCTGCGCTGGAATTATCGGAATTTGTAATGTTTACCGTATATAGTGCAGTGTGCAGGGTGTCGAGCTCTAGAGGGCGCGCGGGGTGGAGGCCGCGACGCGCGCAGGCCGCGCGCACTCCTCTCTCCAGCTTGGCCGCGCACGAAACATCGGCATTTGCTCCACCCGCCTGTCTGGAACAACATATTCTAGTTTCACTTTTGTTATACACTTAACACATTAAAATCTCGTAAATATATAGGGCAAAGGCCTCTCTTTCTTTCTGTTGTCCTCTGTCTGTTGCAAGTGATTGCCATTCTTTAGCGTAGGAGTCCAGACCCTTTATTACCTATCTCTGATAAAACTCCTAAGAAGTAAGATTAGTTTTATTTTTTTCCTTAGTTTTGGCTTCGCAATCTTGCGCATTTAGCCAGTGTCAAGTGATAATATATTTCAAGTGTATTTCATATTATAGGTCCTAGTCACAAGTCACAGTCAAAGTCAAGTAAAAGAGTCAAGGTCCAGTCGTAGTCAAGTCATGCCCTAGTAAAGTGGTAGAAACTTTACTAGAACTTCTATTGGAGTTTTGGAGCGAAGGTGAAAATCACGTTTTTCAACTTTGTATGATTTGCCTACACTTATGCACGTTCACTAAGTATTAACGGTTAACAATCCACCATTATTACACATTAACACTCGAAGAATCACAGGTTTTGGAAAATTTTACAAAATCAACAACGCCATTTTTTCACTTTCGCGGCAAAACTCTAAGATTAGTTTTAGCTTAATTTAGATGAAAACCGAGTGCAACAAAGATACGTTATAGGGGGCTGTTCATCTTTCCACTTTCGCCTAGGTTACGTTGCTTTATCACGTCTTTGTCCCATACCGTGATACATTTAGTCCACCGCTCATGCATGCGCGCCGCGTGAACTTGTGTGACCAGGTGTAACTGCCGTATTTTATGGCTGGGTCACGCATGACGTATTTGGTTCGAATAGACGCACTCTTCCCAACACACCATCCGATCGAGCCAAGCCCGTCTTTTGTGGCGCAACCATTACACACACAAAATCACAGAAAAGTTTTGGTTTTTCTAAGAGCTTTGTAGCCAGGCACCTGTCAGGCACCTGTATAGTTATTATATGCAAACGAGAGAATGGACTATCACTACAAAAGTTTCTGATTTGGGACTGATCTATACAGGAACTGTAATAGGCAAGCGTGACACTTACCTTCATGCGAGTGACTTGCTCGTCTCATCTCTCAATTTGGTATTTCAATGGAAAACTGTGTAATTTTTTATTTATTTTTTATTCAAGATAGGCAATCTTTTGACCTCCATCTTATTAGATGGAGGTCAAAATCGATCCATGATATTTAAGCTGTTTGCTGCGAGTGGGACACGTGAGTTGGCACTCGTGCGTCCCACAAATTCAATGATAAATGTATAACCAAAACCAAGGTAGGTACCAAGTATTGCTAAGTTCAATAAATTAATAATTGAATATTATATATACTTAGACTTAGATTACTTAGTCAATGCAATTTACGAAAAGATACCAAGCCAGACGATAAAAATACACGTGAATTGATAACATTAGCTTGAGGCGGATTCTCTAGTGAGAGAGAAGAACGAGATAACAACAATGTTTTTCGTAATAACAGCAACAGTGCGCGAATTCTCATTGCGTCGGGTTTACAACTTTTTTTTTAAAATTAAAATATGGAACTTAGTTTTATATTTAAGCATTTCTGTGTGGAATTGTGAGGGTTCGCATGGTATCAATGCATTTTTCGAATCCATTGCAAAAGCAAGAGTATGTAGATAACAAACACGACTCCGTTTCGTTTATAGTCTTAAGATAATTATAATTAGTGAGTAGATAATTTTGAACAAATATACTACGCTATGTAATGTATCATTGTGTTTTCTGTGCTGTGACCGAAATGACGTCCTACTATTTTGCTCTAGCGTTAGTGACGTTAGCCACTTTACTGTACTATTACTTTACGAGGACGTTCAACTATTGGAAGGATAAAGGCATTGCAGGACCGCAGCCAGTACCGCTATTTGGAAATTTAATTCAAAATGCATTAAGAAAGAAAAATGTGGGTATTGTATATAAGGAAATATACGATGCGTTTCCAAATGAGAAGGTTGTCGGTATATACAGAATGACCACACCCGGTTTACTTATCCGGGATTTGGATATTATAAAAAGTATTATGATCAAAGATTTTGATCTGTTCTTGGACCGTGGTGTCGAGTTTAGCAAGGAGGGACTGGGAGCAAACTTGTTCCACGCTGACGGAGACACCTGGCGCGTCTTGCGGAACCGATTCACTCCCATATTTACCACCGGGAAATTAAAGAACATGTTGTATTTGTTAAATGATCACGGCGACAGCTTCATTAAATACGTTGATAGGTTATGCTCCAAACAATCACAACATGAAGTTCACCAACTTGTGCAAAGGTATACAATGGTAACTATATCCGCGTGTGCCTTTGGATTGGATATAGACACACAAAACAACGAAGAGACAATAAACACACTCAAGAAAATCGACAAGTTGATTTTTAATTTGAATTACGCCAATGAACTTGACATGCTATATCCGGGCATATTAAAGAAAATTAATTCCTCACTCTTCCCAGCTTTTGTTAAGAACTTTTTCTATGGACTAGTAAAAGACGTTATCAAACAGAGAAACGGAGTTCCTTCCAGTAGAAAAGATTTCATGGATTTAATTTTGGAGTTAAGAGAAAAAGGAGAAATCGAAGGGACTAAGAGGAACGCGGATCAAACGCAATTGACGTTGCAGCTGACGGACGATGTTATAGCCGCACAAGCGTTTGTGTTCTACGCCGCTGGGTACGAGACTAGTGCAACCACGATGGCGTTTATGCTCTATTTACTAGCAAAGAATCAGGATATTCAAGATAAATTAATTGCTGACATTGACGCAGTCCTACAAAAACACAATGGTGAAGTTACATACGAGACTTTACAGGATATGTCCTACTTGGAAAAGGTTTTCAATGAGACTCTTCGTTTCTTCCCGCTGGTAGAGCCCTTGCAGAGGAGTGTTAAAACAGATTATAAAATACCTGGAACTGATTTCACTATTAAGAAAGGAACATTAGTGTTTGTCTCTCCACTTGGCATCCACAATGATGAGAAGTATTATCCAAACCCTGAAAAATTCGATCCTGATAGACACACCAAAGAGAACTCTACTGATAGACATGCTTGCGCATATATGCCATTTGGAGTAGGACCAAGGAATTGCATTGGTGAGTTGTTTGACAGATAAAATCTTTAACTTATCTTTGTCCGTCTGTCCGTCCATCCCTTCTAAAATAACCTACATAAGATTTTTCCTTATCAGCCGACTTCATAAAAGGATGTTCTCAATTCGACTGAAAGTTTTTTTTTTGTATATATGTTTCGCGATATCTCCGCCAATTGTGAATCGATTTTGATGGTTCTTTTTTTGTTTGGTAGAATATACTTCAGAGGTAGTTTAATATAAATTTTACCAAAATCGGTCCAGCCAAACCGAAATATAAGCGATGAAGTCGGTTTTTTAGAGTGCTTTCGTTTCAATTATTTCTACTTTACGTTATGACATATTACAGATATAAACTATAACAAAGAAGCCCAAATTGTACCTCTACCCAAAAAATCCAATCCTAAATCCTTTTCTGAATACCGTCCCATCTCTATTCTCCCTTTCCTGTCCAAAGTACTTGAGCGCCTAATCCATAATCAACTCAGTAGATTCCTTAATCAAAACCATCTCCTTAATCCTATGCAGTCTGGTTTCCGCCCTGGCCATAGCACAGTGTCTGCGCTTGTCAAAGTCACTGATGATATTAGGCTTGGAATGGGAAACAGTCAGTTAACCATCCTAACCTTATTGGATTTCAGCAATGCCTTTAACTCCGTAGACTTTGATATCCTCCTTGCCCTCCTTCGCTCTATGAACATATCTCCATCGGTAATTGACTGGTTTCACAGTTATCTGTACGGGCGCCGGCAGCGTATTCGCATTGAAGATAATTTCTCTTCCTGGTGCGATACAAGTGCTGGTGTCCTACAAGGCGGTGTGCTTTCTCCTCTTCTGTTTGCTGTATTTATTAATTCAATTTCCTACTTTCTATCTTCTTTCTATCATCTCTATGCAGACGATCTGCAAATATATACTCAGGCTTCACTTGTGAATATAAATGATGCTGTCAAAACTACTAATGATGATCTGGGTCGTATAGCAAGCTGGAGTAAGTCTTACGGACTCACGGTCAATCCCACAAAAACTCAGACCATCATTGTAGGTAGCTCTAGACTGTTGGCTAAACTTGACTTTAACCGACTGCCAAAAGTTATATTTGATAATGTTACAATACCATACAGTAAGCAAGTCAAAAATCTTGGTATTATCTTCGACAGCAATTTTACATGGGGCCCGCAGCTGCAGTCTGTGAGTCGCAAAATGTTTGCATCTGCTGCCTCACTTAACAGGCTACGTAACTTTTTACCCACTGCTACTAAAGCTGCGCTTGCTCAATCTCTTTTGCTCCCTATTCTTGATTATGCCGACGCCTGCTACCTAGATCTCACTCAAGAACAGCTAAATAAACTAGAGCGATTACAAAATTTTTGTATTCGGTTTATTTACGGCCTCCGGAAATATGACCATGTCTCCGAGTTTCGCTCAAAGCTCAAGTGGCTCCCTATACGGCAACGTCGGAATACTCATTTACTCTCTCTTCTGTATAACATTCTTTTTAATCCCTTCACTCCTTCATATCTGAAAGAAAACTTCAAGTTCTTCGACTCCTCCAATTCCCTGTTGCTAAGGTCATCGGAAAACTTGCGTCTCAAAATGCCAGCGCACAGCACGAGCTTCTTTGATTCTTCTTTTACCATAGAAGCCGTGCGGCTTTGGAATGCTCTGCCTGTGAATGTCAAACGCGCGCAAACTCAAGAGTCATTTAAATCTCAAGTCAAAAACTTTTATTTATCCAATCTGTAAAAGCTACTATAATATGTGTGTTAATTATATATGTTAAATAATATGTATTATAGGTACTTATATGTAAATATTTATTTATTATATGTAAGTATATTCTGATATTATTATTGGTATGTATTGTTTACGTAGTTTAAACAATGTATTTCTATTATTTTTAAATCTATTTCATTCATTTTATCGCACCACCATCCCTACATTGTCTTTTCGTTTATATTTCCATCCAAAGGTTGTCTGGAAGAGATCGCTCTTAGCGATAAGACCGCCCATTGTACCTATCTTTATAAGTTTCTCTGTAAGTTTTATTTATCTTTTGGTGTCAATAAAGAGTTTTGTATTGTATTGTATAACTCACATAAATAATAATATTAGTATTGCCTTATGGCTTTACCCGTAGCTCTAATTAGGCTTGAAAGTAACTTATGATCTATTTCAGAGCCTTGACATTTGAAAAAAAAAATAACATAGATCATACCCACTTATTCTATTAATATTTATTCTATAGAAACACAGAAATCTTAATAGTACCCTATTATTTGTGTAAAGATTAAATGGGATATAGACATTGAAAACATATTCCCACTTGTTGTATTGTCATCTTGAATAGAGCTAATAGTAGACATTATTATACAGCTCGTATTTTTTAACGCTTTCACACCCACGCCACAAGTCATCGAACTTAGTGTAGGACTGTGAGTGTGAAAGTGTTTATATTTTATGTTAAAACTTAAACATTTTTTTTTCAGGTATGCGTTTTGCAAAAGTCCAGAGCTACATGTGCATGATAAAGTTCTTTTCAAAATTTCGAGTGGAAGTCTCCAAGAACACCCCAGACGTAGTTGAAATGTGTCCGAAAAGGCCGATCATGGGCCCTAAGGATGGTATTCAACTAACTATAGTCAAACGATAGAGAATATGTGTAAGTTCTTCCCCCAGGTCATATGTATAAGAAATCGAGATAAACTCCATCTGCAACTTAAAAATGAACTAGCGTGACTTACGCGTTGTCGATGTCTAGTTCAACAATTGTTTCGGCTTCAAGGCTGTGGTGACTGTTACATCGGTGAAACCGGAAGGAACGTCTACCAGACTCAGAGAGCACATCCGGTCCATGAAAAACACCGACCGCAACACCTCCGCGGTGGCAGATCACGCCCTGACCTCTGATACGACGCACTATATAAGATTCGACAAGGCCCAGATTTTAGTGAGAGAAAAGTTTTTTGTTCCTCGTAAAATCCGCGAGGCGATAGAAATTAGCGTCGTCCAAATTTCAATTGAGACAGAGGGTGGCCGCTGTCACAAAGCTGCCAAACTTGTTTTCATGGTACTCCGGGCAGTGTCAACAAAGAGAGTAGAACACTATAAGTTTCGCCTGCCGCAGTAACACATATCAAACATTACATTATTATAAGTTCTACTATATGGTTGATATTCCACAAATGCGAACGAAACGTTTTGCCTCCACATTCATTATGCGAACTGCAAAAGAATGGAATTCCTTACCTGAGTCTGTGTTCCCTGATAAATACAATATGGGAGTCTTCAAGTCGCGAGTGAATAGGCATCTTCTAGGCAAACGTGCTCCATCGTCGGCCGCATCGTCACTTACCATCAGCTGAGATGGCGGTCAAACGTTTGCCTAACTTAAATAAAAAAAAAAAATACTATTGGTTTCGTAAATTATTGACATACTACAAGCTAAACCGCTAAAATGGTAAATATAACATTACATAAACATAAACATATATTATGTTTATGTAATGTTATATTTAGCATAATTGCGTACAGATTACTACATCATTGTTTTATAATTAGAACAGTTATTAAAATATATTTGGCATAAATAGTAACGCAAAATAAACTTAATAATTGAAACGCAAGTATAGCTTAAAAAAACCGACTATAACGCCTATATTTTGGTTTTGGCTGGATCAATTTCGATAAAATGTATATAGGACCACCTCTGAAGTATACTCTACCAAACAAAAAAAATCATCAAAATCGATTCATAATTGGCGGAGATATCGCGTAACATACATACAAAAAAAACATATTGTCGAAATGAGAACCTCCTTTTTTGAAGTCGGTTGAAAATCTTCCTGCATCCAAATAAGAGTTGGCAGTCGTAACACAGGTTCGATCTAGCACGGCTACCAAAGTGTTGTGTCACTTAAATTAAATTTTTGTTTTGTATACCTTTCTCCCATTATTCGATATTATTATTTGAGTGCACTTAGTTAAGAAAATGTAAACATTTTGATGCATAAAACTTATGATTATGATCAATAACACAAAAAATACAGGCGAATTGAGATCCTCCTCCTTTTTTGATAGTTGGAGTATTTTTAATTTAGTTATAGATTAATTGGCCCGTAGACTTGCACTTATATAGATCGTTTTTTTTATGCTCCATAGGCAAGCATTTGACTAGACTCTCACGTGATGGAATGCGATGATGTAGCCGAAGATGTAGCATGTTTACTTAGAAGATACCTATTCACTCTTGACATGAAGACTCCCAGATTATACCGTTCGGGGAACAAAGACGCGGGCAATGAATTCCATTCCTTCGCAGTACGGATGACCAACCGTACCGTAGATAGATAGATGACGCTTTATTGTCACACCTTACAGTAAGTAAAGTGTACATTATTCTATTTTTAAAAAAATTGCCGAAAGAATGTATTGGATCTTTGCCTATTGCAGCTACTGAAGGTCCATATTTGTATGTATTTTATATATATTTTTCCTTTTGGTGTTAACACAATGCGACTGTGGGGACCCGTAGTCCATACAATATAATATAAAGATTTATCGAGGCATCATATGACCGAAATGCTGTCATTTTTTACATATAAGTATATTGAACATTGTCGTTCCAATTAGCAGCATTCATTTTAGGCTCTTTGCCGACTGGTGGGACACACGACGCATTTAATTCAAACAGATCGTTAAGTTTTATTTTAGTTTAGTTACCTAGATTTAAATTTCTTGTATTTTAATATTGTTATTTAAATCTTTTTCTGTGAAATAAAAAAAAATATTTATTTAGTTGTTTGATTTAGGTGGAGGGACGTTTTGAATTATATAACTATATTTCAAGTTCAGTAAATATTTTACTTATTTATAGTAAAATATTTACTGAAGTGAATGGATATAAACCCACATATCGATGTAAATAAAAATTAGATTATTAGATAGATATTTACTGAAGTTGATGGGTATAGAAACCCATATATCGATGTAAATAAAAAATAGATTATTTGATAGATATTTACTGAAGTTGATGGGTATAGGAACCCATATATCGATGTAAATAAAAATTAGATTATTAGATAGATATTTACTGAAGTTGATGGGTATAGGAACCCATATATCGATGTAAATAAAAATTAGATTATTAGATAGATATTTACTGAAGTTGATGGGTATAGAAACCCATATGTCGATGTAAATAAAATTAGATTATTAGATAAATATTTACTGAAGTTGATGGGTATAGAAACCCATACATCGATGTAAATAAAAATTAGATTATTAGATAGCTAATAATCTAATTTTTATTTACATCGATGATATATGATTATAGTAAATATCTATATATTTACAGAAGTTGATGGATATAGAAACCCATACATCGATGTAAATAAAAATTAGATTATTAGATAGATATTTACTGAAGTTGATGGGTATAGAAACCCATATATCGATGTAAATAAAAAATAGATTATTTGATAGATATTTACTGAAGTTGATGGGTATAGAAACCCATATATCGATGTAAATAAAAAATAGATTATTTGATAGATATTTACTGAAGTTGATGGGTATAGGAACCCATATATCGATGTAAATAAAAATTAGATTATTAGATAGATATTTACTGAAGTTGATGGTTATAGAAACCCATATATCGATGTAAATAAAAATTAGATTATTAGATAAATATTTACTAAAGTTGATGGATATAGAAACCCACATATCGATGTAAATAAAAATTAGATTATTAGATAAATATTTACTGAAGTTGATGGGTATAGAAACCCTTATATCGATGTAAATAAAAATTAGATTATTAGATAAATATTTACTAAAGTTGATGGATATAGAAACCCACATATCGCTGTAAATAAAAATTAGATTATTAGATAAATATTTACTGAAGTTGATGGGTATAGAAACCCTTATATCGATGTAAATAAAAATAAGATTATTAGATAAATATTTACTGAAGTTGATGGATATAGAAACCCACATATCGATGTAAATAAAAATTAGAAGATCAGCGCGGTCGATCTTGTTATTCAGGATAAAAAGTAGCCTATTAGATTATCTACAAACCAAATTTCATCTAAATTCGCCTAGCCGGTACAGATATGCACGACACACACAAAAACTATTGCATTATATATTAGTACTGCTAGCCGTGCCCCGCGGCTTCGCCTGCGTTAATTAAGTTGAAAGCCTATGCGTTATTCCGGAACCTAAACTATCTACATTCTTAATTTAATCAGAATCGGATGATTCGGTACGGAGATACGTGGTAACAAACATTCACACACACACAAACTTTCGCATTTATAGTATTAGTAGGATACAGAGAAGTCAAGCATGTTGTAAACCTGCCTAGGCCTATACATCTGCAGAATCATATACGATAAAATCTTGGGTTAGTCAGTGAGCAAAATGTGGTAAATCATAAAAATACCTCCGACGCTCTATCTGAAAAACGGCTGCAACGATTTTCACCCAAAAAACTAAATCATAAGTGGTCCAGCCAGTCTCATGCTCCATTGCTCTAACCGCTGAGCTACTCTAGCCCTGCGTAAAGCGACGAAATTATCCTTTTCTTTATATTAACGATTTATGGGGCATGTGACGCGAGAATAGAGCTTAATAGCTTATAACTTTTTTCTTTACAATAATTGTTTAATTTTTACAAGCTTTTATTTAGTTTCACCTGTCCCGATGTTTGTCATCAAATCTTGCAAATTAAATTTGATCCACTTCCCGGTTACCGATTGAGCTGAAATTTTGTATACATATGTAAATGACATGGTGCTAATCTGATGATGGAGCTGGAAGGTGGCCAAAGGAACTTCGCAATGAAACGACACAACCTAATCGAGTTTGGGCTCATTTGAATCGTCTTGACGAGTTGTTTGTTTTTCAATGGTAACCAGGGTCTGATGATGGAGCTGGAAGGTGGTCATAGGAACTCTGTAATGAAACGACGCAACCCCATTGAGTTTCGGCTCGTTTGATTCGTCTTGACAAGTTCTATGTTTATATAAATTTTAGTTCTCTTTATTTACAACTTGTAAAAGCTTGATTTTAAAAAACTTTTTAAAGTATGACTTGTTGTATTTGTTGTTTATAAGAGAATGTATCGGATATTATATATGCAAGTTTCAGCTTTAGATATTTAGCCTTTTTGAGATTGACCCAGGACATAATACGGCTGTATGCTTTTTTATTTTTTGTATGTTTGTTACGCGATATCTCCGCCAATTATGAATCGATTTTGATGTTTGGTGAGTATACTTCAGAGGGGACCACCCATATAAATTTTATCGAAATCGGTCAAGCCAAAACCGAAATCTAAGCCATGAAGTCGGATTTTTTTAACTTTGCTTGCGTTTCATTTAAAAATTCTTCACAAACTAAATTAAATATTCCCCACACGGACAGAAAAAAAAGTTGCTTCCTACTTCATATTTTCATTAATAACATTACAAATGCAATTGTTTGCTAAAGTAAACCATTGTGTAGCCGAACTTACGCATTTTGAAAAGAAGTCTTAAATTATCATTAAATCATTTATTTCGACCATATCAGATTATATTAAGTATAAAATCACACTAATATTATAAAGGCGAAAGTTTGTAAGTGTGTTTGTTACTTCTTCACGCTCAAATGGCTAGACAATGTTTTATGAAATTTAGTATGGAAGTAAGTAGGTGACACCCTAGTTTAACAAACAGGCTACTTTTTATTCCGGAATTCCCGCGGGCCCGGGACTTACGCGGGTAAAACCGAGAGGCGCACCTATAGTCATAAAAAAGTCATAAAATGAGTCAAATTACCTAGATGAGAATTAAATTGAATGGCAAAATAAAATTCCAAATATGTAATAAAATTAATATCAGAAAATTTAAATGTCAAATAAATAAATGCCGAGTTTAGGCACCAACCACGCCTACTGTACGCACACATGTGCAAGAAGTTTGTGAGACGGGCTTGCTAGTGGACAATACTCACGTTCCCCTTGCTCGTACAGCCGAAAATGTCGCTGCTGGGCTGCGTTCAATGCCTACAACTTCGGTTGTTCGGTTGTTTTCTATCCGCGCTCGAAGACTCCGAACGACATAGCACCATGGAATAATGAATATTACAGTAATGTCATATGACAGTCAATTAAAATATTAGTTAGGCTATATCATAAATTAAAATTAGATTTCACATTGAATTGGCGTTAGGGGGTTTTTTGACGTGAGTGAAAAAATGGCGTTGTTAATTTTGTAAAATTTTCCAAAACCTGTGATTCTTCGAGTGTTAATGTGTAATAATGGAGGATTATTAACCATTGATACTAAGTGAACGTGCATAAATGTAGGCAAATCATACAAAGTTGAAAAACGTGATTTTCGCCTTCGCTCCAAAACTCCAATAGAAGTTCTAGTAAAGTTACCACCACTTTACTAGGGCATGACTTTACTATGACTGGACCTTGACTCTTTTACTTGACTTTGACTGTGACTTGTGACTAGGACTTATAATATGAAATACACTTGAAATATTATATTATAACTTGATACTGGCTAAATGCACAAGATTGCGAAGCCATAACTAAGAAGAAGAAGAAGAATTGGCTTTACTCTTTTTTTAAATAAGAGATAACTTCTTAATCAAATAAGTACCATAAATACAAACAGTAAGAAAATAAAGTTTACTATTCCCTTATTAGTCAAAATTTAAAAAAAGTGTTAGAATTTTAAATGCCTTAAAAGTCTACTTTTAGCAAGTACACGATACTCCGCTGTATGCGTCAACATTCGGTTTATAATTGCCTATATTTTAAAATGTTGCTCGGACCGAAGCGCAGCGTTACTTACATCACATAAATTTAAAAAAAATTAAGGATTCGGAACCGTGATCCACCTTCAGCCATATGAAATGCAGACATTAATACTTGCATTTTAAATAGTATACTTAGTAGTAGAAAAAATAATTTTAAAAACATACTCTCTAGAAAAAAACTATTATCATACGTCACACTACCTATTAATTAAAGGTATTATTACAAGAATGAAGCTTTGTGTGTGTGAGTGAGATTTTTATGTGAATATGTTTAAAACAAAATAATTGTGTATAGGGATATGTAGACCCTGGGATAGGACATAGACCATTTGTTATCCTGATAATAAGTCTAAACTTCTTAGGTTTCGTTTAATCCCACAAAAAGCGGACGAAGTTCGGTAGTAAAGCCACTGAACAAACAAAAGAATCTACGCATCACTGCACTGATAATAATTTACATAAGGACATAAATAAGACAAAAGCCAAGATAACATTTGCACGAAACTCGAGTTTCATGCACCGACGTAAGAAATATAATGGTGGTAATGCTGTCTAAAAACCGAGTCCTATGTCCTACAAATTTCGCAAATGCGATCTACACGCACATAAATAGGTACACTAAAAGTCTGACGACAGGCGTTAATGCTCCAGGTAACTATTTAGTTATATGTGACAGTTTGCAGTGAGAAGCTTACGCACACGAACATTTGCATGCTTAACCCTGGATGAGGTTACGTCCGTATTTCTTTAAAAGTCCGTAATGTAATACAGGTTAACGGACAAACAATCAAACGCAAAGATAACAAGTTGTGCAAGTCATGATTGGCCTGCAGATTTGAGAGTCGGTATCACAAATTGTGATAAATGCTAAGTCATGATGAGATTTCTTCTTCACAACAGTAAATATTATTGCTAATTTGTTTTATAAATAAACGTGTCAAATATATTTTCATTACCTATGTCTGTTTGTGTAATAGATCTATCTATTATTTCATTGTCCTGATAGTCCTGACTGATTTTCTTAATGACATGTTAACGCGTAACACTGGTCCTAGAGACGTAAAATTTTCGAGGTACGAGGCTAACGTTGTGTAAAAGAAAACTAAGAAATTTCGATCAAATTATAACAATTTCGGTCAAAGGTCAGCAAGCAGTATCTCGAAATCTATAAGTCATAGGCGCTTTAAAATTGGAACGAAAATTCTTCTGTACAATCTATATATATATATATATATCTATATATATATATATATATAATATATATATATATATATATATATATATATATATATAGTCGGGTTTGTTACACCATTTATAACTCAAGATCGGCTGAACCGATTTTTATGATCTTTGATTTGTGGGATTAGTCTCTGCCCCGAATAGCAGAATAACTATTAAAACATTGGAAAAATTAACGAAATTTGTTGTATGAAAAGAAAATGTATCCTACATTTACTTAACGAGTTTTTTGATAACATTTCTAGATCGGGTTTTTTTGTTTAATTTATGCGGGCGAAGCCGCGGGGAACAACTAGTATTTTATAATTTATTTTTTATATAATTTTTTGATATAAATAATTAAACGCCAGCAAAGCTTAAAATAATTCAACGCTAGCAAAGCTTAAAAAAACCGACTTCACCGCTTTATCTTCGGAACTTTGATCAGATTAGATGTACTAAACACGCATTATTGACGATATTTCAAGAAATATTGATTAGATCTTGATCAAATTCCAATGGGGAACATGAAGAGCACCAGTTTTCAAATAAAAAAAAAACATCGAAATCGGCTCACAACGAAAAAAGTTATGAGGTACAGAAGTTATGAGAACATCGTCAATGTAGTCCACAGAATACGCATTTTTGACGATATTTCAAGAACTACTGATCAGATCTTGATCAAATTTGAATGGGACCAATTGGAAAGCAACATTTTTCAAACTAAAAAAAAATTTCGAAATCGGTTCACGTGGAAAGAAGCTATGAGGTCAGTACATACTACAGTCAACTTGAGTACCTACCTCCTCCTTTTTTGGGAAGTCGGTAAAAACCGACTTCACCGCTCTATCTTCAAAACCTTGATCAGATTCAACCTATTAAACACGCATTATTGGCAATAACTCAAAAACTAGTGATCAGATCTTGACCAAACTTAAATGGGACCACATGGAAAGCCAGCTTTCAAATAAAAAAATAATCATCAAAATCGGCGCCCAACGAAAGAAGTTATGAAGTAACTTTTGAAGTCGGTTAATAACGAGAACATCGTCAATGTAGTCCACAGAATACGCATTATTGAGGATAACTCAAAAACGAATAGTCAGATCTTGATCAAATTTAAACGGGAACTGGAAAGCAATACCTATCAAACAAAAAAACAATTCAAAATCGGTTCACGTTTAACAAGGTTATGAGGTAACACAAATAAAAAATACAGTCGATACTAACACTTGTTCGAGCTCGTTTGTCAAATTTGGTAGGTGCGTGCATTTTTAGGATCTCTAAGACAAATACGTCATAATATGTCTTTGTAAAATTTGATTTGAAAATAAATTTACAACTGTATTTTACATTTAACATGGTAGTTAGGAGCTGTATCTATATACATATGTGTACATTGATACATGGTTGAGTCATTGTTTCTATATTTTTGCGGTTGCTTTTCTCACACATCTCAGGAAATCCTCCATATATTCCAGTATAAATGTGTTTTATTTTTATTATGTCATAGTTAAGTCAAAAAAGATATAAAAATGTTCAATCCTCTGTGTGCCATGCGTCTTATTGTATGTAAAATTTTGTACATAATGGTGTCTAATTTTTTCACTGATGCGATGCACGTGTCCTATATTCTCTGTCTTCCGCATATACATAGCTGATAATAATAATATCTATATATAGTATGTACATACTATAGTATATGTATTTAAGTCGGAAGACACATACAATATCATACCTTAAAAAACTTACCCAACAAATACGAACCCGCGGGAAGCAGTTTATGTTTTATCACAAATTTCTATAAATTAAAAATTATTTTCTATAGTGAACGTTTCTAAAACTATTTCTAAAATATTGAGTTGGTTTATACTAAAAGGACGTTGCTACTGGAAAACGATCAATACAAGTTTATATGTATTTAAGTATCATTGCTGCAATTTTCGCTTTGAAACAAAACAGAGGAGAAATAAGGACGTGTGCACTCGGCGCAATCATGTACTCACTCATAAATCCCTGGTGGATAGGATAATTTGCCTGGGAAATACTGTCATATAAATAATGTTCAAATTTGTTCCTTTATAAAGTAGCCTTTATTAGTTGGCCTTCCCTGGTACCACGACAGAACTGATAAGATATAGCTTTGTAATATACACATGTTATTGTAAGTATTGCTGGGTATATATGGAGACGACACAGTGCACTGGCATCCCATTTTCGTGCTCCATCTCAAAGTGTGTGAATCATTAGCGATGGCTCTTTACTATACTGCTCTCGCGTTAGTGACGCTAGTTACATTCTTGTACTATTACTTTACGAGGACATTCAGTTATTGGAAGAATAAGGGTGTCGCAGGACCGCAACCAGTTCCACTTTTCGGAAACATGATCGACTCTGTCCTAAGGAGGAAAACTTTGGGTGTCATATTCAAAGAGCTATATGAGTCATGTCCCAATGAGAAAATCGTTGGAATTTATAGAATGACTACACCCTGTTTGTTGTTACGAGATTTGGATATTATAAAAAGTGTTATGATCAAAGATTTCGACGTGTTCTCAGATCGTGGCATCGAATTTAGCAAGGAAGGATTGGGAGAGAACTTATTCCACGCAGATGGAGACACTTGGCGCGTGCTACGGAACTGCTTCACCCCTTTATTCACCACCGGCAAGTTGAAGAACATGTTACATTTAATGAACGAACGCGGTGACAGTTTTATTCAATACGTCGATACTTTATGCTCTCAACAACCGGAACATGAAGTGCATCAGCTTGTGCAAAGGTATACAATCGCGGCTATATTCGCATGTGCCTTTGGACTTGATGTGGACACCCAAAACAATCCGGAGATAATGGGATCATTAAAGAAAATTGATACTGTAATATTTGCTGCAAAATATGCTGCCAATGTAGATATGATGTTCCCTAGGATCTTAAAAAAACTTAACACTTCACTTTTCCCGTCATACGTGAGGACATTTTTTGATAATATTGTAAAAGACGTTATTCAACAGAGAAACGGAGCTCCTTCCAATAGGAACGACTTTATGGATTCGATTTTGGAACTAAGACAAAAAGGAAAAATCGAAGGGACTAAGAGGAACGCGGACCAACAGCACTTGCAGTTGGAGCTGACGGATGATGTTATAGCCGCACAAGCGTTTATATTCTACGCCGCTGGGTACGAGACTAGTGCAACCACGATGGCGTTTATGCTCTATTTACTGGCTAAGAATCCAGATATTCAAGATAAATTAATTGCTGACATCGACGCAGTTCTGCTAAAACACAAAGGCGAAGTTACATACGAGACTTTACAGGATATGACCTACATGGAAAGAGTGCTTGATGAGACTCTTCGTTTGTATCCATTGGTAGAGCCCACACACAGGGTTGTAAATACCGATTATAAAATACCTGGAACTAACGTGACTATTGAAAAGGGAACTATGGTGTTTGTATCTGCATATGGCATTCACAACGATGAGAAGTATTTCCCGAACCCTGAAAAGTTTGATCCTGATAGACACACAACAGAGAACTCTAAGAATAGACCCACTAACGCCTATATTCCGTTTGGAATTGGACCAAGAAACTGCATTGGTGAGTAACTAAATCACATAACATAATACAAACGCTTTCACACTCACAGCCCCACACCAAATTCTAAGGCTTGTGTCGTAGGTGCCGGAAACATTCGCATTATACACAATCACTCCCAGAACTGTAAACATAAATATCCCTTGGGAAAACGATCCCCTACTGATTGATTCCTGATTTTCGCTACTTAAAAGATGAACGCGCAGCCAATTAAGCCAACGAACAGTTCATTAGGTACAGAAATGTGCATTAGGTTGATTAGAAGGCAAACTAATACTTTAATATCATGTTTAGTTTAATTTTTTGTGGTTACCTCGTCATCGTAACATATTATTTATGTCATCGTGATAGGCCTGTAAACAAGGCGTTTTGATCGATAGGAATATATTATGTTTGCTCACCGATAGAGAGCACTTACAAATAAACATTCAACGTAACATAGGAGAGCAGAGGACGGTCTTATCGCTCAAAGTGATTTCTTCCAGACAACAAAACGGAGATAATAAACAACTTACATAAAAGGCCGGTAGTGTACCTCAACACTATTTTAATGTAGAAAACATAATTCCGCGGGAAACAGCTATAAAGTAGTTATAATACTAGAAACATACATAGACTAATATATATTCATAAAACATCTATAGTCCTACATATGAGTAATAACATCTGATAACTCTATTATTAACTTATTTGAGAGTGTTTTTTCGACACCGTTCCATAAAAAGGGAGCACAGCTGAATTGCATCAATATCATAAAGAGTTTTTTTTTTTGTAAAATGTGTTATATTTGTCCACCAGGGTAAAGCTGGGGTCAACTAGTACTGTCATAATAATTCAATATATTGGTAAACACTATTAATATACAAAGCGCCCGAGACGCGCGGCCGTTACGTATTCTGCCGTCATAATGAAAAAAGCAGTTAAAATTGAGTTATATACATTATCGGAATCAGGAAAACTAAACGCAGTTTTTATTTTAAATTATTTAAATGCAACCTACGAAAGAACATCTGCTTAAAATCATAACATATACTAAATAACTAAGACATGAATCGTCTTGTACTTGATAGTGGATTTTATTTGTTGCTATGCATTTTTAACGATAATTAATAACCACAGTTTACCTTATAGTTTGTAAGGCACTTAAACATTTATAGGAAAATTGTGTTTCTGGTTCTTTTTTTTTAATGCGGCATAGGCAGGCATTTGACCACTATCTCACCTGATGGAAAGTGATGATGCGACCGATTCAATCGAGACTTGAAGACTCCGAGATTATACCGTTCGAGGAACAAAGACGCAGGCAATGAGTTCCACTCCTTCGCTGTACGGATGATGAACGTAGTAGCATAACGCTTTGAGAGAACTGGAGGTATTGGATGACATTTGATAGTTTGTCTTGTTGTTAGATGGTAAAAAGGGCATGAGGGAATTAACTCAGGTAATTCCTGTGCACACTCTTAAAAAAAAACGTTCTGGTTGTGATGTGAATGTTTACGGCCCCCATGACCCAAGTCATTGAACTTAGTTGCCGTATGTGCGAAAGCGTTAATGTTATATATTTTTTATGTATTTTACATGTATTACAAATAATACACGTAAAATACATAAACATTTGCATTACATTTACAAAATCAAAATTTTGTAACCACCTGTAAGATTTACCAAAATGTAAAAAATTATAATTTGTGTGTAAGTGTGTAAATGTGTAAGCATGTTTGTATACTCTTCACCATCCATAGGCCGAATCGACATAGCTTATACAGGATTGAGAACAGGTAGGCTCCATCGCCTGCCTGCGAAGACAATCATACTTGGACCGATCCAAGCATGATTGTCTTAACAGGCGAATCATGGTGAAAAAAATTAGGTTCCCACCGGGAATCGAAACCGATACCCCTGATTAGAAAGCGGACGCGCTATAGCAACCTGCCTATAGCAACGGGCAGAAAAGTAAGAAAGATAAACAATACCAAATGTCGATCAACAGTAGATGCCGGTGCTAAGTTAGTGTCACACATTTTCGGGGCTTGGGAGGGATCGCAGGATGCAATTGGAGTATTGTGTGACCTCTTCGTGGACCATAAAACGCTTATTAGCAAATTAAACCATTACGGTATACGTGGGACTGCTTTTTAGATTCATATTTTAATATCGGGTAGGCAACAAAAAGTAGGCGTTAATGGTGTGACATCTGACGGGTCTACAGTTGAAATTGGCGTGCCTCAAGGTTCGATATTGGAACCCTTCCTATTTTTTGTGTATATTAATGATTTACCTTATATGTCAACTACGCTAGCATTAGATATTGTCTTGTTCGCTGATGACACGTCACTTATTTTTAAAACAAATAGGAAAGACGTAGAATTAAATGAAATAAATTATGAATTAGATCTAGTCTCGAAATGGTTTGCTGCTAATAACTTATTGTTAAATGCTAGCATAACCAAATGTATCAAGTTTTCCCTTCCTAATGTTCCTTTAGTAGATGCAAATGTTACACTTGAAAACAAAAAAAATGATCTTGTAAAGAAAACTGTTTTCTTAGGTCTGACTATGGACTCAAAACTGCAGTGGGGTCCTCATATTGATGTGCTTGCAGGTCGCTTGAGTTCCGCTGCTTTTGCGATCCGTAAAATTAGACAACTGATTGATGTAGCGACGGCAAGGCATATTTTCATAGTTAGATGAGTTACGGAATCTTGCTATGGGGATCTGCTGCCGATGTTGAAACTATTTTATTCTACAAAAGAGAACGGTTCGTGAAATATATGATATGGGTCCGCGCGAATCTCTCAGGGAATTCTTTAAAGAAACAGGCATACTTACCATGCGCTCGCTTTACATCTTTGAAAATATTATGCATGTTCGCAAAAATATTGGTAAATATAAATTAAGAAGCGACGCACACAATCTTAATACTAGATGTAAGCATAAAATTACAGTGCATTATTTGTAGATTAAACAAAACGAATAAATCTTTTATGGCAAATGGGGTTAGATTTTACAATAGAATTCCAAAAATTGTAACTGAATTACTGTTATATTATTATAAGTTATATATTATTATAGCTATACGAATATTAGTGTTATAATGTCACGTTTTTTTACAGGTACGAGATTTGCGAAAGTCCAGAGTCGCGTATGCATGACGAAATTCTTTTCGAAGTTCCGAGTGGAACTTTCCAAGAACACGCCGAGTGACATCGAAATTTGTCCGTACAAGTTACTTATAACCCCCAAAGGAGGAATTCACCTAAATATTATTAGACGCTAGTACGATTTCCTTGATACGCCAAATACTAAGCGCCTGACTCATTACAACTTAGACAACTTGAAGTACATATACTGTTTTATTTGTGTATTTGTGTGTTGCTTAGTTTGTTAAGAGTTATTTGTTTTCGTGTTAGAATAAATGAGTACAACTTTAAACTTCATCTCACTTAGACTGTATTTTTAACGCGCTCACACTGAGTTCGAAGACTTGTATCGAGGTTGCCGGAAATATTTACGTCACACCCAGAACCAGAGTTGTGCTCCTGCCGGGGATCGATACCAGAACCCACGGCGCCGAACGGCACAAACCTGCCTACAGCGCCAACCGGGTCGTCAAATGTGTTTGGATGTTTTTAAATTATCCAAATTGAAAAAATATTCTGGCTGCTTATCTGCCATATATTAAACTAGTTGTTCGCGCCGAACTGAGATCTCGCGCCTACATTTTTTTTTGCCATTTTCATTTTGCCTCATAGAAAAAATCTTTTCGAGGTTATTTGCTTATAACTCTTTTCTATATAATAACTAGCTGTCCCGGCGACCTTCGTTCCGCCTAACAGTCAATGAATGTGCATATTTAGGAAGCCATACCCGGCATGCGTTACAATGTCACGTGACTATATTATTACAACCTTCATGTTTATGTTTGCCTAGTACTTTACCAAATCCGAGTGACGTATGAGAAAATGGAAAGCATGTCGAAATGTAAAAAAAAATTTAAAGAAATGTACGTTCTTAAAAAGTATCCTCTATCCTCTAGGAACTACCTCCCTGCCAATTTTCAGCTAAATCGGTTCAGCCGTTCTTGAGTTATAAGTGGAGTAACTAACACGACTTTCTTTTATTTTTATATATATAATAGATTGTTTGATTTCTGTATTTGTTGTTCAAGTACAGGATATGACAAATATTATACGTAAGTTTCAGCGTTTAGCGTGAAGCCGTTTTTAAGATAGGCCCCGGGACAAAATAGGTCTAAAAACAGTGATTTTGATGGCCTACCAAATCGTTAGTTCCAACATAGATTTTTGACCGGTTTCGTATTCTTACTTGTCTAGCCCTTTTAAGCGGTACCCCACAAAGGAAGATAAAAAATAAAGAATATTTGTCTCCCCACTTACATGTATAGGAGTCCCCTTAATATATTCATTAATATAATGTTTAATGTCATTTCCGGGTTTTGGCCGTAGATTTACATATTCTATGAGAATTTGAAGTCATTCGCTTATATGGTTAAGACGCGTATGCCTCTGACAGACGGATGGACGGACGGACAAAGTGCTGAACGACCCAAGTCAACTTAGAGATCTCGCTTCGCTCGATCAAATATTTTTAACGCGGTTGATTATTTACATATTTTATTTGTGTGTAGTATTTTCGTAATTTTTATAGGTGAGATTTCATACGTTTTTTTTCTTTGTTTGTCAATCAATCGTTCTTGCCATTACTTCTCTATAGGCTAGACGGAAAAGAAAATAAGTGTTACGCTTCATAGAATGCACTCTTTGTTCTTGATTTACCCTTTACAATGAATTGTATATTTTATACTAGGTAACATTAGTCATCATTTGTGACAATACATCTATTATGATTATGATCTTTTGTTTTATTTATCTACCTACCGACTTTTCATTGTTTTAATCAAAATTTTTCTTCGAGCCTCACTATAGGTACATATACGATTTTTAACAAGATAAACAATTTAATATATCTTGTTCTATTTAAAAACTTTGAGTATTTTTATTCACTTTATCCATTAAAGTGTATTAAATAAGGTAAGCAAATTAATTATATAAATACTAGCCGTGCGGCTTCGCCCGCGTTTATTAAATTAAAAAGTATAGCTTATGTGTTATTCCTAGGTTTTTCAAAATCCGTTCAGCCATTACAGCGTGAAGAAAAAGCAAACATTCTTACACACAAACTTTCGGATTTATAATGTTAGTGTGAAAAACCAATTGAAAGATCATCACTTGAGAACGGCTCGTCCGATTTGGCAATTTTTTGTCGTTTTTGTAATACTTAATTATATCGACAAGGTATGTATGAAAGATTTCTTTTTTACCGACTTCCCAAAAAAGGAAGAAGTACTCTAGTCAACTGTATTTAATTTTATTTTTATTTGTCCTCATAACATCATTCCACGTGAACCGATTAAAAAAAAATTTTAGTTCGATAGATGTTGCTTTCCAATTAGTCCCATTTAAATTTGATCAAGATCTGTTCAGTAGTTTTTGAAATATCGTCAATAATGTATATTTTGTGACGAATAATGCGTACTTTGACGATGTTCTCGATTACCCGACTTCAAAAGTGAACTCATAACTTCCTTCGTTGTGAGTCGATTTTGATGATTCTTTTTTTATTTGAAAGCTGGTGCTTTTTATGTAGTTCCATTGAAATTTGATCAAGGTCGGATTTCTAGTTTTTGAGTTATAGTCAATAATGCGTGTTTATACATTAAATCTGATCAAGGTTCCGATGATAAAGCGGTGAAGTCGGTTTTTTTAGACTTTGCTTGCGTTTAATCAGATTAGATTGAAACTAAAAAAAAAATTCGAAATCGGCTCACGTGGAGAGAAGTTATGAGGTAACACATAAAAAAAAAAATACAGTCGACTTGAGTACCTCCTCCTTTTTTGGGAAGTCGGTAAAAATAGAGTTGGCTGAAATTTGGAATGTAAGTATATAATTAAAGTACATGGAAAGAAACATCTTTTTACGCAGGCAAATTCGCTGGGAACTGCAATCCTACTAACATTATAAATTCGAGAGTTTGTAAGTGAGTAAGTATGTTTGTTTCCTCTTCATGCTTTATCGGCTGAACGGATTTGGATGAAATTTGGAATGTACATAGCTTATACCTAGGATTAACACATAAACGTTTTAACTCGATAATAGCGGGCGAAGCCGCGGAGCATGGCTAGCTAATTTTTAAGTATTGTTCCCAGACTTTCATAGTTTTACTACCATGACTTCCACGACTTTTATTTACAATGCTATTCTATTCCAGAACAGAAATATAATACGAGCAATATCAACAAGGTTTTTTCATTTTAAAAGTATAGTGAAGAGCGTGCTTATATAGAATCCGCGGATATTTTCTTTGTTCCCATTGAACCGCAAACATAAAACCATTTTAATCACCAGGGAGCAAAATCCGAAGAATGTAAAATTAGTCCTTTGTCTTATATCTCGGGAAGTCGTTTGGTAGGCGGTCGCGTTTGGAATCAGGTCAAGGCACCGCACCGGTTTGCTACGGCTTATTTGCCCACTTTTGAAAGCACTTCACGCTGTAGGCCTGTCTTGAGTGTGAAACATTTTTAGCTTAGCGGTGTGTCAGTGTTCTAATGAATTAACTTTTTGTTACATATGCGGGAAATGTACTGTCTTGAGTTATCAAGCTAATGGTTAAAATACCTAATGTTCGCACGAAGTGTTTCGCTTCCACTTTAATTATATAAACTGCAAAAGAATGGAACGCCCTGCCGTCTACTGTGTTGCCTTAAAAGTATATGGGGTTGTTCAAGAAGGGAGTGAATAAGTATTTACTGAGCAAGCGGGCTCCATATTCGACCGCACCGTCGCTTTCCATCAAGGGAAATTGTGATCAAACGCTGGCTTAGTCACAAATAAAAAAAAAGCTATAAACATTGGAACACATTACTTTGCCTGGTGTGGGATCCTGGGCTCCCCTACACAAAAATATCATTTTTTATTGTAGGTATTAGATGAAGTTTCACGAAATAAATTATATTGTATTCTTTTATGAGTTAAAAATATAATTTATGTAATTCTGAAGTAAAACTTCTTATGGGCTTTGAAATTGTGATCAGCAATCTTTTTGTGTGACGAAATATGGTGGGGGTAAACACTGTGATAAATAATTAAAATATAATATTATACTTTCACTTCTAGGCTGTTTTTTACCAAAGGATTATTATACATGTCAAATTACTGATTTACCTCAACACAAATGTGATGGTAAAATACAATATTGATTTATTTTCTTTTTTTATTATATGTGATTATTGTCACACTTTGATGTGGTGAGACTTTTGATACCTGAACAAGTAATAAAACTGTGTTTCAGCAGCCGAAGCCCTCAGTTTGTCAACTGTGGTAGGTTGTTTACCTATCACATTTCTATTATTAGAAAAGTTCTTAAGCCATAAATCTATATTTTTCGCTTTCAAAACGAATCATCTCACAATAGACAAGATATAAGCTTCACTTATAAAATAGGCAATCGCCTTTGAAGGCGTATCGCGTCCGGTATCGGAGCGTGATCGTTCTACAAACGTCGGGGGTGTAATTCACCGGCTTTGACCACGATGAATAAGCGAAAGCGGGTGTGAGAACAAAAAAAATATATACAAGGATTTATCTGAATGCGGCGTGTGTGTGAAACATTAACGCTAAGTGTAAACGCACGTTCATTTGGATTCTTGAAGAAACATACTTGGTGAAAAGGTGGACGCTGCCATCTCTGATGTTAAATGGTTCTGTCACATGTCCAGTATATTATAATATGTAGATATAGGCAAACTCTACCAACTTACATTGATCACTTGGGTGGCTTGTGCTTCTTAGGTAACCTGCAATTGCACTTGTTAACTATGTAACTTAAAATCGTAGGCATAATTCAATTATTTTATTGAGGTTCAAATCGGTAAAAATCCTAAATCATCGCACATATGAATATAAAGATATGTATGTGATGATTTAGGATGTTTGTACTGATAAATAACTGCTACTTATACCTAAAATAAATTCAAAAATCAAATAATTTGTGGGTATCGAGTTACTTTTGCGTGTGGCCTACACGCTACATTATTTCTACAACTGGAGAGAACAACTGGTTAGAGTCCTCTTTGCGTTTTGTCGATTTAATCGGAAAAAGTATCACAGCGACTTAGACGGTAAAAATATGTCACAAATGATATTGGATATAGTAGGAACAACGGATCGTTTTTCTAGCATCCAAACTATTCCAAACTACTTGCTAGCACAAAGACTTGCTTTATGGAAACTTTTTACGAAGACTTGAAATAATAAATTTTAATGGGTAGACCGTTGCATTTATCAAATGTTCGTCAATGTTCTAAAAATTCAAAAAACCCGTCTGCGTAAAATGTGAACATACCTTTTATGTAATTTTTGTAATCCCCTACTTTTGATTACCCTTATATTGATACTTCCCTACTCCTTACTCCCTACCCTACTCGATATGTTGGGATACTCCCTACCCTACTCGATATGTTTGGTTATTTTCTTTTAATAAAGTATTAACTATGTAGGTACTATTTCGCGCCAAAAATCCGACATGTTTTTTTTCAAACATCTATCTAAGGAGACTTGGGATTTTTTAAATGCATATAACGACCTTAACTGTCGAAATCCATCCAGCCGTTTGAAAGATACGAGCTAATAAATAAATTTACAAATAATATATTATACATACACACTAGATACGCGCGAAAAACATTACCCTTCCTTGGCGATCAGGTAAAATACGCGTTATGTTATATCAATTATGAAGTCGTTATTTGTAAAAATACAATCTTCAATCTTACATTACAATGGTTATTTATAGTATTAAATAAATTTGGTAAGTTAGACAAAAAAATGAGAGGGTGAGGTTATTTTTCCGCTGACTATTACAGACATTTCCGCGCCCGCTGCCGCGTGAGCCCGCCAGTACGTCTGGCTGGGATCGCGGCTGGCGGGTGAACAAACCCTATGCCGCATTGATCGATACGAAACACTAGCGAACGTCGAAAGACAGCTGCATTGGCTACTCGAGCTGCTTTGTTCTAGCTGCTGGAACAATGGAAGTGTTCTGTGGAGACTTTCGGGCAGCTACAGTAGGTCTATTCTGGTCGTGAAACTACTATTGTTCGAATTGATGCGACGTCGGTCGATACGATAGGCGATCTGAAAGTTCAGTCGATTCGATGGTTCAAAAGAAAATATTTTTTTTTCGATTTCTACGTCGATGTAAAGAAAATCGATGCCCTAAATAGACCCTAGAAAAGATCTTGTCAATATTCTATGTATTCCATATGTAATTAAACTTTAGAGATGAATTTCGCCACAATTAAAGCTTTTGTTGTAGTCAGAGAAACGTAGTAAGAGTAAAGTTAATTAAAGTACGAGTAACTGCCCGCTGACGTAATAGGATTCGACTTTTTAGCAGCGGGTGTCGGGTTCGATTTCCAGCGGGGAACACAAGATTTCTCCTCAAAAGCATTGTGTGTTTCTAATTCTAGGTGTGATTAAATGTACGATGTGTATGTTTGCGGTAAACAACACAAGTGTACACACGTATTTTGGGATTGTGAGTGTGAAAGCGTTTTTTTATTGGATATTAATATACCTGTATATCAGACCACAAGTCCAGAGTGATAAAAATCTATCATCTTGAAGAAACATATAAGTATTTTACTTTGTTTATTTAGATTATGGTCCGCAAATGTATTACATTAAGTAATAAATATTTTTCAAGTTATGTATTTAATAAAATCAGTCCTAGTCACCAGTCAAAGTCATGTAAGCCATGGCCTAATAAAGTGGTAGAAACTTTAATAGAAATTCCATTGGAGTTTTGGAATGTACTTAAACGAATATCACGATTTTCAACTTTGTGTCGATTTGCCTACACTCTTGCTCGTTCAAGACCGGGTTATTAACGGTTAATCCACCATTATTACATACTAACGAGGAATTATAAGTTTTGGAAAAATAATACAAAATCGACAACTTTCTTCACTTTCGCGTGAAAACTCTCAAATTTTACTTACTTATGTTAAGTCTTATTCATATATGTTTGATGTTTTAAGTTCTCCAGTTTCTTGGCATATCGCCAACTCTCAAGACCCGAACAAGGTGGTGCCAGCAAAGGCCAAATAGTAGAACAAAAGAACACTACAAGCTTATGTCCACATATTCATTTTATACTTTGACAAAACATTTTACATTTATTGTATGATATACAGCTGTATATCAGACAATAAATATAATAATATGATAATAACAAGTTCACTAAAATATTGGAATTGTTACTTTTTATAGGCCATCATCACACTAATTATAAATGCGAAAATGTGTATAAATGTATGTTTGATTTTCTCATACTCTGTAACTATTGAACAGATTTGGATGAAATTTTAAGTATTCATTGCTTATACTCCAAGCTGCTATTTATCTTGAACACCGCGGGAGCGGCCGCGTGGTACAGCTAGTTAGAACGTAGAACAGTTGATCGAGCGAAGCGAGAACTCCAAGATGACTTGGGTTGTTCAGCACTTTGTCCGTCCGTCCGTCTGTCAGAGGCCTCTAGCGTCTAAACCATATACGCAAATGACTTTAAATTCTCATAGAATATATGTGTAAAACTGATATTTGAAAATGTGTTAGCACAATATCGACCATAAACGTGAAAGGGGTGAAACACTATTTCTAAACGTGGTATTTCAACGCATTCCTGGTACAGCTAGTATTTTTATATAATTGTATATAATGTGGATAAAACAATATCGCGTGTTTCCGGTAGGAATAGGCGAGGCGCATCAGTTGCTATAGCACTGCAGGTGGTTTCCCGCAGTCATTCAAGGCCTCGGAAAGTATGCATAATATTTTTTCCACTTCGAAAGGTTTGGCAACTAGCTAAAAGATTAACAACACTCTGTTATGCAAAACTTGTCTATTCTGTAAACGATAGGCTTGTTTTTTTTTAAATTTCATTGTAGCTTAATTAATCTGGGGTATGGGTATTCACCCATGCATGTATCTGACTATACAAATAGTGAACAAACAAGTTCCAGTTTTGTACCAAACACGAATCTATTAATCGTTATTTAGCAAAGGGGGCAAATAACTAACGTAACCAACTATCCACTTTCATCATTGGCTCCCTTTACTAAACACAAACCGGATTTCAATAAGTTCAATTAGTATGAATGGTTAGAATAACAGACAAAATCAGAAAGGGGGCAAGCAGCGAACAGACCAACTGAAGACTGCATCAATTTTCACTAACATAATCTACTCCTAGTATACTAAACAATTAACTATCGTAACAAAGTTAGCTTTAAATAAATACTGCATTGATTTCCATTCTTAGATGACTCAGGCATACAGACCGATAGTTTTAAGCTCGGGTAGAGTATAGAGCCCGAGCGAGAGCAACGCCAGCTAAGTGTCTCCGTTTCATCTCGGGTAAAAATGCTTTCGTATGTCCAGCGGATTTCTGGCTGTTCTGCTCTTCAAGTCGCATCGGTTCAACCGATTTTGTGAGCAGGTTCGATAGTTATATGGATTTCTTGTCGATTCAGTATTTGATTATTTTCAAAATGACGGAGATACGGGGGTTTTCTTCTTAAAGAAAAATATGAGTTTGTGTATGTGTGAATGTTTCCCGTGGTACGAGTATTTAAGTTTAAAGTTCAAGTTGATTTAAGTTATTTTTTTTTTAAGTTTTTTTAGTTGAACCGTGAGTGTGAATGCTTTTGATATTTTTCAACTCTGATATGCTTGCGTTTGTCTCCTATCTCACTCGATAGTAAGTAGTAAAGTGGTGGACTACAAATACAAAAATAAACATATAACATTAATTACATATATCGTTAATATATTACTGTTTGTCATTAGATACAAATTCCTTTATGAAAATGCTAAAAACATATTATTACAGTTATAATTATTGATTTTCTATACAGACAGACTGTAATAGCGTGTACTGATGACAGAGTGCAATCAAAGGTCAATTACTTCGATAGCAATTCTATTCCAAGCTTCGGTCACTGTCCAATTGTCTTAGAAATGTATATGTCGACGACCTAAGACCGCCCTTGCTTTTTTCACACGAAATTGACCAATTTCAGTTTGGTTACTGTGGTGATTGATGTCAAGCCCTTAGAGACCCTTTGGCAAGGGACGGGTCGATGACCTTAGGCGTAATCTTGGTAGGCAAAAGTCTAGTGGATAGCTGCTTGGATTTTGAACATTAATTTGGTTTGGATGACCAATCTCAAGTAACGACAAAGAGAAAATTTTAGTTCTTCACTACAATTTTAGTAAGTTAATTTTGAAGTTTTTTTAGGAGACGTACGTACTTTATGTTTGCTTACGCAAGATTGGATTCAAAATATGTTAGATATCTATTATAGTGAAAAATTTAAGTATTTTTTATGCAAGGTTTGCCTTAAGCCTAGTTAAGAGTTGTGTAAATGTTTCTTGTGTAATTTTCACTAGAAACATACGTATTGATTTATAAAGTTTAAGTTTGAATTGATCATATTTTATAGGTTTTATACAATCTTGTCGATATTAGGCTAATCAATATTTTAATTTTAAGCTCCGTCACATCTACCTGAATCACAGAATGGGGTTATGTGGACGGCAACTTCGGCAGAGTATCGCAAACGGTGAAAATATGGTAACCTCGGCAGCGGTTACATATTTGAGCCGTTCGGTGTTAAGACACTGGGCCCGTAGGAACCGGGAGCTCATTCTATTTTCAAAAAGCTATTAGAGCGCCTGGTTGAAGCGACGCGTGATCGCGTACTTATTTGGCTCAAAATATTTGCATTGCAATTCAGAGAGCTTGAGCACTTGAGTTACCTATGAGCTCGATGTAGCTAACTTAGGTCTTTTCTGTATATAGTTTTAGTTTAGTTTAAAGAAATATAGGTAACTGGCCCAAAGTTTGAATATACGTAAAAAAAAATCAAGAATAATATCCTAGGTATAAGCTATGTACACTTAAACTATCATGAAATGTTACTATTAAATTTTATCATGGGCTCTTTACAAAAATGTAGTGCGACACAATAATATGAGCCTTTGTTCCCCGAACGGTACAATCTGGTGTCTTCAAGTCTAGTGAAAGTAAATACGTATTTGCTAGGCAAGCATGTTACAATTAAAACAACGGCATCTTTATTTTCCATCAGGTGAGATAGTGGTCAAACGCTTGCCTATCTTGCATAAATAAAAATATATTGTCAAATCAATTTCAACACAACTCTTCACACATAGTCGTATACCATTATTTTTTTATGTACGATAAGCAAGAATTTGACCACTATCTTACCTGATGGAATGCCATGATACGGTCGAATGTATAGCATGCCTGCCTAGAAGATACCTATTCACTCTAGACTTGAAGGCTAGATTATACCGTTCAGAGAACAAGGACGCAAATTTGTTTAAAATGACAAATATAGTACCAATTTATTTTTAAGATGTTTCGTGACGAAACTTGCAAGTCGCTCGCCTGATGGTAAGCTTCAGGCTTGCCCACAGTTTTACACACCCTGAGTTTAAAATCTAGGTCAAAATCCTGTTCCTCAAAGCACCCAGTGTTTGTCACCCTGAGATATTAGATGTTAAATCTTTTTGAGCTCTGTAATTTCACTGGAAACATTGCTCTTCAATCCGAAACAGTAAAAAAATAATAAAAAATAAACATTCCCATTATTGTAAAAAACAAGATATTACCACGTATATTTTAATACTTCTTATTATATCACTTGTATCGGTGCCTAAATATCGAGTTTAGGCAAATATAAAATACGTGGTAAACATTTCTAACATGAATGCTGTATCAGTTTGGAGAATATAACTGCGAAGTGCAGAATTTCACAATTTCCACCACAAGAGACATAACGATTTTTCATTTGTCTGGAAAAGGAACAGGCAACGACCTTCGTATGCCCTTGTCTTCAATACAGAGGTAACGTGAACCCTATCTGTTAGGTGGAATGACTTTTTTATGTTTGAGGCCATTGAACCAAGTCGCTCTGGTATCGCTTTCGCTTTGAATACTTACGCTGTATTTTATATAAATAATCCTGAAGCGTACCTAAATATGATGATACAGCGTTAAACTTTGTAAAGGATATCGTCAATAGCGAACTGGTAACATATTGTAGGATTTTATTGAAAACAAACGAGAAAGAAAACAAAGATTATGTCAACATTTGCTTGGAGCATATTTTTTTTTAAGGATATTCTAATGACGAGTACTATATTAAGTTACATACACAGGCATGGCAGGCATGCTATACATAAATGTGTTTTTTTATGGTAGATAAGCAAGCATTAGACCACTGATGGAAAATGATGATGGGGCCGATATGACACGCTTGCCTAGAAGATACTTATTCACTCTAGACTTGAAGGCACCCAGATTGTACCGTACGGGAAACAAAGACTCGTGTACGGATGATAAACGTAACATAAAACGTTTCGAGCGAACTGGGGGTAAGTCAATAATTCAGTCAATAATACTAATTTCTAATTATTAAATGTAGTTTTAGAAAACAATATGTGAATCGATTCACGTATCAATCACATTCTTAGTGCAAACAACACTATTATTATAAATGCGAAAATTTGTGGTATAAACGTGTAATAGTTTGTATACATTTATTTTACAGTAAGGCGACTTTTTATTCGTACATCCCGTTTGGCAACCATTTGCTTAACAATTATTTTATTATTTCTACTTAAAAGTTGCATTCATATAATGACTACCGCGGGCAAAGCAGTGGATCACGGTTAGTGTGTTAGTAAATGTTTGCTGCAAACGGTAGAAAACCAACTCTACGTTAAATAGGAACCCTAAATAACTGCGGTCGATATCGTAGCACCGCCTACGCGGCTACGAGTTCTCGTAGCACGTCAGTGGCTATGTATACCCCGTTGTTCGATCTGTTTACGGACAGGCTATGTATACCTACATGCTATTAGTGAATTAGAACGTTTCGCTTCATGCGTTGTACATCTAAAATTAGCCATTTGGAAAAATATTTATCGTAATATTTTTTCTCCCTTTTGAATTGTAATTTTCAAGCCATTATTATTCGACGAAATAATCGTTCAACTTTACTGCTCAATCCAAGGTCACTAATTAGGTCTAGACCATTTGGTAAGAAGATATTGCCATCAAGATAGGAAACGAAAGTACGCTTTAGCTGTAAAATCCTTCATAGCTTACTTAGATTTATTTTGGCTTAATTGCCTATCCAAAAAAATCGCATGTTGGCATTGTCGAAGGGCATGTAGGTAGTTTACCGTAAATGTGAGTAAGGCACAGTAAAACACACAAACACACTCCCATTCTAAGTTCACAGACTATAGTGATTGTCGAAAGCATTTAAATAATATAATAATAATAAATAACAAATTTATTTCTCAGAATCAACACATCACAAATTACACTGTGTACATATCGATAAATGAATTATTTATTGTAGGATAACATCACACATACAATCACATTCAAAACCAACAGCACAATCGTCCGCCGGGAATGAAACCCTGTCCCTCGGCGTAGAAAGCTTAAACTTTCCCACTGCGCTAACAGCGTTTTAAAAGACGATTATTTGTGTAACTGCCTACAAAACATTGTAAATTACTTGAGCGCTCACACTCGGTCACGGAATCGGCTTTGCATTGGACAAATCAAGTTAGTGGCGAGAGTCGGCCTATAGCTTGGGAGCTAGCAATTCAGAGACACTACGGCAATTCCACACATATGTTATCTTATTGACTTAATAACAAAAGTGGCAAAATGTATATTTCGAAAATACCCCCGACTCTCTGACCCGACATGGACAAGAGCTGCACCAATTTTCACCAAACACGGCTAAAATACTCTCGACAAGAAAAAAAAGTAACACTCCTCCTAAAAAAAACTAATTCAATTGGTTGGCCGTTTGGGAGTTACGATTTCACAGGCGGGCACAAGTTAAACATTTACATCAAATCCTATTTACATATACAGCTCCATATTTAATTCGAAGACATTTTTTTCTTGTCACTTGACACACACAATCACACCCAGAACTAGAAACACAAATTATCTTTTTGGAGAAACCTCATGTTTTCACCGGGAATCGAATCCGATACCTGCTGAATAGTAGGCACATGTGAAATCAACTACGTCAACGGATAGTCATAAACATATGTTTATTATCTTTATATCGTAGTAAGAGAGTTCTCGAATGGAGGCCACGGACTGGCAAGCGCAGTGTCGGAAGACCGCCTACAAGGTGGACCGACGACATAATGAACGTCGCTGGAAGACGAATTCCATTACTGGATTAAGAAATCGTATATCCAGTAATGGAATTTATTCAGTAGTGGACTTCTTGTGGCTAAGATGACGATAATTTTTGGGTCATCTACCAAATTGCACTAGACACGTAGTATAGGCATTATGATTATCTCACTCTCACTCTTCAAAGTTAGTAACGGTGAAGGAAATTCGAATCCAAAACAGATAGTGTCTAATATTTAAAGTCGTACTCGGGATCTTAAAACCTGTCAAATGAATAACAGGGTTTTACAATAAGTAACTTTAGTATGTCAGAAGTTATACGTTAAAAATGTATAGGATTCCAGATGTTTATTATCAATTTTATTTGACATGATTGTTACATGTTTATTAGTCTTCAAAAATAGCTAAATAACTTATGTTATAATTTAACTGACACAATAATTGTGACACTTAAATATGTTGTGCAAGTATATTTTAGCGCGGCATTGTTTTTAAAGAAGGATTGGGGGAAAGGAAATGCAGATGATATAAAGCAATTACATTTTCTTGTATAATAATATTTCTTTATTAAATCATAATAGCCCTCTCTGAGCTTTCTATTCTCATGTAATTCCAACTCATCCGCGAAATCCTGCACCTCGGCTCTTGGTCTATGAGTATAAAGTTACGTATAACACGTTCAATGTTCTTACTGCACTTTAATCGGATTATTAGGGAATAGTGCGTGTCCTCATTGTGGCCATCTAAAGTAATATGTTGCGTATTAAGGAGGACATAGTAGCCTTTTAAGCTAAATAAGCCTAGGAAAATGTATTAATTAGCAACGGTATGTCTAAGACATAGATAGAGTAGAGATATATAGTAACTATAATTAATAATAATAATGACTAGTGAGTAGTTATTATCGCGCTCGTGACACATCCAGCTTATTAACAGAGTCTCTGGGTCACCAAGATACAGGCCTAGCCTAGTTTGGGGCCCGCAGTGACATAACTAAATGACTGTAACATGTTTATACAGAATGCATGACAAATTCTAATGTAATATGTATGTATAAAGTGTTGCTTAATGTGTTTTTTGGTAAATAAATAAATAAATAAAAAAAAATGGTTTTACCGCGAAACTGAAAAAAGGGCGTTGTTGATTTAGTATTATTTTCCAAAATTTGTGATGTAAAAATGGGGCATTATTACACGTAGGCGTAAACCGTAGTATGTGTACGTGCATGAGTGTGGACAAATCATAACCAAGTTAGAAAACGTGATTTTGGCTTTCACTCCTAAAGTTCAGCAGAAATACTAGTAAAGTTTAAATTTGGAGACAGGATAATGATTTTTTATTATACTGTGACTGTCAGTTACAAGGTTTATGTGAACTTGTTTATAGTTATTACTTTACACTGGCAAAAAGCACAAAGTAAGCGGAGCCAAAAAAAGAGGTAGACAGAGTAGTAAGATCACTTCGAAAAAAATTCGGCGATGGACTAGTTTTAAAATGGAGTTTTCGGAATATATTTTATGACAAGATATATTTTTAAAATTAATAACAGGATATATTAAAAAAATATTTTTTTTAAATTATATCCTTCATATCCTGTCATAAAAGGCTCTGAATCAGTTAGGGCCATTTCTAGAAAATAACTCAACATTAGCGCCGTCGTTGTTTTTTGCGATGTTCCCCATAGATGCACTTGTAGTGAAAAGTAGACTGTCTATTACCGTTTTCGGTCTCCAAATTTAAATGATGTCTTCTAGGCATAACAGCAAATTAAGATAACAAAATCTCAATGTAATGACTCATTCCTTGGAAGTTGGGACGCTACTTTCGTCGACACATTGGCGCGTCGTCTTATTTTCCAACAACATCGCAATTGAATCATCCAGAAAGTGCAAACATGAAAATCCTGATAGAGGTTAACGTATTTGTCCCGTTTGGGATAGAAACACTGAGTTAAAGGCGAGCACAGTATTAGGAATTGGCTGAAAGTCCGAAAGAGTCGAAACATGCCCAAATAAAACTGTGTTGTTATTAAAATACGGTCGTAGGTATAAATTATAAAAATAAGTTGAAGAAGTAGGCCAGGCGACAACAACAATAGCATGGTTTATATAACAAGTTTGCGTGTTTCGATAAATTCACCTTTTCTATTTTATTTCTCCTATTGTAATAAAAAAGGTGAATTTAAAAATTCAAGCAAATAGATTTTTTTATTTTACCAATTTTGCATTCCAAGCCCTAGATTATCTTTTTTTAATTCAAACTTCATTAACAACTACTTTGCCCTCTCACCCATTGCTCGTATCTGACCTTCGATCTCGGATGTCAACACAGTGAGGTGGATATATCATCTCAGCGGAGGCGGAAAGAAATATAATACTTTTACCCCTTCAGTGCTTTTAATAGCTATAGCTATATACATTTTTAATTATCTTTGTATAATTATTTTGTACGTATGTGACTGAACTCCTAAACGGCTGGACCAATTTTCATGAAATATTTTATGTGTTCAGGTGGATTCAAGAATGGTTAAGAATCTAAAAAGTCATGAAAAAAAATCTTCAACAGGAGAAATATGTCACTCCGAATTGGTAAATTACTATAATAATAATTTAGCTAATAAGTTTTTAGTATGGTATTTAAGTACTAGGCAACCATAAACATTTAGTAGGTAAAATATATCTCGGGGCGACGCGACGAGCGCAGTGCTTTACCGTTCTGGATTTTACCTATATAACTTTGGGTAGCACTGAACTGTAATGGGCAAGCGTGACGCTCACTATCAGGCGAGCGACTTGCTCGTCTCGTCTCTCAATTAAATTTAAAATGAAAACCAATTAATAAATACTTTTTTCTTTACATGGCATTGCAACCCATGCCAGGTATAACTTTTTAACATGTTTTGTTTATCTCTTTTCTTGGAAACGCTTCCAAGGAGCGAAACGTAATAGCCACATAATAATATATGTATTTACCAATTTTTTTGAGCTTTGCTTGCTGGCTGTACTTAGTAATATTATTGTAGAGCGAAGTGGAAATAGAGTAAGAAGACCTGATGTATTTTGCGTTCATGTGTCATAAAGTTTTCTTAACACATCACACAAAACAAACGCACCTAAACTCACAGCCCACACTTGATTCAAAAACTTGTACTAAATTCAATAATGTGCCCCTATCGGGAACCAAACCCGCAGTGTAGAGAAAGACAAAACATATAGGTAGGTTTTTTGTACACAGGTACTTCGATAGAAGTACATATTGATTTAAAACAGTAGGTAGTACTACCCACCTAAATAAAGTCTCACCGCGCCGACCGCGACTGAAGCCAAATCATAAATATTTTCTTTTGTGCCTCATTACTACATCTGTACATTATTTTTCTGCTTACATAATAATACCAAACAATCAAAAATCTTGATTCTGATAATCAAAGATCGTGTATTGTCATTCCTTCTTTCCCCTTTGAATGCGGCCTAGCCCAGCCGTAATAAAGGCGGCCTGACCTATTTTCCACCACGGGTTGTCTAAGATACTGTCACAAGCCAGATTCCTGATGGAAGTGGAGCAATGTTCCATTTACAAGCGTTATTCTCAGTGGTTTATCAACGCGTTTTCTTTGGTACTATATATTTACTAGGGTTATACCACTGCGCTCCACGGAATAGTTGACATCGCTCCACGAGCACTTAATCTGATTATTAATTAAAATAACATAAGCCAGTACATGTCCACTTCGCTCTACAATAATATTACTTAGTACAGCCAGCAAGCAAAGCTCAAAAAAATTGGTAAATACATATATTATTATGTGGCTATTACGTTTCGCTCCTTGGAAGCGTTTCTAAGAAAAGAGATAAACAAAACATGTTAAAAAGTTATACCTGGCATGGGTTGCAATGCCATGTAAAGAAAAAAGTATTTATTAATTGGTTTTCATTTTAAATTTAATTGAGAGACGAGACGAGCAAGTCGCTCGCCTGATAGTGAGCGTCACGCTTGCCCATTACAGTTCAGTGCTACCCAAAGTTTTAAACTTATATAGGTAAAATCCAGAACGGTAAAGCACTGCGCTCGTCGTCCCGAGATATATTTTACCTACGAAATGTTTATGGTTGCCTAGTACTTTAATACCATACTAAAAACTTATTAGCTCAATTATTATTATCATCATTGTTTATGTGTTAATCATGAGTTTCTTTGTTTACGACCCAGTTGGCGCAGTGGACAGGGTCCTGGGTTCGGTTTCCGGGCAGGAGCACAAATTTCTTCCCAAGGGATATTTGTGCTTCTGGTTCTGGGTGTAATGTGTGTGTGATGTGAATGTTTCCGGCACCCACGATACAAGTCTTTGAACTTAGTGTGGGGCTGTGAGTGTGAAAGCATTTGTTCGTTTTTTGTTTGTTTATGTGTTAATCCCTGCTGACGGCCAATTTCAGAAGATATCAAGTCACTACGATATACTAATTTAGAGTTTACCATAACATTGCCAAAGAAAATTGACGAGATATGATTTTTTTCCTCAATCTCTGTAGGCAGGGCACCATTATTATTAATATAGCTATATAAATAACAATTCACACATTTAAATAATAGGAATCTAAAAACTTTTTTTTAATCGTAACTGCTTTTGACACTGTCTACTCTTTCCCTCTCAAAATATTGTCAAAAGATCAGTATCATGATTTGTGTCGTGGGTGCCAGAAACATTGACATCACACACACACACAATTACATCCAGAACCTCAAACACAAATTTCCCTTAGAGAGAAAAATGGTGTTTCCGCTAATCGAAACCGTTACCCCTGCTTAGAACGCGAACGCACACCCAAAAAAATAAAGTGTGGTTGTTTGTTTGTTAATTCTTCACGCTCAAACGGCTAGACTAATCTTGATGAAATTTAGTATGGAAGTAGCTGACACCCTAAATTAACACATAGGCTACTTTTTATCCCGGAATTACCGCGGGTCCGGGACTTATGCGGGTACAACCGCGGGGCGCAGCTAAAGTCATAAATAAAATAAACATAATAAACAGAAGCACACTGCAATATCAAAATAAGTCAAATTAACTAGATGAGAATTAAATTGAATGACACAAAAAATCCAAGTAATTAAATTAATATCAGAATAACAAAATGTCAAATAAATAAATGCCGAATTTAGGCACCAACCGCGCCTACTTTACGCGCACATGTGCAAGAAGTTCGTGAGACGGTCTTGCTAGTGGACATTTGGACAATACTCACGTTCCCCATGCTTGTACAGCCGAAAATCTCGCTGCTGGGCTGCGTTCAATGCCTACAACTTCGGTTGTTCGGTTGTTTTATATCCGCGCTCGAAGGCTCCGAACCACATAGCACCATGGAATAATGAATAAGACAGAAATGTACATATGACAGTCAATTTAATCCAACAATTTTCATTTTTTCAGTTTGACTTCAAGGGCAGCATTTCGCGGGAATTCTTATAGAAACTTGACATTGGCAGAAGTCAGAGTGTTTTACAACCATCTCTCAAGGCGGTTGTTTGGTTGTGATTAACCGAGGCGTTGAACGCGCTAGAGCGTTATAACTCGCACTTATCGAAATAATTATGTTTGCACTAACCGACCTCTCTAACCGAGCCTCCGAACGGGCTCGAGCGAAAGGTTGCAACCAGAGCGTAGACTACGAGCGCAGCCCTGTACAGTAGTCGAGAGAGTGCGACTCAATACCGGAACATCTACTTATCTTTTGCGCACTAAATTCGGTAATGGAGTAATCAGTTGTCTTGCGATTTTAATTGGCCGCCTCTGTACTGCGACTTGTCATCGTTAGATTTCTTTTTGTCGGGTACTGTGAAAGATCAATGTCATGCAGATATTGTAAAAATTTTAAGCTAATAATCACTATGTTGAATATTGGCCGAGTCGTGCGTATTATTATGAATGAAATCATGATGCATAAATAATGGGAATGTAAATGTATGTTTTATTTAAACACATACAATTTTGATTTAAAAAAAAGTATTTTTGTTCAAATTTTAAATATTTTTTTTTATTTTTATTTTTTTTATTTGTGACAGGCTAGTGTTTGACCACTATCTCACCTGATGGTAAGTGACGATGTGATCGAAGCTGGTAAACACACTAGACCTGGAATACGCAGGCTCTCAAGGATAACTGCCGGAACACCGTATTTGGCTTTGCGGCAGACTTTCAACTTGATGGTGGTAAGCTACTTTGGTAGCAAGCCAGGCGAGCAACTCACAAAATGCTCTACCACCTCTCAAATGTCACCTGATTAGTACCACCCGGGGACCACGTGTAGGGAGTCAGACTTAAGAGGCCTGCGGAGGTTGATTTGCCCATACAATCGTAATACCGAAATTAGTTTTAATTCAAGCATATTACCACCATACTGTGCTGTTATTCAGATTAAAAACATATTAATCTATGTTCCTGGATAGTTTTTATTTTAAAATAATGACCTAAAACGAAATATAAACCAATTGATTTTTACACATTATTACGACATAAATGTCGCATCTTTAACTTATTCGTTTTGTATAAAAAACTAACACATTTCTTTTGTCATTACAACAGGAACATAGATTATCATTTCAAGGTACTATTAATGCAAAAAACAATGGCTAAACATTTTCATTCATAATTTTTGGTATTACGGCACCTATCATAATTGTTCGGTCGGTAGTGCTATCGCATCAAGCATGGGCACAGTTTGCCAGTTAAACAGAGACAGCCTATAGACTCGTTCAAATCCTCCCCGGCCTCTTAAGGGGTATTCTCCTACGGACGTGGGTGACTCAGCCCAATAAACTTATTTGGCTCACCTTGCCTTGAAATTTAATATAAACACTAATCATTAAAAAAAAATTGTTATCATACGTCACACTACCTCTTAATTTAAGTATGTGTGCTTTGTGTATGAGGGTGATAATTTTATGCGAATATGTTTAAAACGAGATATCTCTGTCACATTTGAAGGGATTTGTAGACTATGGGATAGAACATAGACGATTTTTTATCCTGATAATAAGTAACTTCTTAGGTTTCGTTTTATCTCACAAAAACAATTTGGCGAAGTCGCGAGGTAAAACCACTGTATACAAAAATACAAAATTATTTATTTACTAAAAACAACATTACATAAAACACAAAGTTGCTATTGGCAAGCCTGTATCGCAGGAAGCCTTTAACAATTACTATACCTAATTAAACTTGAAAATAACGTCAGTACAGCTATAAAGTATAAAATTAACAGAAGAAACTACACATCGCTGCACTGGTAATAATTTACATAAAGACATAAATAAAACAAAAGCCAAGATATTATTTGCGCAAAACTCGAGTTATATATATAATGTTCTTATGTAAGAAAAATAACGTACGTAATGCTGCTTAAATAACGGGTCCTAGGTCCTTCAAATTTCGCTTGTCATAACGCGAGCTACACGCACATAAATAGGGACACCAAAAGTCAGACGAGAGGCGTTAATGCACCTGGTAACTATTTGGTTATGTGACTGTTTGCAGTGAGAGGCCAGCACACATTTGCATGCTTCACCCTCGATGAGGTAACGTCCGTATTTCTTTGAAAATCCGTGATATAATGCAGGTAACCGCACAAACAATCAAGCACAAAGATAACAATTTGTGGACGTCATGCTTTGTCTATATTAGCGTGCAGATTTGAGAGACGGTACCACAAATTGTATTAAATACTAAATCATGATGAGATTTCTTTTTCACCACAGTAAATATAATTGCTAATTATACATTGTCATATAAACGTGTCAAATATATTTTCATAATGCCTGTTTGTCTAACAGATCTATCTATAATGTCATAGTCCTGAAAGTCCTGTGATCCTGTCTAATTCACTGACTGACATGTTAACGCAAACACTGGTCCTAGAAACTAAAATTTTCGGGGTACGAGGCCGTCGGTTGTGTAAAAGAAAACTAAGAAAGAAATTAAGAATTTTTTTCTATCTAAGGGCTTCAAGTCAGGGTCAAAGGTCAGCTAGCAATATCTCGAAAATTATTAGTAAAAGGCGTTTTACAATTGGAACGAAAATTCTTCTATATAATATTTAAAAAAAAAAAATTTAGTGTTCGCTTCGCTCGTGCATATGGCTCTGTATGGTTTTGGTTAGTCCAGTGTACAACTTTGTTGATAATGTAGGAGCCAGCCAAAAATGCACGCCCCTCCACAATTTTTTGATACAACTAACATTTGCTCGTTTGTCAAATTTGGTAGGCGCGTGCCTTTTTAAGATCTCTACTAAGACAAATGGTAATAAGTACCTGGATGACCGAGCTTTTCAGGTTTTCGGTTAAAACGACGTTTTCTAAAAATGAAACCTAGCTAGATCGATTTATCGCCACTATCTATCGGCTACTATCTATTTTTCATACCCCTAAGTGATAAGGGTTGTTCACCCTTAACATTTTTTTTTAATTTTTGGACAACATTTTTTGTTTTTATTTTATTATGATTTAGAATTGAAAAATACATACAACCCTTAATTTTCACCCTTCTACAATCAACCCTTATTTTTTTATGGAACTAAAAAAATATTTCCTAGAAATAATGTATATGGCAAAACAACGTATGCTGGGTCAGCTAGTAATCTATATATTTTACATTCGCCAGGATACTTAGGAGCCGTATTTATGTACAAATGTGTACATAGTGTACATGGCTGAGTCATTGTTTCTATATTTTTGCGATAGCTTTTCTCACACATCTCATAGAAAATCTTCCATATCTTCCAAAATAAATGTGCGTTATTTTTACTATGTCATTGTTAAGTCAAAATATACATAAAAATGTTCAATACTCTGTGTGTCATGCGTGTTATTGTATGTAAAATTTTGTACATAATGGTGTCAAATTTTTTCACTGATGCGATGCATTATCTACTGTCTTCTGCGTCTACATAAATGATATTAATAATATGTATGTAAAATATGTACATACCTTTTTTATTAAGTCGGACATACAACTAAGATATACAATATTATACCTAAAAAAACTTACCCAAGAAAAAGTTAGAAAGCAGTTTTTATTTCATCATTAATTTCTATAAATCAAAAACTATTTGCTATAGGCTACAATTCTAACACTAATTCTAAAATAATTGATTGGTTTTTACTAAAAGGGCTACTGGGAACACTATCAATACAAGTTTAAGAGTACCATTGTTGTAAACATATTTGCCTTGAAACAAAACAGGCGAAATAAGGGCGTGAGCAGTCAGCGCAATCATGTATCCACTCCTAAATTCCTGGTTGATAGGATAATATGCCTGGGAAATACTGTCAGAAAAAATAATGTTCGAATTTGTGCCGACCGGTAGCCTTCATTGGTTGGCCTTCCCTGATACCACGACAGAACTGATAAGATATCGCTTTGTAATTTGTACATAACATTGTAAGCATTACTGGGTATAAATAAAGGCGGCACAGAGCCATGGCATCCCATTTTCGTGCTCCACCTGAAAGTGTGTGAAGCATTAGCGATGGTTCTTTACTATACTGCTCTCGCGTTAGTGACGCTAGTCACATTCTTGTACTATTACTTTACGAGGACATTCAGTTATTGGAAGAATAAGGGTGTCGCAGGACCGCAGCCAGTTCCATTATTCGGAAACATAATCGACTCTGCTCTGAGGAGGAAAACTTTGGGTGTCGTATTCAAAGAGTTGTATGACTCATGTCCAAATGAAAAAATCGTCGGAGTTTACAGAATGACTACACCCTGTTTGTTGGTACGAGATTTGGATATTATAAAAAGTGTTATGATTAAAGACTTCGACGTGTTCTCGGATCGTGGCATCGAATTTAGCAAGGAAGGATTGGGAGCGAACTTATTCCACGCAGATGGAGACACTTGGCGCGTGCTTCGAAACTGCTTCACCCCTATCTTCACCTCCGGCAAGTTAAAGAACATGTTATATCTGTTAAACGAACGCGGTGACAGTTTTGTTAAATACGTCGATACTTTATGCTCTCAAAAACCGGAACATGAAGTGCATCAGCTTGTGCAAAGGTATACAATCGCGGCTATATCCGCTTGTGCCTTTGGACTTGATGTGGACACCCAAAACAATCCGGAGATGATGGAATCATTAAAGAAAATGGATACTGTACTGTTTTCTGCAAAATTTGCTTCCGAAATAGATATGATGTTCCCTGGGATCTTCAAAAAATTTAACTCTTCGATTTTCCCGCCATACGTCAGGACATTTTTTGATAATCTTGTAAAAAACGTTATTCAACAGAGAAACGGAGCTCCTTCCAACCGGAAAGACTTTATGGATTTGATTTTGGAACTTAGGCAAAAAGGAAAAGTCGAAGGGACTAAGAGGAACGCGGACCAACAGCACTTGCAGTTGGAGCTGACGGACGATGTTATAGCCGCACAAGCGTTCATATTCTACGCCGCTGGGTACGAGACTAGTGCAACCACAATGGCGTTTATGCTCTATTTACTGGCTAAGAATCCAGATATTCAAGATAAATTAATTGCTGACATTGACGCAGTTCTGCAAAAACACAATGGTGAAGTTACATACGAGACTTTACAGGATATGACCTACATGGAAAGAGTATTTGATGAGACTCTTCGTGTATATCCATTGGTAGAGCCCACACACAGGGCTGTGAATACCGATTATAAAATACCTGGTACTAATGTGACTATTGAAAAGGGAACAATGGTGTTTGTATCTGCATATGGCATTCACAACGATGAGAAGTATTACCCGAACCCCGAAAAGTTCGATCCTGATAGACACACAATAGAGAACTCTAAGAATAGACACCCTAGCGCCTATATTCCGTTTGGAATTGGACCAAGAAACTGCATTGGTGAGTAACAAAATCATATAACATAATGTAAACGCTTTCACACTCACTACCCCACACTAAATTATATGGCTTGTGTCGTGAGTGCCGGAAAAAATCACATTACACATAATCACTCCTAGAACTATAAACATAAATATATCTTGGAAAAACTTGTGTTTCCACTTCATTAGGTACAGACATGTGCAAAATGTTAATTAGAAGGCAAACTAATATTTTAATATCATGTTTAGTTTATTTTTTTGTGGTTACCTCGTCATGGTAGCGTATTATGTCTATTATCGTGATATATCTATAATCAAGGCGTTTTGATAGATAGGTATATGCTTTATTTGCTGATTATAGAGAGCACTTACAAATCAACTTACAATTCAACCTAATATAGGAGAACAGAAAGCGGTTATATCGTTCAAAGCGATTTCTTCTAGACAACCAAAGGGAGATAATAAACAACTTACTTAAAAGACGGTAGTGTACCTCAATACTATTTTAAATAACTACACACATATATATATAAATATTATATTTATATAAATATTACATAATAGGCATACCTACATCATTAATACATACATAATAATACTATAAATAATATATGTGAATGTTTGTTTGAACATACAAACAAACATTCTCACATAAGGTTTAGGAGCGCATAAACGACACACTGTATGATTGTAATGAAACTAGGAAATATAATTCCGCGAGGAATAATTTTAAAGTACTTAAAATATTATAAACATACATAGACTAATATATGTTTATAAAAAAATCTATATATATTCTTCTATTCTATATATGACTAATAACATCTGATAACTCTATTAACCTATTTAAGATTGTTTTTCGACACTGTTCCATAAAAGAGGAGCACAGCTAAACTACACCAGTATTACAAAGGGAAAAGTTATTTTCTTTGTAAAAAGTATTTCATTTGTCTACCGAGGCAAAGCCGGGGTTAACTATATTGTAATAATTTAATATATTGTTAAATACTTAGTATCAGTTATTTATGTTATAGTATGGATTACATTTCCTGTTTCAATTTCCTGTAATAAAAGAAAAAGAATAATCTAAGAGAGTGGGTAATTTGTAAAGTATTTTACAATTTAAATAAGTTTTTTTTATAAGTAGATATTAAATTTTAATTTGTTAGTATTTTTAGTAGGTACTATTTAGATTATAAATGTTTTTATCAATAACGGGATATTTACCATGTATTTCGTTTGTTTTGAGTTTCCGATATTTCGGAAACTCAAACATTTATAGTGAACACTTTCACAATGGTAGCTTGAAAACTTACTATTATATGCTACGAACCGTTATTCTAGACCTTAAACAGTGAGATAACATCACTTCCGGAACGACGTCACGACCTCTTTTGTTTCCCTCCCATCCGGCTCCGCCCCACTTGAGCCGGGGGAGGGGGGGGTGAGCTTGCCCGAACTGTCAGGCGCGCTCCTCACATTGGCATTTGCTTTCGGCGTGAACACACCTCTTTAAAAGCGGGTAACAGCGTTGCTGTTTTTTATAATTTTTATTAATTAATAATGTTATAATTTTAACAATTTTACTAGAAAATAATAAACTTTTTTAAAAATTTTATTATTAAAAATATTTAAATGTTAACAATTTAACTTTTATAATATTTAAACGTGACTAATTTGTGCTTTTATTTTGTTATTGTAGCACTCATAATATTTTTTCAAGATTGAAGTAGGTGAACGGGGTCGCCCGCCTCCGCTAATTTCACCACTGATATCTTCGTCATCTTCACCGTTGTCGTCGTGTAACCCAGCCCCACACCGTCGAGTCACCGCGGTCATCGAGCAGCAGGCAGAGGGGATGCGGACAGGTTCGATGCGAATTCAAATTTGCTTATTTCACATAACCAAAATGATAAAAGAACCCATGAGGGTAAGTTGCACATTCGTAATTAACTGCAGCTAAGATTCCACTAGGATTAGGTTTCTGGAATGAGCCTACTTACCCCGCTCAATTAATAAACCAACAATCTTGTTTCAAAAATATGTGTATTGTCTTTCCTAACTGAATTGTACGATGCGAACATAATCATCCGAAGCAGTCGCACTTGTATAATAAGAGTTGAATTTCTAAAGTTGGACTCGCGAAGGATCCACGCAATTTAAACTTTTCAATCCACAGGAATTCTTTTCTTTCTTACAAATTATAGTTAATAGGCACGACAAAGATATCGCATTAATTGTATATTTTGTTTTGAATTTTAAAAGCTGGACTTGCAAAATATCCACGCATTAACCTTTTCAATCCACAGCATTTATTTTCTTTCTTACTAAGAGCCAGAGGTTCAAAAAAGCTGTTTACAACTCGAACGTGAGTGTGAGCCCCCTGGCTTTCCACCAGTGGTACTACTACAGAAGAGGAGAGAGGAGGCGGGCGAACTGCCTCATCCTCGGGATCCCGTACGTCTGAGCCGGATCGGGTCAGACTGAAATGCCCGCTCCGCGGCCTCTCAGTCGGAGACGCAGAACGAGACCACCGCCTCCGCCTGCCACGATCTCTCGCTATCGAGCATGTCGTTAACAACTCGAACGCAGTGGGAAAGAGCTTTATTCGTGTCTATGCGGAATAGGCACGATGTTTGCAAAGCGACCGCGGAAGTCCTATTATTGCAACAACAATGAAACTGAGCCGTCACAATTACATACTTTAAAAGCTGGTCGTCAACGAATTTTCATCCAAAGGTAAGAACCAAAAGCTGCCAGAAATAAATCCGATCCGAGACAAAATTACAGTAGCAAAAAATTCCCGATAACTCGATACATATTAGCTTAATATTTATGATATCAATGCAATACAATTACTCTTTATTGACATCAAGCTTACAGAGAAACTTATAAATATATGTAGGTCTTATCGCTAAGAGCGATCTGTTATATCTTAGATTGTATTATAATATTTTTATGAGAATTTATTGAAATGTACCTACATTTTAATAATATTACGGAATTTTTTCTTTGTCTATAATACCCTCGCTTTTTAAAATATTTAACAGTACCCTGGTAGCCGAGCGTGTATTTAGCAATAATCTAAACAATATCAAACTTTACTTGGTATTGAAACCAAACATTTTATTTTTTTTTTGTTTCTCGGATCGGACTTATTGTAAGCGATCGAATTGTAATCAAAATATACATAGACCCGGATATTTTGTTTACGTATTTATCGCCGGCGCCCATCTACTGTCAGTTCTAGTAGGTATTGTACGCGTTGGACTAGAAATCGAACCCAGAGCGACTACACTAAACAAGTATCGCCTTGCCTGGACGAACTAAGCTCGACAAGCTATTCAAGTCCTCGTTCGTGTGAGTGATGCAGAAGTCCAGTCTGACGCCAACTAAGGATCGTTTTTCCTAGACGGATTAAGCTGCGGCGGAAGCTATTATGTCCTAACCTCATTCGAGTGAGTGATGAAGTATCAGAAGTCTAGTCTGACTCCAATGAAAGATCGTTTTTCCTTGACGGACTAAGCTACGGAAGCTATTCAAGTCCTAACCTCGTTTGAGTGTGTCAAAATTTTTAATATACAATTGCAAATCATTCTGTAACATGACTTGCCTTGTGCAACAGTCAATAAATGCATTTAATTTATTTTTTCTGATGCCAACCAGGGATTGTTTTTCCTTGAAGGACTAAGCTGCGGAAGATATTCATGTCCCATTCTCAATCGGGTGGATTGTGAACTATGAGAAGTCTATTCTGATCCCAACCAAAGTCATTTATTATCAAATGGAATCCAAGCCTAAACTCCACGTATTTGCCCGGGTATAAGAAGTAAATATGGCTCAAAAATATTCGCTCTAATCTAAAAGCAAATTGGTGGAGTCTGATAATACCTGGTAAGCATATTAAACTTTACGGTTTCGGCCTAGTTAGTAACTGAAGGTATCTGTTTCACTTGCCATTCCTTGCAGTTAAATTGCAGACTACCTAAGTGAAATAACGAAGTCTTTTCTTTTAAGTAAGTACTTGGTCTTAATAGATACAAAGAATGCAATCAGTTCTTGTTTCATACCTTGTAACGACCGTTGTCTCATGCGTTACAGTGGAACCTATTAGATGGCACTATATGTCTTCTAAGCACCAAAGACATTACTGCAATCTGATGTACTAGTGGGTGTTTACCGATATTCACATACGTAGTGAAGTTACTATTAATACATTCCATAGTAATTGTATATTCATATATGCATTATTTAGTGTGTTATAGCTTGTGTTATAGCTGTATTTATTTAGTGTGTTACATTACACTGGTTAACAATATGTACACCATCCTGTTATCATTACACAAACTGTCCAGTAAGTGTACTCTTCTGAAACGGCTGAGGAAGAGACATTGTGAATTTTAAAACGCGGATGGATTTTCTCGCTTCAACGAGCACACACTTTCTTTTTCGCTATGTTCGTCTCATACGGTTCTGATACTTAGTAAAAGCTTCAACTTACTCGATGGTTTGGCGTCTGGAACTCGAAAGAGCTGATAGCGGAACATTTCTGATGTTTTTTAATGGTTGATCACATTTTTAATTTCTCCGTCATTTTAGTACAAAGTTTTATCTGGTATTTGGCAATAATGATAATGTTGATCATATACCAATCACATTCACATGCTCCCTTTCCTTAGTTAAGCACTCGTTCATTTCTTGCTTAAATGCATTTAAAATTATTTAAATATTTTATTTTTAATTACCATAAGGAATTACCACAACGACGTTTTCCAATGGAGTGCCAATAAGAGTTTTACCTTAGCCGGTGTGTAACGGTCACGTAGACCAGATATATTACGAAAGGACTAGCTATAGATCCCAGTCTTGACATTTATAATTTTATTGTACTTTAATGGATAAGTGATCAACCATTTCTTTAAAATAATATTTCAGATGAGTACTTACATAAAGTACGGTTTTCTTATTGCTTCTCGAATGTAGTAGTCAAGCCCGCAATTTTGCACATTTAATTATCGACCCAAGATCAAAAACGAATTTAAACATGTTTATTGACATCCTTTCTTTGGGTCTACCTACTCCACAAGTATAAACCTGCCGTTGCAGTTATTATGGAGATTACAGATGTAATAGAATAAATGTCTTGTTGTGATATGTCTTGTTTAATGATGTAGACGTAAGAAATGTGTTTTCATCTCGTAGGGTACGCAATAATCTAGTCGGGGAGGAGGAGAGAGTGCGCGAGCGGCGCGGCGCGGCGGTCGGCTGCTAGTAGCGGCCGGCACGGCGGCATCGCTCGAGTCAATGCCATCGAGAGCCGGACCAAGGCAGACGTATGAACATTCCCCCGCACTCCCCGCGTTGTGCCACACGCTAACCGCGTGCTGTTTCTTTAGTGTGTGAGCTAATGTACCGGTTGTATTTAATAAAAGTGCTTCAATATTACGTTCCCCGTGTCTTCAATGTGAACCCCCGCACCTAAATCTCTATAGTAATCATGTAATAATGATTCGGTTTGGGTAAAGATGATTTTAAGAGGCAAGTATTGAAGCCTCTTCATACTTTGTACTTGGACTACTTCAGTACTTGCAATAACTTGATGTTTGAATTAAGTGCTTTTATTTTTACAATGGCCTCTCAAGGTAAATGTATGATGTATCCCTACGTGTGAGCCTATTCGAATTGAAGCACTGTAGCATAAACATATATAACAATATATATACAAGTGTCATTGCTAAACTGTTATTATATCAATAAATGATCAAATTCTTTACTTACCTGTCTATGCATGTGATAGCATTGTAACTAATAGTCATTTTAACATTTACGATTGTTAATTCCTTGTCATAACATTATTTTAGTTAAGGTACCATAATAATAAAAGGTATTTACCGTGAGTTACAAGTATAATTATTCTAATTTCAAGGTGACATTCATCCCTCTGTTCTGTAGGTACACCTATTCATGGGATATATATAATAGATTTACATAACCTAGGTACACATTATAAAGTACCTGGTACTATCAATTATATTTATTCACACATTGGCATACTTTTTAGCTTGCCACCAGGCGATAATAAACACATCTCACTGTTTAAGGTCTAGAATAACGGTTCGTAGCATATAATATGATGTTTTACCTGAAAATAAAACAATTATTATATGCGAAACCTTATTCTAGACCTATATTTAGAATCCTGCCTGGTGGACTTCTTTATCTTGTCCACCGAAAGTGAGATGCAATGTGAGGAGCGCGCCTGACAGTTCGGGCAAGCTCACCCCCCCCTCCCCCGGCTCAAGTGGGGCGGAGCCGGATGGGAGGGAAACAAAAGAGGTCGTGACGTCGTTCCGGAAGTGATGTTATCTCACTGTTTAAGGTCTAGAATAAGGTTTCGCATATAATAATTGTTTTATTTTCAGGTAAAACATCATATTTAGATTGTTTGAAAATTTTTGTATAATAATTTTGATATTTCCTATTACACATTTGTATTTAGCGATTAAATATATTGTACGTCCGGAATGAATAAACTGTTAAAACAATACCATTCACTTTAATAACAACTTCATTTTGTACACAGTTGATGACAATAATATATTTTCTGATTCTGATTCTAAAGATAAAAATTATGCATTTCCTTCGATTGTAGAACGTATTGCCGTGGTGCGAAGCCGCGTAGCAACTATAACAATCGCGTGCCTTATCATCTCGAAACCTTCGTCGTCCTTGATAATGCATTTTGTTGTTGTGCATTTTTAACGATCGTTAATAACCACAGATTACCTAATAGTTTGTAATGAACTTAAACATTTATATTAAAATTGTGTTTTTGGTTCTGGTTGTGATGTGAATGTTTACGGCACCCACGACACAAGTCATTGAACTAAGTATGGGGCTGTATTTGCGAAAGTGATTTTCACCGTCCAAAGGCCGAATGGATTCTGATGAAATTAAAAATAGACAAAGCTTATACGGATTAAGAACAGGCAGGCTTCGGTCCAAGCTAATGATTGTCTTAATAGAAGAATCATGGTGAAAACATGGCGGCTTGTGTTCCCACCGGGAGTCGAACCCCTTACCCCCGTTTAGAAAGCGGACGCGCCCTAAAATAAGCCGACGAGCATTTCAAAAATAAGGAAGGATAAACAAATACGTTTTATCTAATTATTACGCATTTTCATTCATAATATTAACATAAACATAAACGCTTTCACACACACAGCCCCACACTAAGTTTGATGACTTGTGTCGTGGGTTGCCGGTCGTAGGTGCCGGAAACATTCACACTACACACACAAACACAACCAGAACCAGAAACACAAATTTCCCTTGGTGAAAAAACTTGTGTTCCCACCATGAATCGAATCCGATGCCCCGATTAGAATGCGCTACTAAATAAGCCAACGGGCAGTTCAAAAATAAGGAAGGATAAACAAACACGTTTTCTCAGAATTCTTCGCATTCTCATTTGTAATATTAGTGTGATCATATTATGAGTACAATATGTGAGTCTTCAATTCGCGAGTAAATAGGTATCTTCTAGGCAAGCTTGCTCCATCGTCGACCACATCGTCGCTTACCATCAGGTGAGATGGTGGTCAAAAGTTTGCTTATCTTGAATAATAATAAATGTTTCTTTTTACAGGTATGAGATTTGCGAAAGTCCAGAGTCGCGTATGCATGACGAAATTCTTTTCAAAGTTCCGAGTGGAATTCTCCAAGAACACGCCGAATGACATCAAAATGTGTCCGTACAAGTTTATTATAAGCCCCAAAGGAGGAATTCACCTAAATATTGTTAGACGCTAGTATGATTTTCTTGATACGCCAAATACTAAGCGCCTGACTCATTACAACTCAGACAACTTGTAGTACATATATTGTTTTATTTGTGTGTCGCTTAGTTTATTAAGAGTTCATTTGTTTGTGTTAGATTTAACAAGATCTTTAAACTTCATCTCACTTAGGCTGTATTGTTAACGCGTTCACACTAAGTTCAAAGACGTGTATCGAGGATGCCGGAAATAAAATTTCGTCACACCCGGAACCGGAGTTGTGCTTCTGCCGGGGATCGATACCAGAACCACAGCGCCGAGGGCACAAACCTGCCCACTGCGCCAACCGGGTCGTCAAATGTTTTTGGATGTATCTTAAATTATCTAAATCGAAAATTTATTCTGGCTGCTTATCAATCTAACTATGTTTGTATAGCCGAAGGTCGTCTACAACATGGGTCTCCTTAAAAAAATTAAATGCGGCTGAATATTTATTATCCTAAGAAGTGAACGTATTTTATTTGTGTGTAGTATTTTCGTCTTTTTATAGTTTAGGTTGAATACGTTTTTTTCTTTGTTAGTCAATCAATCGTTCTTGCCGTTACATCTCTAGGCTAGACGGTATAGAAAATAAGTGTTATTAATACGCTTCTTAGAATGCACTCTTTGTTGTGGTTTGTTTGTTTGTACCCTTTACAATAAATTGTATTTTCTGCATGGGCTCTATTATTTATAATAAAATACCGCAATGTTTAAAAGGTTTAATAAACATAACTTTAAAAAAATTATGAAGGAACTTATGTAAGAAAAGTGCTGTTACAGTATAAGCGCCTTCTTAAATGACAAAAAAAATATTGTATTCCTTTAAATAATTTATTTGAACGATTTTATCATTATATGTAATCTAGTTTATACTTTTTTGACATCACCTATTGAATTTAAAATTATGATAATAATAATAATTTTATTTGACATTTTATTCAATATAATTTAATAAAATATGACCATTGTCTCTTTGTATTTGTACGTCTCTTTAGGCAAAACATGTTGAAATAAATATTTATGTATAAGACCTGCATGCATAAAAAATAAAATTATCTTTATACTAACATTAGTCACCATTTGTGACAATACATCTTCTATTATAATTATTGCCTAGTGGATAGGTGCTTGGATTTTAAACATTAATTTGGTTTGGATGTTCAATCTCAAATAACGACAAAGAGAGAATTGTAGTGCAGAGTTAATTTTGACGCTTTTTCAGGAGACGTACTTTATGTTTGCTTACGCAGGCTTGGATTCAAAATAAGTTAGATATTTACTATTGTGAAAAATTAAATGTATTTTTTATGCAATGCCACCTTGCATATTTAAGCCTAGTTAAGAGTTGTGTAAATGTTTCCGGCATTCACGATACATGGTTTTGAACTCAGTGTTTAAAAAAACCATCAGGCGCACTGACTCACTCAAACTTTCTCACACATGCTGTGTGTGCATACATCTATCTCACTAAAATATGTTGTAATCATACCAACTAGGAGAATAAATAATTTTTGTACTTATCTAGGGAGACCTATAATTGGCTGTATTACATTTATTTCATTTTATGTATATAAATTATCATAACGCTGTTGGTCTTCTGAATAAATAAATAAATATAATCACATAATAGGTTTTATTATCGAAAAAGTGTAAAATGAAAAAGTAAGTTCACTTTTTACGCAGGTATTTGATTTTTCTGTATATTAACTTGTTTGCTTGAGGTTTGATCGTTGTCACATTCAATGTTTTCAAAAATTGCTTACTACCCAAGAAGCACATTATTTATCTAAAAGTTTCCCGGGATCCCCGTATTCATGAAGCATATCTCAATATTTATTGTTCCGCGTCTTATGTCGGACGTCACCGACCCTCGTCGTCGGGTCCGATTATATCGATCATGGTTGTTTGGTGGAAGCTTGACGTATTTCTGAAAGCAATTATTGTACTCATTGGAAACAAGAGGCTACGTACTATTTGTGATCGTGTGAAAAGACTAAAAGATTTATAGCAATAGGGTATATGCATGATATTAATTATAGCATAATTTTGTTTGATTTTTATAAAACATACACAGAAAAGCTTCCACACGTACAGCTTAATAATTATACTTATGTCGTGGATGCCAAATACATTCACAATACACACACAATCATAACCAAAACCAGCAACACATTTTTTTCTTAGGGAAAAAACTTGTGTCCCCGCCGGTAATCAACCCAGAGAACCCTGCTTGGAAGGCGGACACTCACCCAACTAAGCCAACGGGCAGTTCAAGTTTATAACGTCACACTTCTATGTTTGTTTTCTCTTCACGCTGTAACGGCTGAATGAATCTGGATGAAAGTTTAAATTTACATAGCTTATTCCTAGGATAACATAGGCTACTTTTTGACTTAATAAACGCGGGTTACGGTGAACGAATTTCAAAATATTTTAAGTATTATTTTGTTTGATTTTTTATAGATATGGAATTACATCTATAACTTTATTTTCCTCTTTCGTCCAGTTAAAAAGTTCTTAGGTACTTTATCATATAAAAAATAATGGGAAATTATAAATAGCAAAACGCTCGCTACTGCTTAGACTAATTTTGACGTCGTGTCTGCGTTTTAGATCGTTTAAGATGATGCGTTTTAGATGACCTGTCAACTTTTCTTCAAAGCAGTCATTGGGTCGTGGACAGTGACGTCGCAATAAACGCGGCAAAATGGTTGCGGTTATAATTTAATTTTTAATATGTTATAATTAATAATTATTTATTTTAATGTCTTAAAGTAAATAATGGAGTAAAAATTTAAAAAAGGGCTAAATCTAAATATTGTAGTTACCGCCGAAGCTCTATTTGGAAAACGGCACCGATTTACACCAAACATATTCTATGAGAGATATATTATTTTTGAGAGCCTGCGTATTCCAGGTCTAGTGTGTTTACCAGCTTCGATCACATCGTCACTTACCATTAGGTGAGATAGTGGTCAAATACTAGCCTGTCACAAATAAAAAAAAAAAGTTAAGAATAAGTCACCTTTCAAACAAAACAAAACTGAATCAAAATAGTCCAGCCGTTTGGATGCCACAGATAGAAACACAAGTAGTACACACTACAAACTTTGTAATTACACAACTCTTTTCCGTCGGGGCTTAGGTTCCGACAGAGTTAGACGAAAAAAAGTTACTCACTAGTCACACTAATATAATAGTATTATAAATCCATGTGATCCAATGAAAGCTTGCGTGGAAGTGGGTAAGTATGTTTGTTTTCTCTTCACACTGTTACAGTTGAACGCATTTGGATGGAATTTGGGATGTACATAGCTTATACTTAGTATTAACATATGGCTCCTTTTAAACTAGATAAATGCAGGGGAAGCCGCGGGGCACGACTAGTATTCCTTAGTAAAGGATTGATAAACTACGACAGTATTACCTACAGATATAATCGTGGCTAACCAAGCGAATAAAGGTAAGGTTATGTAGGAATTCGCGAAATAGGTCTTAGATAATTTGCTAACTCAGTGGTTTCAAAAATGTAGGTCAAACTGGCCGGAGTTAGACCTGTTCTGTCCCATTAACTGTAATCGAGCACAATAAGATCCTATTGTTGTTTTTATAGCTTTGATTTGTTGTAAGAGTGTACTTTTTTCTTTATTTTCTTTCTTATTACATACTAGCCGTGTCCCGCGGCATTGCTTGCGTTGATCAAGTTAAAATTTAAAAAGCTTGTGTTAATCCTATAGGTATAAGCTATGGACTTTCCAAATCATTTCAGCCGTTGAATTAGAAATATATTATTAATTTTTATTGTATTAATGTTTCACTACTTTGGCGATAATGGCTTACACTCAAAAGATAGACAAGTCATCGAACTTAGTTAATAATCGTAACATTAACTGTGAGTGTGAGGGCGTTTATATTAGTAATAAATTCATGTTAGATTTTCGTATAGATAAAACGTAATGAAAGTTACTAATGTAATCTTACTGTCCCAAAAGTTATACACACTAGGGTTGTTTTACACTATGAATGTAAATCAAATATCAGCATCCATCCAATTTCTAATAAAAGTTGTAACACAGGGGTCGCAGCTGACACCTGGCTTCATACCGAAGATGTCACGCTCACCCCTCGCACGCACACTGACTCCCTCACACACTCAGAGACTTACGGATCCTCTGTTTTACTATGCGATCGGGCGGCGGCCTTGACCTATTTTTACGTTGTTCCTTGATGTAATTAAATGTCAACCGCGGGACTACGCGAAGAATTTCTATGGGGGATTAGAATTGCCTTTTGCCTCTGCTATTCTTCGTTCCGTTTAGCTTTCGTTCTGTTTAAACTTTCTCTCGCTGTGAGTAATGAGCCTTTAGAGAGTTAATTAAGTAAACCACAACCCGACCTCTTCGAAATCATTCAATCCTTTGTCATTATTACCTATACTGGACAGAATATATTACTGACTAGCCATGCCACACGGCTTCACCCACGTTTATCAAGATATATAGTATCCTGCCTAGCCTGTGTCTTAATCCCATATATAAGCTATGTATATTTTCTATATCCGTTCATCCGTTAAAGCGTGAAGAAAAAACAAACATACTTCACATTCACACACTTACACAAAATTTATAATGTTACTAGCAGCGCCCCACGGATTTACCCGAGTAACTCCAACACCCACGAGAATTCCGGGATGTAAACCGGGATTCCTTTGTGTTGATCCTCCTGGATTAACACATAGGCTACATTTTTAGTCAACTACCTAAATACTAAATTTCATCAAAATTGGTCCAGCCATTTGAGCACTCAGAAGTAACACACATACAAACACATCACAAACTTTTGCCTTTATATATAAGTGTGAAGTTTGATACTGTGATTAAGACTTAAAAACGACATTTTTCACTTTCGCGCCCAAAAACACCTTTTTGATTGTGAGTGTGATGTGAATGTTTCCGGCGCGACAAGTCATCGCATATATTGTGAGGCTGTGAGTGTACAAGCAAACGCTGTTATTTCTAAATAGTGAAGCAAACAACAGAAAAGCGTTTCGATCATAAAATACATACATTTATATTAAAAAATATAAAAAAAACATATATTATTATCATGCTTAATTGACAAAGCAATGCGGCTCTAGTTCCCAGAAAGGAGAAATAAATATCGACGACAATGCACCATAACTTGCTTTCCAGGCGTGGTATAAAATGCACGTTTGAAGGAGTAGGTCGCCCGATCGATTCCCTGCCGACCAGGTCAAAGCATACTGACCCTCGCACCGCCACTTTCCTGCCGAGCCTTGGATGACATCATGCAGGTAAACCATTTAATAATCACTGGACATGACACGGTAAACGTGTACTGCTGTTAATGTTAAAGCTGGCTTATTACTGTGATATGATTCTCTTTGTAGTTTGTGTTACTATGTGTTTATTCCGGTATATACCTTAGGCCGAGGATAGGGGTAAATTGAAATCCAGCACTGTGTGCTCATGTAAATGAAGTAGTACAAACTGATCTATTCGATTCCTCTGTAAAAGTAGTATTAAGTAAAATTCTAAGCTTTTTCTCAAAATCAAAATCGTTAATTCACATGGGCCCCAAAGTGGCACTCATGAAAGTTAATGTCTCTACTGCCAGATTCACAAAATTACAGCGATCTCCAGAAGAATCTGGCAAGAAACTCGGCGGCGCATTCTTATTCATTATTATTAAGATAAATCACTTTTTAACTTTTATACATATTTATATTAACCTAGGTATATCTACATTATGTAGTCGATATAAAGCGCTTGTGCAGTTTGCCTACATGCATCCTTGTAATGTAGTCAATCGATTTATAATTAACTTTCTTAATTAATGTTCATTTTATGACAGATTTGAACTTTCCCAGTGGTAATTCAGTTACAATTTTAGGAATTTTGTCGTAAAATCAAACCCCATTTACCATTCTGATTTTTTAAAGCAACAATAAATATATTTCTTTCTTTTCTTTCTTTCTTTATTTCATACGAGTCATAGACAATCTTGGAACCTTTAAAAAAATTTAAAAAATGGTATTATTATAGTAACTTCATAATAATATTATCAGGCGTGTCTAAACATACGAAAGATATCTATTACGTTAGTAGCAGGACGCCGTTTTCAACCGACTTTAAATAAAGAGGTTCTCAATTTGATTGTATGTTTTTTATTTGTATGTATGTTACGCCAATTATGAATCGATTTTGATGTTTTTTTTTTGTTTGGTAGATTATACTTCGGAGGTGGTCCCATATAAATTTTATAATGCCTTTATATGCCAAAATGTAATCGTTGAAGTCGGTTTTTTAAGCTTTGCTTGCGTTTAATTAAATTATTATGATTACAAATGGACTTTTATTATTAAAATAAACTTATAAGAAGAACCAAATTTATGGAAACGTGGGTTTAAATCTAATAACACCGTACTCATCGTTTGTGGGGTTATGTGGGCGTACTGCGTAGGACTAAACAGTAGATTACAATAATATTGTGTATACAACCATAATATTATGATTTTTTTAAATAGAAAAAAATATTTTGTATAATATTGCTTTTCTACCGACTTCACAAAAAAGGAGGAGGTACTCAAGTCGACTATAAATATTTGTTTGTGTCTTATCTCATAACTGCTTTCCGCGTAAACCGATTTTGAAATTTTTGTTTGAAAGATTTTGCTTTCCAATTGGTCCCATTTAAATTTACTAGCTGTACCCGGAATGCGTTGTAATGCCACGTTCAGAAAAAGTGTTGAACCTCTTTCACGTTTATGGTCGCCTACTTTAATACCATACTAAAAACTTTTTGAATATTGTTCATACAAAAATACTAAATGATAATTAGATTAGAATTAGAACAAGAATCAGGGTCTGAGAGCTTTCTAGCATTTAACAAATAACCCTGTATACCTACCCTTTTTCAAATATTAGAATGTCCTGTTAATTATTAGCTATATGTAATTTTAACAGGAACAAAGTCTTATTACGATATTTAAAAAAAAAAATGTTAATTTCCTAAAATCTATAACCACAATGTTAATTTATTATATTTAGTGTTTTATTTTCTTTTAATTTTAGCTTCAAAATCTTCTAATATATTTCAAGTGTATATCATATTAAAGTCCTAGTAACAAGTCACAGTTACATTCAAGTAAAAGAGTCAAGGTCCAGTCATAGTCAAGACATGTCCTAGTAAAATTGTAGAAAATTTACTAGAACTTCTATTGGAGTTTTGGAGTGAAGGCAAAAACGCGTTTTTCCACTTGATATAATTTGCCTACTGGTGGCGCGAGTAAAATCGCTGGCGTGTAAATAGCCCACCATTTACGTATTAATATTTTTAATGATAGCGGTAAATTATTTTGGATTAAAACATTGGCAAAAATCAGTAGGGATACACGAATCAATTTACAGTGTTTATTTAAGCTCACGTACCTTAGACTGCTTCGAAACCGCCTCCGGAGCTCCCCAAGAAAGGAACTACAGCAAACTGTATGTATGCCTAAGCGCACACACACAACTCCACGTCGCGCCGGCCGGCGAGTTTGAATCCCTGGTAATCCGAGAGGGTACGAGGCACGGAACACTAATCCTGATCACAGTTCACGCGGTCGATCACAATAAACACGATGAAGTCTTTATTTTAAGTCCTGGTTAATTAGATGATAATTATTTAATTAGTTTTCTACGTCACAAAATTCAATAGCGGAGCGTTTGTCGACCAACACGGATCCGGTGACACACACGACTGAAGTTCTTCCTTTTTAAGTCTGTGAAGTTAGTCGCGAGTGCAAAAAACGTCACCCGATGCAACCAGCGCCATCTCTAGGGTCGTCCTTGAACGATCTCTAACAGTGGTCAGCAGAGCCCAACACACTGTAAATGTATTCAGATATCCAAAGATTCTTGCCAATATGAATATTAGGTATATAAAGTGAAGTATTTATTCACAGATGTATAATTTACATTTATTATTTATATTATAAAAGGCAAAGACGCTTCACCACCTACACTTACGCACGATTACTAAGTATTAACGGTTAATAATCCACCATTATTGCACATTAACAGTCGAAGAATCACAGGTTTTGGAAAGTTATACAAAATCAACAACGCCATTTTTTCAATTTCGCGGCAAAACTCCATATTTATTGTTAATTCCGATAATTCTGACGATATTTTTTAATGCGGCGTACAAAAAGAAAGTATACATTTTCTTTGCACGCCACAAGCAAAAACATTGTTTGAGACATTTGAACATTTAAGGCCTTGCCTTGCCACGTGCAGAAATGTCATATATACTTTGTATGATTACTCTATGTTAGTAAACGAACTGACCTTAGTGTAAGACAAGAAGGTGATGATGTCAGCTGTATAGCTATATTTAATATAATATTTGCTATTGTCAAGAGGAAATTGAAAACATGTAGGAAAAATATTTACGTTCACCTCAGGTTTACGACTCTACCCACCCGATGCCTATTCCCTAGTGGACAGAGCACGAAAATATTTATCGAAGATGTAAAAAGTATTCCACTGCAGTCGGAATGAGTTAGTTCGTAAGTAACTTTTCCATAAGATTCTACATAATTTCTTAACAGTGCAAATACACATATAACATATATACTTATTCGTCGTATATTACAATTCGTTAAAAGTTGATTAATTAAATTAATTTAATAAATCATTAATCTACTAACTTTACTCTGCAAGTAACTGACCCGCGGCTGCCTTTGTCTTGTTATTGGATCTAATTTACTTATAAATTTTCATCAAAATCAATCCAACCGTTAATATATACCTCGTTTAAAATAATCTCGTACATTTACATACAAACTTTCTGCTTTATAATATTAGTAGGGTTTAAAGAAATTGTCAGTCATAAATTGTAAGCAAAATAAAGTTTTTGAAGTGAAAACTTCTTTAGCGGCGTTGTGCACTTTTTGGGATGGGTAAAAAATGTTAAACTCGCGTCAGGACACGTGACCTGATCGAAAATTCGTAAGATGGAGGGAGGAGAAGAAGTAATATCCCCCTCTCTTTCTACCGTGCGGCGAAAATGTATGCCTGCTTCTGCTGTTTAGAACGTTCATGTTCAAGTTTTCACTTCTGCCGGCATTCCCGGAGCGCATCCCATTGTTTTTTTCTTATTATTTAATTAAAATGTAGGTCACATAGTTGCCTAGTACTGGATTCGTTCGAGGTCTAGGTACTATTTTTGGATTTACCTGGCTAAATCCGTATCTACCAAAATTCAGCGAGTGTCGAAATCACCAAAGTAGACATTGCTTATGTCGTTATATGCTTATGTTTTTCAGGATTTAACATAGCTAAGAATATACTCTATAATATCTCTACCCGAAGAATAAAGTTTGAACATCCCTTAGGTAAAACAGATGACATTTTCAAAGGTCGCCTAGAATGAGAACGTGCACTCAAAGAACTATTGGAAATCCGTTTACTTGGAGACAGTTTCAAAATGAACGTGATAATTAGAACCCCTCTTATTATACACAAAATCAAGTTCCTTAACCTGTCGGAACACGTATCCTGTCTTTGTGAAAAAACACACCCTTACTCAGTGATGGATTTACCAGCAGCCTGAGTAGACTGGAGCCTAGGGCGGCAGATTTTAGGGGCGGCAAATTTGGGAGCAATTTTTTTTGACTAGTTTGCATTCATACTAATTTCGGGCAAAAGATGGTGTAATATACACTATCATCCTATTACACTAACCTTTAATTGAAATTGCAACTTTATGATTTGTAATCATAACATTTAATTGACGAAAACATTGCAATTAATATGATTGTGAACTAAGTAATTGAATTGTAGAGGTTGGTAAGAGCGGTAAAATGATAACCCCTACTGGCGGCAATTGTGTAAATCCGCCACTGCCCTTACTTTAGACCTAACAAATAGGATGTTCTTAAGTAAAGTAAAAATTGATTATTTCATTGAATTGTACATTAGATGGATAGATAGATAATACTTTATTGATCCACTTTATAAGATGAGATAAAACAAAGGTAACAAACAAGCTTATACGTAAAATATCACAACAGGCGGCCTTATCACTAATAGTGATCTCTATAAGATGCGGCTCTAGTTACCAAACTGGTGTGAGTAGGTCGCTAAAATTAATCCGGGTTAGTGGCAAAATCCCCTTTAGACTTTTGACACATGCTCAAAATCCCCCTTTAAGGGGCAAATCACTATTTTTTTAATCCCATCCCTCGACCACATTTCCACTTACCATTAAGTAAGATAGTAATCAAACTTGGACAAATACTAGCCTGTTAAAATTTGTCAATATTGTATATTTTACATAACATACCTACTATGACTTACTACTCTAATCAAGACGGACTAGACGCGAAATACGTTCTATTGTGTCCGTGATAATCTTAGACATACCTAACTTCCCAGCGCTACACAGGTACGGGTAGACGAAGGTACCTAATTAGGAATTCCTTCTGCGAGTTCTGCGTCCATCGCTATAAGCCCTCTTTAAATGTGTTCTCCTAGGAGATATTCTGTTCGCGTTAAGCTTCTAAAGTACTTGTTACCAGACTTATCTAGCTTCAGTTTCATGGGGAGAAGTTCAGTATCGGTTAATTATAAGGAGGGTAGGTCTTCGTAACACAATTGAATAAATTTAGCGCACAAAGTGATTACATTACTGTTATTTAACAGCTTTGAGCGCCCGTGTTTATTCTACTAATGTTATAGATATGAAAGTTTATGTGTAAGTATTTTATAATTTTAGGAAATTTAGGCAATTGGCCTGTAGGAGTTGCTCATTATATATACTAGTGTGTAAGTATGTTTGTTCCTTTTTTACGCTTTTACGGCTGAACGGATTTGGATAAAATTTGGAATGTACATAGCTTATACTCAGGATTAACAGATATGCTACTTTTAACTTGATAATAGCGTGCAAAGTTCCAGGGCAAGGCTAGTGAATAATAACTTGGCGAAAAGATTCAGTGTTAGATATACAATACATTTTATTTATTGTACACAAAAATATACAAATCTATACCATTAAATGAACAGCTTTTATAATAATTAAGCAGAACAACAGGCGGTCTTATTGCTTTTATTGATTTTTGACAGACAACATTTGAATATTTTTTTTTCTTATGATGTTCTAATTACGTTTGGAACACCATTAGAATTACGATCTAGCCTTAAGACTAATATGTAATTTAATTTTGACCTAAACTACTACGTACTGCTTTGTTCTTGTGTTCTTTGTTAATAGCATTCACTATTTTACACTATCACATCACTACACTAGCTCAAAAGGTTTAGTTCTTTTGAGTCTTCTCATTAAGTCTGTGTTGTCGAGGAGCTGGATTGCCTCAACATTCACATGGTGATGAAGTCTTTGTTCATGAGCTTCGGCGAGTCTTTTTATAACACTAGCGTCGAGTTCCACTTTAAGGTCCCGATGAAGATCGTCATTTCTAATGTACCATTGTGCATTAACAATGCCCCTCAGTACTTTGTTTTGGAATCTTTGTATCATCTGGATGTTGCTATGTTTGGTACAGCCCCACAGCTACAACCTTTGAATGGACAGACATTATTGTAGAAATTGAGTTGGTGGTGTACGTTAGTTATATTAAATAAATCATAATTTATTCACCTCATAACATAGTTCGTTAAAACAGGTATGTCAGTTAGAATGAAAGTTTAAAATTCGTTCATAATTTCCATACTTAATTAACAAATTAAAATATTATATCGTTATATTATAACAAATCCTGTTGTAAAGCTTTGGTAAGTTTTTCTGCTTACGCCAGCAGAAGTTATACAATTACAATTATTATTTTAATTTTGGACAAGAGTACTAGGCAACCATAACCGCGAAGGAGATACAGTTTCGTGATTATTGACATTGTTACTAAAACAAAGTATAAGGTAACTATGTAGAGTCTAGAGCCCCGACCCTGGACATAGGCTAGTTTTTATCCCTACATTGTTTATCTAAAAGTACTTAAATAAACAGATTATAAAATCTTTTTTTATTTACGCGGCATTGTAACGCGGCATGCGCAAGCTTAATTACAAAACAATTCAAATAAAATACATGTATAAGTATTATGTTATTGTATGTATAATTTTGAGAAATTGTCTTTAATTATGGTTTGAAATTCCTTGAAAGACATATATGTGCATAATTATATAATTAATCATATTGATATTATAAATCTGATAGTTTGTGTGCAAGTGTGTAAATGTGTGTGTAAGTATGTTTGTTCTCTCCTCACGTTATAAAGGCTGAAAAGATTTGGATGAAATTTGAAATGTACATAGCTTATACCTTGGATTAACAGATAGGCTACTTTTCAACTTAATAAACGGGGGCGAAGCCGCGGGTCACGACTATTACTTGTGTATCAGTAACTGTCTTGCACTCGCACTATTATTTCTGCGAGGCCTTGCATATAAAATATTCTTTCAAGTACGTGGTTTTTAATAATGATTTACATTAATTAGCCTACCTCCAAAGAATTAATACCGCTTTACCATGCACTCTCCTTCTCCTATTGCCCTAGTAAACTATTACATTTAAAACAAATTTAAAGTTCGTGTGAGGCCTTGGCGGCAAATACCATGCAAGGAAACCACACGCGACAAAGTTTGCTTGGAATAGATAATTACGTTGTTCAGTGGACGTACCTACGTCTCAATGCCATTTGTTGGACCTAAACACACAAAACTAACTAACTTGTAATGGCTGAAAAGTCTTGACCTCGGACCCGAGACCTAACATAGGTACATATGTATATAATGTAGGTATACTTCTTTATATACTAATATTATATAGTTAGATAGATAAACTCTTTATTGAATACCATATTTGTAATAAAACAGAGTAGAACATAATGACTTACAAAATAAGTGTAACAATAGGCGGTCTAGTCGCTAAAAGCGACGCCCAGACAACCTTTGGGTGGAGAGGAATTACGCAACAAAGTTGGACGTCGGTGTTTTAACATAACAAAATTTTGAAAAGTGCAAGATTTGAAAAAATATTAATTATAATATACCTACTTTATTATAAATAATGATAAATAACAATTAAAATACATTATTATATACACCCATGTACAATTATGACCTTATATAAATACATATTATTACACATAATAATATAATATCTACGTAAACTACATAATATAAGTACATAAATATAAATACCAATGTCGTGAATAAAGAATGCATTTACAACATAATTAAATTATTTTTCAGCGAGATAGTGAGCTTTGGCGTGTTCACTTATAATTATATATATATATATATATATATACTTATTATCTTGATAGTTAGAGAATATGCAGCTATAGAGAAAGTAAATAGGTACAAATTAAAAAATACGCAAAAAATATTATTTGTTTTTATATTCTAGACACAGTATTTTCTAAGCAGTTCCTTTATAAATAATCAATTACATTTATTTGTAAGGCAGTACAAAAAAAATCATTTTTAGAAAGAAAAAAATGTCGTAGTAGATAATTTGATAATTTTGTTGCTTCAAGCAGGGCTTGAGTAGCTGGGCTGTTTGAACAATAGGGCATGACACCCTATGGCCGCTGGTTCAAACCCCGCAAGTGATATTTATCTCGTTAAATAATTGCTGCTATAATTATTATTGATGAATAACTCGAAGCGAAACTTTTTAGTTTTGTTTTACCTATTTACTAACAAATGAAAATGATTTAGAGGTTAAATAATTTGCATTTGTTATTAATTTGCAAATAGTCCAGACAACGTTTGTACATTCCATTTCAAAACTGGAATAAAGTATTGCTATTATAACTTAAATAATATTTTGATGCGTAGGTATTCTACACTGGTTATTAATTACTTGATTGTAATTAAGTTTTAATTTGTTATATACAAATACATATAATAACTATTAAAATTGAGTATTTGGTTAACCGCGTCTTGACTTTGAGTTGGATAAATGATATACTATGTTTTACAAGTATTTGTAGTTTGGGATAAAGGAATAACAAAATTATTCTGTTAGCTGGTTTAATATTCGAGACGTAGATCGTAGACGCCGTTATTGGAGAGACTCTACCCACGTAGAAGATTCCTACGCTTGCGATAGACTGAGGTATATGTTTTTCATTATATTTGGTTCCCGGGTTTCTTTTTTATTTGACGTATCAAATAATCTTCTAGGCAAACGTTCTCCATTGTCGACCGCATCTTCACTTACCATCAAGTGAGATAGTAGTGAAATATTTTCCTATCTACATAATAAAAAAAAAAATTAGATGATATGTACCAAGCATGTAACAAGGTTAACAAATAATGGCTTAGTTGGGAGCGAGTCACCTTCTAAGCAGCGCGGCGGGTATCGGTTGATCTCCGGCAGGAATACAAGTTTTCCCTCCAAAGGAACCTTGTGTTTCTGATTCTGGGTGTAATTGTGTGTGTGATGTTTTTCCAGCACCAACGACACAAGTCATCGAACTTAGTGTGGGGCTGTGAGTGTGTAAGAGTTTTATTTATTAAACTGTTGTATGCACTCCATTATTAATATCTTAGTTTGAAATGGTTCCAAATAGACAAATAGTCTGGAGTAGGTCCAAGAAGAACTTATTGAAGCCTCCAGCCACTTTACAAATGTAGCAAAAAATGGGAATGGTTCCCGTAAATACTTCAAATCCCTACAAAAAATAAGTTATCAGTTGATAACTTAGTCTGTGATCATTAATATGTTTAATTTTTGTATTCTGTAACTATGGCCAACACCATATTTGTACGCCTACTCATATGGGCAAAACATGTATCAACTCTAACTAAATTTTCCAAAAACCAGCATGTAAGCATTTCACTTGTTTGCAAACGCAAGTTTTACAAATAAATTATCTTTATCTTTATGAACTATTTAAGAGCAATTCATAACAAGAAATTAATAGAATGACCGTACTTATACACAACAAGAGCCCTAATAAACAGTTAACAACAATGTAAATTACAAGACAAGCGAAACGCACCAAAGCTGAACTGATAAAGTAAAATACAAGGAGTAAATGTTGTTCGGGAGAGGGGGTGTTATGAGGGGGTGGAGGAGGTTTCAAGGTTCGAAGTTTCAGGCGCCACTGCGGGACTATGCGTATTTCTACGTAACGTATAGCCCGGCCAAATTAGGATGGTCGTTTCAAGGCGACGTTCGACTACCAAAAGAGCCAAGGGCCTTAACATTCAGAGACCTTGTAATCTTGGGAGTTTACTTTTCAGATCAGTAGATGTCAGTGGCAGCGTTTTGGCTGAGCCCCAGTTTGTGAAGGTGACTCCGGGCTCTGTAAGATTGGGTTACGATAGAAATATATTTCTCATGAGTGGAAAATTGAGGAAAGACGATATTCCGACTTACACAAAGTAAGAATGTTAGTATGTTTCTAGAATATAGATAGGATATTGTATTAAAAAATTTCAAGTTTTATGAGAAATGCCCGATTTGTAAAATACATTAATTTGAAGGAAAACTGACTTACTACAAACATAGATATTAGATTTCATTATTGACTAGCTGCGCTCCGCGGTATTACCCGCAGTTAATACAGTTATTTTCTGGGCCATTAATCATTTTCTTTATTACAAACCTTGGCCTGATAATTATGAACACTAAAAAATAATTTAAAAGAAAGCAAAGCTTCAAAAAACAGACTTCACCGATTTATCTCCGGAACCCTTGATTAGATCTTAACAATTTTATATCAGACTAACTTGGCCTTAGCCTTACAAATAACAAGTTAGTCGAAGTCAATTAAATACGCATTATTAAAGATAACTCAAAAACTACTGTCACTATTCAGATCTTAATTCAAACAGGACCACATGAGAAGCACCAGCTTTCAAACAAAAAAAGAAATATCAAAATCGGTTCACCTTAAAAAAAGTTGAGGTAACACATATACAATCCTTTTTTTGAAGTCGGTTAATAATCATCCAAATCTGTCGAGCTTGAGTTTTTGCGAGATTAATGCACGACAATTGATTTATATAATGAGTATATATAAATATATATAGATAATATGTACATTGTACGTATTATTCAATTAATGGATATTTTCATTTCAGGATTATAGGACATAACGTTTTTTTATTCAAGATAAGTAAACGTTTGACCATCGCCTGATGGAAAGCGACGAATGGACACATTTGCCTATTCACTGGCAACTTAAACATTTCCATATTGTAGTAATCAGGAAACACATATTCAGGCATAGCTACATACCTTTGCGTCAATCCTAAGTATTATGTGCAATGCTTAGGGTTGGAGTTCTTTACCCGAGACTCGGGTCCCGAGTCTGTGTTTCCCGATAACTTTAATCCGGGAGTCTTTCGGTTCAAGTCACGGATGAACAATATGCTCTACATCTTTGCATAGATTGTAAGATCAACCATAGTACGTAACTCCACGGACGTTTTAGTCAAGCATCATATCTACTGGAAAGATCCAACACATTTTATGGGCGTGGATACGTTCCCAGTGAATGTGTATCTCCTCGCTGGCTCTCAACAAAATTGCTTTTAGCTTTTCCAACCATAAAAAGAACGTGCATTTAATGTATTCAAAGCGTCAAGGGGCCGAAGGTAAAATTATAAAATAGCATCGCGAATATAATTTATTTGTTAATATGTATTTATTCACATATATACCTATTTATTCACCTCTTACTGTGGTCCTTATAAATAAGCTCAGAGTCGCACAACGAGTTATGGAAAGGGCTATGCTCGGCGTTTCTCTACTAGATCGAATCAAAAATGAGGAAATCCCTAGACGAACGAATGTCACCGACATAACCCGGCGGATTAGCAAGTTGAAGTTGCAAAGGGCAGGGCACATAGTATGCAGAACTGATGGCCGATGGGAACGAAAGGTACTCGAATGGAGGCCACGGACTGGCAAGCGTAGTATCGGAAGACCGCCCACAAGGTGGACGGACGACATAATGAAGGTCGCAGGAAGACGCTGGCTGCAGGACGCTAACAACCGTTCTTTTTGGATATCTTTGGGGGAGGTCTATATCCAGTGGACTTCTTGTGGCTGATATGATGATGATGATATTTATTCACAACACCAACCTACGTAATTTTTATTTTCTTTTTCCATCCAAAAGTTGACTGGAAAAGATCGCTTTTAGCGATAAGTCCGCCCATTATAATTAGATATAAATAAAATTATTGTATTATACGTTATATTAATTGCAATAAAGTGTTTTGTATTATAAAATTTGAATTTGACTTCTTTTGGTGTGTTCAACAAATAAATTAAATGCGATGATCCGAGTGGTTATTGATCCGCCCAATTACTGATAACACCAAACCTGATTTTTTCTTTTACTTACAACCACTAAAATAATTTATAGTCAAATTTTAAATTATTGCTTTAAACATTCCTATTTCGATACTTTAAGGTTTACGCTTGACCTTCCTTCTGTGTATGTAAATAAATGATAAGTCTGTTTTTTTAACTCTATTAGTCTCTTTTTCTACGTTTTATTCCGAGTTTTGATCAAACATAACATAACATAAGCTTTCACACTCACAGCCCCACACCAAGTTCCATGACATTTGTCGTGGGTGCCGGAAACATTCACATCACACACAATCAAAACCAGAACCAGAACAAATTTTCCTTGGGGAGAAAACTTGTGTTCCTGCCGAGAATCGAAACCGACACCCCTGCTCTAGGCTTCTTCTAAAGGCATCCTCCCAACTAAGCCAACGGGCAATTCAAAGAAATATGATTGCGCTTTTAAGAAATATATATCAATACTACCGCTATACATTGGAATTTATTAAACAGCTTTATTGTACATTATTTACAAAATACGTTTTTCTATAATCTTTGCAATCTCATTGTACTTTTCTCTCAAAATTTACCTTCACAATATTGTAGAGGCTAGTAAAAAAAAGCCTTAAAAGTGTAAAGAAAACTTTACCGCGAAATGCTGTGTGAATTGTGGGACGTAATTAAGTACCAAAATCATCATTCGCCGAACTTATTTATAATTTTAAACACTCTTTTTTTACTTTTATGTTTGTACATAACGTTAGTCCATTTCGATGATTTAGCTAATTGCTGATGTTAATTGAAATGTATAGCGCTATCGAAGTACCTAGTACCTAGCAGTGAGTTTTATGATTATCTATTCTGAGGGATGTTTTAATTAATTAATTCTTCACAGGCATACAAAGTAGATAATGTATTAGTTTGATAGTTTACTTAGTAATTGATTGTACATTTATTGGCAGTGAATCACGGCCTTGCACTATTATTATTTTTTTTTATGCTAGAAAAAAGCATATCCAAGTTCAGTTTCAAGGATATTTATCTGCCAGTTTCATCAGATCAGCAGATTAGCCGTTACAAGCATATATCTGTATATAATAGGCAAGCTAACGCTTACCATCAAGCAAACATTTTCCCACTGCACACACAAGGTTGTTAAACCGGGAGTCAACAAAAAAATTATAATCACATCAATAACTTCTCCCAATTAACACTACACTGTATTACGCTTAAAACGTATACACTACGTCAATAAATAAAGCTAATTACCCCCAAGCATTGTACTCAAATACTGTCGCAATATAATTGAGCTTGGTTTCCAGTTATTCCGGCTTAATATATTCGTTTAGTGACAATAATAACTGAGGTAGCTGGGACTAGCGTGCGGCTATGTACCTAAAATGAAACGCCTGCCTCGACAATCACGCACAGGCTGCACGTATAACGTTATACCAATACGTATATTGAAATAAGGTCGTAATGGGACCATTACGGGACTCTGGCCGCTGGAAAAATAGTAAGATTTTATCGTTCTTCTCGAACATGTTATGTCACTGTTGTATACAGGGTAATTTGAAAAATATCGAATACCTCTAATGAGATCGACGTCTTTCGTGCTACGGCTATTATAAGTTCTGTATTAGGATTTTTCAAATAAATTTCAAATTACATTATTTATCTTTTCTGTTAAGTCTATGGTGTCAATGTCGTTGGCGTGCGTATAACGAAGCGCAGCGCGGCGATGCCGTTATTCGCGGAACAGTGTAGTAACAACTATGTATTAATTAGAGATAGCATTCAGAAAAAAGGCGTACAACTAAATGAGGTAGGTGTTAGAACAAGTATCAGGATCTGAAAGCTTTCTGCTATTTTACAATGGTATACAATCTGGTATTTTTGTAGAATAAGTGAGGCTGTGAGCTGCATTAAAATAGGTCAATAATGTTAATGACTTATCAATTAGATCCAAAACCATTAACGGTAAAGTAATTGGGAGGTTCCAAGGACATTTCCAAGCATTTAAAGTATGCATTAATTATAATTTATTGAATAGCGTTTTTTATGTCTTATTTGACCACTATCTCACCTTTTTCTAAGTGATAATTTGATCTAGAGTAGTAAGCACGCTAGGCTTATAATGGGAACCGACTCTCAAGAATGAATACCATTTTATCGATTGGTGCTCAAAGACAAGTTTCTATGCTACTTGAAGGCAAACTATGACTTTTTCTGGTAGAGAAGTAGCCAATCGATGCATATAAATGTAGCCGTATTGATCACAAAAAATGACAAAGTTAATCTATTTTATTTAGTGTCAAGTCCGACAAGGTTACACTAAATTTTACTGTGATTATGGATTTTGAAATGTAAGCCTAATTCAAATTAATTTTCTAACAACAAACATTGTATTCGTTCAGCGACTAAAGTTATACGACTAGTATAGACTTAGTCCTCCGGATTAACAAGCCGAAGTGGCAGTGGGCTGGTCATATTTGCTGTAGAACTGATAACCGATCGGTACCCTTTGACTCGGCAGAGGACGACATACGATATGTGGTTCAAATAACAGGACAGATATACTCTAGTAAAACCGAGCCTAAATATTATCTTATAGTACGTACTACCACACAATAAACTAACATAGACATGCAAAGCTATACATTACATAAAAATACACTAAAGTCTCAATGTAATAAAACATTTGTTCAGCCAACAATGAAATGTGTGTCCAATTGTTAAATTATCATCATATTAGCTTGATTAAAAATATATATATACCCTCAAAAAATATAATTTTATTCAGTGCTGACTAGCTAGCATTTGACCACAATTTCACCCGATGAAAAGAGACTGCACACTAGCGCATCTTGCCAAATTATGTTATCTGTTAGGGCCTGATTTATTATATAAAGGGCCTTACCCTTTAGCAGTATATGTGGGTCAGCTAGTAGTTATATAAAACTTCGTTATAAATCATATATTGTTATTTACAGCCGAGTTATTTTGCAAACGTACGACGTCCGTACCCCATCAACGCGGCGTACACAAGGACTTCATAAATTGATTTCATATAGCTAAGTAAGGCAAGGTTTTTTTAATACAGATTCTAACAAAGAACCTTGTGGTTGTATAATGACTATAATGGAACTTGGTACCATTGGGAATTAGAAATTCAGAGACATGAACGAATTACTATAATAGCTGGACGAGGGGTCGAGGCATAATTGTAATAAGTAATTGGTTGATACAAATCTAGAATCTATTCTTTATAACCTACCTTAAAATATCGAGTACGCCCGTTGTGCCAACTTTATTCAGACAAAAAATAACGTTAAAATGTAAATAGTAAATACCTACATAAAAAAAATTAAAATAAATGATTTATAAAATTTCCTACTACTTCTGGTAATAAAAATAGTACCTACCTTCGTAAATCTATATATTCAGTTTAAAGTATGTTTATATTGTTGATTTATTGAACATCATTGTAATACTTACTATCGAAAGCTGGAGGAACTAAAGGCGACGTTTTTATAATATAACTTCACAAATAAATATAGCAAATTGTTGTTTTGCTGAAAAAAGTCTCCGACCAGTGTCGGAGTGAAAAAGGCGGAACAAACAAAATAAAAAACTTTATTCAAACTTTAAATTTGAGTGCCGTTGAGACAACTTTCAGATTTTGATACAGCATGTATAGATATTATAAAATGTTGAATGTAACCAATTAGTAAAAGTGATGTTTTAATGGCAACTTAGGTAAATTTATAATCAAAAATGTAATATGACCTTTACGTTTATTTTATAAGAGTTCTCTGTTGTTGGCGGTTTCATTGCATGCAACGGTGAATATCAATTTTTTTATCTAAATGTTTGTGTCAATCACGGGATATTAAACATTTAGACATGGTGGACATAAACATTTATAGTGAGAGTGAACATGGTAGAGTTTTTGCGCGAAAACTCTGAAAATATGTCGTAGTCGATTTTGTATTATTTTCTAAACATTGTGATTCTTCAATTGTTAATGTGTAATAGTGATGGATTATTTACTGTGAATAGTTTTTGAACGTACATCAGTGTAGGCAAATCATACAGAGATGAAAACATGAATTTCGTTTTCATTCCAAAACTCCAGTAGAAGTTTTAATAAAGTTTCTAGTATTCTTCTAGACTGTGACTAGACCATGACTCTCGTATTGACTTTATGTATAGCTGGTGACCAGAATTGGTTTTATAAATAGGTACCTATCTAACTCAGACTTATTAAGTCTATGATCTTACTAGAAAAATAATGCGAAGCCATAGAAAAGAGTGACCATGTAAGCTTAAAACTTTACCGAAGAATTAAGCAACGGGGCGTTAAATAGATGTTTTAGTGAAGTCAACTTCTTGTATTAATTAGTATTAAGAGAGTGAAAAACCAGACGGTTTTGTGTTTTATTTGAAAATAAAATTAACGATTACTGTCACTTAATTGCATTGAATAAAATATAAATGAGCGTATTATTCAACTCAATATTTTTTTATTAATATTTTATTTCTATTTTTTATAATAAAACTGATACCTAATCAAAACCCGTTAAGGAAAGCGTTTTATCGTACATCATCGCCTTCATATATGACCATATTGTCATATGTGAAATTTTTATGTGTGGGAAAATTATAGCCTTAATAACCGGACTTTGATTAGTTAAAGTAATACAGATATCGATATTTCTTGTAAAAACTTATTCTACATGTTTAAGACAATTTTTGATATTAACTGTCAAATTATTTTATGTGATTGTACCTTTTTGGCAATATGTTTAATATCTGAACACTCCTATGGCATCTATATAATTTGATACGTAGACTGTCTAGATTTAGACATAGAATATAACATGGGATTTTTATGCTAATGAACGTGAGAGAAGCCACTGAACACAGCAAATTCTGTATAAACTGAAAAGAAACAAGCAAACAACAAACAAACGCATTCACACTCACAGCCCCATACTAAGTTCAAAGAAATGTATCGTGGAACATTCAAATTACACACACAATCACAACCAGAACCAGAAACATAAATATTCCTTGGGGAGAAAACTTGTGTTCCCGCCGGGAATCGAACCCGATACCCCTGCTTAGAAGGCAAACACTCACCTAGCTAAGCCAATGGGCATTTCGCCCAAGCAAATCAATAGAGGCAGATACAAATCCTGTATAAGTAAGAATCTCTTATTCTCATATCTAGTGGGATAACTTAAGTAGGATTACCGTTACCGACCCTTACTTTTCTACTTATCCAGGTTTGAAGGCTATTCGTAGTGGAGCAACGTTTGTTTATGTTACTTTCGTACTTTGACTGCTGTAAATATTTAAAAAAAACGCTCCACAGCCCACACTAACTTCGATGACTTGTGTCGTGGGTGCCGCAAACATTCACATCATATACAAAATCACAACCAGTACCAGAAACTATTTACTAAGTTTCCTGGAGAGAAAACGTGTTTCCGCAGAAAATCAAACCCGATACTGCTTAGAAGAACGCACAAAGAAGCGCACCGGGCATCGTTCTTTATTAAATGTGAAAATCAAGTTTTTATATAATTTCTTTTCTAGATTCTTAATCGCTGTTCTTAATCGTTTTTTGAATTATGTTTTGACTAATCATATATCAATGTCGTGTCAAAATAAATCAATATGAATAGGCTAACTCACATTTGGTAGTTGCGTAGCCCGCTACGACCGTAGACGCTTGTAAGTTCGTAGATAGCAGGCTACGAGAAACAATAATTAAGGGCATTTATCTACGCTCGCATTTATTAGGACAAAAAGTAACCTTTGTTCTATTCTACGCCCTTTACTATCTACTTACAAATTTATTTAAAATCTTTTCTGCTGCTATATATATGCCTCGTTTCAAACATACCTACAGTAATAAGATGGATATAATATCAAATCACACCACACAGATCTTGATTAAACGGCTTTTACAATTAACTCCTATTCAGCTTGATTCATACCTACAACCAAACTTTTTTTTCTAATAGTGGCTTCTCAACCTATGTTCATTTAGCTAGTAACAAGTAATGAACATTTTTTATTAAATAGTTTTGTAGGTAGTATTAAGTAGTAAAATCTAGGAATAGTTGTATGAACTATATACCGAAGTATATAGTTCATACAACTATTCCTAGATTTTCACAGATGAAGCAAAGTAAAAGAGTCAGAATCCAGTCATAATTAAGAATATGATTGGATCTGAAATTATTATTAAAGTTACTTACTTTACGTTACTTAGTAAAGTGGTAATTATTCCTACGTAGGCACCAGTCAAAGTTCTATTGTAGTTTTGCTGCGAAAAGTAATATCACGTTTTTCAACTTTGTTTGATCTTACTCGTGTCTATACTCGTGCACGTTCACGTACTATGTACGGTTAAAAATCCACCATTATCACATATTAACATTATAAATCTACAACGCTATTAGATCACATTTCCAACAAAAAATACCAAAAAATAAGCATAACTATACTATATTAATGAGATAAAGTATGATAACTGAATTGAGGATTTACGCGTATGTATCTTACTATGTATGTATGACCATCTGTTATAGTAAAATTCAAACTAATAAATTAATATCGAAAGAATCATAGGCTTATTCTTGGAACATGTTCATGAAAGGTCTAGTGACTTTTCATTTCATTTACTCATTACGATGATTTGTCACCTGTTTATCTAAATTTCGTAGAGCTAGCTACAAAAATGTAGTGCCTGATCATCAAAAAAATATTTACGATCGTTTCACGAAAATTTTTCCAAGAATTTTAATCATATTCAAATGAGAACATTAACTTTATAGAAGATATTATTTTAACATCCCTATTATAAATATTCATTTTAAGATCCCTGTTTTCGCTTAAGCAGTTCGTAGAATGCTACGAGCATAAATACATTAAGTAATCCTTTTGTGAAATCCATTATACTCTAGATGATGGTTATAACTTTAAAGGGATGGCAAAAAGGCCCACCAACGTAGTCATCACTTTTAATTTATTTGGTTTTGATTGAAGGTGGTTTTAACAGTAAGTTAAAACTCCTTGTTTCGCTCGTTGTCGCACCTACAGTACATGAATCAAATCACCTTCAATCAAAATCAAATAAATCTCAGTTCGACAAAATACCGTGAATTCACAAAATGTCGAATGGCAAGCAAAAAGCATTTAAAAATTAAACCATAGATAAGAGGCATCAGTTCATGAATTAAAAAGTCGATTGGTGAAACGAAAGTACATACTTAGGAGTGTCCTGTTAATAATAACCTAACTATGGGTCGCTCATTTAGTGAATGGTGCAAACGGGCGTACATTTACACATTTACCTACTCGCACATAAACTTTCGGATTTATAATATAAGTGTGATTTAACTAATCTGTCTCGGTCATGTGGTCACCAGTAAGGTGTCATATTCTCGTTCATCAACATATTCTCTTTTAGAGTAAGTACAACGGCAGTCAACCTATTTTTGCAGGTTTGCTAGCTAAGTTCGCTTAAATAAAACAGAGAAAATTTGTATTTCTGGATCTGAGTGTGATAAATACATTTTTTTTAAATAATTAATAAAGCCAATGGCATTTATAGCCAAAAACAGTTGCCAGTTTGTACGCCTCTTCAGGCAAAACGTGTATCGTCAAAAACCTACTATTACCAATCTGCATTCATATCCTATGATGTGTATTAAAACGCATGTTTTGACAAATAAAATGATCTTTATCTTTATGACTTCAATTCTTATTTATCAAATAAATGTTCAAGGAATAACTTAATGCTAAGTTACTAAGTGTTATTGTCTGCCACCTACATGCCTTGAAAGATATAAATATATGACAGTATTCTCGATACTGCGGCGTAACTCGTGTAGACGTATTGGCGCCCGTCTCATTTTTCTTAGACACAAGGGCTTCTACGATTCGTTGGTTTTTCAGCTCCTGACGTCACTTGCAATAAGTATTTTTATAGATCCAATTAGAATTTCAATAGAAATGCCGCCTTTTAAGCAACGGGTATCCGGTTCGATTCCTGGTGAAAATACAAGTTTTCTCCCCAAGGGAAATTTGTGTTTCTGGTTACATCGAACTAAGTGTGGGGCTGTGAGTGTGAAAGCGTAAAAAAAATAAACATTTAGTTACTAAAAACAATCAAAATAAAATCATATTTGTGTTACATGCCTACCTAACAGATTTCAATGAAAAACTGCATTTGAATAGGATGTTAATTCTTCGTACTACTGAGACCATTATAGATGTTATAGGGTAATTTTCAAACCAGAAATGGGAACATTTCCATGGATCACGTAACAACTTTTCCCATTATTTTCCTACTCTCCTCATGGGTATGCCCGCGGGCGCTCTTTATCGCAAATCTTAAAGAATAATTGGCCTTCATATAGCAGTTTATTGTAATAATAATTAATAAAAATATTTTTTTTTATTGTGTAATATGTAAATATGACATTTTTAATAAAAAAAAAATGTTATTCTTAAATTTACTGACAGATTTTTCGTAGTAAAATTGACTAATTTATATCAAGTATGACCCTAGTCTTTTGTTTTATAAAAGCAGTTTGAATATATTTTATTCATAAAAATATTCCCATTTAATAGAGTTGTACCTAATAGTTTGTTTTTCTTGGTTAATTGGTTGTATAATTCCAAAAAAATTTAAGATTTACAAACCGAAGTTCTGACTCATATTACGATGTTTAATGCATCACAGGCAAAGAAAATAAACTAGATAATTAGCAGAATTACAGTCACAGTTAAAACGCTCCATTTATAGATAAAACTTTTAATTACCAGGCATGTAGCCGCATCATTAGAATTAAAAGTTAAATAAGTACTTTATCACATCGGTATTTACCTGAACCATGTTATAAGTTTTAGACGACTTTTATGCCCAATTAAAAAGAAATCCATGAAAAAGTCAGCCTTAAGTAATCAGTGTGAATGAATTTCAAAGTAGATTAGGTAGGTACTTATAAAGTACAGAAAAAATGCGGAAGGCTTTAATGAACACTGGCTAACCATTGCCCGTATCAGCTGTGCTCTATGACAAATTGTTCCCAATTTAGCTACTATTAAAAATAGCCTTGGATTAAATCAAATTGTTGCTATGCTTGGTACGAAGGATTAAAGTTTGAGGTTTTACTTGCAGCAATAATCAAATGATCATAAGGAAATATATTATGAAGGTAGTAGAAGTAGGAAGGAAGCAAAACCACGTTTATGATTACCCACAATTCCTATAGTAAAATAGTTACATAATTCTTTAGAGCTGTCAAACTTCAAGTCGTGTCTAGACACTTTTAAGACCTATAGTCAATATTACGTAATAATGTTATACTCCTAGATCTAGTTTTGTCATAAAGACTTTTACTGACCTTGGTTTAACGATGTTTTAATCGTTCTGTAAAGTTTGGTTCTCTCTGTGCTCAGCTTTCTAACCTCTACATAACGTCTAGAGATTTCGTAGACGTCTACGACCTCGTAGCAATTGCGTATCACCAATACAAATACCGTAGACGTAGCGACTGCTATTTTCATTTGATTTATTTAGTCAAACGGCAATGGTACTAAGCTCAACGTCATTAATTACGATAAGAATCGATATTAGATATCACACTTTCACCTCAACTTTGCCAAACATCGATATGTCAACACTGAAAAAGAAACCTTTTACGTAACTACTAGCGAATAAAACAGTAGATCTGTATGAAAACGTACTACTCTATTAGTGTCTTAAAATATAAGTCGATTAGTAAAAAGACATTGGACCTGAAATACGTCGTCGTTATTCATTTAAAATGAGTTCGTAGAATCCAGCGTAGCAGCGAGTCGATCAATGGCCAACTGTCATTAACATTTCGTGGAACAACAAAGTCCGCTTATGAATCATCCTTTTGAGGAAATACGGTACTTAGATGCGACCTATATTTAGAGCTTTTGAGTGACTAGTACATAAGGCAATGGGTGTAAATAGGTTATAAATACAGCAGCGTAAACGGTATAGAGCAAAACAGTGATGGTTCGTTGAGGTCGGGTGGCGACGGCGACGGTGGGTCGCGGGTCGGCGCCTGCCGCAGCCAGCGCGGCGTCCTTGCGGCGCTGCCGGAGTCACGCGAGGGTCGATAGCGGCCGTCGGGCAGCCTCCGCGTCAATTATTCAGCACGCGACCGCCACCGCCACCGCCACCACGCGCCGGACAAAGAGCAAACGCGCGCGCATTGCGGCGACACCTACCAGGCCACCGGTGTCCCGGCCGCGTCGTCTCCTCCGTAGTCCCGAGCGTCCAGCGTCCAGAAACCGGCACACTAATCCTTCACTGGGCACGTCGATCGCGAGGGGTGCGTTGTCGCGTTACGTAAAGGGCGCGACGTAGCGCGTGTGTGCGCGAGTGGCGCGCGCGGCGGGCGCTCGGTGCGGGGTCGCGCGCGGAATGCCGCCACAAGTTATGCAACGCGCCGCCACCGTCGCCCGGATGGAAAATCGAAGCGAGGGGCGCGGGACCGGCGCGCGCACCCGCATCGATACCGCCGCCCCGCCGCAGCGCCGCCGCCCGCCCAGCCGCAATTCACATTACACCGAAGACGCCGCACATTACCGGACGTAGAGTTACTCCAACTTCATTGGGCTTCATTTATTTACACAGCGCGTCTCTCGACGAAAAGTTCCGTAAACGACAACGTACTAAGTTAATTACGAAAGCTATAAAGCCCTAATTGCCTGTTAGATGGGCAGTGCCATTGCTTATATAAATTCGTCGAAAATAAATGCTAATTAAAATCTTTTGATTATGAATTTATGACTTATCTTTTCGATATAGGCATACATTAGTGAGAAACCAGAGCACACATAAAGGGAAGGACTTGTTTACATCATTAAAACGATTACGCAATATGATCTATATTACATAAATATATGAAACAACAAGTTACATACAAGGCTACTTTGGGTTGAAAACATGTCTTTATAATAAATTGCACTTTTTTTACTAGTCAGTAAAAGTAACTTGACGACAAAACTCTTTTAGCTGTTTAAGTTCTAGGAAGTCGCGACCACAAGCCGATCGTACGTGACCCCGATATGAAGGTTTTCATGGTGGACTGTTACCACTGCGCTAGTTCATGTTGTCCTAGAATAAAAATGTTTTAACAAAGGCTCGTTAACGTGTCAAATAGTCAAATGTAGGTTAGGTATGTGCTCAAAGCTACTTTCAAGTGTAGCCAAGCCGCGTGCTCGAAGGTTTATTCAGTCTTTAAGTTTCTACGTTTCGAGCTATCGGTGAAATATGTCTTGTACCTAATTAGGTGGGGAATCGACGTGTCCCAAATCGGAGTACCCAAACGTTTGACAAGCTCGCGCGGTCGTTGCTCGAGTATTAAGTGGAATAAACTGATTCTGTGAGATGATTAATTACAAGCTGTAACGTTACATTACAGCGGTTTTAAAACGACATTTTATGGCATATGAATGTTAAAGCGGGGATTTAATTAAGTCCCGCTGAACATGTTTCGCATAACATTTTATCTTGTTTTGAGGATGTTTAAAATGTTTTACACATAGTGTCTATAAAGCTTTATTGGATATATTTGTAACTGATGTTTTGTAATAGCTAGATCTTTAAATATAAGAGCAATGCTTGACAGCTTTGATAGCTTGACAGCTTTGACAAGAACAATGTTCATAAAATCTTATAACTAAATACACTATTGTAATACATAATGCTCAATAACATGTAATTAACTTAGTATATTTAAAAAAAATGATATGTTACGATAGTTGTTACTCTTCCTTCAAAATTAAATTAATAAAACAATAACTTCCGGAAACATGTTTAAGTTTTATTTTCTAAAGGCATTATAATCTCGAAAAACTCATCTCTATTATACCGCTTACAAATTAATATAGTTAACCAAAAAAAAAAAAAAAACTATGTACAGCAAAGAACTAAAGTTACCTACAAGACATCGAGCTTATAGGTAACTCAAGTGCTCAAGCCCACTACCAGTGGGTAGCGTTCCCATCATGCTGGCGGCATTGCCTCTCTGAATTGCAATGCTAATACGTTGAGCCAAATAAGTGCCAGCATTTTGATCACGCGTCGCTTCAACCAGGCGCTCTGATAGAATTTTGAAAATAGAATGAGCTCCCGGTCCCCACGGACCCAGTGTCCAAACGGCTCAAATATGTAACCACTGCCAAGGTTTCCATATTTGCGCCGTTTACGCTGCTCTGCCGAAGTTGCCGCGACGCCAACCCTATTCTGTGTTTCAGGAAGATGTGACGGAGCTAAAGTATAGACACAAGTTGCATCCCATACTAAAGGCCGTCCCATCTTCCATGGAATTAAAGTCATGCCGTCGGGTCTTTTACCATCGTCACGCATCAGACCATTCGGTTCGAGAATGGCTGGAACGTTGGCACTGGTAAAAGCCCGGCGGATGATATCGTTGAGGCTGGCGTGGCGGGAAATTCGGCCAGCACTTTTCTGGCACGAGAGGCCGTGGTGACCGAGCTGGTCAACAGCAGTACCACACTGACAGCTATGGGCAACATAGCACCTTGCACCCAAACGTAAGCATATAGCGAGACGGAAAGCAGATGGATCTATAAGTGTACCAGTATTAAAAGAGGGAATGGCCTGCAACCAAAGCCCTGACTCCCATACAGAAACTGCTAGAAGTCGAGCACGCTCTGTGACGCTAGGACACGTATCTAAAAGATGTTTCCGTGCTAGTTCACAGAGCGGCCGATCCCTCAGTCTCTGTGAGGATAACCTCACTGGGAGCCCGGTATTTGGGCATGCCATCTCCCAGGCGCTTCTGGCCTCAGTCAGGTTTGCTATTTCTAAAGAACCCAAACTATGTGAAAATATTTTTGACTAATTTAGAAGTACCATGAACTGAGGACAAGAAAGCTGGTAACGCAACACTAGAAATTTTACGTATACCTAAGCCTCCTAGTCTTACAGGTAAAGAAGCTTGCGACCAAGCCCTGTCATCTAAGTCAATATTCAAAACCGATATAAGAGTATTCTTTACGATATTGTCCATGCTCTCGAGGAGCGCGCCATGTTTCCATAGCGGACAACATCTTAAAGAATACGTAAATTTTGGGACAAAAAGACAGAATCTAATAATTGTAAAAGTCATATGAGTGTTAATTTTGAGCAATCTGTCGGAAGAATTTTTAAAATTTTGAATTTTTTCTTCTACAAAAGGTGAAATTGATTCATCTAATGTCGGCGAACCCAAAAGGCGAAGTGAACACTTGTCTACTAGTTTTATATTGTAAGCCAATGAGTTAAATTTTTGTAAAACCGATAATTTGTCTGAACAGTTATCGCAAACAAAAAGTTCGCATTTCGAAAAATTTAGTTCAAACCCAATCTTTTTAAATTCATCAATTATTAATTTTAAATCACTTAAGACAGTATTCACATCACCTCCCAGAGTTCCGTCATCCAAATACCAAACATTTAGTTTGGATTGGAGACGTTGAATTATTGGATTGACAGCTAAAGAAATAGGCAATTGACCCGTAGTTAGTACAGGAAAAAAAAAAAAAAAACCAAAATCAAATAAAAGCTTTTTGATACCTATATCACAAACATGTATAATATGTCATATCGTGGCCATCTTTCTTTAGTGCATGCAGACAGTCCTGGATCTAGGGTGGCGGCAAGTCGGGGCCTATGCTCCGGGCGCCAAATTTAGAGGGCGGGAAATTTAAATCAGGCCGACGAATACACATCTCATCATTAACTCAACTTTGACAACTTCGACCACAGAAATACTTCACAGGGTCGTTGTAGTGTTCTTTCCGGGAGGCATATGTCCATGCGTCTGATGGCTAAAATTATGATGATGAAAAGGGTAAAAGTATAGTCGGGTAGGGGCGGCATTTTTAAGTTTTTGCCCGGCTCGAAAAAACTCAAGATCTGGGGCTGCATGCCGATTAAAGACAAACAATTATAACAGGTGATAACAAAACTAGAATGCAATAATATAGATGTACCGTATTCGTATTTCGTTTGCACTCGTAACTCCACAGAGCATGAAACTCATTCGTAGTTGTGAGAGCTAGTTTTCTGCTCTGTACGAAACTGTGACTATCGTAAGAGACCGTGATGAATTTACGTTAGCTATCAGTAGAGGCTTACCGCCATAGAAGGTGCCAAGACCGTAGCATCGGTTGGTGCCAAGAAGCCTCGAGATGATTTATGACAATTAAAACTTGACTTTTAACGATAGGCCTCTTTGTACATCTGCCTGACCAATGCATCTTAGGTACTTCTTACCATAAACTGAACCAGTCGGAAACACCACATTATAATTAACTCAAATAAAGCTCAAAATAATTAAACGCAAGCAAAGCTTACAAAAACCGACTTCACCGCTTTATCTTTAAAACATTAATCAGATGTAATGTATTAAACACGCATTATTGACTATAACTCAAAAACTAGAGATTAGATCTTGATCTAATTTCAATGAGACCACATGAAAAGCACCAGCTTTCAAATAAAAAAATAATCATCAAAATCGGCGCACAAAGAAAGAAGTTACGAGGTAACTTTTGAAGTCGGTTAAAAACGAGAACATCAAAATCTACTGGTCACATCTTAATCAAATTTAAATGGGATCAATTGGAAACCAATATGTATCAAACAAAAAAAAAATTCTAAATCGGTTCACGTGGATCGAAGGTGAGGAATTAGGTAACACACATAAAAAAAAACCAAATACGGTCGACTTGAGTAACTCCTCCTTTTTTGGGAGGTCGGTAAAAAAGAACCGACTTCAATTTGCGCTTATATGTTGGTTTTGGCTGGATCGATTTCGATAAAATTTATATGGGACCACCTCTGAAGTATAATCTACCAAACAAAAAAAAAACATCAATATCGATTCATAATTAGCGAAGATATTGCGTAACATACATACAAAAAAATTGGTTGAAAAAAAGTGGCTGACGATAAGAACTGTTGAAATATGCCGCGAAAAAATGGCATTGTTATTGTATAATAATGGTGAATTATTCTACTTTAATAGTTAGTAAAAGTGCACGATTGCAGGCAAAACAAACTAAGTTTAAAAACGTGATTTTCACTTTATACCAGAAGCAAGTCTACTAAAGTTTCTACCACTTTAATAGGGCATGATTTAATTATGACCGGACCTTGACTCTTTTATTTAACTTTGACTGTGAGTAGGACTTCTATTATGAAAGGCTTGGGTTTAAGCAATCACCAGATATAATGAAATATAACGCCCAAAAAATCGTAAGTACTTACTACCAGAATTTAATCCCCATTTTGAAATTATCACCAATAAACGTAAAGTATGCTAACCTAAAAAGGCAAGTATCTTCAGAATAATCGCAGAGCTACCCAAAAAGGCCACGCGTGCACCAACAATGTACTCGCATTTTATTTAAAAATTGAATCCAAATATGTTACTATAAATCAATTTTTTCGTATTAAATTATTTTTGTAATAATTATAAAAATAAATATAACCTTAACCTACTGTTATCCGATTCGGTATTTTCCGTTGCCATCTAAATTATACCCCAAGTTAAAATTTGGTGCACGCGTTGCCTTTTTGGGTTATGAAAAGTTTTTGCAGTGCAGACATGACTTAAATAGCCCGAAAGATTTTGGTACAGGTTTCATTTATGTGTACAATTTTTTTTTATTTAGGATGAAGCTGTTTAGGGCAAGGATTGTTTTTTTGGTGGTCATTAAATTTCATTCCATTATGAAATACACTTGAAATCCAAATCCTAATCCTAATATAATATTATAAATCCGAAAGTTTGTGTGTAAGTGTGTGTAAGTGTGTGTATGTTTGTTCCCTCTTCACGCTCTAACGGCTGAACGGATTTGGATGAAATTTGGAATGTAGGATTAACACAAAGGCTACTTTTTAACTTTATAATAGCGGGCGAAGCCGCGGAGCACGGCTAGTATGTTATAACTTGTCACTGGCAAAATGCAAAAGACTACGGAAACAAAAAAAATATTTAAAAAAAATAGTTTCTAAATGTTTCCAATACTATGTCAGACTAGCTTTACCCGCGGCTTTGCCAGCGTTAATCGGCATATAAAGTCCTAATGCGGGGTCAAGTCTATCATTAACATCACATAGAAATCAGTCCAGTTAGCCGTAACATACATTTTTAGTTTCAAAATACTTACATGCTCTTAAGCAGACGGTCTCACACGCACACACCAACACAAACAATGCACCAATGGATTTTCAATATTGTATACATAGCAACCTAAGATAAACGCTTTCACAATCACAGCCCCACACATTCGATGACTAATGTCGTGGGTGCCGGAAACATTCACATCACACATACAATCACAAACGGAACCACCGGGAATCGAACCCGATACCCCTGCTAAGTAGGCGAACGCTCACCCAACTTAGCCAATGGGCAGTTCAATTTGTGTTTTATCAATTAAACTATTTTTACTACGGACACTTCTATTTGGCGCTGAAATATACGCTGAATAGTAAAATAAATTTGGCAGTCTGTATGAAATGGATCAGATTACCATCGTTTCAGCTTGACGTCATAGCTTAATGGTGGTACTAGCCGGCAACCACTATCTAAGTTGCTCTTATACAAAATGTAACCAAAAAATGTAATGTAAACAAAAGGTAACCAGTACCCAATTTCCTTAAAGAAAAAATACAAATACAGTTTACAATAATGCATGTAGGTCAAATATTATACATAGTTAGACTGTACATAGTTGTCTCATCTAAAAACGTTCATAATTCATTTAGTATCTAAATTATGGATAAAGCGTGTTAATTTTTAGTTAAGAAGTACTATAAATGATTTATGTTTGACTTACATTTTAATATTGTTAATTTTTATACATATGATATTCATATGAATTAAATTAATAATAATAAACATATGTGATTATGCTAATACATGCCTGTAATAAAGCATGTACCTATCGCATAATTGAATGTGACAGTATTTATAGTCACGTAACTTCGACAACAACATTTCTGTGATGGCATACCTGGTGTACTGACTAGGTATACCACATTCAATTATTAACTAAAGACTAATGGAATATTTCCCACAAAATTACTCTCTACACCATGACTCTCTATAATAACTGGGAACTTAGTAAAGTTCCGACTCAAAATCTTTAACATATACGGATTACGGATCGCATTCCAAACGTAGACAAGTAACGCCATCTGTGACTTAGCTCTTGAATCTATTTATGAGTAAATAAACCTACAAATACAAACCGTAGTGTAGGTTTGTCTAACACGATGGTTATAGTTCTAAACCTCGGATGGAATTTTGGCGCGAAATGGAAAAACAGCGTTGTAGATATTTTCCAAAACTTGTTATTATTCGAGTTTTCATTTGGGTGTTTTATTTTCGCTTCAAAGCCCCAATAGAAGTTCTAGTAAAGATTCTACCACTTTACTAGACCTTGACTCGACTTAATAGTCCAGTAATCTGGACCATGACTGTTTGACTTTGACTGTTTTATTTGACTTTGACTGTCAGTAGATTAGTTTTATGAACTACATACCTCACCTTAAAAAAAATCTATTACTTGATACTGACTAAAGAGTTTGATAAGACAAAATTTTAAGAAACTCGTCGAGGAAATTTAATGTAAATATTATATAAAAAATATGCTGGAATGTTTCACTCGTCAGCCAAGGTTTATATTGAACCCATGTTCAAGAAACCACCGCCCAAATAAAGTGCTACTAAAATAGAAAACATTTTAGTACCTACCTAACAACAATTTAAATAACAATATTTCGGTATTGTTTCGGAAACAGTGTACTATGTAGAGGAATATACGAGAATTTATTTAGATGTTTATTTAAGAATAGAATAATATTTATTGCAGTAACTGTAGGTACATTCGTTGGTAAAACTTTAATATACAAGTCAGTATCAACAATTATATTTATTTTACTAAGTAGATAAATAAAATTACAAAAAGAAACAATATTACTATGGAGGGTATACACATTCTGTACTTAGCTGCTTACCGCATACCGCAGAATTAACAGCAAATACTAGTCGGTGACGGAGAAGAAAGGTAAGATTCTTTGAGTTCGAGGCCATGATAATGTTTCAAGCCTTCTGATTTCCTTGCAGTTAACTTGCCTGAAGCAGTAACGGCGGCTAAAATATGATTGCGACGTGGCTGCTATCGTCTGTGCGTCTTTGGTGGACTCTATTAACTGTTCAATAGAGTCCATCAGTAAGCTGAATGATACGGCAGCGCAACTCGTCCATGCAGTAGTGTAACTGTAATGATCTAACACTAGGGTTAAAAAACTTCTTACAATGGTCCTCCTAACAAAGACTAAATTTATTTGTCGATGAAATAAAAATAAAGCCAACGAATAACACGAAGTTTCTATGATTGGATCGGAGAGCAAAAAAATAACTTGTTTTTAGCATATGAGATCCACTCTAGTTTAGAGCGGGAGAGCCATATTAATCAATTATGTGGCAAAATGGGCAGTGCGTGTTTTGTACTCCGTAGGGTTTCTCGAACAGTGTCTGCCAATGCCCGGACATATGTTACTTTGCCACAATGGATTCTCTGCTGATCTGGTGTGAGTACGAGTCGGTATCATATCGTGCAGAGCTCTGGGGCTGCAGCGATGAGGGAAAGGGCATTTCGCCTCCATTAACGCACAATCAAGGCTCTAGTGGGAGGCTCTATCATTGCGTTTGTAAGAACTAACAAATGTTTCACACTCGCAGCTATGTACGCACGCACAACAAGCTTGTTGGCATAACTCGAACTCACAAGTCATCCAAGCTCACCCATGTCATGGGTCATACAGTATGTAATAAACTGCCAGACCATAATAACCACTCCTCCAAGTTTGTGTAGTTTTAAAAACCGATTACAAGTGGCTTACTGAGCGCTCCTTCTGTACAAAGATAATGTTTCCTCCTATACGTAAGTACTATAAAGAATTTATTGACTTCAAATAATAATGACATTAATAATTGTTATTTTAAGGTTATTTGTATTTTTATATCATCAATTTGTATTTTGACATTTTATATTTTTGACATTGCAATTTTTTATATCATTTTATATTGGACATACATTTATAATTGTAGAGTTTGAGGTATTACTAGGTATTATACTGTAAGACAATAAGTTTTAGTTCACTAAATTAGATTTTTTTGCTATGTAACTAAATTGGCTTTACCAAACAAATAACTATGATTACGAATGTATTATACGTACTTATAATTTCTAATTTGGAGCCTCGTCGTAACAGACTATATGAAACTTTTTCGAGATGAGACCATGTCACTAATTTGATTTCGGCCCGAATTCTTGTAAGTTCACGCCTACCCAAGTTCGAATAAAATACAAAATTGTTAATATCATTTTATACCTACGAGTCTACCTTGTACCTATACTGTGCGTCCTCGCGAATTGTTTCATAACAATGCGCCTAAATAAGCACATATTCACTAATATAATGCTATAGGAAATGTATGTCGGCCTTGGGCCTCATATTCATAATGGTGGCACTGTTATATTAATAGGTAAGCCGTAAGTATGTAAATACTTTCTTTAGATGCTATAAATTGAGGTTTTTACGCAGGTGATAGTAACTTTAAAACTACAGTTACTTTTCTAGAAGGACTTCTTCAGACAAATCCATTTTAGAGCTATCATTCCTTCCAGTACGAAGCAATAATCTACTTTTCTATACACAAGCTTTGATAACAATTAAAACATGGATACCATTAAAATAATTTTATTAAAATTGTATAAAACTTAAACCTAACATCTGGTCAACTATACAATAATAATAATTTAACACAATACAATAATATAGATAATATATTATACGAATACAGACACCGAAGAATTATAATATAAAACATTCCTAACTATAAAACATCAATCATGTTCGTCATTGTAGTTTTTAACATTATTTTAATTAAATAATAATTATGTAATGTAATTATTTTTTGCCAGTTATTTATAGGAAATATGCGTAGCAATTAAATATAGATTAATTTGTATTATTACCTTTAGAATAAAGCCTATTGCATTATCTTATTACATTTCTTTTTAATTAGGAATTTTGATTAATTAAAAGTAATAAAAATGTAGGGTGCAGTATAATAGCAAACGCACGATATTGGCCTAACTGTTTCGTGACGTCATGCGTCAGTTCACAAATGTTGATGTCAATGATTGGCTAACTTTCTTTGACGGATGCTGTGATTGGTTGAACTGTTTCCCCGAGTCTGTGTTTCCGATAAGAACAATCTGGGAGTCTTGAGTGTATCTTCGGCAAGCGTGCTCCATCTTCGACCACATCGTTACTTTCCGTCCGATGAGATTGTGGTCAAATGTTTGCCTATATAGAATTAAAAAAGGGATTGTTTAGTCGATTTTATAGAAAAAAAAACAAAATGGCCGCGTTTAAAATTGCTTGAATCTCGCATTTTGTTACTTTTAATTTTGGCTTCGCAATCTTGTGCATTTAGTCAGTATCAAGTAAAAATATATTTCAAGTGTATTTCATATTAAAAGCCTTAGTCACAAGTGACAGTCAAAGTCAAGTAAAAGAGTCAAGGTCCAGTCATAGTCAGGTCATGCCCTAGTAAAGTGGTAGAAACTTTACTAGAACTTCTATTAGAGGTTTTGGAGCTAAGACGAAAATCATGTTTTTCTACTTTGTATGATTTTCTACATTTATGCACGTTTACTAAGTATTACTGATTAATTATAACACATGAACACTCGAAGAATCACAGGTTTTGGTTATACAAAATCTACAACGCCATTTTTTCACTTTCGCGGCAAAACTCCCCTGCTCGCATTTACAAATATTTATTTTGAAAATAATCGACTAAAAGTAATAAAAATTTATACATATTCCCTATTAAATAAAATTAATTTATCTTGGCATTATGACTTAGGAGCTATTTTTCAAATCGAAGCTGCATTTGTTACTTTCTGTACTTTATGTATACCTACATACTTTTTATACTTAGATTACAGCTCCTAATCGCACTTTCACGTTTAACATTTGATATTATGATTCTTCTACGTACATTTGATAGTGTCGTATACGTTTGCTAGTTTGTCGCATGATGATGCTAGTGGGTAGTCTTGGGTGTCACGGTTTTTCAGGCCGCCTGAAGGCTTTACGACTGTTGTCTTACGACTAACAACCGGGACCAACGGCATGCCGTGCCCTCAGCAGCACGGAGTCGGAGGTAAAACCTCTGAAACGAAGTCGCACCTACTCGCGTTAATACGTCGGTTCACGACAAAATATCACGATTGATATACCATATACCTGAACTATCTCTTCTAATCAATTCATCTTAAATCGACTAAAATATGTGTTTAATTAAATATAAAGGCCTTCACCCTTACAGAATCAAAGACATCGAACTTAGTGTGGGGCTGTGAGTGTGAAAGCGTGTTTACTTTGAACTGTCCGTTGGCTCAGTTAGGTGTGCGTCTGCTTTCTAAGCAGGGGTATCCGATTCTATTCCCAGCGAAACACAAATTTAAAGGGAAATTTGCGTTTCTGGTTCTGGATATGATGTGTATAATAATATGTGATTTTAATTTTTTTCGGCACCCACGACACAAATCAAAGATCTTGGTGTGGAGGCTGTGAGTGTGGAAGCGTTTAGCGCAGCATTTTTGAACAATTTCAAGGCTACTTAGGTGCAGCACACTTTTTGTGCGCTTAAGTCGGCGGCGCGGCGCGGCGTGCAAAGAATCGTAAGCGTTATTTACTGCATATAATTGTATAGGTTCTATTTTACAGGGTGCAGCCCAGACGACAGACAATCCGTGACGCACTTTTTAGCCTAAAATAGAACATATGCAATTAAATGCAGTAACGCTTACGACTTTTTGTGCGCCGCAGACTCGATCGCGCAAAAAGTGTCGTCTGCGCTGCCCTTATATACATATATTTTATCTACTTATGTCTAGACAACGATTAACATGTTCAGACAGACACATTATCACGACAATTCACACGATAGAATTATTTATAAAATAAAAAGCTGCAAGAGATTCCAAAACCAAATTGTAAACCATCCACATTTTTAAACATACCAATAAACTTTTTATTCAACAGTCGGTTGTCTTAATGCGCTGTGTCCGGAATACCAAAAGAAACGATTACAAGTCCAACAAAACTTAACGTTTCGCACATGCACAGGAGCAGGGAGATATGTGCGAAACGAAGTCATCGCTAGAGATCTTAAAGTCCAGAGTGTCGAGCAGTTCGTGGAAAGGTTAGCGCGAAGGATGTACGACCGTACAAACTTTATATACCTCCCCCGGAAGTACGTTCTCGTGATCATGGTGCTTGTATACAGTGCCGAAATAAAAGACCACAATAAAAAAACATAAAAATAAATTGTAAATATTCCATTTCTAACAATACTTCTGACGAGATATTTACCGTGTATTTCGTTACTTTTGAGTTTACGATATTTCGACACTATCGCTAGCGAAATAATAACTGGAGAAGTGCAGGGGGATTTAGATTTTAGAGCATACAAAACGATCTCTCGCGGCCGTACTCGTTTACTGCGTTGGACACACTACCATTGTTATGACTCAATAAAGGCAGTGGTGTGACACACGCATTGACACAAACATTTATAGTGATAATGACCATGGTAGGTTAAGAACTTACGCATGATACGTTATGATGTTTTTTCTTAATTATATGCTATAATTTTCCCTTGCAAAAAAAAAACTCAATTCTCTACGGAGATCGCGTTCCTTTGCGCCTTCCGATTCGAAAAAACGACTCACTAATATGGAATGTCATTTTGATTTTGATCGCCATTCTTTGCATATTGTATTATATGATAAACACTGCATGCTCAGCGTCCTGCGCTTTGCATATCTGTATTTAAATTATAGACTAGACTTATTCCATAGAACATTTTGATATCCGAAACACTTATCAAAGAATAAAGAATGGCATGCTGCCATAAATATGCTACAATTGCGATAACATTCTCAAAATACTGCCTAATTGCTCTTCCAGTGAATTTCTCCCGTCTCCATTATTGATAGTGAGATCCCAACCCGTGTAATCATCTAAGTCACATTCGGAAGCTGCGTTATCCACTCCTTCTTTGAAGTGGTACCCTCGAGACCGCCTCGTGTCCTCGTCGGCATGTATCCTGATTGTTCGGACTATGTGCTTGTACGTTTCTTTATACCATCTGATGTCTGACCGTCGCCTTATGTCGCTTACTACCCATATTGCTGCGTCTTTAGCTGGAATTGAAGAAAATTTGCTCTGTTATACTTCAAGTTTATAGAAAAACTTAAGCTGAAACTATGCACAACCAGAACACTCTAAAGAAATTTAAGGAATCAATTCCACACCAGAAAAGCTGTTTAAATTTATTTAATTGTCTTCAAATATTGGAGGAGGATCTCAATTCGTTGGATTTTATTTTTTTAAGTATGTTACTTCAGAGCTCCATCATTTATTAACTGATTTGGAAAATTTGGTCTCATTATATTTTAATCAAGATCAGATGAAGAGTTTCGGAGATATGCGATTGAAGTAGGTTAATAGTTTTTTAAACTTGTATTTATTTATGCTAGATAGGCGAGTATTTGACCACTGTCTCACCTAATGCAGCCAAAGATACATGCCTAGAAGATTCTTCCACTCATTCGCAGTACGGATAATAATCAAAGATGTTAAATGCTTCCAGCATACTGGAGGCATATTAGCCGTAAATGGATGGTATCTGACTGTTTGTCATGTTCTTAGATGGTAAAATGGGCTTAGGTGAATTAACTCATATACTTGTATAATTCCTGCACACATCGTTTTAATTTGTACTGTACAAATAAATTTTGAATAATTACCATTTTGACATGCACTTTTGCAGAAATACCCATAATCATTTGTCCGCATCTCTTCACTCCATTTGATCATATCTAGCCGATGCTGCTCTTTGTATTCACTGTCACTTAGGAGTTCATTTAAATTTAAATTCTTTTCCTTCGCCCAGTGACTTTTGATAGGCTCCGATATTTTGATCACTTCGCAGCGGTCTCCAAGTCTGGAAAGTTTTAGTGTAAATTCGATTAGGTCATTACAAAAATATATAATTTAGATGCTTTCATACTCACAGACCCACAATAAGTTCGGTGACTTGTGTCATGGTTGTCGAACACATTCGCATCACACACACAACCAGAAACACAAAACTCCCTGGGGAGAAAACTTGTGTTTCAGCCAGGAATCGAACCCTTGCATAGAAGGTCATATCCCACGCAAATAAGCCAATGGGCAAATTCAATACAATATGTATAAAATATACAAAATGTATCATACATATTAATACAATATTCAGACTTATACAACTACATAAACAGTATTTATTATACGGCAGTACAATAGGTGGTATTATCACTTGCAGCTATTACTAATGTACATATTAAATTAGTAAATTTAGCACGTGTAAACCCATAGCAAAAATTACAATGGCAGCAGGCAGTTCTAACTATAATGTGTAGGTATGATTCTAAATACTAAGTGGACTATAACTCTTTATTGACATCAAAAGAAACATATAAAATACACCAGGACCTCTTTAATCCAAACTCTGAAAATTTACCCTCCCATTTGGATTCTTGGAGTGTTCGGATTATAGTACACAGTATTTATGGGATATTTCTTATGAAATAAAACTAATAGTATCAAGAAATGTTGTACACAATTATGTAATTGTCGAGATGCGACGCAATAGCAAAATGAAATGGCGAACGAGTAACAATAACAAAAGCCCGTGCCACCTACTCTACATTTGGTAAGCAACTGGCGAGACGGCGAGTGAAAACGAGGGCGGGGTAGGGCGTTCGGATTACAGAGGTGTTCGGATTAGAAGCGGTTCAGGTTAAAGAGGTTCTGGTGTAGGTACAAAGGGGCGGTAGGTATAATGTAATCATATAAAACTCTCCTGCAGTAGGTACTCACCTGATGAAGATATGAATCAAGAACATTTTATTATTGTATGTTCGAAATGAACAAAATGTTGGAACTATTTTATTATGTAAGAACTATATTTGTACAGTTTTACAATAAATGCAATTCTTATTCTTATTCTAAAAAGGAGCTTATGTGTTAATCTTAGGTATAAGCTATGTATGTTCCAAATGTCATCCAAATCCATTCAGCCGTTACAAGACAAAAGAAACATACTTACACACAAACTTTTGGATTTATAATATTAGTGTGATTAAAATTTAAATTAATACAATGATATTACGAGCTTGCCAGAACACATTACATTTACCGCAATGTGAATAAAGGTTAATTTCTAGTTATTAATGCTGAACTTACATTTTTCTTAAATTATCAGTGAGAAAGTCTTTGCCAGATTTTCTTTTACCGCTAAACAGTAAAATAACTTTAGGTGCCATTTCCTAAGAACAACAATTTCCTGAAAAGAAAATATTTTTGAAGACAGTGTAACAAAGATAAATAAACAAGAACCTAATTAATTTCTTATAGAATTAACCTCACTTGAATCTCTTTTCACACGGTCTTTTTACGGGTTAGCAAGAGAAAGTTCAGATAATTTGTAAAACTATTTGTAATCAACTTGATAGTAGTCTTAGTAGTATTAGGAATTCAATTTTACAATTCGTTAAATATAGTTTATATAGTATAATTACAAATTCTCATTACTCATTTACACGAAAACGCAATAGAAATGGAAATACGTTTGTTTTATAAAATATATCAAGTTGTATAAATAATAATAATGTCACAAACAAACAATCGCTGGAAATGTTACAATTTGACAGTTATAGTGTTGTAACAACTGACATGTTAAAGTGTCGATATCAATTGTCGAACTGTGTAGTAGATATATATATATATATATATATTTCATCATGACTGCAGAAGTTATCACTAGAAACACAGATTTTAGTTGTTACTATGTATAGCAAAAAAGTGGGGTTTTAGTACACTATCTAACCAGACATTAAATGTGAAAACGATCGATGATGCAGTATAAAGAATACCTGCATCCTCGTAGCTATAAGAAAGTCTTCTAGTTACCAGCGGCAGGTACTCAAATATGATAATTAATAAAATGTAATCATACTGCATTGCAGTGTTAATAACACCAATTATTAAAATACTTAATAGTTAACCAGAATATTTCTGCGGCTTATCTGCCTGCGGACCCTGCCGTACATTTGCCTATCCGTCTGCGCTCATTTGTCAATGTTATAACTTTAAAACTATATAATTATAGGTTAGCTTTTGACCAAACATAATAAAATAAAATGAAACTTTAGAATTCAACTGTCTTTAGCATGATTATTTTTTACATTTTGACATGATAAAAAAACAAAATCGATATACTTTATTTCTATTTTATAGTAGAATGTAATTAGTGAAGTAAGACCTCATAACTTGGGTTCTGTACGTGAGATAGTAATATAGAATTATGGAGTAACATATCTATATACGTCTTAACGTTATCAAGTAAGTTAGAATGTTGTTTTTACTTCCTTGAGACAATGGGTAAGCTAAATTACAAATGAATCACTTGTGAGAAAGTATTTAAAAATATTGTTTGTAACAAGTTCGTATAACGTGATTTGGTCTCATCATTTTTATGTAAGAAATAGTGAAATAGTTATAGATGTTTCGCCCTAACAATAAATCGTCTACCGATTACTCCCATCGTTTTTTGTGACAACACTACTAGACGTTAAGAAACTACTATGACGTTAACAAATTTGACAATTTTGACTTTTGATTTGACACTCCGTATATTGTATATCAGCGCCATCTAGAAAGATTCATCATATTGCTTTAAAAATAGCGCACAAAATGTTTCGCTTCTTGTAAGGTTGTATTTGTATCTTCACGTACAAAGATGTGCGCCTCGTGTACCTAGCTTTAAAAGTACTTACTAGATGTCGCTACGTACTTAAATAATCACAGTATTGCAGCTGTTATCGTTAGTTTAACATGAAATAAGTTTATTTAAATGTATTGTTTATCAGAATCGGAATCAGAATATCATTTATTGTCAGACTGTGGTTACAAAAGATCTTATATAAAATATATACAGTTTAAACAGCTTGCCCATTTCGAGGGTACAATATTTTCATAAAATATTAAAAGTTTTTATTCAAATTTAATTCATCTCATTCTGATTCTGAAACTGTGCTGCATCAATTTCCATTAAATTTAGTAATTAACTACTTATATTTATTTTTTCGGAACTTGTTTGATTTATATTCTATAAATTATTATAAATTGAAATATATTTATCTTTAGATTTAGGTTGTATTTTAGGGATTGAGGTTCTTTGCTTGCCCACTTCTTTTAATAAACGGCTTGGGATATACGAAGCAATAAACGGACAGATTCATTTGATATTTTATTAAGAAAAAAAGTGTATGCACTAGTGATTTTTTTACGTTTGAAAATATTAATTTTAATGTCCTATCTATTAGATAGATGTCAACATTTTTGATGTGATTCGAGCAATCATTCGAGGGTTCAAGCAAAGGCTGTTTTGGTAAAGGCTTAAAGGTTGACTAAGTAGGTACAGGTGCCGGAAGTTATTATTTTCAGTAGCTTTTATTAATTAGCAATTATTAGAATGATATATCAATAATTAGCTATGTTAGTCACGATAAGTGGCTGGATGAATCGGAATACTGAACTGTGTACCTATTATGAATAAAAATTCGTAAGCTCCGGCACATAGGTACTCATTTTATCCTCATTATATGTTGGATACGAAAGCATTTAACTCATTTACTCACCACTATTTTACCTAATGGACAGTGAAGATGGGATGGAGCACGCTTACTTTGAACTCCTAGAAGATTCTTTATACGTTGGGTGACTTGTGTCATGAGTGCCGAAAACATTCACATTGCACACATAATCACACTCAGAACCATAAACACAAGTTTTCTCCATAAGGATTTTTTTTTCCGTCGGTAATCGAAACCGATAACCGCTGCGCGCTGCTTAGAAGGCAAACGCGCTCCCGACCTGCCAGCGGGCAGTTCTCGTGAGAAAAAGGTAAATCGGTAAAGTAGACAAATAGGTACCATCGTTACGGGTATTAAATGAAAGCACTTTAAAATATCATTTCAAAAGTATAACATGCAGTAATAAAGTATAACGTAGAACATTTTTATTGGTTTTATAAAATTATGCTATTTCGTACTAAGTAGTCTTTGTTACTTTGGATGAGGAGCTATCGGTTTTTTGTTCGACGATGTTTACGAGTTAGTGCAGCTAACTGTACCTACCTACCTACTTACTTAAATCTCAGTCAGTAGGTATTTGCAGGAAGTGAAGCGTAAGTAAGCGTGAAGTAGGTACCTACTTAGCAGTGCTGTTTCAGATTATAAACTAAACAATAAAATTCAAATTAATTCATATCTGTTATATTATACCTATCAACGATACTCCATTAACATAGGTAGGTAGACCCCATATAACATTACTATATCCAACTATTAAAATAAATTCGTGCCGACACGAAAAAAATGGCGTTATTTGAATGCCGGCCGATAATTTAAATGTAGCAACAACCGCTTTTAGCTTACAACCTTAATTGACTTAAAAATGCTTATCGATATTCTACGTCGATACAACCGTCTTAGCCACTTGTAGTGGTATTGGACATAGAACTGTTTGTTACCAGCTTAAAACATATATTTTTTAGCTACTATTTGGAGCTTAAGCTGTTATCAAACGCAGCTTTGCTTGGAAGCACGATGCACGCTCACGACTCTCTGAACAACTCCGGACATGACATTCCACATTTCGTTGTAGATTAGAACGAGACGGATAGCGACTCATCCACTGAAAAAAACGAGACAAGCAACCGCGAAGCAGTCCACGTGGACTGCTTAATATCAACACAGGAGCAACGACCAATAGAAAACGGTACCGCTAATGTATTTCTCACCTCCGCACTCACACCAAGGACGGCTACCATTTTTGCATTATTTATGGGATTCTCAACTTTCTGTCCTGTTCTTAGAGTTTTAAATCTGAAATAGTGGTGACATCGTACACCATTCTCGAAACGACTTATAAAAAGTGAAAAACTTGATTTTCAGTCTTATAACTTGAGAGCAGGGTGTATTATTGATCGGAGAGCGGTCTGCGGTTCTTGAATTTAAAACGATTCCCAAGAACATGGGCGCAAGTTGGTGAAGGTTGGAGGAGGCCGCGGTGCAAACTGCATCGTCACAGCGTCACCCCCTCGCCCCACATTGCCACCCCTCCCGCCTTTATTGTAGTAGGTTCACTGTATAAACGTGGATGTATGCTCAGAGTCAACTGTTGTGCTGGCACGACGTTTTCATAGTGATGAGAGGAGAGGTGCACGCAGCCGCTGCCTGCACCCTACAAACGTTGTCAATATTTTGATGTTACAATATTCCTCTAAGTATGTCTACGTTTGGATACCAAAGTATATTTAGCTTCTACAGCACTAAGCAGAGCAGTTTTAGCTTAAAGGAACTCTACAATACTTTTCCAGTGTAGCTCTTCCAAATCTTGCAGGATAAATTGCATTCATAATTGTAATTTGTAAAGTTCATTCTATGTACATCTTGAAAATATTGTTCGCCTAAAATGGAAGGCTGTTGATTCCCAAAAAAATATTTAACACCTTTTGTTGAGACACAGTTAAAGCAATCTAACTAAAAATCAATGTCCCTCCACCAAAATTTTCATATAGCACTCAATCCTTTAGGTAGATGGGTGTTTAGTTTTAAATTAGAACCCTAACAACGTACCCCTTTACTAGCTTAACAAAAACTACCTTTTACAAAACATAGTCAGGCTCAGACACCATAAATATAAATATAGGTATCTAATAACGTCCTACCAAAACACCTGTCGTTTTTTACCTTTCCAACTTCAATAATTAAAAAACAAAGTGGAATAATAGAGTACCCTCGCGTTCTTAGAAACAAATCGACTCTTAAAAGCTCCTTTACGATTATGTTTTTGATTCAATGAAAAGGGAGATCTTTTGTCGATCGCAGGGTCGGAAATATTACGTTCACTTGCGCCCCTCGGTTCCCTTTGACGGAGGTCTCTCGGCTCTCGACGCATGCTTGTTAAAAGGGCAAGTTATTTCTTAGACGCGGGTGGTTTAATTATCCATTTATAAGCGAAATCTGGTTAGGACACTGCTTAATAACTTTCATAACTATGGGGTAGAAAGTTTCACTTATTTTAGTCTTACGATAATAGCTAATTTAAACCTTCAAAACGTAACACAAACAAACGCTTACGCTTACAGCCCCACACAAATCTCAAATAATTGTATCATGGGTGTCGGAAACATTTACATTACACACCATCAGACCCAGAAACACAAGTACAAACGTTTCTTGGAAAGGAATATTCTGCTCTCGCCGGGAATTGAAACTAAGACCCACAGGGCAGAGGTCAAAGATCTGCCCACTGCGCCAACTGGTAGTCTAAGTGTAACACCCCTAAAATCACTCAACTACTACACTAGTATGCACTTATCTTTTTGTCTCTTAACTTAATAACTATTGGTACAGTCAAAAACAATAAAATCTACCTGATAGGTCTCTACCAGTCATAAAGTAAACATCTAGCACTAACAAAAATAGTCAGCCGAGTGTCAACTGTCAAATAGAGATCAATGTGTCAAATGCATGAAAAAATAGTTGCAGGAGCATTAATAAAGGGACCAGTTGACTACAACAACACTTAAAATATATATTAAACTAGGTCTAATAACGCAGGGGCATTATAGTGACGAGTTTACAAAAAAAACTACAAGATTCTATATATTATAAGCAATGGTAGAAATAATAATATGCAGCGTAGAATATAAAAAAAAACTAAGAAAGAAAATTTATTTATTCAACACACAATAGTGTACTGATTAAATCGATTTTTTTCGAAAACAATATAAATTGCATAAAAAAGGTAATGCTAAAAATAATAAAACTCAAATATGCGTAAACTAGGGAGAGTTAGCGTTGCCCAGTGTTATATCAACACTCATGAAGTAATTTAGTGACTACTATTATGAAGAATAAAATAATATTATAATTATTATTTATAAATTCGTACATCGGTTCCAACATGTGGTTCCGATAATTTGAGTGTTATTATTAGTAACTTAAGAATATTTTAAAGTTTTTATACCTAGTTAGATATAGTCTCATATAGTTAACGCCTTGGCAATCGCTGTAAGCTTACTATTTTCTGAAATAAATCAATAATTAAAAGTGGGTTGTTATAATGTTTTGTTACATCCAACTTATACAGTGTTTAGGTATGTTGTTGGTTTGTTGTCGACCAACTGGTCGGCAACAACTACGTTATCCAAAAAAAAAATGGTTGCTCCACGGGCAAAATTTATTTTGCACCACGGGCAACAACACAACGCAGTAAGACCACGATGGTAAAACAATGATTAACCCTTCATAGGCTACGATATCGCGAAATAACTAAAAAAGAATGTGGAAAAGCTATACTGCTAATAAATTATAAGGTTCTATTAATTCTGTCAAACGTCATCCGTTTGCAGTTCACTCAAAGCGTTTCGCCTCTACGTTAATTATATATCAGTACTTTCTGCGAAGGCGTGAAACTCATAGCCCACGTCTTTGTTTCATGAACGGTATAATCTGGAAGTTTTAAGTCAAGAGTGAATAGGTATCTAATAGGCTAGCAGGCTATATCTTCGGCCGCATCATCAATTGCCATCAGGTCTCACCAGTAGTGAAATGTTTGCCTATCGAAAATTTAAACAAATTGTTATTCACAAAAGGCAAACTTTTAACTTCTTTAGTCTTCTTAATTAACAAACAAACGCATTCACACTCACAGCCCCACACTAAGTTCAAATACTTGTATCGTGGGTGCCGGAAACATTCACATCACACACACATTACACCCAGAACCAGAAGCACGAATATCCCTTGGAAAGGAATTTGTGCTCCTGCCGGGAATCGAACCCAGGACCCACTGCACAGAGGGCGGACACCTGTCCACTGCGCTAACTGGGTCGTCAATTCTCTAACCTAACACGAAATTTAGTGAATATGATCAAAGCGCAGCCAAAAAGGTGTAGTAAAAAGATTATTTTTTTATCAACCATTTTCACTTTAGCTCCGGGTGTATATTAGTTCAAGGTGGGAAGGTTTTCGGATCGGATTTCTGGGGTCGGATCTTTTTGTAGATTATGAATCGTGTAGAGTTATGTGCGAGGACAATATCACAAAGGGACGGGCCTCGGTTTATTACTGCCAATATTTGATTTATTGACGGTGATATTAGACTCGCCATTTCTCGCCAGCTGCGAGAAAAATATTAATTTAATAAGGTTTTATTCAATCTTTGATCGATCTAGATTTTTATTAAAAGTCCTATGATTAAAAACTCGATAGTAGTAAAACTTTGGTTACAGTCACTTTGTCCGTAGATTAATTATTTTTTTTTAATTTATTTTGAAGAAGACCAACAGCTTATAAATCTAACAATTTACAGGTAAAGCATAATACAATGAGCCAATTAAAGGTCCTCACGGTTAGAAAACATATAAATAATACAAATCAAGCTTATGAACAGCTAGCTAAGGAATAACTAAGTTCAATAAAAACACCCCGATCCTAGATAATTAAAATAAAGCTACTTCACTTTTTTATCTGGTAAAGTCTTCGATCATATATATTATACAAGTTGCGTCCCGCGGTTTTACCCGCGTAAGTCCCGGCACCACGAGAATTCCGGTATAAAAAGTAGCCTATGTCCTTTCTGAGGCTCTAGACTATCTGAGTACCAAATTTCATTTAAATCGGTTCAGTAGTTTTGGCGCTGACAGACAGAGTTACTTTCGCATGTATAATATTAGTAAGGATATACCCTATGATCTAAGGATTAAGTCATTGTCCTTCATAGTTGCATGTGATAAGGTTTGACTTTGACAGCTATTCAAAGTTCATTATAACAGCCAAGACAGGGTTAAATAACTAATACTCCGAAGTTTGGTGAACTCAGACCAGACAACATTATACCTAGGACTAGGTATTGATATTAACCTGTATATATTATCTTTGTATAGCAAAGAAATAAGAACCTTGTTTATAAGTAAATTACACCAACATAATAAATCCGAAAGTTTGTGTGTAAGTGTGTGAGTGATTCTTTTCACTTTATAACAGCAGAACGGATTTGGATGAAATTTGAAATGTAATCTACATAGCTTTTATACCTAGGACTCCTAGGATTAACTTATAGGCTACTTTTTAATTAGACAAACGGGGGTAAAGTCGCGGCGCACGGTTAGAAAGTCTGGGCTACTTCGAACTTGAATAAATGTGACGATTAAACTCCCATAGACAAGCTGCAGGCTATCAGAATCGTACCCAAAGCTAATCAGCATACATAAATACGATAACAAACGCTCAACTTGCAGCAAACACAAACAGCATCTCATCAGTCATTCATGGAGTGGAGCCAACAGAATGCAGCGCCGCGGCGGACACATTGCAGGCATTATTCAACGCAAACAAAAAGGGAATAAATGGTGGAATAAAATACTTTTAATTTCCCCGGGCGCCGCTAATCGGGCCGCTTCGACGGAGGGCGCCAAATCGCCCTTTTTATTTTACTGTATGAACGCAAATCCGGCGGGAAAACGGGCTCGGCGCGGGGGGCGTGCGGTCACGCGCTCGGAATTAGCGGCTCCCAGAGCCCAGAGCGGAGTCCCTCGTCGCTCCCCCGCACTTGACCCGCGAGGTGTCACCGCGCGCGTTACCTACCCGCAAAAAATGGACTTACCCACCCACGACACAGTGGGAAATTCACAGCACGGAAAGGTCTAAATTCAGTTTCTAATTGTAACAAGTATAATACTTTTAAAAGATTTTTAAAATCAGGCTTTTACCAGTTGTAAATAAAAAAAGGACTGAAAAGTTATATATAATCCGAGAAAACTTGCCAAGGCGAACAAACGAGCCCAATCTCGATGGGTTTATCTTGTATAGTTCAGAAGTTCCTATGGCCATCTTCCATCTCCACCATCACGCCATGGTACCATATCATAGCATTGTCACCGAAGATAAATTAGTACACCAAATTTGAGTCCAATCGGACATCGGTCTGATTTAGCTAGCAAGATTTGATTATAGACCGACAGATAGACAATGGGACACGTGAAATTAAATAAAAGCTTATAAGTACATAGGTAGTCTAATCAATTACCACTACGTTTTAAATAAGTAAATGTCATTCCTTCCCCGAATCGAAATAATAAAAAAAATCATTATTAGTGCTCTACTTAGGGAACCATGAATATTTCACGTCTCTATCGTTTCTAGTTTAGTTTGTACGTTGATTGACAGTCGGTTAATTAGCGACACAGATGTTTTGTATATTTAATTAATATGTATATTTAATTTGTAAAATAATTCCAAGTATTGCAATATAGATATTTACGTTGTAGAAAGAAAAAAAAAGAGGTTAAAGTGTGTAACACCACACGCGTTCGTAAAGGTAGTTTCACAACGGATCGGAAAACATCAAAACTCCCAGTATACCCACTGCATAAATTATTCTACGTTAAACCCGCAAAAAAATGGGGGTCGACCGCCCGCCGCATCGAGAACGGGGGTCGCACGGATTTTGTTTTTAATTTTTTATCTGATATCTACCCCGAATAGATATAAACTTGAAATAAATATGGGTCATGCCAACTCCTTGTGGCTTGCGGTCACGTATTAGGACTCTGTTTTCATCTCGCTCGGTGACGTGGAAATAAAACAAAATATAGGTGCGATTTACTATCGCAGCATAGAATAAGTATATGTAGAAAATAATTACAATAAAAACTGATAATTTTCTCTCTCAATCTCAATTTATTACATAATTGTGTAAAAAAATACAATAATAGGAAATTGTCTATAATGATATTTTCAAAAACATTCAAACGATAGATTTGTTTATATCTTGAGCTGTTGATGATGTAAGATTAAAAAGTCAACGCATTTATTTGATTAAATAGAAAGGTATTCATAGAAAGACTAGCCGTGTCTTCGCCCGCTATTATCAAGTTAAAAAGTGGCCTATGTGTTAATCCTAGATATAAACTATGTACATTCCAAATTTCAACCAAATCCGTTCAGCCTTTAAAGCGTGAAGAGGGAACTAACATACTTGCACACTTACACACAAACTTTGGCATTTTTAGTATTAGTTAGAAGTTAGATAGTAGGATTAGCTGCGCCACGCGTTTTTACCCGTCCTGGACCCGGACCCGCAGGAATTCCGAGATAAAGAGTAGCCTCCAGTAGATTTCATAAAAATCGGTTCAGTGGTTTAGGCGTGTAAGCGTAACAGACAGACAGAGCTACTTTGGCATTTATAATATTGGTAGCGAGCGTCTTTTGACGACCCAGTTTTTTTTTTTTTTTTTTTTTCCTTTATTTACCAATTAAAATATTTACAATAGGTACAAACAAACAGTAATAGCATTTAAAAAACCACTAAGGTTTGTAGGGATAATGCTATCATTTTCAGCCTACATCAAAGTGAAAAAAAAAAAAAAAAAAAAAAAAAATCTAGGTAAGTGCATTTATTAATCATGAAGTATGTCTAGATTAGATAAAAAATAATGTTTTAACTTTACTTTAATGTTTTTTGGCGTAATTATGTTGAGCAAATCAGTAGGTAATTTATTAATTAACCGAGGAACTAAGTAGCTAGCAGTCCTCTCCCCGTACACATTGCTGGCGCGTTGGGTGCACAACCGGTTCCGAGCAACAGCCCGCGTGTATACAGGATGATTGACAACCTTTTTTAATTTTTCATTAAAAAAGTGTTCATTTAATAACATATATTCAAATTGCGTGTTAACAGGTAGTGTTCTACAATGCTTAAAAATACCCATTTCGTTATTATGATATTGTAACCGGATTTTGTTAGATACAATTTTTTTTAGAATTTTAAGTTGTAGTTTGTAAATTTTACCAATATATGTAGTATAACTACGGCCATAACTGGTAAGACCATATTGAACATAAGATTCAGCTAGCGAGTTATAAAGCAACAGCTTTACTTTAAAAGGTATGCGATCCTTCAGAATTGTAATATTTGTCAAAAATTGCCGTAGTTTATTGCAAACGCGTTCAATATGATTTGACCAGCTAAATGTACCGTCAATAACTAATCCAAGGTACGTTTGACAGCTAACGTTGTCAATAGAAGGACAACTACAAATATATGAATTAGTAACGTGGAGACAACTGTGGCTGTGGGCCACTAGTTTTTTTATGACAGTTTGCTTTATGTAGGGAGACTTTATAACAAGTAGTTTAGTTTTATTTGCATTTAGCACTAAACCAGCATCGTGACACCATTTTATTAAAACGTCTAGATCAGCCTGTAATAACTCATTAGCTTTTTGAGGGTCTCTATCAGCGATGACGAGACACGTATCATCCGCAAACTGATAACAAGTACAATGATGTATGCAATTACTCATTTCATTGACATAAGACAAAAAGTGAAGAGGGCCTAGGACTGATCCCTGGGCCGTGCCTTCCGTTGCTGTTATTGATTCACTATAGGTATTGTCCACTTTGACAGTAGTAGTTCGATTTTTGAGATAATTCTCGCACCAACGAAGCAGTGGACCCCGGACGCCACAATTATCAAGCTTATTAATTAGCTGTTTATGCTCAAGTGTGTCAAAGGCGCGTGAAAAATCAATGAATAGAGCTAGTACATGTTTTCTTTCATTCAAATAGCCATTAACTTCATCAGAGAACTTTGACAAGAGATCTGTAGTACTTTTCCCTGTTTGAAAACCGAACTGATTCCTGTAGATTACTTCATGCTTCTTATAAAAATTGTGTATTTGTTCACAAACATATTTTTCTACTATTTTGTCTATAGAAGACAACAATGTGATTGGTCGATAATTAGAATAATCATCATGCTTGCCTTTTTTATAAACTGGCCTAACACAGCCAGCTTTTAGGTCATCTGGATAAATACCTGTTTTAATACTAGAATTAATTAAATTGGCAATGGCGGTTGATAAATCATGTCCTGCAATTTTAACATCTGATACTCTAATATTATCTAGACCTGGAGCTTTTTTTGACTTCAACTTATTAATAATTTTTAGCACTTTGTCTCCTGTAGCCTTTTGAAACAAGATGCTAGAATCAGTTGGGTCACAATAGGTTTTTGGATCTACTAATTTTATACTACAGTTGGGAATAATATCCTTTACTGATTGGTCAAAACCTCTAGCAAAGTTGTCAACGATAGATTTCGTGGTCAATCCTTGAGCACTGAACGCTTTAAGTATCGCGGCATGATTGACAATGTTACTCGCCCTAACATTTGGTTGATAATTGAATAAACTTTACTTGTGTTTTTAAAATTAATTTTAATTTCATTAATATAGTTATTAATATAGTTAGCGCAGTGGATAGGTGTACGCCGTGGGTCCTGGGTTCGATTCCCGGCAGGAGCACAAATTTCTTTCCAAGGGATATGTGTGCTTCTGGTTCTAGGTGTAATGTGTGTGTGATGTGAATTTTCCGGCACCCACGGTACAAGTCTTTGAACTTAGTGTGGGGCTATGAATGTGAATGTGTTTGTTGTTTTGTTCAAAAAATCAAAATCAAAATAAAAAATAAAAATCAAAATAATTTATTTGCTAGAATGTAGGTATACATTGATGGTGGATATTAATTTAATTTGTTCCTTATACATTCTACCATACAAGTTGGTGCGCAAATGTGTGATATTATTATATTTATTCTATACATATACAAATTACATTTAGTTATAAATCAAATAAACTCTTTCAGGCACAATCATAGTAAAATTATTATAGTATTATATTAATCTACCTTAACAAATGTCAATAAATATTAGTAAAATAAGTATTAAATGTCATGTGTAGAAATAATGTCAACGTAATAAATAAACAATAATAATCAATTCAATTCATTTTTTTTTAAGATTATACAATATTAGTCACGGCCTTAAAATTCATAAACTCTTTGAGGGTATAAAAACAATTTTCAAGTAACCACTTTGTAAGCTGCCTTTTGAACATAGGCAGAGGCAAGTCTTTAAAGTAATTAGGTAGTTTGTTGTATACTATAATGGCATTTACAAATGCATTTCTTTTGTGTAGTTCAAGTCGGCATTGTGGTATGTAAAGTTTAAACAAGTTTCTTCGACTTGCCTGTCTAGTTACTACATCACAGTGTTTTTTGAAGTAATGGCCATGTTGCGTTACAAAAATACACAACTCTCTGATATATATACATGCCAATGGAAGAATTTGAAATGTGTTGTTGTCTTCAACTCTAGAATAACTAGGTATCTTCTAGCCAAGCATTCTTCTTCGGCTGCATTTACACTTTCCATCAGGTGATATACTAGTCAACTGCTTGCCAAATATAAAAAAGTAATAAATAGGTTTATAGAAATTAGTTACCGTCATTTTTTTTATGCCTGGTAGGCAAGCATTTGACTACAATCTCACCTGATGGAAAGTGATGATGCGGCCGAAGATGTAGCATGCTTGCCTAGACCTTACCTATTCACTCTTCACTTGAAGACTCCCAGATTGTACATCATACAACCTATAGAGATTTATGTAGTACCTATTTGTTATAGTTAGGTATTAAGTACTTGCGTCAGCTGCGCACGGCTTAAAGTTCTCGATGTGAGCTCACGTTTCCGGCGGGTGGTCTAGCCACTAATTGACCCGCAATTCCCGCAAATAACAACGAAACCGCAAACACTGAGATATTACCGCTATGCTGCCAAACAATGACTCACCTCGTCCTTTGATCATAGTTAAAAGAGAACCAGTAGTTTAGTTCGAGAGTGTGAAATCTACAATGGCAGAGCCCGCTGGGGCGCCTGCGCCCGCATCTTGGCCGTAGCAGGACAGATGTAGCATTGGTTGTAATAACAAGGTGCTACGTTTAACGTAGCGTTACAGAACGCACTAAACTTATTTCATTTGGGTGGCTACGAGTACTCATTGTGATTGATTCATATATTTTTTACCGACTTCCCAAAAAAGGAGGAGGTACTCAAGTCGACTGTATTTTTTTTTATTTGTGTTACCTCATAACCTCTTTCCACGTGAACCGATTTCGAAATTTTTTTTTGGTTGGAAAGATGTTGCTTTTCGATTGGTCCCAATTAAATTTGATCAAGATAGGATCAGTAGTTCTTGAAATGTCGTCAATAATGCCTATTCTGTGGACTTCATTGACGATGTTCTAATTTTTAATCGACTCCAAAAGTTACCTCATACCTCATAACTTCTTTCGCTGTGAGCCGATTTTGATGATTATTTTTTTTATTTGAAAGCTGGTGCTTTTCATGTGGTTTTTGAAATTTGATCAAGATCTGATCAGTAGTTCTTGAAATATCGTCAATAATGCGTGTTTTGTACATCTATTCTGATCAAAGTTCCGAAGATAAAGCGGTGAAGTCGGTTTTTTTGAGCTTTGCTTGCGTTTAATTATTTTCAAAGCTTTCACTCTTTTAGCCTCACACTAAGTTAATAAAAAAAGTCTTAAAGTCTTGTGTGGGTGCCGAAAACATTAGTTATAAAATCACACCCAGAACCAGAAACACTAATTTCTCTTCGTAGGAAAATGTGTGTTACCTTCGGGAATCGAACCCGAAACCCGCTGCTTAGAAGGCAGACGTTTACCCAACTAAGCCAAAGGGAAATTATTGTTAAGACTGTCATTATAGGTACTCCCACGTAACAGCAACAGGGCCTTGTATCTGAGTCAAACTTTAATAAACTGTTTTAACGAATAAAATCATGAACAATATTTAGTATTAACATATAGGTTTGCTTAAGTTATTTCCTTCCCTCTTTGTTGCTATTGACTCGTGGCTATTTACGAGTATAATGTTATCAATTTAATGTTCATTAGCACAAATACTTTGACAAAACATTTATTTATAGAATACACCTGATATTAATTATTGTAAAATGTCTGTGACCTGTGTAATAATAAAAATGAATGTGTATTGTGTAAATATATATCTATTGGGAAATTACGTCGAGTATTCTCGTCGTCTATTCCACAGAGCCTAAAGACGAAAGTCTTCAATCAGTGTGTCCTGCCTGTCATGACATACGGTGCCGAAACGTGGACACTCACGGTTGGGCTGGTCCACAAATTTAAAGTCGCTCAGCGAGCTATGGAAAGGGCAACGCTCGGAGTTTCTCTGAAGGATCGAATCCGGAACGAGATTATCCGACAGAGAACCAAAGCAGTCGACATAGCACTGCGAATTAGTAAGCTGAAGTGGCAATGTGCTGGCCATATTAGCCGGAGAACCGATAACCGTTGGGGTAAACGTGTTCTTGAGTGGAGACCGCGAATTGGCAAACGTAGCAAAGGACGCCCTCTGGCTCGGTGGAGCGACGATCTTCGCAAGGTGGCTGGCAGGAGCTGGATGAGAGAAGCAGAGGATCGTACTCAGTGGCGTGCAATTGGAGAGGCCTATGTCCAGCAGTGGATTTCCATAGGCTGATGATGATGATGATATCTATGCTTAGGACCGTACGATCTTTAGTACTCTTATGATTGCTCTATTATTTGTTTATATATATATGCATAAGACGAACGTCAGAAGACATTATTACTATTAGTTATGTCGAACGTATTTTATGACTATTGTTATTATTAGATATTCTAGACATAACTCTGCATACATAAATTGGTTACAATATTTACCACAAATAAACGCTTAGAGGTAGCAAACATACTTACACACTTGTACACATACACACAAACTTTCGGATTTATAATATTAGTTGGAATCACAACACTCAAACACATACACACAGTCACACACACACGCAATTGCACCCAGAACCATAAAAACACGTATCTATTGTTCAGGAAATTGTTAATATTACCAGGATCAAAGTCTATGATTGAACTTAGTTCAATGCCTTAAAGTCCAAAAGCTGAAGCTATACGTCAAAAGAGCTGTCAAACAGTGAAATAAGTATATCAGAAAGAGCAATAGATCCATAAAATACTAACAAATTCAACTAACGTATCCCTAATCTCGAACTCAAGTCGAAACTCACACAAGAAGTCACGTAAGCCGAAGCGAGAGTAAGTTGACACCGCCACCCGATAGATGGCGTTACCAGTACCTTGCAAGGATCGCGGGATCTTCGGGTAGTAAAAATACGTGCGGGCATTTCCTGTCCCTGCGACGGGGGGCGATAAATAACTCAGTTTGCGGCCGTAGAGGCGAGAGGGGGATGGCGAGGGGGTCGTAATTAGGGTTGGCATGTTTGGAAAGCACTAGAGAACAAACGGGTAACTGTGAAGTGTGCAACGCCTGTTTTTATTGTGTTAAATGGATTATTTATAACAACATTGTTTGTGTTCTGATTTAATATAAATTCTCAATTAAATTTGTGTCAATAATTATCGTATAGCACTAAATGAAGAGATTCGATGTAATGATTTTAACATGTATAATCGTTCTCTTTATTATTTATTTATTCAATTATTTCAATCTTGCCTACGTGTCATTGAATTGAGGTATTTTTAACCGACTTCAAAAAAAGAGGAGGTTCTCAATTCGACTTTATTTTTTTTTGTAATTAAACTAGTTTAGATATGGCATGTAAATATTGGTGATTATAGCCTAGATTATAGACTAGATCTTGATAAGATTTTGATTTTTATTACGGGAAATGTAAAGCGAGACATTTTAAAATATAAAAGGTATTGAAATAAAACAGTTGAAAATATAATTAATTGTTGGTACTTAGTGATGCATGTTTTATGACAATGTGATATTCTTATGAATAATTCTCAATAACAATACAACTGACAGGAAAATACATATAATATTTTTTTATAATTATAAGTTATAACTATGTAGGTACCTACTTCATATAGTCACAACACAAGCACAGAATAAATAATAGTATAGTGCTATAGTATAATGAAATAAACAAAAACATATACAAACAAACGCATTCAAACTCACAACCCCACACTAAGTTTACGGATGTGTATCGTGGGTGCCTGCAACATTTACATATCACACACACAACCACACAGAAGCACAAATGTTTCTTAGGAAGGAAAATTGTGCTCCTGCCGGGAATCGAATCTAGGACCAGCGATAGGGGGAGATTTGCCCACTGCGCCAACGCTAGCCTATCGCAGAAAAAAAGCATAAGTAACTAGTTACCTACTAAAGCGGTGATTACCTACCTTTGAAGTAGCACGTCCCGATCGAGTAGTCGTGGTTTAAAAACCTACGAATGAAGTATATGGACTCGTGATTCCTTTGAAACTAACGGTGTAAGTTATGTAGTTTAAACAATGTGTAGTATTTATTTAATTATTAACTTAAAACTTAACAATAGGTGAGATAGCGGTCTGATGCTAGAATATCTACTTATACCTATATTTAAAATACAATTCGGCTCGACTTAATTGAATTTTAATAAAAAATAACTCAATTATAAAGGTACAGGATAGATTTAGGAAAAAAGTAAAATTAGAAAAATCCAAAGGAATACCTGAAAAAAAAAAACAAACAAACGCTAAACAAACGCTTTCACACTCACAGCCCCACACTTAGTTCAAAGACTTGTATCGGAAACATTCACATCACACACACACATTACACCCAGAACCAGAAGCACAAATATCCCTTGGGAAGGAATTTGTGCTCCTGCCGGGAATCGAACCCAGGACCCACGGCTCAGAGGGCAGACACCTTTCCACTGCGCCAACTGCGAAAGAGAAATAGTTTTTTTTTATAAACATAAACAGGAAGGTGAAAGTGAAAGTGTCAAACTCCTGTGAGTGACCCTACACTAATTCCGATGACTTGTGTCGTGGGTGTCAGATACATTCACATCACACACACAATCACAACCAGAACCAGAAACACACATTTTCTTTGGTGAGAAAACATGTGTTCCCGCCGGGAATCGAACCCGATACCTCTGCTTCGAAGGCCAATGCCACCAAACTAAGCCAACTAGCAGTTCAAATAACTCTTAGGATCACTTTCAGTAGATGGCGTTGTTTAAAGTTCATCGTGTCATGTAACCAGCGATAAAAAAGTCTACTATAGTAATATATCCTATACAAATTAAACATAAATATATAATTGCAACCTTGCAGGCATGGCTAATGCTATAGAAACAAAAACAATACATAAGTATAATAATAATATGTATGCATATTAAAACGTGATAAGTATAACTGCGTGATAACATACAACAATGCGTTAAATAGCAGTGTTAAATCGATGTTTATAACTATATTTTCTAACGACTTCACAAAAAAGGAGGACGTACACAAGTCGACCGTTTTTTTTTTTTTAATGTTTTTTACCTTATGACTTTGTTCCACGTGAACCGATTTCGAACATTTTTTTTGTTTGAGATTTTGCTTTTCAATTTTCCCATTTAAATTTGATCAAGATCTGATCGGTAGCTCTTGAAATATCGTCTATAAAGCGTGTTTAGTACATATAATAAGATCAAAGTTCCGACGATAAAGCGGTGAAGGCGGTTTTCTTTAAGCTTTGCTTGTGTTTAATTATATATATATATATACCTATACCCTAACTCCCTTTTTTTTTGTACCTACCTACTAATACTATAGTATACCTATAAATTATACATGGGTAATTAAGTGTTACAAGGAAAAAACATATGATAAGAACACGTTGCTTTGCTAAATCAAGCTAATTAGCGCCAACATTATAGGCACGTTGCCCGCAGGTATTAGCCATCAGCATTTAAGTGTGACTGGATTTAGACTCTTTGACTTGTGACTAGGACTTCTATTACGAAAAATATAACACACCTAAAATATTTTATAATTTAAAACTGGCTTAATACACAAGATTGCGGAGCCATGTATATAAAACGATTCAAAATACAGAGTCCTCTAAAGGTTATGACTTATGATGATAGACAGACGCACGACCACAGACTGCTCAAAATATTACGACGTAGGTGTACAATACTTGACACAGAGTAGACTGAGTAATAAGGGTAACCTTTTTGGTAAGGTATGACAAAAAAAAGAGTATAATAATTATTGGTGAAGACAAGGGCTTTCACTATACTAACAATTACCTACCTGGATTTTAAGAATAGATCAGGGATTTTTGCCGCGAAAAATTATACAAAATGGCGTTGTTCATTATTTATAATTTTTCAAAAACCTGTGATTATTCGAGTGTTAATGTGTAATAATGGTTGATTATTATCCGTTAATACTTAGTAAACGTGCATAAGTGTAGGCAAATCGTACAAAGTAGAAAAACGTGATTTTCGCCTTCGCTCCAAAACTCTAATAGAAGTTCTAGTAAAGTTTTTACCACTTCACTAGGTATGGTTTGACTATGCCTGGAACTTGACTCTTTTACTTGCTTTTGACTGTGACTTGTGGCAAGAACTTTTAATAAGAAATATACTTGAAATGTATTACTTGACACTGGCTAAATGCACAAGATTGCGAAGCCAAAATTAAAAGAAAATATTTTTTTTTTAGTTCATTGACTTGTTTATTATTATTTTTATTAAACAACCATGGTAATTGGAATTACTAATCTATCTTTCACTTCTTGGTGCCTATTCTTACGTTACTTCATACGCCCCTGCTGATTTTTCCCATGTATACTTTTTAAATATAATTGAGAGACTAGTAGAGCAAGTCTTTTACCTGATGGTAAGCGTCACTCTTGCCCATTGCAGTTGAGAGTCGCACAGAGTTTTGAACTTATATAGGTCAAAATCCTGCGCGGCAGGGAACTGCGCTCGTCACCCTTTTTTTTTGTAGATGTTAAATCTCTTTATGCTTTGTAATTTCATTGGAAACATTGCCCTTCAATCCGAAGTAATTGATTAACTTAAATGAAAAATAAAATCAATTAAATAATTTCGTCAAGTAGCAGCCCTAGAGCCGGGGGGTTATTTGTAGGGCTCGCGTGTGAATTATTCGTGGGTTCACGCGCGCTGTTTGCCGTCTTGCGGAGTGCCGTGAGTCGGACCCTCGTTAATGAAATTTCATATCGTCGCGTTCCATTGTAGGTCCCGACCGAACCACAGATACGGTACTAGTTTGCTGGTATTGAGGAATGTTCGGGTTGGATTACCGGTATTAGCGGTATTGGCTGTAATAGTACATTTACGAATCTGGCAATTAGAGTCATTAACTTTAAAGAGTGCCTCTTTGGGAATGTGAATAAACTATTTTGATTTAGTTAATCTTCAATTAATATATTATTGACACGTCGTCGTTCAGTTATATGCAATAAATTTAGTTCTGATTATGGTTCTTATCACTACATCAATTCTTTCCTGTTACTTAAAAAAGTTTTTTTTTTCAACAAACGCATTCACACTTACAGCTCTACATAAATTCAAAGATTTGTATCGTGGGTGCTGAAAAAAACAAATCTCCCTTGGGAAGGAAAATTGTGCTCCTGCCGGGAATCACACCCAGGACCCACGGCTAATTCCGTTGTGTTATGACAAATTAATGATATTGGTCCCAATCCGACATCATGACTTGATGAGAACTATTTCAGATACCGTCGTAGTAACGCGCATTTAAGTTGTTAGAACTTTGTCTAAACTTTCTTTTCAATGACTTATTAATTGCTTATAACTATTCAACCTGAGTCTAAAAAAATCAAAAGTATATTGTTTATTGTGTTTTTTGGTGGAAATTAATAATAAAATTCCGCTTTTAGATAAAATTGTAGGTTTACATTTAGACATAACATGTTTTATTTTTCTTTTCTAGAGGTCATTTATCTAATCAAGTTTATAACTCATTTGCGAAAATCATAAAAACCGCCTAGAAATTTAGACAACACACTGCTCCGTGCTATGATTGTAATTACTGTGTCAAGTAAATAAATCTGTCACCAAAAAGCGTTACAGCCGCTATTCTTGAGATAATCATTTCCATTCTAACTTAGTGCTAACCACTATTAAATACATCTTCACTTATTATGTGAGATAGACGTATAAAAAGCTGTATAATAAGATACTAGTGGCTCAGTGAGCTGAATACCTCGTGTATTTTTCGAAATGGCAGAAATATATTTTTTACGTTTTCAACTCCCATATCTCCGCCATTTTGAAAAATTTCCAAACACTGAATCGACATAAAAACCTATGTAATTATCGAAGCTGTTCACAAAATATCACAAGAAACGGTTGACATATGTGACCTGTAGAAGAGAACAACCGGACATCCAAAGCAATTTTGCCCAAGCTGAAACGGAGACGCTTGGCTCGCGATTCGCGCTCCCTAGGTCAAATATTTATAGAAAACTAGCCGTGCCCCGCGGCTTCGCCCGCTATTATCAAGTTAAAAAGTAGCCAATGTGTTAATCCTAGGTATAATCTATGTACATTCCAAATTTCATCCAAATACGTTCAGCCGTTAAAGCGTGAAGAGGGAACAAACATACTTACAAACTTTCGGATTGATAATATTAGTAGGATTATGAAGGGCTACAACGTATTAACTAAAACATGCCGCTTTTAAAAAGAGTGATACCGGTATGAAAAGGTAATTCATTCCTTCATAGTTGCTACTAACACACAAGCCAGGCTATTGAAACTGCTGAATTGTTACACTTGACTGTTGACTCGGTTCTATTGTTTGTTACGAGCCGGTTTTGGAAATAGAAGCATCTATATGTGTAATTTACGTATATAGAAAATAGACCGGCGATATATGTTGCCAGTTTTGAATTGTAATGAACTGTGTCTTCTACAGATTAGTGTAGGTAAATACCTACAAGATACAAATACCTACAGTAACTATGTTTTCAGTAGTGTCAGGATTCTTTTTTGCAGAGTCCGCCCGGGGCAGTAACACATCATTGCCAGACATTCAACCACCAAGCAGTAATGTGCAAACATTACGGTATTTCGGATTGAAGGAAATTAACGGGCTTAAGGAGATTTAACATCTAATATTGACGACCCAGTTGGCGCAGTGGACAGGTCTCCGCCCTCTGCGCCGTGGGTCCTGGTTTCGATTCCCGGCAGGAGCCCAAATTCCTTCCCAAGGGATATTTGTGCTTCTGGTTCTGGGTGTATTTGTGTGTGATATGGTGATGTTTCCGGCACCCACGATACAAGTCTTTGACCTTAGTGAGGAGCTGTGAGTGTGAATGTTTTTAAAAAATTATGCCTAAATGCTGCCTACCTGTTTAAGCCAATTCAAATTTAGTTTTTTTAATTTTATTGGTTAGAAGGATAGAATAAAGAATTGGTATCGCTCCGAAAATTTTTTTGTTTCGTTAATTTGAAATGTCTTTGGAGTAGATTCTTTTTTTATTTTCTGTTATTCCGACTGTGATGAGTAATATGATTAGAAAAGCCCATCGATGTGCCCACTTTTATGATTTCTATAAATTCTTGGACCAGCTCAAGGGGTTTACCAGTTTCTTGGGAGAAAATATTACTGTGACTGTAAACTGTAATGAGATTTATATAATCTCATTTCGTAGGCTATTGTCTACGAAATAAAATGTATAGTAGACAAGATTAAGAGAAACATGTATCTTGAACTTATTATACATTTTTAACAAGTTTCTTTTTTATTTCTTCTGATGATTTAAAAGGATGTTTTTACTTTTTAAAGTAGAATGTTGTGTAACTTTATATATTGTAAATTAACATAATAACATAACATAAACATAAACGCTTTCATACTCACAGCCCAACACTAAGTTCGATGACTTGTGTCTTGGGTGCCGGAAACATTTACATCACACACACACACAATCACAACCAGAACCAGAAACACAAATTTTCCATGGGGAGAAAACTTGTGTTCCCGCCGGGAATCGAACCCGATACCCCTGCTTAGAAGGCAAACGCCACCCAACTAAGCCAACGGGCAGTTCAATTAAATTATAAGTAAAATTGTAAGTAATTTATATTTAATCAAAGTAAATAATGAACACTCTTTATTTTTATACACTGTGGTGAACACAACCTGTCATTTAACCAATTACTTACAATATTAACAGTAAAACTACATCCTACTTTTATTAATATTTAGTTGCATTTTCAGAAGCTTTGGAGGGTAAATAAAACAGTCAGTCCGATTATTAGTCGTAAGGCAGCAGTCGTTCAGCCGTGTCGGGAAGCTTTATATGCGGAATTTTTAGGAGCTTCGGAGGTCATGTAAAACAGTCGATCACAATTATTAGTCGTAAGACAGCAGTCGTTTAGCCGGGTCGAAAGCCTATCAGCGGGCTCAAAAATCCTGATACAAGAACTGGTTATTAGACCGTAGTCCTATACCCCAAGAGCAAGCAACTGCCACTACCACTACAGTCGTTCCGTAGTACCTATATTAATACTAGGTACCTACTAGGCGGCACTTACGCTTTTTTGACTCGCCATGTACCTAGTGTCTGTACCATTTTTAACTATAAATAATATTTTTTCAACAATTCATTAAACAAGAAAGAACAATTAATCTAGTACTACATTATAAACAAAACTAAATAAGATATACCAAGTACTTACGCATGATAACATTTGCAATGCCACCCAGAACTAAAATATAGTTACAAATACGATGCGATACAGGCGACCCATTTCTAATTGTTACATTTATTAGTTTAAACTCGGGCTCATCTGTATAAATATCTCTATGTAAATATCATAAAGGTATAGTAATAAGTATTTGTACAATTGGCACTGCATCTGAGTAAAGAGATCTTATACTCGAAGACAGAATATTTATGAGCAAGATATCATAAAATAAAGAACGAAAATACTTTAATGAGATGGAGTATATAAGGCAAGTACTAAGGCTACATGTATAAGAGAGATGTATAAGGGTTGTATATGAGAGATAAAGTCTGTATCGCCACTACAAATTTCATCCAACTCCGTTACATTGTAAAGATGAAATAAACATACACGCTCACAAACTTTCGGATTTTATACGTGTTTATTTATCTAAGTATATCCACAAGATCTACAAATAACTCAAGAACAAATACAAATAGTATTATATGGTTTGTCTTCGCCTAGTTGATGCATCTAGTTCAGTTTCTGTTTACTTAATGTTAAAGCATATCCTATCTTCTAAGATTATTGCAGTGCCCCACAGGGTCTATATAGAACTGTACTCTTAAAAACACATGTACATTACTATTATTATAGATTGCAATAAACAAATGAATATGAATATCTTCCCACTCGGGATGATACTAGATGCATATGATATGATTCTTCACATCAATGCATCTAAATTGGACTGAGGATTGCTACTGACTTACAGAGTGTTACGTTTCGCTAATCTGATTGGGCTACTTATTACTCGGTCATTTGAAATAATAGAGACAATTCACTCCATGTGATCTATTGTCATAAATATCTTAATTAAACTCTACCAGTTCACTCAGTTGAGTTTTGAAGCTGCTTTGCGACCTGTATAGCTCGAAACATAGCCCAGAAGAAGGAGATCGTATATGTTTGAACCTGGTCAAAGCACTTTTTTTCGACTTCACAAAAAAGGAGGTGGTACTCAATGCGACTGTATTTTTTTATTTGTGTTACCTCATCAAATTTTTTCACGTGAACCTATTTTTATATTTTTTTTAGCAAGTTGTTGCTTTCCATTTGGTCCCATTTAAATTTGATCAAGATATGATCAGTAGTTTTGAGTAATCCTCAATAATGCGTGTTTAATACATTTAATCTGATCAAGGTTCCGAAGATAAGGCGGTGAAGTCGGTTTTTTAAGCTTTGCTTGCGGTTAACTATTGAGACAATAATACATAAGAAAATGCTGGTTTTCGTTATAATAATGCACATTCTATGGAGCACCTTTTCTCTTGCCTTCAATGCCCTAACGTCTGTACGACAAATAATTTAATCGAGGCTTATAGACGCGGTTGCAGAGTACTAGGCCAAAAAAATTTAGAACAGTCTAATAGACTTGTGTTGATGTTCTGAATAAAAGACAGTTTGACCATTAAAACTATGAAGAAGATTATAATAATAAACTCTACCAATTAATTTGTATTTCAGTCTCGTGTACAACTTTGTTTTTCTCGCCGCCCGCGCCAACCGGCATGATGGGAACGCTACCTACTGGTAGTGGGCTTGAGCACTAGAGTTATCTATAAGCTCGATGTCGTGTAGGTAACTTTGTTCTTTGCTATATATATGCACATAACTTTAGTTTAGTTTTAGGAAATATAGGCAATGGGCCCGTAGATAGCGACTTTTCCATAAGTAAAATGAACCTTGTTATTTACCCAAAATGCACGGTAATAACAATGCCTTATACAAATCATACCAAAAACACAGGTACTTATTTACAACTTACATGAATATTGAACTGAACAACTAGTAGACATTGTATAGTCTTGTACTGTTGTTAACAAATTGCTTGCGCTTCTCTCAGCCATAATGTATAGATGTATCTAATGTAGTCGTATTTTATAGACATACAAAACATGTTAACTGTTATTTTCTGATGGTAAAAAGGGAGTAACTGTGCCCGTGGCACATGTATCTTATTTTAATTTACCGCAGAAAAGACAGCTCAGTTAACTCGGATGTTAAGCACTTCATCCGCCTGTCAGAAGCTAGAAGAAGAAGTAGCAAGCCGAACATTTCCTACAAATACCACATTTACGGAGGGTTCAAGGGTATTGCATGTTCTTATTCCCGCATCACCATTCTTCTACTGAACATCTAGACAGACAGAAATGCAGCATCCTCTAATGGTTATAAACGCCAATGGTTATTCCGACGAAGCGTTTCGCTTCCACTTTCGTTATTAGAACTGCAAAAAAATGTAACCTACCGGCTACTGTATTTCCCGAAGAGTAATCTGTGGTTGTTCAAGAATAGAGTGAAAAGGTATCTAACCTACCGAGTAAGCTTGCTACATCTTCAACCGTTTTCAATCAGTTGAGATTGTTGTTAAAAGCTAAGTCTGCCTTTGACAACAATCTCAAATAATGGAAGAAACTAAGTCAGTTACAAATAAAAAAAAACTTATAAATAGAAAGTTAAGTTTTAAGTTCATTACTTTGAATTCCTAAATATGTAAAATTATCGCTCAAAGTTGAAAAAGTGGTAATCATTATATAGGTACTTAAAATATGCAGATATGCACGCATATTATAGGGGTAAGCTATTTAATATCTCCACAAGCAAATATGTAGAAGTGAGGTTTCAGTTCGGAGCAAACTACTAGTATAAATTATCATGAATTGAATTCAAAAGTAGCGCTTACTGATTATTCTGTTCGGAACATAGAAAACCAGTTTCTAATGTGCCAATTTAAAATTATCTATCTGGATAGATGATGGTATTGAGTATAATACGACGAGTACATAACCTACGTAAGTACGACTCAACAAATGTTTGAGCGCATTTTTTATTATTCAAAACGTTAGAAATTTAACTGATCTCAGCATAAAATATACACAAGTCCTTTAAATTTTAACTACTTGCACCTTGAAGTTTAAAACAGAAGTGGGGCAGATGTAGAGCCGCCATAGACTAACTTTATCACTAATACAAGAATGTCTATTGCTCATCCACCAAATTTAATTTCTAAATCTTTGTTTAACAATAATAAATGTATTCATACTCACATCCCCACATTAAGTTAGAAGGTTCTTGTCGTGGGTGGCGGAAACGTTTACATTACACATACAATCACAACCAAAACCAGAAACAAATTTTCTATGGGGAGCAAACTTGCGTTCCCGCCGGGATTCTAACTCGATACGCCTGCTAAGAAGGCGAACGCGTACTTAACTAAGCCAACGGGCAGTTCTGTAGTTAAAAATGTATTTAAATATTTTTTTTAATCAGTTTTTTTTTTGTGTATTAACATTCATAATTCACTCCGGCTCTACCAATTAACTCATCTGTATATTTTTGAGGAAGGTAGTTTTTTCATTAAATTATTATTAATACGTAGTACGTAGTAACTCTTCGATGCTATACACCTTTAATAACATTAGAAACGTTTTACAGTTGACTCTACCTAAATTTGCCGAATACAGGTAGATAAATTTAAACATAAGTGATTTTATACTGAATAAGTAAGTACACCTTTTATTATACTCATTCTATTATCAAACATTTAACCACTATCTCACTATACTTATATGGTCGAGGATTAAACGCCAAATCATAAAGTTATAGTGTTTTCTTTCTGACTCTACCTGTTTTAATTTAGGTGCTAAGTGGTAGAGACTCTACCATTAAGACTCACAAGCTTTTAAACATCAAATAAGACTCGTGATTATAATTTCAAGAACGACGACTCAAGTAGAGCCTAGAAAAACAAAATTAAAATGTAAAAGTTACCAAACGTAGTTGAATAAGTTTTATTAGCAAAAGTTATAAATTACACTAATAAATGAACGCCTTTGAGTTAACAAATAAATGGTACGTTTAAAGTTTATTGTCCGGCTACCCACGAACGCTCAATAATTGTAATGGAAGGCTATTGGAGATCTGAGGCGGTGGCTGATGAGGCTGGCGAGTTTGTATCTCGGCTGCGACTCGCCGGTACTCGCCAGTAGGTCACCGATGTCGCTGTAACCATTCTAATTCAATTTGTGCGGACGCGGACGCTTCCGCGCTTTGTTTACATTACGCGAGCTGCCTGCTCGTATCCACCGCGCCTCGATTAAGGACAAATCAATAAGGCAGTCGATAGCAAGTTTAATAGAGTGAGCGAGTCGAGTCGAGCGCCCTCATTACCCCCGCAATTAGCGCACGGCGCGCTCCCGACGACGACGCACCCCGCGAAAAACGAATAAAAAGAGCTGCCCTCAAAATGGCCGCCGCCTCCCCCCGCCACCCGTTCGAGCCCCGCGCCGCTTCGTGATTGCATCCCCGCAGCTCTTATAAATATGGCCGTATTCCTCCCGCCTTTACTGATTGCCCGTATACCCCCCGGCCTCCCCCCGCGACCGCGCCGCCGGCGTCTGAATAGATAAACGAGTCCACGTTGACTGCCGCTCTTATAAAAATCCACTCGACCAATGGAGCCGTCTTAGTTCACGGCGCCGTCCAACGACGGCTCGAAAACGCGTGTAACTCCACCCTTAATAAGCGATCTCGTCGTTTGAGCCAATGGGGCGCTCGGAAACGACGAGTTCTGCTCGCCGACGACACAGCGGTCCACGTGGAGTGACGCACACACAGACGCTCGTATAATGCCTCGAGTGGAAATAGCTATGACGGCGAAATGTGCGACAGCGAAAAAATAAAATGCGGTCGGTCGGTGCGGCGGCGGAGCGAGCGAGCGAGTGGGTGTAAACAGGGGATATTTCGGTGCGGCTCGTTCATTATTATTGAATGCGCGGCGCTAATGGCGAGTCGCGGCTCGCGAGCTTCCTGCTTCCAGCTCGAGTGAGTCGAGTGCCTAGTTGAGGCTGACCGATGTCTATTGACCCCGGCCGCGGCCGCCAGAACTCGAAACGGAGACAACTTATTATAACTAACTTGTGAAGCGAACTATTCATAACAAACGCCAAAATAGACTCTACACTAACTACATCATCGATCTAAACTGCTCTACAATGAGTTTATTCTTACAAATGTCATCATTAAATTTTATTTCATACTTCAATAACATTTATTGCTTCTTTGAGACGTCTGTGCTTTAGTAAAAAGTTTTATGCGGAGAAAAACTAAGCGAGATCTCGGTAGAGAAGCCGTGGCCTGATGTAGAGAGGCGTTGTGCGACCTCCATCGGATAAGGCGTGCTTGTCCGGTAGCCGGGAACTGGCCATTCAACACATTTCTCGACGTGGAAAAAATAACTACGAAGCCCCTTCGATGCAGGTAGTCAGGTCTCTTTCTTTTTAAGCTCCACTAATATTTATTGTTCGTGCAGTCACTCACAAAACGCACATTACATATGTTCCGGTCACTTATCTCGCTCTCTACCATCACGGATAAATTATGTACACGGTCGAAACATGCTCTAATTATTGTTATAATACTGCCTGTTTATAATTGTCATTAATATAATTTATGGGGTACTAAATAGTGTAAATAGCATGTTTTGTTATAACACATTGTTGGAATAAGCATGTAATGTAAAAAGAAAATGAAATGTTTTGATATGTAGAGTTAATTGGATTAGTGGCTTTGCCTTGCGGTTTAAAGGGTAAAAGGATAAAAAGTAGCCTTGTCGACTGAGAATTCCGTCAGGATCTAAGTACTCATTATCGACTTTACAAACTTCATCTAAATCATAATAGTCGTTACAGAAATATTTAATTCAAAAAACACACATACACATTACAATGATTTTGTTAATAAGTTAGAGATAGAACAAAAAAAAAAAACAAAAAAAACTAAAAAAAAAAATATAATAAATATAATATAAGCTCTATCCATTAATGATATTAATGTGTTATTATATTTTTTTCTTTCTAATAAATCGTATCAAAAAAATCGCATAGAGTGAAGTGGGGAAAGGCAACGTTAACATTAGAACCCGCCATAATTTCGCGATAACGCCTAAGCTGTGCGATAATTATCTCTTAATTAATAGCGGTGGTGTGCGAACGTCTTTATCGCGTTATTTCGCTGCGATTACTCCATTACTCTGTTGCTCTACATCGCGGTCTGGGACGCAATTGAATTACTTATATAACCAGCGAACATGCTACAAAAAATATGGATAAATAAAAAAAATGTGAAAGTTTTTTAAAAGTTTTCTTTTTAATTTTGGCTTCGCAATATTGTGCATTTAGCCAGTGTCAAGTAATAATATATTGCAAGTGTATTTCATATTAAAAGTCCTAGTCACAGTCAAATAGCAGAGTCAAGGACCAGTCATAGTCAAGTCATGCCCTAGTAAAGAGGCAGAAACTTTACTAGAACTTCTATTGGAGTTTAAGAGTGAAGGCGAAAATCGCGTTTTTCAACTTTGTATGACTTGCCTACACTTTTGCACGATTACTAAGTATTAACGGCTAATAATCCACCATTATTATTACACGTTAACACTCGAAGAATCACGGGTTTTGGAAAATTTTACAAAATCAACAATGCCATTTTTTTCACTTTCGCAGTGAAACCCCAACGTGAAAAGTTAAGGCAAATATTCCATTTAAGTAGGTACAATTGTTATAAGATTACTACATAACTAGAGACAATGATAATTATCACATAAAAATTTTAGTCTTTTTCATAAAAAGTTAAAAGGTTCTATAATGGGTCTATAGTTAAAATATGTTTTGTTGTATATTATCGCATGACATTTAACATGAGTCAAAAATAGACAAAACATATTTTCACTTTCGAAGGTTTATAGATGTTTGAATGTGGCAATGATTATTTTCACTTGACCGAAGACATAATATTGTGTACGATATAGATGTAATAATAAAGAATAGTTTATCTATAAAGTTGTAGGTATAGTTGGTGTTAATTCAATGCCGACCAGTTTTCTTCCAAACCTTCAATAAAGCAGAAAAATGTTTGGAGGGTAACCACAAAGTTATATAGATAAACTTTTGGTTACTACCCTTAAAGTTAAATTGGATTTGAATAGTCAAGGTAAAGTTGTTTGCTCTATTAGTAAATAACGATGATTTAATTAAATAAATAAATATATCTAATACGTGTAATGGATAAATATAACATGGATATTTTTTTCTGTTTTCTTGGTGTATCATAATATACTACCTAACTACATTCAAGAAAAACTTAAGCCTGATACCGCTCTCTAATTACCTTTTTTATGTATCTTATAATTATACAATATAATTCTATCATTATTATCATTTGACGTTATTATTAGTTATATAAGTAGTCTTAAGAAAAAATGCAATAAAATATTAACACCGCATTATATTATAAAATTAACTTCTTACATTTGCATTTTTTGTATCAGGCATTTTCTTGTTGGATTGACGTTAAACGTCACACAGTTATTATTACCAGAATAATGTAAAGAAAACGCCTAAGGGTAATAAAATGCACCATTGTTGTTACTAATGTAGCTTTACAATGTTCACAATGTATGTCATTAAATTCTAGGTATCGTTTACGTAGATTGTATAACGACTGGATGTGTCAATCGGAGAGCGCGGGCGTCACGTCACACAGATATTTACAATATACGCACACACACAACCCACGGCTTACGATGTCAACTGACCCACTGCTGACATACGGAATTACCCACACTACTAAACGCATTACGTAACACTCAACTGTTTTATTTTACCGTCAATAGCCACTCCAGTCTTAAGTGCCATATTTAATAAGCGGATGTATATTTTAATACACTCGTACTTATCAAGTTATCTATTTAACGTATAAAACGTCTATCTTCAAAGCTATTTATTACTCACAATAACCCTAAATACGCACTTACATTGTTTAATAGTCGAGAGCGTCTCCGCAAACAAAAAGCATTATCGTGATTCACACCTTTCGCAAAAGTAAACGTGGGTAGATATCTAAGGCTACGATCGCATGCGATTCCGACTGCAGAGCCATTAAATATTAATTCCCGAGCAAAAAGCGGTCGGGTATAGCGAGAGAGAACGACAGAATCTGAGCCTTCTGGGAAACGGAGCTTAAAAAAATAGTGGCGACACAATGGCCGGTTATACAACTAATTGTTCGCGCCGGTTAATTATGCAGCGCGTTTTGTTTGTCCCGTTTGTTTGGGCGCTGTCGGGCGCGTATGTACCGCGCCGTGTGGCGAGCCGTGTGTGGCCACTCGCCCGATAACGCGCCCTTGTTCCCGCCACTAGCCAATTAATACGCCACTATTTATACCGCACGTCCTTAATGAACCGCCTGATCTTTAACACCGACTCTACCATACACAAATTAATGTTGAATTCAATCTACAGACTAATTAATTGCCAGCCGTATCTAAAAACCGGCTTCGAATCTTCAAATGCTTCTCTATTAAAACCCGATAATACAAGATTTATATTTCACTCGAAAGAGCAACGTTTTCTACCCACATATCCATTACTGGCGAGCTTCAATGGACGCATAAAACTTTCAAATTAAGGAAAATAATCTTGATGTAGGTGTTTATAACAGTCATCAACTGTGTAAATTAAATGGACACGAAAATAAAGGGTCGATTAAGCCGGCCTACCTAATTAATTAAGGCTTATCTCGTGCCCCTCAGATGCGATCAACGAAAACGCAATGGGATCGTAAAAATTTTGTTTGTCAGGTAGGTAGATAAGGTGGGGTGCGCGCAACTGGGGGGAAAGCGAGCAAGGTTGCCGGCGCGATGTTGTAGCAGCGATGTCGCGACGATATCGTGTGATTGTTATTTATCTGTTATCGCACAGAGATCGGTCGGGAATAGGTACCCGGGACCGCCTGCGCAGGGAGCTCGGCGCTCGCTATTACGGCGGTATCAGCCGATCTCGGAGCTAGGAAATAAATAACTGCTGTGTCTGGGGAGACGGTTAGTTTAGAGTAGTTTAGACAGATGCTTATCGGGGACATGTTGGGGATAGGTTTACAACGCACAGAGAAATGTCACGCTGATCGATTATGTAGCGATAGCATTGAAGTTATTGTACGGTTTTAAATGTAGTTAACTTAAAAAGTCGGTAGAAGCTTACCTAATCGATCTCTAAGAGAAATCAGTTGTGTCTGTCATATTCTAAGCTGCACAGTGAACGAATTATAGGAGTTAATTATAATTGATATGTTCTTCACTATCGACATGTACTACACTGTAATACATATAAAAACATAGGATAGAAATTAGTCTTTTGGATTTTCCTGCCTAATTAAATAAAAATTTGTTCAGTAAATTTACCCAAATTTAGGACTTTCTAAACTTTCTTATTAGTAAGCAAGTACATAATACTCGTAAGTATATTTATTTACATAATTATGTAAATGTGACAAAAAACATGAAATTATAAGTTGTTTAACCAGTCACCGTGTCAAGTAGGCGCGCAATCAAAAGATTAATTAAAATAAATTTATTTGACATGTCAATAAATTTACTACTTATTAAAAACATCATAAAAATGTTATTACAAAAAGTTAATTCACTCATGGTCTCGAATTCAAATAATCCTGACAGATTTAACAGAAAAAGCAGTGTCCGGTTACAATAACAGTGTCGAATAACTTGCAGTCATCAAATACCGCCTCCATTATCACGCGATATCGCGTCAACATCACTGCGCTTAGGGTTGCCATCATAACATCAATAATAAAGACAGGGGTTATAAATAACGTGGTGTCCGATAATATAATAGGATAACTAAAAGCTATAAATAAGTACGCGTAAAAAGAGAGCAAACTAATCCGTTTAAAAGGTAACCTATTATTCTAGCTATTGTATCAAAAATATTATCTTTTGTGTAGCAAATGATGCTTAATTCGTTTATACGTTTAGTGGAAACCATGTTTGAATAGTATGGCAGCCCACGCACAACATGTGGCGCCAAAACAAAACGGCTGCGCGATTCGAAATACAAATTTAAACGAGTTACAAAAACAAAACCGAAACGACGCTGTGTGTGAGTGAAGCTTTTTTCTGTCATGGCTCGTTAACTCTCTGCGTGAATGTCACGTAAATAACTATAAGCCTTTATATGAACAAGATGGAGAGCCTAAGATATTATTATCTGACATCTGATTATACCGACTGCACAAGAAGTAAACACCAGGACAAATACGTCGAATAATACCTACAAAACGTCCGTCGAATCCGAAGAGAGAAAGTTAACGTGCCACCGGCTTTAGAATGTGTTCGTATCTGATCCTTCGAAGCCGAATCGGGTAATGCAAGCAAGCTATTTCGTTCGTTGGACAAACTGACAAGACAATGGTGTCTGTCAAGCTGGCTGCAGGCGCTAAGAGACCACACGATGTAAGCGATGCCGAAGATTATAAAGGCTACAGTTTCGACGCAAAAAATGTTCATGAGATGGTCATTATTTAAGTAACAATGTTGCATTAATATACATGCATAAACAAAAAACCGAGCTGTAATCAATATCTTGAACTGCCCGTTGGTTTAGTTGGGTGAGCGTTTGCCTTCTAAGCAGGGGCATCGGGTTTGATTCCCGGCGGGAACACAAGTTTTCTTCCCAAAGTAAATTTGCGTTTCTGGTTCTGGTTGTGATTGTGTGTGTGATGTGAATGTTTACGGTACCCGGCTGTGAGTTTCCCAGCTCATCACAAAATGGTTTACTCGTTCACTACAATTTGTAGCATTTGTGACAAAAAAATATCTAACAAATATGATGATCAAAAGGCTTCTTCTTCATTCCAAATGACAAACTAATGTTTAATTAATTAATTCAAAACTAAAGAATATAACTAACACATACGTATAAATTAAACTAAAAACGAACCAAAAATACTATAACTAGATAAGACTATGTACAAAACATTCAAAACAAAAATGTTGTATTCAAATAGTCAACGAGTGTAAAAAGTTTTAAAATTCGAATTAACGTTTATACATTAAACTCCGAAGTATATACTTTAAACTCTGTTTAACATTGGCTTAACACGATGATATTAATAATATAAACAGAGGTTCTCATAGTCTAGACATCGATTTCTCACAAAACATTTACATCAATATCAGGTCACTAAACACCTAGAGGTAATGTTAATCCGTGTAGTGAATGTACATGTGTAATGTATTCACTACACGGATTAACATTAACTCTTTCCATGCGTAGAAAGTCGACACTCCACCCAGGCATTACGTAGCTATAACTATTTGCAGTAAGCTATTAATTTCAATCAATAGCCTGTACTTTCAGTTTATAGACCAGCCACCAAGGTCATGCTAATTGCTTATCGATAGAATGAGCATGTAACAATGGAAAACGAAAGTTATAGAACAATGGGGTATAGACGTTGTAAATTAGATTTGATATCAATGTGACAGATTGATAGGGAACAATCACGACCTACCGTAACTAGTAACCATGTCCGTAACTTGTTACTAATTACTAACTATGTAGTAGTCATGTCAATGAGTGAACTGAAGCCGGTGAAATGAGGTCATGATTGGTTATTTGATATTGTAATCTGAATTTGACAAAGGATCAACGTAAAGTGAAGGCTATGTCAGAATATCAAGGGAACTCGTATATATCTAGTATCCTTGATGTAAGTCAATGTAAAATCTTAGTTAGTACATAAAGTTAGTACTTTCATTAATTATAAGCAGTTGAAATTCATTCTTATACAAGCCATCTGCACAAAATAGACATTGTCTTCTTTGTGCTTATTTGAATTGAGTATGGTACACACCGATATTATAGAAAGCGAGAAGACATGTTAACACATAATTACATAACTCCTGATATATAAAGATTAGTTACACGCGTCAAATGCTACCGGTTTATTTTTTAATTAGCAGACACAAGTATGTTCAGTGATTTTAGAATATTTATAACTAACGCAATAATAAATAAAAATTGTATGGCATTAGATTCGCCCGTAAATGCATCTGGTCCAGTTATTTTTTACTTGATGTTAGAGCATACCGCAGCCTCCCACTTGGGAACATCATTGAAGAGACACGTCAAATCTAATTGAACACATAATAAACATAAAGACTGTCACAGACCCATACTTCGGTGACTTGTGTCGTGGGTGCTTGAAAGTAGCAAGTTCACACGCACATATTATTACACCCATAACCAGAAATACAAATTTCCTTTGGGGATAAAATTGTGTTTGAATCAAACCTGTTACCCGCTGCTTAGAAGGCGAACGCGCACCCAACTAATACAATGTAATAAGTATAAGAAAATCAACCATGCAGGCATTTTGATGACGTGGTTTTTAAAATTGCTTCATAACCCAGAAACATTTTTATTAATAACATATACTTTTATATGTAAGTAAATTTTATATGTTATTAATATATACTAACGTTTCAAGTTTGATAGAATCTATACTAATATTATAAAGCTGAAGAGTTTGTTTGTTTGTTAGATCGCGCTAATCTCAGGAACCGCTGGTCCGATTTGAAAAATTCTTTCATTGTTGGATAGTACATTTATCGAGGAAGGCTATAGGCTATATTATACTTTTAATAAAATTAGGGATCCTTACTAAAAGTCCAATAATCACGCGGACGAAGTCGCGGGCACTGCTAGTCATAAATAATGAATTTAAACTAACAGAGCAACGAAGGTATACCTAGTGTACATTCAGTATTGTGGAGAACAAATATTGGACTGTGTACTTAAGATTTTGGAACATCTAATAAGATCGAATCAGTTTTGGGACCGTACAACGGCTTTGAATATTCTATTTACAATACTAAAATTAATATTCTTGATCTTAAATTTAGTGACTTTAGAATTATTTGATCTATTTATGGGGTCAATGCTGACCTTCAACCTTTTGTTTTACTGTGAAATTTAACCATAAACTTAACTAGCTAAATGGTGATAGGTCGAGAGTAGTAAGAATATAGTTACCTACCTAAGTTTGCTCACTGTCATATATCTGCGGCACATGTATTATTTACTTATTATGAGTTTATCTCAGCAAGTGAATTGTTAATTCTTATGAGATAATAAAGAATTCTAAACACAAGAAGTAAGCATGCTTTACGTAAAATGGAATCTGCTTTTCGAGGGTAGCTTCCGAAATAAGGAATCCTTGATTGTAGAGACAAAATTTCTGCTTGAAAATGGTAAACTACGACAGTTCTTCGGATAGTTTGATAATAATTTAACGCAAGCGAAGCTTAAAAAAACCGACTTCACCGCTTTAATTAAAATTAAAACGGGAATCAGCGTGACTTACGCGTTGTCTATATCTAGAGCGACAATTGTTTCCGCTTTATTCTGAAGCCTTCTTCAGGATTGTCGATCTAGACATCGACAACGCGTAAGTCGCGATAACTCCCGTTTTCATTTCAATTTAATTCTTCAGAGTGCTAGTTACCTAGGCGATTATTAAGTAATTTTGAAGTTCATTCTGTGACGTCCACGACCAAACAAGGAATTTTGACCAATCATCGACGTCAAAAATGTGTGAATTGACGTCACGGATCAATCTAGCCAATAGAGTGCATTTTGCTTTCTGAATTTGCAATGCATTTTTGTTTCTTTTTATCCAATAAAATTTCAAATTAAAAAGCATTTCAATAAAAAATATGTTAATGGAGTATTCGTGTAATGTTTTATATACTAATTTGCATTGATAATTAGCCTTAGAACTTTGAATTAAAATTAATTAAATTCAGTAGTAAAATGCTTAGGCTTGACTTTGCCAAGAAAAAAAAATTAAAAGAATCGTTGAAGGTTAATAGAAGAAGACCTGAAACATTAAACAAGGTTAACAAGGAGTATATATATGGATTACCATATATATACAAAAGCGGCATCCCTACATAAAATATAAAGTGCGCGTAATACGGGCACTTTATGTTTAAACATAAGGTTTTTCTTAATAAATGCCAACAATGCGCCATTGTGAGTCAAAGCAGTCGGCCAATGGATTAATTATCAGCTTCTAGAGGTTATTTTTTATTCCATTGTATACAAATATATGGCGCAATTACCTATGTTATTTATAAATGTTTATTTTTAGTGGGTACTTGATAATTTTACATTTATTATGTAATGACGTCTTGTGTCTTGTGTGTTATGTTACTAAATAACATATTAATTAGTTGTTAGTTTTGTTATTTAGTTAGAGTATTTTTCTATTATTAAAATTTTATCTTATGACACCTACTTCTTTATTTTTTACAAAATTTTTGTATGCTAGATAGGTAAGCATTTGACAGCTATCTTACCTGATGGAAAGTGACGATGCGACCGAGGAAGGTTGCCTAGAAGGTACCTACTCACTCTAGGGTCTAGGAAATTTATTTTTATAAAAGTGACTTATTGAGTTTTCTTAAGCTATCGTACATTTATTAGTTATAATTATAAGTTTATTTTTAAATGTTAACCCGTATTTTATGGCGATAGATTGCCAAACTTCAAATGATATTCCAGCACAGATAGTACTTACAAGTTCCAGCAGCAATTCTTGAGAGCTAGTTCACTCTTTCTTACCTGCACTCGACAACGTCATCACTTAGCAGCGAGTGAGATAGTGATCCTTTACCGATACAATTTAAAAAATAATAAACCACTTTTGGGAACTATTTATTTCAATGTTAATCTTATGAAAGTCACGTGGAATTACCGCATTCATTTAAAACAAGATATTTAATCCAAATAAAGGTAACCAGAAAACGTCAAAAATACGTAGGTACTAGAAGTAAGTACGACTCTGCTATCCGACAATCTGAAAAAATATTTTCCAACGATACAAACTTACAATGGACCGTATTTAACTGTAGCAAAGTGAATCATTAGTTAGTCCTGGGTTATCAATATACCTAGAACGTTAATTCGCGATGCCAGCTATCGGTATCAATTACGTAGGTTAACCCACCCCCGACTGTGTGCTACCGACTTGACCGCCCGCCATTAATATTTTAATCTAGCCCGTCGATGTAACATTCGACCTTTTCCATTCCAATCTCCGTCACTTTGTTCTTTTTATGATTTAAAAATCACAAAATGACAGTGAATTGAACGTTTGAATTATTTATTTATGAGTTAACAAACATTGCTTATCTTTAAACATTCTAAAAATTCGTAGTTTACAACATATGTGAATAAAATAGGTATTTTTTGTAAAGTTTTGTTATTTTCAATAAATTGGACACCAGTTATTTTCTACCGACTTAACGAATAAGGAGGAAGTACTCAAGTCGACTGTATTTTTTTATGTGTGTTACCTCATAACTTCGTTCCACGTGAACCGATTTTGATTTTTTTTTTGTTTGAAATATGTTGCTTTCCAATTGGTCCAAAAGCATTTTTCATTCAGCATTTTCTTATATTTCTTAGCAAAGCTATTACATAGCTTAGTACAAGAATGTTCTGCTTCAGAAACTTTAACTATTTGGGTTGTCAAAAGATACATTCAAATAAAATCACGAAAAATATAAGATTTCGGTAGCGTCTTAAAATTTTTTTTAAACAGTGGTCGAAAAATTTTACTAGTATTCTAAACGCATTTAGGTAACTAGAAAGTTTTATCAACACAGACCTAGTGTCCGGAGCTTTTGTTGATTATGTACAGTTATGTGAGAGTTGTGAGACATAATATTAAATAGAAAGGAACAAATAAGCGAATACTACACTAAACAAAACTTACCGGATGAGAACTAGAAAGTTTAAAAATGCCTCGAGTCACTTCCAGAAAATATTTTGTTATCTATCCACCCAAATTGATAGAAAACGATAAGGTAAGTTATTATCTCGTTAAAGAGCTTGAGCACTTGATTAAATCTCCCCCACGACGTCCTAGTTAAATTGCATATCGCGCATCAGGATAACACCAAATAACTCAGCCGCAACAGAGCGCCCGTTGAACCGTGACACCGACACCCCGACTCACCCCTTCAACAAAATCCCCAAATAATACGTATCTATTAGAGCGTATATCTCCGATTCGACTAAAATATTCCTCAAACATAAAGATAGTCGACGAAAAATTCGAGTGGAGAAAATATGTATGGCAGCGGCAATCGGCATGAGGGGTCGTCGCTGGGGTCGAGCATGGCGGGTGGGGTGGGGTGGGGTGCCCGCGCCAGTTCTCTCGTAGCGTTCTATCGTGGAGGACGTGCGTCCGATCGTGAGACGACAGTGATCGCGTGTGACTGACCGCGGATACGTGCGTTACTGTGTTGTTTTGTGGATCCAGTGGAGTGTGTGCTGTGAGCGGTTTACTTATAGTGTGGAGCAGACGATGACCGTCTGTGTTTGACGTGGGGATGTATCCAAGCGCGGGCGCGATGAACGCCGCCGCCGCCGCCGCTGCCGTGGCGGCCGCAAGGCACCCGGTAACAACACTTATAATAAAACAACAAATAAATTATAATCACGTGTTAATTCCCTTCTCACATATTGCAACCGATTCCTTAACAAGATATTCGCTGGAAGAGTGAAAGTTCTGAATTTTAATTTCGCTGAACGTGGTAATTAAATTACGAGCTACGGGTGCCTTTTAGTAGTTTCTTTTTATACGCAAATTAAACCAACAGTAAAGTAACAAGAGCGATGTAAATTTACAACTACGCTTCGTACCTACCTGCATTAATTTAAAAATAGTAATGACGCGCGTTTAAATCATTTATTTGGAATTAGCGTCGGTGCAAAAGACATCAACGCGTAACCGAATTTCCCTGCATACCAAAATAGTTTGCAGAGATAAAGGCGCTATTATTTTTCTACAATGGGATCGTGACAATAGATTTTTTGTGTGAATATTCTTCACAATGGGTTTTAACAAGAATTGCGGAGTGGTAATAAAAGTAATAAAGCAGTTGGGTGTAACAACAAATGAGTGTTCAGTGAGAGCAACCCCCGCTGAGGCGCGCCGGCCGGCGAACATCGTCGGACACAATTACCCGTGAAATTGTCAGTCGGATTTTATAATACCTACTGCACTTCAGAGAAATGAGGTGCAGCCCGTTATTTAATGTAATCAATGATTTCATTGAACGCCGGCGATTAACAACCGCGAACACTTCAAGTTCGATCCAATTTAAAACGTTAAACTGTTGTACGATGAAATCATTATCGGATGAAATTACCAAATAAATAAGGACTAAATTGGCTTGTTTCATATTGATGTCAGATATATTAAATTGCGCTTTTCACGGAAACTTGTTTTATTGATGCGGTCGAAATAATAACTGCAAGGGTATAATTTCAATTATGCACCCTTTTGGTACGTCTCAAAAGAAAGTGATCTTACTAGACTTTAATCCAGCTGTTCATCATATACAATAAGATATACAACATAAGATAAGCTCAAAACATAATAAATACAAAATCAACACAAAGCGCTTGAAAGCATTCGACAACACTCACGTTAAAACCCCTCGAACTTTTTAATTCATAAAAACTGTTGACCGTGTGCTTAAGCCATTGGAAAACAAACGCTATAGCGCTGTACTAAAGCATATTTTGAGTTGTACCAATGCTGTGTGAAGTAGGTAAAGTGACCGCAAACCGCATAGCATCTGTCGCCGCATTTTCCGACAGCAAACTAACCACAATTTAAAAACGAATTAAAGAGTTATTTTCAAAATTGCACGTTGTACATTGCAGCGGTTACTTATAAGAAAATTGTCGTAACAACGCAAGCCTCGCCCTAGGGTTCGAATTTGGGGTAAAAACCTCTTTGATTGAGAACTTTCGAGTGAAAAAGCTGATCTTGTTTCGGAATCAAATGCCTTAGAAAAGAGGTCGGAAAAGAGCTAAGTTGTAAAACGGCGAGTTTTTCTTGTTGAACAATTTTGAAATTCGAATCCAACACTTAATGCAAAGTAGAGATTTGTTGTTTAGTATTTATAATGCTCGTAGATAGTTGCGTTCGTGGCGCGTGACTAGTTTTACATAAGATTAACAAGACAAAGTAGTATTGATATCAAGTGTAACATACTACATTTTGATAAACATTGACTGATGATATTGACAAGCCTCTTTCGTAATATTTAACGTAGTTGTTTTTAAGAATGTATTTCTAAAATTGTTAATCAATAGAAAAATACAAGGGTTATTATTACGGTAAAGTACCTGTTTATTAAATGAAGCTATTTTTATGACTCAACGTGTTCTTGTAAGGTTTCGCCGTGACAAAAGGGTGAAGTTAAGGCGATTATAACCACGCTTACAAAAAGTCCTGTCTGTTAATAAGCTTAACTATGAAGTATGTCTAGATAGTATACAAAAAAATATAATTTTAACGAATTTGTAAACTAGTTCCAATTTAAACCTACGTTAAAGCACAAAATAAGTGATAAGCACAAGATAACGTTTACGCTTTCCATTTATTAGGCGAGGACTATTTCACCAGCACCATTTTAATCACTAGCAAAAAATCTAATGTGTCTTTATTTGTATAAAGTGTAGGTATATACTAAGGTATTAACTAAATTTGCTATAACAGTTGTTTGTTTTAAATCGCTAGAAATAACGTTTATTTTCCTTCATCATGGCACCAAGCTACCGAAAAACAGTCATCAAAATCGACCAAGTAATCAGTTACAGCAGTTAAATTAATAGACAATTTTAATATGCTGAAAATAACGTTCATTTTCCTTCTTCATACCTACTAGCAATCATCAAAATCGACCAAGTAGTTGGAGCAATAAAATTAATAGACAAATTAAACATAACGGCATTAACGGCTTAATAAATAACCTATCCCAAAATGGTGCCATAATAATCAACAATAAACTTTACCCCAACCAAAGTTGTAAATCAAGGGAAAACAACAATCAATTTAATGAAATTAATTGCATACTTCTATATTACGCGCTGTAGGTGGACAGAATAATGAACAGATCATTAGACATTTTCTTAACGTTTCAAATATGGCAACACCATTTACAACTGTCAGAGTAAGTTCCCGTGCCTATGTAAATATCGTAGGTACCTATACACTACCTACGTACCTAATAAGCTATGTCCACAGAGCTCTATTAAGTCGCATTCCCACGCGTTCTTGTAAGTACACTTTAGAAGTTGATGAACGACCATTGTTGACTGAGCTCCCCTATCCACATCCTTATGTTGTAAATCAGATGGGACATTAATATTTTCGGGCTCAGGTTACAGTGGACGGTCTCGACAGGAAGTCGCGCGTCGCCGTCCGTAGATTGATGCGTTTATTCCGTCGTGATGCTCGCGTTTATAGCATTAATAAGTAGCTTCGTGGGTTAATTGACGTAAAGGGAATATTAGCGATGTTAATAGTTATAGGTAGGACTTAAATAGAGTTTAAAGCCACAACATATAGCTTCAAGTGGTAATCAAGATCTGCGGGATAGCCGCTGCCAATCTTACCGAACCGCAACCATGCTATATCGTGAATAATTCTTATGAATAAATTTATCTATCACTGAACAAATTCACAGTCTAGTACCCAGTGAAATGTACTTCACAAACATTAAGTTTATGACGAGCAAAACTTATCTTGAGTTTTATCTAATTCAACCGGATTTTCCCATGTTGACTGTACTTTTACGCAAAACACCAGAAATTTCTTTTATGACGGTTACTCGGGTTTTACGAGCGCGGGGAGCGTGGGGCGGGGGCGGGTAGGGTGTTAATGTAAATGCCTATTTGTCTATTTGCTCAAAATCCGTGTCGCGTCCTACTCAGTCAATATTTGACCGTCGGAATTACCGCTACGGACAAATGAGATGGCGTTTCGTTCGTTTAAATATTCCACGTTTTCTTCAAACACGAGTACCCATATCCTCTCGGGTTCTACAGACAATGAATAGAAATTGACAATTATTTATCTGAATAAACTTCACGTGAAGTACATGCGTAACAGGCGTTTTTTTAATCCCTGACGAAAGAGGGTGTCATGGTTGTTTGTTTGTGATGAATGTTATACATTTGTAGTATATGTGTCTCTATATGCGGCATCGAAGCTCCTAAACAGCTGGACAGATTTTGATTAAGGTTTTTTTAGTATGAAAGGTTTTTAAAGATATATTTGATGAAAATAGGTGCAACTGTTTTTTCAAAAACCGTCGGGGGTATTATCAAAATTTTGAATTTACCACGTGTTCAAAGAAGAAAAAAGGACCTTTCTTGGTACTATTGATGTTATATACCTACCCACTTACACTGATCTGACGTATGCGCGTAGGCAGGTAGATTTAAAGTGCTTTTTTATGTAATGCATAATCTTACAATAATTCCATGCAATATGAATGGCATTTTTTGTAGCTCGAAGGCAATTTGTGTCATGTTAATTCTATTTGTATGCCAACAAGTTATCACGATTCACGACCGATACTTTTTTATTAGCCAGTTTAACACTACCAAATAGGGTTGTCAAAATTGTGAGTATACCCCAAATATAGATTGTGTCAACTTAAAAATATAGGCGATAAATAAAAATATATCTAGGATATTGCTGTACCTTTTCTTTTTTTTTTAGTTTTAATACACAAGTTGACAAAGAAAAAATCCACTGTGAAAATATGTAGGTACCTACTTCACCTACTCATTTATGAACGCATTTTTAAAACGCTTTCACACTCACAGCCAACTAAGTTTGAAGACTTGTGTCATGAGTCCCAACAACATACACATCACACAAGAAAAAATCCACTGTGAAAATATGTAGGTACCTACTTCACCTACTCATTTATGAACGCATTTTTAAAACGCTTTCACACTCACAGCCAACTAAGTTTGAAGACTTGTGTCATGAGTCCCAACAACATACACATCACACACATTTACACCTGGAATCAGGAACACAAGTTTTTTAAGCGCTAGCAAGCAGTTGAATTCATATGTTATTGCTTAAGTCTATAACTAGCTAGACAGTTTGATTACCATCTCTTCAGAAAATTATAAGGTACAAGCATGCAAAGCCAGTAATAAGAATTGACTAAATTTTTTATCCAGAATTATTTTATAATCAGTACTATGACTCGTGTAACATTAGAATGTTTTTGATATGATTGACAACCCTGCTTCCAATAGAGTTAACATATCACATTTCGTAGAACTATTAGTTAATCTGTGATATCACGGTCAAAGACACACATTTTTAGGTTGCTGCTAGATTTGTCAGAACGGAAACATATCTTGTCAGGATTATCAAGGCCTGATAACGCTGAGTGCCTTGAGTCAATGTTCATCCAAAATAATACCTAACATTTGTAGTTTGATAACGGTATCAGTAAGTAAACAAGGTATTTGGAGTAGGCAAACAGTACTCCGTCATAATCAAGACGCCATCAAAGTTTCAAGTGGAATCAAAATGTGGTAGGTACTCCCGGCGCTTACAAACATATTTAGTCGGACATCTTCCAATAAAACTGTACACTTACAGCTCCTCACTAAGTTTGAAGACTTGTGTTGTGATCGACGGAAGTATTAACATCACACACACAATCACATTTTATTTGTGTTTGCCTGGAAAAAACACAAATACGCTATCGTTTGTCAGATATCTACGAGCTTTTTACTTTTTAGAAAAGGATGTATTTTTCACAGCTTTCAATGGCATTATACTTAGTTTTCTTATATCAAAGGGATAGATTAAATTTATTAAAATAATTTTTAAATCGAAATTGAAAATAAAATATCCAGTTTAGTGCATACTGTTATAAAAGTCAAATGGCTAAAATCGACCATTTGGTAACTTTATATGATAAATGTCACCTAGATAAAGGCTTCACAATTTTATACTCAACCACGGCTTAGCGAAAAGGAGGGTTATAATTTATCCCATACTAATAAACTTATTGTTGTATAAAGCTTAGTTGAATTTAATTATGGGGGTGTAAAAATCTAGGATATTATAATAAAATATGTATAGTATAATAATATAGCATATAATAATTAATATCTTCGGCCGCATCGTCACTTTCCATTAGGTGAGTTAGTGGTCAAATGCTTGCCTATCCAACATAAGGAAGACAAATTGGCGTCCTTGTTTATCCATAAAGTAGTGGCAAAAAATAGAGACATACCATCGTCTTGGGTGTCAAATAAAAGAACATAAAAATACATTTACAAAAATATATATATACCACATGTGGTAACAAAGTATAACGTGAAAGTTTAATTTTATTTTAAACTATAAAATAAGCCAGCGATAAGACCGCCTATTGTTTACTGTCATTCCTATTTGTTTTCTTTGTTATTTTGGTGGTGTAAGGTGTTTAATAAAGAGTATATCTATCTATTTATCTATATATAATGCCATTTTGAACTAGTGTTCTGGATATAGTTTTTGGACGTAGTCTTGTTAGGTTAAAAGTTGAAGAGTTAGGTCAATTTAAATTACATTCCTGATAAATGCGAACTTCAGGAACTGTGAATGTTTGAAGGGTTAATCATTTTGTGGAATTTCCGTGGAACACACAAAAGTTTGAAATCGTCTGTTAACTCTGCCGAGGTATCCTCAAACATCTCGGTGGGCGTTCATTTGTACTCGGTTAATTATGTGTATACGTAAAGTAGATAACAACATAATTAGTTTACTTAGTTCCAACAATATGTAGGTAAAAGGAGATGCTTTCGAATAAATGTCGCGCGTCGATTCAAATATATTGAATTCGCTTTATTCTCATCATACAATAATCATTGCAACCTCAGTGAAATCAAATTACTGCGTAGACTTCATTGAAGAAAGCGTTTCGCGTTTGTCAGCATTTTCGATTTAGTTTTGTAGTATAGTCGATATCAAAGAACGACCACCACCAAGTCTCACATCGGGTGGCGGTGTTGTTTCCGAGAAAATAAAATCAGCTCTCTGATCCCGGCCAGCGCTACCATATTAGTTTACTAGCTTTTTATTTACCGATACGAAAGGCAATAAATCCTACCCCAATACACGATTTTATGAGCTCTGAAGTGAACACAATAGGGCTGGAATTAGCTCGCGGCATTTCAACGTTAGAGCGTAACGTTACAAAGCCAATCTCAATGTTCAAATATTTGTCTATGCTTGTTTGGTTTGTAAGTGCGAATGGTGTTTAGTTGTTTACCGAGCCGCTGAACTTGTGTGCGTACTGCGGGCTTCTAATATTACTAATAAACAGTTGACATCGATCCACTTTTAACGTTTTCCCAGAAGTTGACGTCATCATTAAACGGACTCGATTTTATTTTCCAATTCAATTCTGAGCACTGGCTGAATCCATTCAGCCGTTTCGAAATACGAATCAAATAAAAAAAGAAAATATGGGCCGGATTGTACAGCAGGTAGACGTGGGCAGACAGACGTATTCAATAATTTGAAATAAGAACACGTATTTCTTTTTATATCCGTTTAAACGCATTCTGTTTAGTTTTGTTTTTGTGAACGGTCTTCTCTAGATGCGGGCCTTTCATCCGGGCCTTCTACACAATACTGCCACTCAAAAACTGTTCATTGTATTTTAATTTGACCTTTTCGGCGATAATTTATGGGAATCTTTTTTTTTCGTGTCGAGGGGGAACGTTTACTCAGTCTATTATTGCCGAGGATTATTTTCGTTTCTTTTGTGACCGGTTTTTAAGTTTGGATCGATCTTGAGGCATTCGATATGGAGGGGTGTTGTTTAAATTATAGTCCGTGTGAAAGCATCGTTCGAGCGTTCTTTTGGCAGTTCGAAGAATCAATAGGGTATCATAACTTATCATTAGCCATTTAAGGCGAGAATTTATCTTGTGAAGATGAATGACTTCTTAATTATAATCAAATTGATCATTGCTTCCGCAATTTAGTTAAATTTATTCGAATAAACGGGTTAAGCTCTTAATTAAAATCGATTTTATAACACTTAAATATACATGACATCTCGCACGTATTATGTCCAATTTGAATAAAATAATTACTGTTATCTGTGGGTTTAATGCGAAACGGAACCAACGAAATAATTACGATATTTATTAACCGATCACGCTGATAGAGCGAGGGCGACCGCATGTTGTACGATTTTATTACTAAAGGTGAAATTAAACCGAGCATAAATTAAATAAATTAATGTTTTACGTAGGTGTTTAATCGTGGTTGTAAAACAATCGCCTTAATGAACTGTTTGTATATGCTATTGAGAGAGAAGACTAGTGTTCGAGTATTCATTCGCCTTATGGTAAGCATTACGTCTTCATAAAGTACCCGATTCCGCAGGGTAATGTTTTATCAGCTTATGTGTGCTTGTTTGTGGCTTTCGAGAGACGAAACGCGTGGACCGATTTCGATTGATTATGCAGTCGGGGTTTTGAATATTTTTTGACCTGAATCTTAACGCATTATTAAAAGAAGGCATAAATATTAAATATAGCAACCTTCTTATTTGTAGAAGTTAAAAAGTAGAACACGTTAGATTTCCCATTAGTTCTATAATCTCACCATTGTCATAAACTTGTTATAATACAAACGGACAATAAACATAAAACATCTAGAATGATATAAAGAGAAGAAAGCGGTTTCATGGATAAAAAAACACCTTCGCTGCTAAATCCGCCTCATTAGTAGTATAAGGCGTGGAGCACACTGGCCGACTTGCGACTTGCGACACTTTGCAATACTTTGCATGCCACACGTGAGATGCGCCGCAGATCGCTACCGTCCGCGCGTCCGTTCAAGATCTTTTTGTTTTTGCCTCGCCTTCAAACACGTGATGTTACTCAGTAACTTTCAATTCCTTTTTTATTTTCTGATTTAAAGATATGAACACGGATAAGTAATTGCTCGACTCGATTCACATCTTCAAACATGAGTGCTCTTAGCCAATAAGTTTATTTTTATTGAGTCTTTGGAAGATTTCAATTAGTATAAGTTATTTAATATCTTGTTTAATCCATGCCATTACCATTCTTTTATACTTCAGGCTTGAGATTATTTTGTAATTAAAAAAACAAGTACTAAATCTGATTTCGCTGTATATTGTACATTGAGATGAATGCTGTATTAAATCACTTGGATTAAAAACGGTATAACAGGTAAGAGAATGGCGTGTTGCGGTTAGATTTACTCCCGGGCACGACTAGGTACGCTATTACGTTATTAAATGTGATCGCCTATTACAGCGTGAGACGCGGGCGGCAGAGGCGCGCGACCGCAAGACTATCTCTCCGGTGGTTCTGGTTACATTCACTAAATTCCCGGCCACATTTTTCCCGAGCCCGATTGTCCGCAGCTCCATTTACAACGTCTACACGCCGCGCCAGTTCCTTTTACGCTTTTATTTACGCTCCTTTTATTATTTTTAAAGTCCGTTTGTTCCTCGCGCGCTCGGCTCCGTGCGGCGCGGTGGTTATTTATTTTTTGCCGTCGGCCTCCCGGCGACCGTGTGTTGTTGTGTCCCTCGCTTTATTTTTATTTTCGTGCTTCTTATTATGGAGTTAGTTTTTTTTACTTTATTATTACGTGCTCGCGTGTTCACGTTACTTTATTTTTGTGTTAAGAGGCGAGCGGTGTTATGTTTTTTTTCCATTAATCGAGGCTCACACCGAATTATGGTCATTAAAGGATAATTTGTATTATGGTAATTTGGGATGCGTGTAATTTTTGTTTCGTGATAGGAATGTTTTTATGTTTGAAGGTTGAATGATAAGTTATGTTGAATGCACTTGTGCTCGGGTAGTTGCGTGTTCGACTTATTATTTTTAAACGTTAAGTAAAAGGTTTCTATGTAAAGTCCTGTTTCTTTTATTTAAAATACTCTTATTTTTTACGGCGCTTTAATTTAGTTAAATATATTGTATCTATCGTAGACTAACCTTAAGTTTTTTGTTCAATAAAACATTATTATTATTAAGTGTACGTTTAACAAGAGAACTAATTTTTATGTTTTGTCCGCAGGGTCCACCGCAACCTGGTCAACCAATCAAATTCACAGTAGGAGAATCATGTGATCGGATCAAAGAAGAATTTAATTTCCTTCAGGCTCAATACCATAAGTAAGTCATTATATGCACAATTACTAATATAATTTGGTCTCACTAAGTTGAGCTTGAATAGCTTAGATGGCGGTATAACCGCGGTTTTAAATATCACTTCGTGTGGTAATTATCCTTCCTTATTCCTAACACTACAAATACAAGAGTAGAACTAAAATAAGTGTCAATATAGAATTAACTTAAGGTGGCGATACCAGAATTTCAACTAAAATGCGTGATTTTGTAACCGTTTTACTCGGCATTCATAATAAAACCAGATAAATAAAAATATTTGTCGTAATCTGTGTGATACAATAAATGACGCCTTCTTCTTAGAATATTCATAACGTTCGAAAATATAAAGGAAATAAATATCAAATCTCATGCAAATAACATCAATTTGTGTTTTTGTAACCATTTCGTTCCGCCATTTTATATCAAAACACTGTGAAAGTTATTTCATATACGTATACTTACTAGACGAATGACGTCTTCAGCTTATTTTGTTTTATTTGAGGCGCATTTTCGCGAAATTTGAATAAAACCATTAAAAATTAAAGATCGCCACGCGCGACCTAGCGTAACCGCCACGATGTAATTCACGCTATATACACCTTTACATGCAAAAGTGTAAGGGGGATAATTGGCTGTGGTTAAAAAAGGTGCTCGCATTGACGTATACCAGCCCCTTAAATTAATCTTACAATATGTATACAAAGCTTTTTAAATAACACTACTCTGTAAACTTACATGTACAATATTTTAATACTGAAAACCAGTTCCGTAACTAACATAAATTAGTCACGAGAACAAAAAAACATGTTTTTGTTCCACGCGAGTTCGTAACATGATTTATGAGTTGGACGTCACATCGGATGTCTTAAACTTCTTAACAATTTCATAGCTAATCTGTTCGGAGAAATGAATGGCTTAATGACACGCGTAGTAGGTCAGTACTTTAGTTGTATTTATTAATAAAGATAAGCTGGAATGAAAAATGATGCTGCGAGTTGACTATCACGGTTATCTATTTCGTTTGCTATAATTAGTTATAGCTGTTTTAGAATAACAATGCACCTCCACTACATTGCTATCGTGGTGAGATAGTAAAGTATAAAACATAAAAAAACCACTTTCACACTCACAGCCCCACACTAATTTCGATGACTTGTGTCGTGGTTTCCAAGAAACATTCAAAATCAATATCGTTTATTCACATGGGCCCCAAAGAGGCACTCATGAAAGTCAATGAATCTACTGCCAGATTCGCAAAATAATAGCCATTGCCAGAAATACATATTTTCCTTGGGGCGAAAACTTGTGTTCCTACCGGAAATCAAACTATTCCCGCTGCTTACAAGGCGAACGCGCACCCAACTAATCCAACGGGCAGTTTTAATGTATAGTAATCACTTGCGAACCTATTAGAGATTTAAAAAATAACAATCCAAAAGAACTGCCCGTATCGGGTTCGATTCCCTGCAAGAACACAAGTTTTCTCCCCAAGAAAAAAATTTGCTTCTAGTTCTGGTTGTGATTGTGTGTGGATGTGAATGTTTCCGGCGCCCCCGACACAAGTCATCGAACTTAGTGTGAGGCTGTGAGTGTGAAAGCGTTTATTTGTTTAAATCGTTGACTTTGACAATCATAAGCAATGCTCATCAAAGAGCACAATAACGTTGCCAAGATCGTCGCTATAACGAGAGCTTCTATATAAACAGATAAATGAATAACTTCTAAACATACCTACATCTACGTATTCATGTATTCTAACATGTTTTATAAACTATTGGATCTCTCAATAGGGTTACCTAATAATCCGAGATTCTCGCGTCCGCGCTTCCCAACTATCTCCTAGCCCTACCTGTCCTTTGGAAACGGCCCCTTTGTGAACCCGCCTTTTTGTGACCTTCCATTGTTATCTCAGGAAAGAAGATACAATGCTTTTATTTATTTATTTTGTTCTTTTAAATGGAGATAACTCGTCGTGGTTTTTATGAATCTCTACATTCAGCAGATAAGATAAACGAGACACGTTGCGATTGTTGAGTTTGTGGTAATGCGAAAGCGCTTTTAATGTTATATATTTTAAAATAGGTCAAGATTTATGAAACAATAATTTTTTTTTTTATTCAAGATGACTACCATCGCACCTGATGATAAGCGAATTTGAAGTCGAGAATGGAGCAAGCTTGCCTAGAAGATACATATTCACTCGCGACTTCAAGATTTCCATATTGTACTCATCAGGAAACACCGACTCATAAAGGAGTTCTATTCCTTTGCGGTTCGCACAAATATTAACAAATAACGCACGTGTGAAAAACACCTTTGGTCATTATAGTCAAAGTCAACATTTAATTCAGCAAATAAGAAAGAAATTAAATTATATTTTTTACTCGTTTTGAATAGTTAGAATATTATTTAGAAACGGGATATTTACAATTTTTTTATTGCACCGTTACAAGCGCCATGATCATGATCATATGCATGGTAAATATCCCATTTCTTACTATAATCTTAATGTATGTGACAGTTTATAGTTAATAGTTTAAACTATACTATCTAATATTTAAAACTAAATTTTAAATCAATATAAAATACGCATAACACATGACTGTGAAAAAGGCGCTTCAAGTTTTAAACACATAAACCTCCTAATATATTATATTTACATACGGCCATGATTACCATAAGTAAGTGTGTTTATGCCATTCATTATTTAATTATGCTACAAAACCGCGTATCGCTGGTCAAATAAGTTATCAAAACTAACACCTACCGCTTGAAAATAAAAGGTCTCCGATTACGACCCGCTTTAAAAAATTATGATGTTATTAAACCTTTATCGCGATCTTTATATTTTCAGTGCGACGTTATAGCGTACAACTATTAGGTAATCTGTGGTTTCAGTTCGCAATAATCTTGAATTGAAACAGTACACAGTCGTTACCCTCCGATAAAGAACTATAACCATAACAAGTTTGACCTACTACGCGACGATAACAGCCGTTTGTTATAAAACCTCTTATCTCAATAATATTACAAGTGCTCCTTTAATAGAACCTCTGTTACTTAGAACTCTATACCTACTCGAGTCGACGCTACATGTGTTCGTGTTAGTTTCGAAACGTCTAACGCTTATCGGTAACGTTAGACATGAGCCGAATGAATTTGTATTAAGTGGTGTTAGATTTCTGAAGCTAATAATTTTATCAATAAACTTATCTGACTACGGTCTAGAATCCACTGAAGAAGAGGTGAAAAGGCTAGTCTTTTGTCTTTGTCTAGCAAGACTTATTAACTCTTCAGCTCTTCATCGTACTAACGTAACTATTGTGAGTAATAAAGCCATACATAATTGCTATCCTTTTCCGTATTGCCTCCGTCCTCCTCACATCTATTTGTATCTACAGTTAATTAACTTCCATTGTCATCCGTTATTTAGTTCAAGCATGCTTCAAAATCTGCGCGCGTAGCAAAATTCTCAAAATTCTACGTAGCAAGCACCACGTAGCACGATAGAAAATAACAGCTCCGTTTACGTAGTACCACGTAGCACCCATAAATAAAGCATAATTATTTTGAAAGGTAATTGATGTTTGACAGCTCCTCAACTATCAAGACCCAAACACTCGTTTATCTTCCATTTTAGAAACAATTAAACATAATAATAACAAAACTTTTTCTTTGTTCCAGTTTAAAATTAGAATGCGAAAAATTGGCTAGTGAAAAAATTGAAATACAGAGGCATTATGTCATGGTGAGTAAAATTTAAATTTTATCACGATTAATTTAAATAAATGTTATAAAAGCGAGCGGGCTTTCAGACAAGCCAATATAAAATAAAATAACGTGACATTCGCGTAATTTATGCGCTATTAAGTAGGAAAGCAGGTGGATGGAAAAAAGATATTATAAATGAACGGTTAGATAAAGATTTAATCACATGTACGACATGTGTTTTGTCGTGTGAAATCAATAAATATGTTGGCTTTTTTATTTTTCATCGCCCGCATGTGTCCATTATTATTTCATCGGGCGAGCCATCAGCCGGCGTAACCCCCTTTTAAAGTTAATTGTCCATATGCCTGTATTGTTTATAGAGACTAATACGCGTAGCAACTGTTTCGTAAGTCCAACACAGCTCTAATTTAGATCATTAAACTGGTAAAGCGAGCCACAGATTAAATAAGTGGCGCAGTATCAATCAGTGGAGCGTGTAGTGTGTCAGAAACATGCGTGGGGGATACGTATTAGTGTCTCTACCAGCAGCCCGCAGTATATTTCAAACAAACAGATATTTTGGCATGCCTTAATCCCCCCGCATGTTCGCTCCATTCAGATATGAATCACGATTAAGTGTTGCCAAATCGCTCGCAATTTATTTTAATACTCTCGAGCCGAAAATTTCGCGAGAATTTTTATGTGTCGGAAACACTTCTGGCTGTGGTCCAAACAGTTCTGTGCGGATGTTTAGTCACTCGACTCCTATAATTTGAGGAAGCTATAATCTGTGCCAAATGCGTTCCGTGTCGCGGCCGCGCGGCCCGCACCGTCACATTTCGCGCATAAATTCTTCGCTAATCGCTTTACTAAACCGTGTCATTTATGTTTCAGTACTATGAAATGTCATATGGCCTCAACGTGGAAATGCACAAACAGGTACGTACCAATACACTTATTTGAGTTTGAAAACTATCGCAAGGGATATTTATTATTAGTGTTTACTAACCGGCTAAGACTCTCAGATGATGGGCATAGTAATGCCCGAAGCTATTCGAAAAATCGGACAAAAACCGCCGTGAGTCCCAGCCGACTAGTAAACAATAATATACTTATTACCAAAACTATATACATATAATCAGCGAAAACTTAAGTTACCTACAAAGCTTCGAGCTTATTAAATAGGCAACCTAAGTGTTCAAGTGCAAGTGTACCTGCTCTATATTCTTTAGCAATACGAGTATGTACTCTGCCTAACACAACATGATAAATGTTTCCACAATCCAATATGCGGGCTGTTAAAAAACGTGACGTGAACTAAGATGAAGGGTAAAATAAAAATGGCTATATTTTAGCGGGTCCGTGGGTTGAATTGGCGCACGGGGAAATGTTGTAAAAGTATAAAAACGTGTTATTGCTTTGGGTACCGCGCGTCTGTTGGATAAACGTTGTTTGACAGCGGGCCTCGGGGGTTGTAGGGAGACGGGGGCGGCTCGGTCAAACCGCTTTGTTGACATTTTGGGTTTTAATTTCCACGAATTTTGCAACACGTAATTTACTCTTCGTTTCAGAGAAAAATCTAGCTAATTTTTCTTTTTTGACATCGTATTTGTATACTTTGTTTTGACGAGTTTTTTGCTAGGTTCTTCTCAAGATGGCTGTTTTTTTTTGCAAATCTGGCAGTAGAGTCATTTACTTCCACGAGTGCCTCTTTGGGGCCCATGTGAATAAAAATCGTTTATTGATGGTTTGATTTGACGCCAGTTATTGCGGTTTGGGTTTCACTAGTTTTCAATGTGAACATTATCGGAATATGCCCGTAGAGACAATGAAGCCACCCCTAATGTGTGCAACTAAAGCGGGGAAGATGTAGTATGAATTTGACGCTTAGTAGAAATCACAAAGAGGGACTTTAGGGGTGTCAATGAATTTTTTATCAGGCAAAAATATTTCGATTTAATTTTATTGTATTTTTATTTTAACATTTATATATTATTTATTTATTTAGCTTTATTTTATAGCTACAAATACAAGATATAAGAAAAAAAAAAGTGAATTTACCAAGTTCCTAAAAAGCTTTATTTTCCAGGGTTTGAATTTTAAACACAAACTAAATAAAACTAAAAAAATACCCTTGATAATCACATTTAAAAATATCCTCATTGCTTTTTACGAAATCTAAAATTGCAATAAAACTATCGATAAAATATTAAAACCCGCATTGTAATAGGTCCATAATTTAAGAACTACAGTGTCACCTATAGACAGAGAGACAAAGGTTGCAAACTGAAAACGGCTTCACTAGCTCGAGATTCAATACAAAAAAAAATGCTCTGTTGGTGCAGAATTTATAATAGTACAATTCAAAATAATAAACTGAACAATGATGCATTCCACATTCGTAGCTGTATATAAAAACTAAATTGAGCCACCGATCAATTGCGTCCAACTTTAAATCCAATAACGCACTAATCCATAACAGAAATCATCCAAGTTCGCGCTTGACTTAACTCCCAAATAAGCATTATCTGCAAAATCCTTATTTGTAGACAGCCCTGGCAACACAATAGGTATCGTAACAAATAGCTAGCTATTATTATATCCAACTGGGGTTCTTTACACCCCAGGGCGACCCGCAGGGGTGCCCGGTAATCTGTAGATTTTACGCTCGCTGGCAACCCTGCTTTTTAATAACGGCTTGTACTTTAACACGTTTTCGAAATCAATTTGGGAACGCTGAAATCATGGTGTTATTATTTTTGATGGATGTTATTGTTCGAGTTTATAAGTATACTTTAGGGTTGTTTAACTTTGATACTTATTCGTTAAGTAATAAGTATTTATTTTTAGACCGTATAAGGTTGTTTTCTCTCCTCGGATCTATGTCTTTATGTATTTATCAGATGTATTTTGTATACGAAGTGTTACACGCTGCATTAATTGGAATTACTTTACAGGAAAGTATTAATGTTATTTTATCCTCGTTAGTGCCTACATGTCCACAATAACATTATAGCGATATTACCATATTTAGATACTATTAAAATAACAAATAAAATGTTATGCATCTCATTAGAGATCGTTAATAAATATTGACTTGCAGCAACCAAGATTATAAATAAATAAAAAATGATTTTTATTGCGGCCGCATTCGAACACTATAAAATGCAAATGTAGAAATAAAAACATGATTACGATTGCGAGTCGAAATTGGTCGATAAAACTGAGGACAATGCCTTATTTGAAATCCGAATACCGCAGGGTCCTCGGGATATGTCGAAGCCAACGGTTGCGAGCAATATTTGTTTAGGGTCTGCAAACTAGCAACAAGGGGTGATTACGGAGGGTCTCATTGTTTGCCCCGCGGCGGACAGATGGCGGGCTCGCCGTTTCAATGCTTGAATGCGCTATTTAGCGTGCACTGCGCTTCATTCTAATGGATTATTACATTAGCACTTAACACGCTCAGTCGAGCGAGCGCCAGAAACCCCTCGGACTTTGTTAAGCGTCTATAACGCTGCAACCGACCGTAATAGAATAACAAGTAATGTTTTCAACTTTTTGCTCGATTTTATACTTTTTATTCTAGTCGCGATTGAAGCGTTCAATAAAATGAGATTGAAGTGTGGTCAGTCGCGACGACATCTGTATAAATCGTGTTTATTGAACTATAGCTCGGTAGATGTAAATTGATATGCAGAACGGGAGCACAATGAGCGTTTTAAGTGGTACAATAAAGAAATGCGGAGCGGCGATAAGGTCGGTTTCTCAAGCTGCGACCGTTCGCGTTCGTGGCTTCGTGCGTCGTGACCGCGCCGCGCTCGGCGTGACCGCGACTAACTCGCGTTTTCCGCTCTTTCTGACGACGACTAATTGCTTAGATTCTTTTGTTAGTCGCGGGGCCAGACCGTAGTGAGACCGTGCCGAATCACACCTACTTACGCCGTGAATTGATTGTTTCGTCTTTGTGTTGCTGTATCGACACGGAGACTTATTGTTCTGCGCCTGAAGCTATTATTCACGCCCGTACTGACTTTCACGCTGCCGATTATCGCAACGGTTTCCTTATTTAGAAACTGCTATCCTTGACGAGCGTAAAACGCTGAACGGCGACATTAGTGACAGGTATTACGGATATCGAAAATCACGTGAGGCGATAAAATTGGAGTGATATAGCGAGTAAACTCATAACGGTGGAATGATTTCATGAAGTGTCGCAAATGTCGAGTGGAGACAATAGGGTCGTGCTGAAAGGGTGCGGGCGCGGTGGGTTGTCGATGGAATACTTTGTCGAGGTTTACGAGCGGCGACACCCCTGCCGCGCTCCACTGCTCGCCACCCCCTGACACTCGCTTGTTATGAAATATCAATAGCGAGAACTCTGCAATCTCTACCTACGTGTCTACATACTGAAACTGTGACAGCATTTACCTATTTCAGTTTACATGCCGCCCACGGCAAAAATGTTTGTTATTTTATCGTTCATTTTTATTTGAGCATGCATTGCGCTTGTGATACAACTACAGATTCTTATATTAGTTCTTATATTAGTATATGATATTAACAACATACATTGATGGTATGCATAGTAAAAGGTAATAGACGTATAGTATAATTTTCAACACGTAGTCCATCAGACTCCAGAATATCTATTTTTAAAGATAAAAATGTATTATTCGCATTTAATAAATTAAAACTGAAACAATACATATTGACACGATTATAATAATGTTTTTCCTACAGTTAATGGCAGGCAAACCGGATTTAAAGCCATAGTTATTGTTAATGGATAAATTAAATTTAATATGTATACATTATGCTAAAATAATATAGATATGTATGATTTGCATTTATTTTTGCGTTTAAAAGAAAGTTAAAGAATAATGTTGACTTAGTTTGGTACGCGTTCGTCTTATAGGGTATCAGGTTCGATTCCCGGCGGGAACACGAGTGTTCTCCACAAGGGAAATTTGTGTTTGTGATGGTGATGTGAATGTTTCCGGCACCCACGACATAAATCATCGAAATAGAAATTATATGGGGCTGTGAGTGTGAAAGCGTTTATGTTATATTTACGTTTAATGTCACCCATAGACATTCCTCTAAACGCAGCAATTGAAAGTATGATCTGTATATACCTATACTTCATTTATTCATAACAACTATGGCTGGAATTTCCACACATTATGTAGGTACATACGTTTTGGTTACCACAAAGCTACGTATACAAAAGAAGGCCGTTCTTCCTAAATCCGACCTTAATTTCACGCAAATCCTTTCTGAGAGTAGTTTCCACAGACCCGCAAAATCCGTTCCATTTCGTCGAATACCAGAGTCGTGCGTTACGTCCGTATAATTTAATAATCTCCGAGTTATTGCGACTGCCCTCGCCCTCGCTCAAATTATTCATGCATGGGGCCAGGAGTGTTTTCCCTAGTCCCCTAGTTGCTGTCCCCTAGACCCGTCCTCTGTCCCCAAGCTCTCCGGCGCTCATTGATAGAAAGAAACATCGCTAGGGTCGTCACAACTAGCAATGGACAATTTAAAATTACATATTATTACAGTCGATCGAAATCTCAATCGGTTATAGGCATATTAATACCTACTTCATTGCTGGTTGTGGCCGTGGGAAGTACTATCCATACTTTAGTGCAGGTGCACAAATGTACTAAAATGCGGTAAAAACATATTATTTAGTATGAAATGGTACTTTTGTTACTCACGTAACTAACAAAAGTAATTTGTTTGAGCCTAAATACGCCAAAGAAAAAGCTTTATGGTCACTATTGAAAAAGCTATTTCGTACGTCTAGTTATACTTAAATCCTAAGTTATAAAAATATAATAGTGAAATTGCCAGTATGTTTTACTTTCAAGATAATTGCTGGACCAATATTCTAATTTTAATGATTGACAGAGCTTATAAAAATAAACGATATTATACAACAAAATAAATACACCCTGTAAAATTAATTGATGGTTCCTTGGAAAATGTAGTAAATTAGTGGCAACCCTAACACAAGTGGTAGATGTGCACGTGTGCGAGCCCTATCCGCTTACCTACTATTTATAATGGAACAAGGGGATGCACCCATTTCACATTAGGTATGTTTACTTTCGACTTCGACAAACACTGCCTACGTGATTTATACCCTTCCAAGCTAGTTTTTAATTACGTCTATCTATATGTTATATTTATTTTCCTCCTGTTCATTTATTTCTTCGGTGTTAGTAAGTAATTAATCACTACGTAATTGTTAGTATTAACCATTTATATCTTAATGAGTCTTAGATATTATCATCGCTTCCATGAAAACTGCTTCTTATCAAAATTAATGTAGGTTCTTACTTAAACATAAGTAGCTAAATTTGTTGTGATTAAGATGATAGATAGTATAATCGAGGTGTAATTTGATATGTGCATATAATCAAGCCGCGCGCATGCATCATGGCGAAACAGCCTGCAACGTGTTCGTGCTTTATCGAGTTATCAAATTATAGTACCTAGTTGTTCTCATCACTCACATCTCCAATGGTAGTAGTTAGGGCCCCGCATAATAGCAGCACTATCTCACATCGTATCTACGTACGTTGTTGTGAATTGTCTCAACGAACGCAACAGCTCACAATGAACGCTCCGACGCGCTTCGTCAGCTCGCTTTTAAAGCGAAATTATCTCTCCATCGAGCGGAGTACGGGGCGGCAGATGGCGCTTGCAATAAAACCACTAAACGCGATATCGCCGCTGCCGCCCCTCCGTCCGCTTTATTATTTGATCGGGGAGCCAAATTAAAGGATTTGCCGTAACCCCTCCGGCTGCGACCCTCGCCCGCCAACAATCACCTCTGTATTAAGTCTAATTGTGTTTTCAAATTCGACCCCTACACCGAGGGACGATGTGCTGCGCCATGTAAAAAAATAGGGCGCACGGTCCCCTCGTCACTTATTAAATACGGTACGCTTTTACCGTACGCGGTTCACAGAATTTTCATTTATAAATTGTAATTTATTAAAATCAGCGTTCGTGCGTATTGAGTCGGGCCGTGTAATGAAACCGTGAACGTGGGTCGGGTCGTGACTAATAAACATAGTTTTATGGCTCGCCTAAACCACGCGAGCTACAACATAATAATGTGTGTGAGTGCTCGGTGGGTGCTCGAGGCGCACTATCTCCGACCGCACACATTAATCCTAATATCTGGTTCTTGCTCGTGTTGTGATACATTATTCAAGGCGTCATAATTACTATTTAGATATACGACTATATCATAGGCGGGGAACATTACATAATTAATACCGGTGCAGCTATCGTGATTAATACGGCGGGCGATATCTATTTCAAATAAGGTTCAACACAAAATAACAAGCTGTTTACAAAACGCGCCGTTCCCTCCGCGTGAAATGTTAATCCGGCGTACTTATAACTCAGTAGTTGTAGAGCAGGCAGTTTATTTATCGCCCCTCGCCTCCGGGCGGGCGGCAACGAGTGACGGCGTGAAACTAATTACATTGAATACGGCCCCCGTTCCGCGGCCCAAGTTAATTGCACTGATTGAGACACGGATATTGATTTCGAAACAGTTTGCGTCGAAGCCAGCCGGTGGAGCTCTGACTTCGTCGACTTCAAGCGGGAACTCGCCGCGACCCTCATGAATAATGGACGCCTCGTTCGCTCATTGACTTTTCATTTAAAACAGACGATTTCTATTCGGCTCGTAAACTACACGCCTATGAGTCACTCATTCCCCATTCAATGTAATAACCCGTAAAACTGCAGTTCGGGCGGCGTAAGAATTTTAAGAAGCAGACTTCTCGCCGCGCATACTAAACAAAAATTACAGCATTTACATACGCGGCGCGAGCTAAACTCGTACAGCGTAACAATGCAATATATATTATACAAAGTACGCATAGATTGTGTCTATCATTAAATCTCGCATCTCATTGTCTTGAAACGGTAACAGTTGTACGTCGGTGGGATGCCGCGGAGTCTATTCAAATAGTGAAACAATGCAAACAGGGTGAAGGGGTTAGTTCAAACACGGGGGTGGCGACCCTCGTCGCTATTGACGACTGGTGCTGGGTACAGGCACACTCGGTCTCTAAGCGCTGTAGTGCACTTTGAAAGTGTCGAAAACTATTCAAATGAAATTCGATGAACACATGCAGTTTCCAGAGTCCACAACGTGATTCGAGCGCCAGTGTTGAACTTTTGCCACTCTCATGAAGTCATGCTGCAGTAAAGACATGGTCCGGAGCGCGTACGTGTAACTTGATATAAAATAAGTAGTAATGCGGCATTCAGGAAAGGCAATAACATGCTCAATGAAAATTACTCGAAACTACTTTGCATGACAGACAAAAAATAATACCATCCGTAGTAATATTAACACTTTGCTTTTTTATTTGACATATCGTATCAGCGACAAGCAAAACTTATATTATATTTATTTAAACTGCCCGTTGGCTTAGTTAGCACACATGCAAAGTAATCTGCATTCACAGAACATAGCACGATTCACCCAAGAGCAAATCAACTATAAAGTTTGTTCTATACAGTCATAATAGTTCACATCGTGGGGGAACTCTATTGTGCTCGCGAGTTATTAAATTAAATATTTCAAGGGGCCGCAGATTGGAATTTATGATGCTATCAAAAGAAATGGGTACTGGCAGACAGCCGGTTATTTGATGCGTGACAAACCGCCCAAGTGAGATTTGTTCCGTTGATAAATCCATTACTGAACATAGTCATCAATTTTATTCGATGTATCTGTGATCTCGTGAACCTTGTGAATCTCGAGATGTTACCAGACCGTTTATTCATTTATTTAATAACTTCATGCACAAATACTATGTACATAGGACTTAATGCTACAGCATTTTCTACCAGTTATCCTGCTATTTTAGAAGCTTATATCTGCGTGCAGTAAATGAAGCTATGCAATAAAAAGGAAGTTAGGCAACCTAAGATTAATTAAAATATATAACTTAATATAAAACATGTGTATGCAAAAACTTTAGAGTTAATTACATATACTTACATACAATAGATCATATGATACGTGTATACTAATATAAATAACTAATATTATACTATATACATATATAAATATAAAATAACTGTTACTTCGCAGTAATTCCGCAATAGACAAGGGTTTTAAATTTTAATCTTTATTATAAAACTCGACGCGACATTCGTATCAAAGGAATTCTCAGTTTACATTATACTCGGAATTTCGAATAAATATTAATACAGGATATCGATACAATTATTATTACGATACCGATATGTTGAACTATAAAATAGAGCCATATCACTAATGGATGCTTATTAGTAGGTTACGGTTCGTTGGTTTAGACGCTGATTATAAATTACGCGTTTTGCATAATAAATTACCTTTCTGAATATTGATTACACCTTTATAGCGAAAAGTTATTTCCAGTTAAAATGCTAATAATAATCAGAGGACACCTCATTAAACTTTAGCCTCTATCTGCATATTGCATATTCCAGCCAAGGTGTCCGTTTAAATCGTGAAATCTATTTATTTGTATATTTTACAAAATGGCATTTTAATTTATAGTCAGTCGTGTTATAGTAAGCATTTTGAATTATTTGTTTATTAATCTATATGTCTAGAGAAGTTAAAAGATCATACATATGTTTACAGTAATTGAACGCAAGCAAAGCTTAAAAAAACCGACTTCACCGCTTTATCTTCGGAACCTCGATCAGATTAAATGTATTAAACACGCATTATTGACGATAGCTCACAAACTACTGATCAGATCTTGGTCAAATTTAAACAGCACCAATGGGAAAGCAACAGCATTCAAACAAAAAAAAACAAAATTCACGTGGATAGAAGTTATGAGGTAACACAGATAAAAAACAGTCGATTTGAGTACCTCCACCTTTTTTGTGAAGTCGGTAGAAAACCAATCGATTCGTACCTATTTGTGATTAATATGAACATTTAAAAAAGCATTAACGTGTTTTATTGACGAGAATAACTTGATTCTCGTTTAATTTATGTTATTTTGATAATCATTAGAAGGCTTAATAACTTCATATATAGGAAACTGTCCGTTGGCGGAGTTGGTTGCACGTCTGCCTTTTAAGCAGTGGATATCAAGGAAGGAGACAAATTTTGTTCCCGAAGGACAATTTGTCTTTCTGGCTCTGTGTGTGATCTGTATTTTATGTAATATTTTTGCGGCACCGATAACACAAGCCTATATAAGTCAAGTCGAACTAAGAATGTGAAGGCTTTTATGTTATCACACTAAAACACATACACACTCACAATAAACCCGAAAGTTTGTGTGTAATTCTGTAAGTATGTTTGTTTTGTCTTCACATTGCAACGGCTCAACGGAATTGGATTAAATTTGGAATATACATAGCTTATACCTAGGATTAACACATGTCTTTGTGTTACCATGCTTTTGAACTTGATAATCGTGGGTGAAGCCGTGAGGCACGGTTAGTGTTACATAATAAATGACAGACATAGTTTAAGTCTTAGTCAGAGGTTCGTGTAATAGGCCACTTATCTTCTCTAAGTTCGCGTGTCTTTATCATTGTTATTATTCGAGTCAAGCCTCAAGCTTCGAGTTACCGATATGAATGCCTACTTCCTTTGTATTCGGAATGGATCCAGGTGTTTCCGGTGTCGATTTCTATCGAAACCCAACGGTAGTTGGTCATACAAAATATGCAGTGTTCGCTCACTCTTGTTACATATATTTAAATACACACGTATGTTTTTTCCGTCTAGTAATTGATGAGAAGAATTTATATTAACTTTTCTTTGATGAACAAATGAGGTCATAAATAATTCGTAAAATTATTAAACCCTTAACTGGGTTTAATAATTTTACGAATTATTAAACCCAGTTAAGGTTAACGTTATTAAACCCTTAACTGGGTTTAATAATATTACCAAGTTTCATCCACTCTAATAATGTAAATTCGAAGTTACTGTCTGTCTGTTTATTACCTTTTCACGACTCAACGGCTTCACCGAACTTTATAATAATTTGATTTTTTATAGTGTGTATCACAAGAACATAGCTACTTAGAAAAAGAGCCTTGTCTTTTATCTGTACGTTTTAAATATGTCAAATACATAAACTATCTGACATAGAAATAAAAGTTATTTGTGACGTCGAAATTAATTTTAAATCTTCTATTTGTTAGATACATTTCTTCACTGTTTATACTAACAAAAATGTATAAAAAGTAGCGCTAAATACTTAAAAATTCTCGCATACCAAACCTCAATTTAAAATGTTGAATAATAATTCAACACCTTTTTAATTATCCAGTGATCACGTAAAGGTGAGCGTGAACCAAATCATAACGTGTATTAGTAATGTTCACTGCTGGTTCTCTGCTTGTTTACGTCTAAAGGCTTTTACAAAGCAGCGGTTTTTAACGGCACGCTTGCAAACGTTATAGGGCATGGTTGTTTAGTTCGGAGTGAACTGGAAGCATAAAAAACAGACTTTTAAATTATTTAGTCCACTTATGAACTGCCTGCTAGCTTAATTGGGAGCGCGTTCGTCTTTTAAGCAGCTGGTACCAGGTTTGATTCCTGGTTAAAACCCAAGTTTTCTCCCCAACGAAATTGTTTCTGGTTCTAGGTGTGATTGTGTGTGTGATGTGAATATTTGCGGCATTAAATTCGACACAAGTCGTCGAACTTAGTATGGGGCAGTGAGTGTAAATGTTTATGTATTTCTAAGATTGTTTGTGTTAGATAGGCAAGTATTTGACCACCATATTAACTTACGGAAATTAGTTATGCGGCCGAAGATCTAGTATGTTTGCCTAGAAGATACCTATTCACTTTTTCCTATATTATGAACAAAAACGCGGGGGAGGTGTCAAATAAAAATGTTATTTCTTTCTCTCAACTTCTTTTAAATTGTAGTTCTAGATGCAACTGAAATGGCATTGCGATTTTTGTTGTGATATAGCAGTACTAATTTTATAAAAAAAATACGGAAGCAGCTGGTGTGCATAAGCCTTTACAATCCCAGCGTTATGCTTACTCTAGCATGCAAGGGTTGTCAAGTCTACAGTTTCCATAATACTTTATTTATTATATTTGTTTTTCGCATTCATATTTCTCCTGTTAAACTAAAAAATTGTGTCAATTATATAAAATATTTAGTGTTTTATATTTTTGCGATGTTATTATTTTTATTGTGGCTGGTTATTAATATTCATAGAACAGTATCATAACACCGAACATTTGCTTTTACTACAAATTACTGTATGCTTTAAAGTGCGCAAAACTCAAATTAAGTACTGTGTGCTTCAAAAGTGCGTAAAACTCAAATTAACGTTTATTATGAATAATTTAGGATTCCAATGGTAACGAAGTACGTGTACGGATGAAATGTTAATGAACCACTGATATTTACAAGCTCTCTGTATTCTTTGGCAACCCTAAAAAGTTTCGTGTGGCGCCACACACAGCGTACGTGTCGATGCTCGAACAAACAGCTACCCCATTTGGACGCACGCAACCTGGAAACAACTAATAAAATCTCTAATTTGTAATCAAACAAATCTATAAACGCAATCTTTTATGTTTTTGAAGTTATCGGAACATGAGTTATTTTTTTATAAACTGTGTTTCGCGGCTTTACCCGCCTTTGATGATGACTTTCTGCACATTATAAACTTACCCTACCGTTAAATAATAGTCAGTAATGAGTCAACATACAAAAAGACTGCGTAAAAAGTTAATTTTTGCTTTTTTTTTTACACAATTTCGCTTATAGGACTTATACGATTAGTTATTTCGTTTTTCTAAAATTCTATCAAACCAAAACTATCTCGTAAGTATATGTTTAATATGAGTTATATTTGTAACGGCTGAACGGATTTCATGAAATTTGGTATGAGGTATATCCCGAAATATGAGATATGTAATCAGGTTACTTTTATCTCTTGGCTAATGCGGGTGAAAACGTGGGGCTTCAGTAAAAAATAAATGTGATCCTCGGTCTTTTCTCATACTTTGCTAATATCAAAGCCAACAATTAATAATTAAACCCGTAACCGCGCAAACCGTGGCAGATCAGGAGTCCAGTGTCCAGTTTAGCGTTAGAGCCGGCGCACACAGCGGGCGGGTCGGTTGCGGGCAACCGTCAACCGCAGCACTGCGGTCGCGCGGTCGCTAGACCGCACACCACCCGCCCAACTCGCGCCGCCCGCCCTCTCGCGCGAATCCATTCCGCTTACTAAAACACCACGCTTCTTTGTTTATCTGAATATCTATTTGGATTTTAAACGAAATAATAATTTTCTAATATCAATAAAACGATAAACTATCTTATTTTTCTTGTCTATTTGTTGATTAAAAACATAATTACTTTGCTTTTAGGGCTTCGAGTATTTTATAGAACCTAAAATAATCAAACTTAAATCCATCTTCAAGTTCTCGAGCTATCTTAGAAGCTATTAAACCTTAACTGCATATGAAAAAGACAGATGCATTTAAACTTGGAGGTTTTCAAATAAACTTTGCGGTAATTTTATTATGCAACGACAAAGCGAGGAAGGCAGTAAACCTCTTTATGGGCCGCGATTGAAGATAGTCACTTATTTAGTGACTAGTTTTACGTTCGGTGTCCTAGTGCTTAAGTAATACTAAACTTGTTTCATTCTAGCGCTATTTTACTGCTAAGTGGAAATAGCCATGTAGCGTTTAGTTTATACAGGCAATCAAATGTTTTCTCTGTTACATACAATCATCATATCTATTATATGGAAACGGAACTATTGTTGGTTGAATTGAGTTTGTTGGTTTATGACCATAAGTAGAAAAGGAGAAATTCAAGATGACTAGTAATCTTGTATTTCTTACTTGTCTTTTATAAAGGAAAATTCAAGGATCTTTTAAAATGGAAGTAGTCGCCAATAGTAATTTGATATTATGCAAAATCTTCTCATAAAACTTATTTTGCTTGTACTCTTCACACATAATATATTCCGAGCGGTAAGATTTATTTACAAACAATATCGAGTAAGTAGAAAGACGAGTTCTAATGATAGCAGCATTGAACGCGAAAATCGTATAAGGAATAGGGTAGACAGATATTCTGCTCGTAAACAACACCCACCGCAAATACTTGAATTGTCGTGATCATGGCGCTTATAACGGCGTCAAATATCGAGTCCTCAATAAAAACTTAAAAAAACAAATTCCTATCATTAATTCCAAAAATTCCTGTACCGCCACCAGTAATCCAAGCGAGCGTAAAATTATGAATTCCATAACTCCCAGTCGCGGTGGTATATCTAACAAATTATACAGTCGCGCCCTGTGAGTCCGACAGACGCACAATAAGCATCGGCCTGGCAAACAGACAGCGCAAACACAGGCTGTGTAAACTCACAAACTCCAGCACTGCCGTAGCCATACCGGGCTTACATTCAAATTAAATATTTGCCTCAATTTAAACAAAGTTATAAAATCTCTATTTACACTTATACAATCCAATGAATAATTATATTCTCTTCTCCAAGCTTCATTTATCACCGTCGTGACATTTAGAACGATTGGAATTTAATTCGACCATCTGTATTAATTTATTTGATTGGTAAAGGACGGCGTATAATAAATGTGCACTAATAGATACTGAATGTTCCTTGCGTATCTGACCACTGCGGTTCGGTTGGCTTGTCTCGTTTATATGCTGCAGCGATTCTATTATCTGATCCGTTTGATCACGAACCGAGATTTTCCTATAGATATATATATATATAGGAAGAATGCACCACTCCCTGTAGTCGGCAACTGGCAACGAGAGTGCAAACAGTACACTGCAAACGGTCTCTGTAAATAAGAACGCTTCTATCTCGCAACTAGACGTCTGCACGGCGGGCGGGGGCTGGTATCCGATTCTATAACAATAAACAACTCGACTGTTCCACCAATAACTCCAACTAGATATATCTGAGTGCCAATCCAAACTGCAATTCAACGCAAATGTCAAGAATCTATTTAGTATTTCAAAACAGAACTAAGCTATAGGCACGATTCGATTCAGTTAGAACATTTCGATTCATTACGTCAGTTGGCAGTTAGTCAACAGGATGAGCACTAATGATAATTCTTATCAGCTAAGATCATCTTAAAGCATTCGATTATATTTATATCGAAGGTGATTTATTCAATGAGACTTACTGGAATTTTTAAGTACTTGATATACCTGCCGAACGCTATCGCTACTTAACACGGCTTTTACCTAATACCTTTATCATCGACTCTACTGATCCTAGTGATCATACAAAAATAATACAGATACTGCACTTTATCAGCGGGCTCGGTGTAATCAGCCCAATCAATTTTAGTACAAATCCGCGATAAACTCACCACTATCATGTCTGAACAAAAGCAAGACAGGTGAGTATAAAAATCATACCTGATAATGCGGCGCAGATAACGGTATTTATGATGATAACGATCGAAATTCTGTCGGGTGTAGCTATCGCTGTACTAATGTTGTTATTTCGAATGGCCGGCGATACGAGGTGTGTATAATCCGCGATAGCATGTCCGATATTCACCGTTGCGAAACTAAAAATAAACGACGCGCGTCGAACCGAAAATAATTTGAAGCGAACACGTATACTAAAATAAATCGCATGTGCGATGTGCGCAGCGAGCGAGTATGTAGTCGGGCGCGTCTACTGCGCGCGTGAGCTCCGGTGCACATTGCATAAATTAGTACTGCATTAACTCGACTAATTGCCGCGCTATAACACTACCGAATAGACTTGTATAATGTGCATCGTACATCGGCATTGTGTTCTCGGCATCGCACACAAGGCGGAGGCGCCGGATGTGCACAGTCATTACCGCTTGCCTCGTTAAAGCAGGCAAAAAAGCTTCGCCCGCACCGCGATGATTGATTCGTCTATAGAAACCGCTTGTGAAACCATCTACTCAACAAATTGGTCAATTCATGTGCGTCGAGAAACTTGTTTGTGTTTCTTTATTATCACGTAAGCGGCGGGCGTGCGGTTTCTCCTCGTGCAGCGCATAAACTATGATATAGCACCTATTCGTGTTTGCACAAAGATTTACCCCGAACGATTTCATTTGCAAACAGAAAGGTTTGCGCTCATATAAATATGCGGCGGGGTTATTTTAGGAATGTCGGGACCGACGAGTAATCTACACGGTTATAAGCGCTCTTGTAAAAAGTGCCGAGTCAAAAAGGCTTCACGCTTCACCGAGAGGTAAGATACACAAAGGGCAATAAACGTTTGGCGTGGACCTAAACAAACAGGGGTAGCTAGGAAGCTGGCTCTTTGTTTGGCGAGAAACATGCGAGTCAACACGGCCGCACCACTCGAACGGGTCCGAGAGCTCCCACCACCCTCTCGCCTCGCAACCCCGTGTCGCGCCCTCTTGTGTCGGCGCTAATCTTTCAATCACACCGACCCAAATCCCATCGCGTTAAACACGTTCTTAACTGAGCCGTATCCACTGATATATAGCAACTTGTCGTATCGTATTGCGAGATTAATGTTAATGTAATAGATGTCAATTTTTGAATAAGTAGGTGACGGCGCGGAGGCGCAGTTACACATGTATGATTTACGATCAGTTAAGAAAGTAAACCCAGCATCCGTAATTATGATTAAATTAGTAAAGCAACGAGAGTTCAACAAAAAAATAATGTTTCTTATTATGGCTTGGTTGTTCAGCAACGAGCTCTTAAATTGACAGGTAGTGGTTATTCGAGCGTGGCTGGATCTCGATCGCACAATTACGATCTTATTACAAGTGAGGTGACACGCACCGCGGCACCGCTCCGCACTACCCCGTATCGATGTTGAGATAACGACGTGCCCGCACTACACACCCACTCGACCCACTCCAATCGACTCGTTCTTGCCGAGTAATTATATCCATTTGTTTGTAATGAATATTAATGACACACCGTCCACTTCCAACCATTCTGTTTATTATAAGTATCGACGCTCGAGTAGCAATTATTTTAAGTAAACTCAATTATTGTCGTCCACTGGCACTCCACTTCGTCCGTAGATAATTATGGGCCGTATTTAAATATTCCTCGTAACCTTGTCCCATTTTCCGAGCGTGTTTCTTTTACAAACATCGGTAAAAAGCGGCTGCCAATTAGAAAGCTAACGAGAAGCGAATACGGCACTCTGTATTTTGCATTATCGATGTGCCAGCCGCTAATGTTCCGCGGCAGGCTATGTTTAAACAATTATTGCTTCTCGAATGCGATACGAATCGACGATAATGTCGGCCTCTGTCCGCTGCAATAATAGCCCATTTATCGACTCGGCTGCCATTCCCTCGGAGGAATTATTTATTGACTTGCCATAAGAGCGACGTCGCTTTCAATACAATGGCGTGCCTCTTCGATTGGCGACTGTTTTGTTTAATAAAGTGGAAACTCCGCGGGCGAGATAAGACCGCAGCGTGCATAAATAATTCATAAAAGAGTTGGGAGTCATTACGAAGGTAACCCGGCCGGTGGGAAGTGCGGGAGCGACCTTTCGTTTTACTTTGCGAAATACAATCGCGGTAAAAGCTGTAGAAACTTCATCGTTCACGGGAGAGATCGGATGCGGGGATGCTGTGTAACTTTTAAGTGTATTAACGGGGTTCTTTTGTGTAGAGCGTGCGGTTGTTAAACGCGATTCTTCTCGTGTCTTATTTGTATAGACTTGACGTGTCTGGAAGGTTAGTATGCTTGTATTCCGCCCTCGCTAATGTCGTTTCTGTGTACGCAACCGCGAGCGTGAGGCGTGAGCATTCTCCGAGAGACAATAAATTGCGGCTTCGCGCGGTTGCATCCAGGTCACCGCAGCCGCGCCCTCTTGTGAGTGCACTGTGCAACCTGCACTCCACGATCTCTCCACAACCCTCCTCCATCTCACTCAAAACTGTAATTTACCATTACACGAAATTGCAAATGTAAAAGCTTTTAAAATTATGACTCGTTGTTTTGCGCACGTTTAAAATCTCTTCATTTCGAGCGAGTCGTGTTCGTTATTTTTGTGAACGTAATGTTACTTGTTGATTTTATTGCTAACAACGTTGGACGCATATCGCGTAGGTGTTGAACAAGCATTACTGTTGTACAAATATAAAATCAACATTATTAATACGTTCAATGCTTTTAATATAAATTGAACGTTGGATTGTATATTGTGATGTTTTTCAAGCAATCAATCAATTTAATTTAAATGTTCTTTGAGTTATTTTCTTGCATTTAGCATTAATGTAAAATAAGAAATAAATATATTATATGCGTAATAGCATTATTATGGAAAGACAGTTCAAATATTTTTTTAAATCTTAACTCCCAGTACCCAAACATCTTGAAATAATGATATATGTCACATTTCAAAGAAAATTTCCAAGAAAAAAGGAGTCCTCCCTTTATCTAAAGAAATCTCATACATATTCCACAACAATAAAGATACACGAACAAATGGAGCGTCACCGGCGGCAAGATGCAGCGCCAGATTAAAAGCTCCAACGACTAAACCACGTGAAAATCGCGCAAAAAGAGGAGTCACCCGCGGCATTAGCGGATGAGTGTTGGAGCCATTAGTGCACCCCCATCCCCACCCTTAACCACCCGCTCACCTCGAAACCAACGTTCCTCTTTTATTTCCCGCGCGGGATGAACTCCTTAATGACAAACCGTACTATATCTTTTGTGGAGAGCTCGAAAAAGTACGTATTTTGCGGCCCTTTTGTACGCCCGCTTTTTATTCCACCGTCCTGTTCTAGGGCTGCAGATGGAAACGAGGATTGTTCCATTCGGCGCCAATAAGAAAAACTGCCTTAATCTGGATTCCTGATTGAAATTCGTCCCGGAGAATTCCCACTATTCAATGCATTGAGTATCGACGTTTTGATTTGTTTGCGTGATTTTGTGCGATATTTGTCTTTGATGGTAGAACATTCAGATAATTTTAAAGAAAGTATATGTTTGTTAACATATTCAAACACGTGCTTTTGAGATGGATTTAACTGATAAGTTTCGCCGTATGCATTTTTTTTAACGCTTTCATACTCACAGGCCCTCACTATGACTAAATAAGATGAAACATGTATTCCTGAATGATATATTAACAAATTATTACTTAACTATAGCTGTTCTACGACTTCACCCGCAATGATCAAATTTAAAAGTGGGCTGTGATACCTATATTTGTTACAGTAATATTGTGATGTTATCTCATATGGAAGTACTTATTTGCTTGAAATAATAGTTTTTATTAATTGTATATAGTATAAATTGTATATTAAAATATACATACACAATAAAATGTAAACATTCCTGAATTAAACCATATTCCTGAAAAAAATTAATAGAAGAAAAACAAGTTTAGAATTACAGATTTAACAGCTCATAATTATTGCAGCAATAAAAATTGTGCAAATTAACACAAAATCAGCTATTTTGCCGCGATTTGTTACACATGAATATTTTGCTATTATCCTTACAAGAAAGCAGAAATTGAGATTTAAACATTCTTCATACTGAGTCGCCAAACGTCATATATAATAAAAAACATGCACAAATGTGTAAGAGCTTTTATTTCGAAATGATTATTTATCATAGGCTTGAATAACATTAGCGGATGCACCACAAAGTGATAAAGCGTGGCCGCCAATGTAACTGAAATTCGCGCCTCTCACCGCGGTTCCGCTCGTCAGTACGTAATTACTACATTTTACAACATTTAACATTTATATTGTACAAAACAAACAAACACATTCACACTCACAGCCCCACACTAAGTTCAAATATTTGTATCGTGGGTGTCGGAAACCACAACCAGAACTTTAGGATAGGAAATTTGCTCTTGCCGGGAATAGAGCCGCCACCGTGCTTCGTAAGGCACGTTTATCTTATTTAGTTTATCCGTCATCATACCGTTCCTGTGGTCATCATTCGTCTCCATCATCAGACCAGCTCCATGATACCATATCATTGTATTGTCACCAAAGATACATAAGTACACCAAATTTGAGTTCAATCGAACATCGGGAAGTGGGTCTAATTTAGTTTGCAAGATCTGATTGTCCCGTGACAGGTGAAACTAAATAAAAGCTTGTGAAATATAACAAGTTTGTATGTGACATCATCACAGCAATATCTGGCAAAGTATTGTCATTTCATTTCCCGATGTGTTTGGTAGCTCGGTCGGATGAAAGTGTAATTTGCGGTGATTCCGCCCGACGCCGAACGCGTCCATCGCGGTCGGTGATAATTGTATAACTGTTTTATTATGTAACATAGGTACCGTCCATGTAATATAAGCATTCTTACAAACAATATGCTGTACATTTTTACAAACTTTTATTTGGTTTAACCTGTTCTTGTCTATCTGTCGGTCTGTAATCAAATCTTGCAAGCTAAATTAGACCCACTTCCCGATGTCCGATTGGACTTATATTTAGTGTAGTTATGTATTTTCGGTGATAATACAATGATATGGTACCATGGAGCAAGTCTGATGATGGACAATTTGGACGTTGATTTTCTGAACTAAATAAGATAAACCCATCCACATCACAAACAAACATTCACACCCACACCCAAAAACACAAAATTTCCTTGGGGACAAAACCTGTATAACATAAAAAAAACACTTATAAAAATGCTAGCTTGTGTCAACCCTACCACACATGTCGTACTTGCGCGTTCATTTGTAGAACGATATGTACACCAGATGCAATGCGCCACAAAACGAAAATGACCTATTGGTTCACGTTATTAGCATGTCGGTACGCGGTATAGGTTTGCAATAGCAAATTTTCCAATATCGCCCGCCAGTCACGATCTCAGATGTTTATCCAATCAACAGAGAATCGAGCTTTTGTTTCCCCGTTTCGATAACAAACCTTTGTGTTGCGATGTTTGATATGTTTTCCTAATTATCGGGTTACACTTCATGCTTGCTCTATTCAATAGTGATGTGATATCGAAGACCTTATTAGCCTGGTGGTAAGTGTAATAAAGTACATTAGGTCTTCGTAAGTGCCAGAAGTAATGAAAAATATAGTACCTACAAGTGGCTCGAGTTCAATCACAAGTTTTTAATGTCTGGTAAGCTAGAGCACACTATCTATTTTACTTATTAGCCTGGTGGTAAGTGTAATAAAGAACATAAGTGAGATAGTGAGCTCTAGCTTACCAGACATTAAAAACTTGTGATTGAACTCGAGCCACTTGTAGGTACTATATTTTTCATTACTTCTGCCACTTACAATTGAAATAATTGATTTAAGCATAGTAATAACTAGTAATAGTATTTAATACTTTTAATAGTATTTTAAAATCAAGCTTTTATCAGTTGTCAATAATAAAGGACTAAAAATGTATATAACCAGAGAACTTGTCAAAACGAATCAAACGAGCCTGAACTCGATGGGTTTATCTTGTTTAGTTCAGAAATTCCTGTGGCCATCTTCCGTCTCCATCATCAGACCAGCTCCATTGTACCATATGATTGTATTGTCACCGAAGATACATAAGTAAATCAAATTTGAGTCCAATCGGACAGTGGAAAGTGAGTCTAACTTAGCTTACAAGATTTGATTACAGACTGACAGATATACAACACAACAGGTGTTACTAAATAAAATCTTGTAATAACTACCATTCTGAAAAAATACAATATGAATTTCCTGTATCACCATTAGTTAGTCCCAAATCAAAATTATTATTATATATCTTCTATATAGATAATTATCTCTATTAATATAGATAATTAATTATCTCAGTTCTCATTAAAATCGTAACATTAATATAATTCGCATGCAAAAGCGAAATAAACACAACAAAGGCGACAAACAGTTCATTTAGCGGCGAAATGAAAGTACAATTTGCGGCTTCACCGCGGTCCGACGCTCGCCGAGCTGCCCATAGCGAATGTAGGCTAGGAATTAATAGTGTTACATTTATTAACGCTATTTTTATTGTAAATGCTTCTGAAACATTTCTAGTTTTTTTTTACAAAAATCACTTTTATGTCAATGCTGGCATTGCCTTTCTGAATTGCAACGCTAATACGTTGAGTTAAATAAGTATTTGACTCAACATTTTAGCATTGCAATTCAGAGAGGCAATGCCGCCAGCATGATGGGAACGCTACCCACTGGTAGTGGGCTTGAGCACTTGAGTTACCTATAAGCTCGATGTCTTGTAGGTAACTTAGGTTTTTGCTGTATACATATAGTTTTAGTTTAGTTTTAGGAAATATAGGCAATAGACACGTAGAAACTACAAAAAAAATTGACCATCGTTAGGTTATTAAAAAATATAAGACATATATTAATTTTTAACTAACAAATCAATAGAAATTGACAAAGATAAAGAGCGTCAAAGTTCGAGAGTGGGGGCCTCGTGACGTTAAAATTTAGGGTAAGGGCGTGTGATATACATATAGCGTAAACATAGACATGATTCTTATAATATGTCTGACGAATTGAAATAGATCGTTATTCCTGTCCTTAATAATTCACTAGGTGATGCCGGTGGAAACCGGTAACCTTAATTTGAACACGTCCCCGTCTAGTTCTCACCGCAAAACAAAACCAAATAAAATAATTGAATAAACAAACTTTTCAGCTCTCCGTCGAAGTTTACCGAAGCAATTTCGTCGTGAATGTAAAGGCTGTGTTACACAGTCGGGGCTTTGCGCCGGTAATGGAGCGTACTCCAACAATATTGTAATTTAAACTCGAAATTGAAACGTGTAGACGTCTGATTGCGTTAACGAATCGCTTGTAAACCAATAATCGCTTATATTTATGTTGTTACGAGCACAGCGAATCGCTGACGCACTAATCACAAGTTTTGCGTAATCGTGTACTAGCGAAATAAAATTGAGCAGTCAAAATAACTCGTTGTGCACACGAGTTGACGCGAGCCGATATAATGACACACTCAATTATGTTAATTTGTTGGCGATTCACTTTGAATCTGCGAATAAAATGAATGTTCATTTAAACGGAAAATACGTACTTGGCCAATAAATACGAGCGGGTCGGTAACGGGACGATTTATCATCTGGGTTTCGCGCATTATTGTTTATCGTGTTAATTTTATTTGTTGCTCGCCGGTCGGCTTATCGGCTAATTATAAGCACCATTATTGAATTTAATGTGCAACGGAATGTGGAAACATTTTTGGTTGTCTATTTGTAATTTGTATGTTAAACAGTGGCTGATATGGCCGCCCCTTTCCTTTTTTAATTATATGCATGCATATAGTAATTTTTTATCATATTCAAATTAGTAAGTTGTTTTAATGTTAATGTTGGTGAACACGTAATTTAACTTAACGAGCGTTTGTTTAAACAAAGCATTAACGTGTATACATTTATTACAGACGGAGATAGCAAAAAGGCTGAACGCAATAATAGCACAGATCCTGCCGTTCCTATCGCAGGAGCATCAGCAGCAAGTGGCCTCGGCCGTAGAGAGGGCGAAGCAGGTCACGATGACTGAACTCAATGCCATTATTGGGGTGAGTACCACTCGAACCTACGAATGAAATAAATCTTTTACGATTCCGCACCAGCCTTTATGGAACGGACGTGGGCTGAAGATATTGTTAAGTTATCCTCCTTTTGATAAATGAATACTATGAATACATTGTATTATATCGCGCAAACTATATCGATATCTAAACCGACATGTGTTTCTCGAGGGTGTCATCAAATCGAGTGGAAATAGTTATAGCTATTTGCTAAGCCGTGTTTGTTTCACCTACTCTCCGCTCTATCGTTTTCCATTAGCCGACGTTGTTTAGATCGAACAAAAAATGTTTACACGTTTCTTTGATTCAGGCGCGATAAATTCTCAGAATGAAAATTAATATCTCGCGTTATAATTCACGCGAAGCCGATTTGAACAACACGCTCATTGTTTGTTCAGCTTCGGCTCGTAAAAGTGGAATGTTTAGCAACGCTCGCTACTTCTGTATATACCTACTCGCAGTGTAGTGAAGGTGGCGTGGCATCTGTCCAAACATTTCGCGATGTCGTGTCGCTGTCATTGCTTAGTTATTCGCTTATTGCAGCACTTATGTCGCGAAGGTCGATGATATTTAGACGCGCCGTTCTGAATAAGTGTCTCTTGAAATGCCAAGTTGTTTGACAGACAATGCACTTTGAAGAAAGCCGGGATTATCCGAGGTCTGTCGATGAATGTCATTGTGCAAGAATCGCTGACAGGTACTCATTAGCGTTAGCATGCCAGTTGTTAAACTAGACATAAGTCGGTAACTAGTTTGTATATTCATTCATCATGTAAATTAGCCAGTCTGTAGATAAGTGAAACAATTAAACAGCATCGCCTGTTGTTAGCCACATAACAAAAGTTCTACGAATATCCTCGTCGGGAACAACCTGGAGCAGAGTGTACGTGTTGAAGTAAGTCTATCCTAAAGCAGGGCTTTCAACAGGTCGAAAGTTCGACGGTCGTTAATTAAACGATCTAAGCCGCGCGGAGGAGTTGGCGGCGCTCCAACAACTAAATAGCTATTGATAAAATTGCTACAAACTACCGCTGATATTATACGAAATTATTTTATTAAGCACACGGTTTTGGCACGTTAACCGCGAATTAGCGTGTTTATATAATTTGTAACCAACATTTGTCATGTGTGGGCGAGCGTGATTCAACATAATGCCGACATTACAACCTGGGTGTCGGGTGTTGTATGTAATGACTACGTTCAACGTAGCTCTACGCTCCGAGTTTACACATCAATTTACATTCACCACGCTAATACCACTTCTCTACCGAATTAGTAATCGTCCTCAAATTTGCAGTCCTAACAATCCTAACTAATTTCACAACATGCTAAATGCATTTTTTAGCCGCTAGGTGTCGTGAGGACTCCATTGCCGCCTATTATTTCAATAGCGTTCACGCTCGGCTGCCAAGTCGTTAGTGCGACCTATTCTGGATGTGTTAACGTTTGGCGCTCAAAATCCGTGTGGATAGGTGTACTGAAATAAATCACTTTGAAGATAATGAGGGCGAAAATAAAACGGTGGAAGTCACTCGTCGCTCAGCCGTCTGGGGGCAATAGAGTCTCGGTGCGGGAATCCTTGGCGCGCCGCCAACTCGATCACATACCACGTACGACATTGTTATCACTCGCTGCCACGTCCAACTACCAACTCGAAACAAATAATAAATACATCGACCCGGCATGCAAACTACGAAGATTTAGCACCATATTAACCGTAACGTAACTTTTGGACGCTAATCAAATATCTCATGAATTATTTACACACGCTTGGAACGCTTCGCTCATACCATTAAGTTCCTAATGACTAAATATAACACTTTGACATTTCGAGGTGCTAATTCACGTAACATTGACGTAACGCTAAGTTATTTATTGCGTTTTATCAGTTCAATGTACGCGTCTATCGTAAGTCATCACTTCGTTCGCAGAGATTGATAACATTCTTTATAATCGTTAGTAGGTAGGTACGATCGAAATACATCCGGAGATAGATAAAAGAAATACCTTAAGACCCCAAAGTATTTACCGAAGGTTCATCGCCCCGGTTCGTGGGGATTTAGCCTCGTGTTCGGGTATAGCTTTCCGCGGAGCTAGAGTCTCGAGACACCGGCAAAACGCAATATCGCCCTCTCCCTATAAAACACTCTAATTTAAATAAAAAAGCGGCGCCACCTTCCGTATGTCGGTCCTTTTTTTATTACGAACCTTTTTTATTTTCGGGTCAGCGAGGGATCAAAGGGGCTCTCCCCGGAGAGCAGCCCAGGCCCCCGTCTGATTTGCGACGATTCCGTCGCGCGCCGATTTGTGAAGAGGGAATACTCCTCAAATTGGGGTCTGTTTGCTCGCCTATTAAAATCACTCACCGTTCCGAGTGCTCCGTTTCGTTTAAACGTTCTGTTTTTATTAAAGCTTTGTTCGCGATGTTTTAATTTCCTTTTACCATTGTTTGCGCTCAGTTTTTAGCAATCGGAGAGCGTAATTTAATTAGCGTTGCAGTAAACGGCGTGGATGGAAAACGGGTCGAGTGCGTCACGAATCACAGAAGCGCAGGATGATAGATACGAGTGAAACAGTTTCATAATGTTTGAGCAGCGTGTGTGAACTCAGCGATGCGGAGAGAACTCGAGGGTGGTTGTCGTCGTGTTATCGCCGAGTAAATCATTTCTCTTGATTTTATTCCGCGTCGCGGCACCGGGGGTGGCTCGCGAGGTAATAGCTTCCAGATACAGCGCCCCCGGCTTACCTACACGCGTCGCATTGAAACAATATTCGCCTTGCTTGCGGATCAATAAGAGTACGTGTGGCCTCCACAGATACAGCGCCAATCTTATCCGATTCCAATCGCATGCCGTCGTTTACGACGCCCTTGTAATTGAACGCGTACTACAGGCACGAGAAATATACAAGTGTATTACGTTGAGTTTATGCAACATTATCTCAGGAGATAGGTGAGCAAACACAAGCGCTCGTGTAAATAGAGCGTATCTGTTTCCCCGTCGATGGCTTTATAAACAAGCGAGTTGTGAAAACATTTCTATCTAGTTTGTGCGGGTTGGCGCCCTCGGGTAAAAATTACGGGAGGAATAAATAGGGGTGGCGCGGCAGGCGAGGAAACATGAATTTGTCATTTTTTCGCAGGCACGTTCGCTGCTGGTGATAAATATTGCATTGCAGGCCTCGTTCGAGCGCGGGCGACGAGCCGCATTAACTTTTCCCTTGTAGCTAAGGGCTAGACACAATGGCCATGATTGTGTTGCGAACTTTATGGAAGTAATAAAGATAAATGACAAATGTGTCGCTTACCACGAAGTAAGCATCTTATTAGCCGCCAATATAAAACTATTTAACCCGGAGCTTTGAATAAACAAGACTTCTTATTTAATACAAACTATTTAACAAAAAAATATAGAATATATAGATTTTCTCACTTTATTAAATATATCTATCTTATTAAACCTCTACCTGTTAAAAGAATATTTACAAATAAAAAACTATATCGTTATCGTTTAAATCGTATAAATTAATAATTCAATGATTACACATTGACTAGTCAAAATATCAGCTCAATGTTTTATCGACAGCTCATCGTTCGCCCCAAACGGAGATCTCGCGCAAAACATTGCCTAATGTTTTTTTTTTTTTTTTACTTTTAATTTTTTCTTATTTTCTTTTTTAATAATGATTGTTTTTTGCATTTTTTATTTAATAAGAGGATATAACGGATATTAAATGCAAGTTTCAGGTTTGAATATGTAGCCGTTCTAGAGATAAACCCTAAACGGGGCTGAATATGTCTAACACATTTTATTTTCCAAGATAAATTTTAAACAGTTTCGTTCTGTTATTGCAACGTTTTCAATGTGAGTATAATTGAAAAATTTGCTATTACGGAAGGCAAAAAAAATTGCTCTTATGTGTATTAGTGCCCCCCTAATATTTTCATTTATATAATTTTAATTGTAATTTTTCGCTTTGGACCATAGCTGTACATATTCTCTGATAATTCAAAGTTATTCACTTGAATGGTTCAGACGCTAAATGCGTCTGACAGACCGATGGACAGACGGACAAAGTGCTGAACCACCCAATTCACCTTAAAGATCTCTCTTCGCTCGATCAAATTGTATTGTATTTCTCGTAGCAACGATTTGCTGTTATTCACTGAAGCACATAAAATGCAATCTGCTTTCTGACACAAAAGCATTTTTAATGTTTGATTCTCATAATACTTTTACAAAAGCTCTACTCACATGAAAAGAAAAAGCGCCGCAAAAAAGTCGCACGACTTTCTGTTGTGGTTGTACCCTCACCCTTACCTTCCCGCTTAGATTCCTTGTTTTTCAACGCACGGAAGTGAGTTAGGGGCCGCTCTGTCGTCGCTTCCAATGAAATTATGTATTCAGTTTTACGACTGATCCGGTCTGAGAGTTTTTCTTATTATCGTAACTTTTTTTGTATTTTGAGGTCGTTAAATGTTCCTTATTTGTCAGTTGAATTGAGATGGAGGATTTATGTGAGAAGAAATAAATATGAACAAAGGAATGACGATCATATTTTTTATCTGGGCACATTATTGGACGAAATATAAATTTCGGTGAACTCTAGGAATATTTTAGAAGTTATTGTAACAACTCATATAGAACAAAGAACGAGAGGAAGGTTTGGTGAAAGGTTGGAATGAAGTTCCTTTCGCTATATATTTCGCATTAAATAACAAACACAATGAAATAAAAAAAGAAGTAAAAAATAAATAAATAAAGTAGCAACGTTTGAGAGTAGTTAAATAATTCACTATAAAATAAATAAATTCTATGGATTGTATTGTAATATTTTATCTTTTTGAATGAAATCAAATATAAAAGAACTCAACAGATTCTCACTTTAAATAATCCCGAGCCTTTCTTTTGCTCATAATCTGAACTCTCTCATTCCTTTCTGAAATTTTTCACAATATGTTTTCTTGACATTTTTGGTAACCAGTATCCCTAAAACGTATTAGCAAAAGTGGCGGATTTTTCTGTATAGCTCTTATTGGCCAAGTTAACTTCGTTCCAAGAAACACTGAAAGAAAACGATAATATTATACCGATATGTAATCAATTCCTAAACATCAACTTCAAAAAACGTACTTGCCTCAATTGCGCGCTCTATTGACCTATCAAGGGTCAACAGAATAACGCGCCAGTTCAATGTTTGTAGTTCAGCTTAGTTTAGGTATAATATATGTGATTAGAAGCAATTACGTTGAAAGTGTAACACGTGTCGGCGTCGCGTGAGACCCGAGGTTTCCCGTCTAATGGTGCGTGATCCCCCTACCCTCTCCCACCCCTCTTTGTAGCTTACACCGTCGTTTTATACCCCAACATTCACATGTAAACGACTCTGTGCAGTCTCGTGTAAATAATTATTAACTCTGAACTTTAAACCTTTTACGAGCGAAGATAATTCACACTTTGTCTGCAGAGATACGGTTTGTAAACAGCGTATATTCTCTTTAATGACAGGGGAACTTGCTGAAATGGCTCTTGTGTTTTGCTTTTGTGTTACATCGAGAGATGGAATCTTAAATTACCTCATCAACGCTCTACGATGAAGTTAATAAGCAACCTCTATGTTATAATAAACATGAGTAGATATGGTCTCGAATAAAAACTAACAACCCACTATAACAACGTAGGTACTTTGTGTTGTCTCATTATCACGCAACACATGTAATAGGTGCTTGATAACCGCTCGTGATCATTACAGTTCATTATCTCACAATACTCTGTGCAAAAGTCAACAAAGTCGCTGTAAACGTGTATCGAATGACTAATCAATATAATTACTTGCAACTACATAATCTATCAGCAGACAAGGCCCGCGGCAATCGCTCTATAATAGCAATTTAATGCGCACCCGACCGCAAACCCATTCTTAATAATAATAAGTGTGTTATGGTTACGACGCAGCAACTCAGGCCTACGCTGTGGTTACAATACCAACTAACTGCTCATTATTCTGCGGCAAGGAACTTTCCCAATAACGAATTGTTAGTTAACCTGAGATTAAACACCGTTTAGTTTACAACGGAATCGTTTGAGAAAGGTAATGGTTTTTAAATGTCACTATCGCTTAGTAATGGTTCTTTAAATTATTCTAATGTATTTGAGATCGCCTTCACAGATCCTCCCTTAGTGCCAATGAACTTTTAACACGAGTGGAGCCTCAGTATTTTAAAAAAGATCTTTGAGAATCGCTATTCCAGACATTTTTATTATCCTCTCTATTTCAGCATACCAAATATGTACAAAAATCCTTACAAATCGCTCGACCGAAATGGTCTTTATGCGAGACGTGAAATGGAGGATTTTTTTACTTCGACGTGTTACGTGTATCCCTTCAGCCTCGCCCACTGAGCTTAATCCAAACAGATCGGATAAAAAATATCGGTTGTTAAGCCGAGGGAAAATATTTATGCGTAGAAATCTGTGCGGCTGGCGTGCTCTATCCATTTATAAATGGTGAATAATACAGAGCGTATGGGCGGGGGTAAATGTGGCGTGAAAACCCCAACCCGACGATCTTGTGGAGCATTTTTCACGTGACAAAAGCTTCGGGAGACAGGCACGTCTGCTTGAAAGGACACCGCGTGCCGACGGAATAGTCATTTGTACGTGCCCGCCGTTTGATCTCTAATGTGGTCGGATTCGATTTCGATATTGCTTGCTAAATTATTTACTACGTTTTTCATGTATGTGATCTAAATCATATCAAAATTATATGATCTCTTCGATAACCGTACCAATTCTATTGAATATAAAACTTTTCGAGTATATTTCTTGCACTCCCGTTTCACTGATTTATTAAAAATCTTCTCCATCCAAGTGTTGTCTGGAAAAGATCGCTTTTAGGGATAAGACCGCCGATTATGGAAATAAAGCATTATCTATATATCTATCTGTTTATTACCCAGCATATATAAGTGTATCTATAATGTTTTACCACCCTTAAAAAGCCCAAACCAACTTTATAAGTAATCCAACCACAATGGGTACCGTAATATTAATCCAGCCTAGTCTACAAAGGTATATCTAGAGTTAATATAGTTGCGGCCAATTTTCACTACAAAATTGAATGAAAAAATAATAACGTCTCAGACGCCCCTTGTTGTTTCAAAGAAACTTAATCAAAGTTTAATTCGGTCGATAATACAAACACCGAAGTTCGCGGAGAGATAAGTAAACGGATGGGAAAGTCGGGGGAACGAGTTTTAATCCCGGGGGATGGTATCGGGAGTGTTTAATCACGTCTAAATATGGAAAAAATATGGCGAGGTATCGCAGAGAGTTATTGTCATTCATAACAGGGTGTGGGAGGGCTCAGGGTGGCAGGGGATGGGAGTGGGAGAGGTCTCGATACCGATACCGACGGGATCACGTCACCGCACCCGTAACGAGGGAAAAGTTAGGATCGCGCGAAATGTTTGTAATATGTAGGTTCGCACATTGAATATTTGGTTAGGGTTACTGAATACCAATAGTCGGTTTGAGGTAGGGTCGCTTTACTGTTTGTTGATAGCAAGTTTTAAATTCTGGCGCTAGTTTATTCACAACAGTCATGATATTACATATTTATTGTCGTAAATAAGATTAACGTAACTCACTATCTCGGGTCAAGTTGTGATTACTTACAGTGTAAGGTCCAAGGTATGTTGAGGTCATGAAAGAGTGATTTCTCTAGCAATTACAAGTTGTTTATTTCTAATAAAACTTTATTAGAAAATGTATAAAAGCCGCAACGCGATGGGTATTTTACATCGAAATTAAAATGTTAATCTTCTGGGACCCTTTTTACATTTATTGATGAAGACTAAAATTCAATCCACTTTTTAATGTAAATGTTGATCTCTGATCCATTAAAGTTTTTCTAATAAACGAGCAGTTGTGCGCGGGGTATTAATATTGATTAAGCAAAGGCGTAGAAGCGTAAACATTCAAATGGTACTAATATAAATTAAAAATACTCCCCCTTTTGTAAAAAAGCACTCTCAACTAAGTGGCGCTCGCCACCTTTTGACACACAATAAATCACAGCCGTGAGCGGCCAATAAAAAATATGTTCCACCCTCGGCGAAAATCCAATTAATTTTCGGCGGCTAAAAAAAAGAACGTGCCCGTCCGAGCGGAAAAAGCTTGGGAGAGCCGTGCGAGCCACAGGCGGGAGCGGGCGCGGGAGCCGACTCACGACCCGCAATGTATAATAATATCGTTAAACGAGATAGGAAAGGGAAGTGCGGAAAAACGGGAAAAGTGGAAAAGGGGAATAATGGAGAAGGAGTAATCAATTTCGCTCAGTCGCCGCCGCCGGCGAAGCTCTCATTTAAAATTTAAAATATCGCGGTGCGAGGGGAGCCGCGGGCGACGAGGACTTTTTAATTTGGCTCGACTTCGTTTTAAAAATGCACAGAGCTCTGCGGCGACACATCAATCCACTTTTACTGGTGACACTCGAAACTGAGAGCATTGCTTTATTTTGTCGGGGTTGAGTTTTAGCAACCCGTATTTTAGCGCACGTGCTTGCTCAAACAGTTGTTTTATGTCTCAACTTGGTAAGAGCTAAAGAGACCCAGTTTGGAACTGTTTTATACATTTTTAATGGCTCACGTTCCGGCTGCTTTCTTTACCTTTTAAATGGTGAAGCCTTGAAACTTTGGCTAGGTAACACGGGGTGTTGGGAAACTATACATAATACAGAACATTTAGGAACTACGTAAAACTACTTAAGAACTTTTAAATGAACTATATTCATTTTGTGTAACGATGCGACGTGGCCGAAGACGTAGCATGCTTGCCTAGAAGATACTAGACTTGAAGATAGTTCTGTGCAATAATACATTGATTATACTATTCGGAACAAAGACCAGTACAGGAGTTCCCGATTATATTTGTTTCGAATCTAAACTTTGTCATTCTTTGTTACAGCAACAAAGGCCAGACCTGCCGCGGTTACTGCAACAGATGCACGCGGCGCACCTCCCGGCGCACGGAGCACCGCCTCTGCCGCTCTTGGGGCAGGGTGCACTACCCCCTGCGGGCCTCCTGGGCCTCGGCGTGCCCCACCATCCCCTGTCAGTTCTAGCAAAACCCCCAGACCTACATCGACCAGATGATAAGGGAAACGGTATGTATTCAAAATTTACTGTTACTATCTTCAAATCATTTAAGTCAGTGATCCCAGGAGCTAGTTAGTTGTATTTAATGTTATTTTTGATTTAGTTATATCATCGCATAAAATATTTTCTAATTCCCTGCGGCCTAGATACATGTTATACTGCGTAGCTCCGTGTCATACTCACAAAAAGTAAATAACGAAATCACGAGTGAGCCGTAAGTAACGGTTCGATACATGGATGAATATTTTAAGAGGCTGTCGCTTGTTTGTGTATTCGTCTTGTTTGCCGTGTGCCACTGGAGACTATTAGTACCTTCTCCACCTCACCGCCTCCCCCCCTCCGTCCTCCACCGCGGCAGACGTCTCCGATCCCACTTCTGTTTCAATATTTACCAGGTTCGAGAGGCTTTTTGAACTCACTGTTTGCGTGTTTTCGGATCGCTGACGGCTACGACTCGCCCGATATTGCTTTCAGAGTATGAATAAGTCAATTCCACGAATCGGTGCCTATCTCTGCGTGTGTTTGCACAGAATTTGTAAACAACGATGAACAGATTGAAAAAATGTATTCGTTGGTGCGAAAACGTCGATTAAACGAGAGCCGGGTCATAACTCGACGCTATCATGACGTTATTTGTATGAAACAACGGGAGGGTTTTCAGTTTTGACGCGGCGCGTGGGTAATCCGGGCGCGACGCGCGGGGAAGAGCGCGCCACAAATGAAAATGTAACACAGAAATGGATTTGGAAGCCGCCCGTCGCTCCGGTTAATTACAAAAGCAAGCGGTAATCTGCGCTCCGGGATGTTCCGGCTTAGCGCCCCCTGCCACCCCCGGGCCGCCCGCCACTTCCCCGGCTAATTTGTGCCATTATCGGTGTACTGATGTAAGAGTTACCGCGCAGATGGCCCCCGCCACCCGCCGACCCCGCTAGCCCGCGCTCAATTAATTATTCCTTGCTGGTGTGAGCGTCGCGTGTTTTACTCAATTAGTAACGTAATTTTGCGGGTGACTTGAGAGTGCGCGGTCGCGGACCGACACACACTTCGCGTTTTGATACTCGCTAAATTAAATTCCGACGATACGCCCAAAATACGTCTCTACTTGGCTATATTGCTACGGCTTACACTAATCAACTGGAAGAACGAGCACGTTATTAACGTTCATTAGTCGGTTATGACGTGATTGCTATTGTTCAAACCAATATGCGGTGTGCATTCACGCGCGCAGATAGTATAGCTGAATAGTCCGGCAATAATTGAGGCTATTGCATTTAAATTAATTGTGGCAATACATGCAGTGCTAATACGGACGGCCTATGCCTATGTGCGCGCACACGTACATATGTACTGCATGTGAATAGTAATGGGATTGCCAGCAATTGCTCACAAACTTGAGACGAATCAACTGAGGCGTAATGCCTTTGATGCATGCAATTCCGTAGCCAACGTACCGTATACACAGATCTGAATACCGCACATGCTAGACGCAATTATTTAGATTGGACACGCTTCCTTTCCGTTTAGATCTAAGCCGAAATAATAAATGGGCTCTATAAAAACTTGATCGATATTCTCGTAAATAACTTTCTTATTTGGAAGCATGTCAAAGAGGTAATTACGAGCTGACATTTGGATAGGGCCGCGCGGCCGTTAGAATGCAATGCCCGTAGGTGTGCGGCTAAGAGCTAAAGCGGCCTATTAGGTGTTCTGTAGCCATGTATAGGAGGCACTGATTGATATAGAATGGTAATTTCCAACGCGCCATCATTGCCACTTCTGGGGCGTGTGTGCGACGCGTCTGCCTAGGCAATTTGCAGGCTACGAGTGCCTCTCTATTGCGTTTCGCTTCGTCACTGGACACTGCCTTTTGGAATTACTATCCATAGGGATGTCAAACGTGTTCCAATTTAGATGGCAATTTCGGAATATTCGGTAGAGATATTTTCTTTAAATTCAGCCATATAACTACCATATCACTTTTATATCATGCAAAATAATATATTTTTGAGTTACTAGCGCTTACCTACTGTCACGGGTCTATATGCAGTCACAAAGGTCGTGCATTATTGTACATTTGGCTTAGGAAAAACGTCTCAACATATTCATTTTTTTTTTTTTTACCCATTTGAAAAACCCGTTGCACGTTGGATTAGATTGTGTGTATGTGAACTTAGTATAGGGCTGTGAGTGTGAAAAATATTTAAGTTTATTCGTTCTACTACCTATGTTTTAAATCTCTATTTACTAATTGTTAAGAAATATAATGTTTACCTACATTAATTTAATAATAAAATAAAAAAATTGCTCTTTAGCTATTCTATAAATTTTTCTGATAAGCCGAATTACCTTCAATACCTTTTTAAAATATTACTAACATTCTAGAAGGCAAGTAGGTTCAAAAACTTATTAAAATATTTTTACATTCGTATTCATGCATTTTTTGCGTTTAGGCTCATTCATCGACACTTATAAGTATAATATAGTTACGAGGGTTTTAGTGACGGCACGGACACACCTCCGGTATTTATTATTTTAGCATAATAGGTAAAATGTTAACGACACATTATAAAACTAAGTAAAGCAATTAGCCACCAATTCAGAAGGAGAACAGAGGCAGGTGGCAGGGTTTTAGTGACGGCATGAACACCTACGGTATTTATAATTTTGGGATAATAATAAAATATTATATACGCAATATAAAAGTATAGCTATAGGCCACCAATTCAGAAGCAGAACAGAGGCAGGTGGCAGGTGGGAGGGTTCCCGGCGGGACGCGTGAGACGCGGCGACAGCGCTTGCAATATTCATTGCCACTCTAGCCCGGCTCGATTATACCGACTCTAGCGACACTGCCGACTAGGCTCCGACACACCGACACAGACATTCGCCGTATAGCTGGAATATATGACCACATTTGTATGACGTCAACTGTAAACTACAAAATATGTTTACTAAATGGGTTCGAGCTCCAGCACTATGCGGAAATAAAGTGGGAGTGGATCAAAAATTATTTGTATCACAAACCGTTCAATATTTACAAAATCAAATAAAAAATTTTGTGCATGGAAATTTTGTCACATTCTTTGCGAGATGGCTGTAAATGGAAACTGTCAGTAAGAGACCTTTATTCCTCGTTCAGGAAATAAACATTTTAAATTTTTCTAGACTCTAGTTATGATGGCATCCAGACTTTACAAATCTGGGCAGCTAAGACAGCAGTTGTGAATTTAACTCCTTCGCTGCTCGGATAATGAATGATGAAGCGAAACGCGTAAACAAAATAATACCCATAGATTAGCAATCTTATATCTATGACTAAGTCTATTTGCTTGCCGGTCAATGGAATCAAGAGCACTTGACGGATCTATCCCAAAGATGGTTGCAGTAGCAGATGTACTTAAAAAAATATCGAATATAGGCTTGGTACAATTCCAGCTGTACAGGTGTAAAGTACTGCCTGAACTTCACTAAGAAGCCAACTTTCTGATAGCTGCTAGTTTTTCTCTAGATTTAACGTACGGGCCAAAGAAAAGGTTGGATTCACGCCAAGCAGCTCAAGAAGCATAACATACCTGCAATTATGATTCTTTACAACAGATATAATACGAAAATTGTACACGGCCTCGTTATCTATTGTGAAAATAACTAAATAGGTACTTTGTAGTCGACTGACATTATGAACTTTTAATGCTTATTATGGCATGGATAAAAAATCCGATCTACGAAAATAGTCGTTACTTCTCCACTTATTTTCGATATCAACCGAGTCATTTCGAAACGGAAAAACACCGAACTCATTACTCGCTTCGAATATTTTTATTTCGTCTACATTATTTCCGAGTTCGAATAATCCGAACGTCAATATTTTCGATTTCCTCGTATCATCTTTAATTTGCTACAGAGGAGTAAGAGCACAATATTTTTACGTAACAATATTGACTTTATTTACCCTTAATGCTATAACATTTCGTTGGTTACAGGTATCAGCTCGGCGGAAGAGAGACACGTGAGTACCGCATAACTTTTTCCAATTTCGCTCGAGTTGTTAAAATTCTGTCGGCGAAATTTTGCTTTGAAAAATTCCCCACAAGCGTAGGTAGCAGCTGCCTTTTCCATTTGGGAATGTACGTGGAGTGTTTCGCTCGAACACGTTGATTTCATAACACGGCGCGTGGCGTGCGAGCTACTGGAACGAGTGGGTGGCGCAAGGCAAGTGGCACACCTACCCTACTCGTACATTCCACTCGGTCTCGTGCGCTGTGCTCTATGACCGCTCGTTCACCTACATACCTTTAACTGGATCAAGATCTCGCATCGACACTAACCAACGTTGAAGGTCCAATTCAGAACGAGTTACATTTTCTCAAAGATAACGATTACGATCGACAGTTCAAACAAATTGGGACAAATCACATGAAAATGCAATTCACTCACAAATAAACAAGTTGCAAAGCCGAGAGCTCGTTATGTTCACTCGCTTCGGAGTGCTTCTTTTAGTTCTACACATGTCCTCCGTCGAACTCACTTCTCGTATCAGGGTTGACGCGGCATCGGCATTCGAGTATTTATCGCGATGATTCATTATACAAACACACAACGAAGCGGTTGTAGTAGCACCAGTAAAAGGTTAAGTGGCACTTGAGTCGTAGATGTTTCGAACCACTTGAAATTTTAAACGACATCGACACTTGAATTGAGCGAGGCGGTAACCCTAGCGTGAAGTGAGTCGCGAGTGCGTTCGTGAGTCGTGAGGTGTTGGGAATGCGCTAGGGTTGCCTCCCCTGACACGCTCGGCTGCGTACGCCATGCCACAGTGAACAGATGTGGCTCTCTGGCTCTGTGCAGCCGTAATGCATGCGAATCGATACCTCGCTCTCCGAGTTTCGTATTGTCTTTGTTTCACTAACCTAGTTCGCTTTGACGGATATTTCTGTTTCATATTTCGTTCGTTCTAAATTCAGTGCTATTTTTGTACGTTTTTCAAGCCATATTTTCTTATTTGCCATTCTTTTGGAAAAGAGTTGACATTTTTCGTTCATGAATTGAGTTTTTAACTACGTTATTATAATTTTGCACAGATGAAGACAAAGATTTGGGTATGAGGGCTGGCATACCAAAATAGGAAGAAGTCCCAAACAAATGTTAATTAAAAAAAAACTACGATTCACAAGATTCCAGGTACAAAAATAATAGTATAAGGCCCTATCCACAAGGTTTTGATAGGGGCTATCTAGCAGATAAATATCAAAATAGAACAGAATTTGAATGAAATTGTCTACCAGTTATATTAAAAGCAAGTTATAAGGAGTAGGTGAATCAGATCTTTAGACTTACCTACATTTTAGATCAATATCTAATTGAATTGTGATTTTTCAACCGGTCGTAAATTATATCAATAGCTATATAGACATTATCAATCAAGTTAAGTGTCTCACCTTTAAGAAATGTATAAAGTAGTAACTTATCTTGATGTCTAACTCCTTACTCGAATAAGTTTCAAGCCGCTACAAGCGCCGGAACCTCTCTCTCTTACTTATAAAACCTACATCGGTCGGCAAGTTTATAACTCGAGGATAGCATGTGAAGAGTTTATCTGGCGTGACCCCGATACGACGGATACCGCGGTATTAACAGTCTGCTCACGGAGCCGCTCGATCCTCGCAAACACGGGAGTAATGCACGGACGCCGAGCACAATTTCAACCGGGGAAGGGTACCGTTGACTCTAATTAGAAGTACCTAAACTCCTGAGGTCTACGCTTTGGACTCTTTGCTTATAGGAATCGTGTTGATAGCAGTATGCTCATTCGTTTATATGCTTTACGATAATAATGCCGCAAGTTTAAAGTTGGGAACTCGATTTTACTCTCGATTTAAACCGAAGATTACGGTTTGTTTTAACTTTTCAATATCAACTTGCCTTGCCAAATATAAAATTTTTTTAGACGCTATATAGTTTCAAAATTCTATATCTTAGCAATTGATAGCTAATATATATATGATACGATAAAAAAATGCACCAATATGTTTTTAACAATAAGATGCTTAAATGAATATTTAGACTGCGATTTTAGAAAATTGCTTAGTTCTGTTAACAGAGAAGACCTATTGTAATCGTGTAGATAGAGCAAGTATGTATAGCTTGTATCTCCAGAATACCACTGTGCAGCTACATGCCGTGAACAGTCACGCCCTTTCCTTATAACTTTGCACTGATATTACATACTTGTGCTTCTGTATGCGTGAAACGGAAACACGTCGCTCGTGCGGAGTTCGAACTCTTGTTTCCACAGCACCAAACTGTGGGGGCGGGAGTGCACTCAGTAATAAAGTTTACATAAACCGAGCGTCTTGCGGGGCGTCAGGTTTCCTACCTCAACCTACGTAAGGAGTGCCTCTGCGCTCGTTTGTCCACTGTTTTACTGCAAATCATGGATGTTCTATACTGTTGCAAGCTCCTTGTTTATTTGCAAACATCGCACGCCGTCTGTTTGATTTTCCGATACATCAGTCCTATGTTTATTTTACATTGTGGAGGAACATTTGTGCTGCTTAAAGTGCATTGTATGTGATTCAGTACACTTTTACATGCGAGCAAATTGTGCTAAAAGGATGCCGTTTATTTTCATTTCGTGCTCAAAATCGGTTCTTTATGTATCCGCGGTCGAAACGAAGGAATATTTAAAGTGTTATATGAACACGCGATACCAAAGAACTCGCTGCTCACTGCATCGATCGTATGTTAAACAACGTAGTCGGTTTCATTAAACATAAATTAATTTCGAGGAAGCTGCTTAAACTCCCGCGAAATAACCCAGTTTACGGCAGCCAATTTACACCGACGCGAAATTGAGCAGCGGCTGGAGCCTACAGAGAGGAGCCCTTCCGCAAGCTCATTCGGGTAACATAATAACCGCGGATTTATTTCTGCCGCCCGCTCATTCGCTCTCAAATCGCGCCTAATATTCAATTTGGGCGCCTGAACCACACAAAAACTGCTCGGAGCCGGTTCATTACGCCGCGCATCTCGCCTCTTCATCCTCCTTACCTTATCTAAGCCACTCTGAATAACACTCCCCTTGCCACCCCGCGCCCGCTCGCCTTCCCACCCGCACACCACTTCAAGTGGAAAACTCGCAGGGCGAGGGCCGCTCAACCTTGTTTAGCATTCTCCTCGACTTCTTTATTTAATAGATGCCGAAAAAACTCCGGTCAGAATAAATTTGCGTTTGTTCTCCGATATGCCGAGTCGTTGCGTTTTTTAAAGGTGCGCTCCTTTAATTAAGGTGGAACGCCGCGTGGTGTAAATACGACTTATGTTTGTACAGGCGAAGATTGAGTGCTTTATTAAACAACAAAAACAAAACTGAAAGCGGTCTGTTGTCGTCGGTGCCCTGTTTACGCGGCACGGTGGCAGCCCTAGCGGCATGTTTACGCGCGGTGGAACAACGTCACCCGCTCTCCAACTCCGTGCGCGACAACCCTCACAATTTATAGCCCGAGACTTTTCTTAATTGGAAAGAATGGCCACTTGTAATTATTAAGACGCCCTAAAGTGAAACAGATTGCGCGGTAGTCGTTTTCTCGGTATTTTATTTTTTATTTCGACTTGATACGAAGTTTAATTTGTTGGCCTTCTTTCCTTCGGAATAAAACTTTAAATTCCTTTGCGATAACCTGTAAGTACTCGAAGACTTTTAATATTTAAGCGAATAAACTTAGTAGCATTTTACGTTTGTATTATTTACCACGAGAGGGAGAGTTTAATCAACGATGAACTATCCATTGAGTAATCTAACGAAAATATTATGTATATAACTTATATACTTACCCAACAGCAAATCCCCATCCTCGTTATGCCTCTCAAAGTATTCAAACCTATAGTTATCCGAGGTCTGCATACTATTGGTCGTATTTTACAGAGCTTAGACATTTTCTTTGTATCAGATTTGCAACCGCTTCCCAGCGGCCATGACAGATGCTGTAACGGTAGTCTTGGATAGCATGCATATTGCATTATTGCTGCCGCTTCAATATTGAAATAGGTAAGTCCTTTAAAATTATGCAGAGTCAAGGTATAACTTGTTTATAATCCTGATCGATATTCTGTTAGTATTAGAGCCAGCATCAAGTCTCTAACTTGCTTATTCAGGAATATGGCTTTTACCCGTTAAAAAATCGCATTCGCACTCACAGCCCCACAATAAGTTCAAAGACTTGTGGTTTCCGGAAACATTTACATTACACACACAATCACGCTCAGAACTATAAATAAAAAAGTCCCTTGGGAAGGAAAATTGTGCTCCTGCTGGGACTCGAATCCAGTACCCACGGCGCTCGGGGCAGAGACCTAAGCCGATTGGTTTCTTTTTATACGTATAAATTAAATGTTAAAATTGATAGCTTTATGCTATCAATTTTAACATTTAATTTATACGTATAACATTAAGAAATAACACGAGAAATAACACCCATTTCATGTAGTTAAATTACAAAAGAAAGATATTACCGAAAGAGATGTACGCACACACGGACAGTTACATGCTTGATTGGATGAGATTACATCTGTATTTCTTTCAAGGCTGCGGTATAGGGCTAAAAAAAATCTTAGTGATTATTCTCTATGTTGAAACTTTACTACCCACTTCAAGCAACTTTTTTTAAAGTCATTTGTAACGCGTATTTTATACTGTCAATATTTTATATTTATTTTAGATTAAGTAACTATTAGGTAGTAATTTAATTATTCGTCTGTTGGCGAATGAAAATATAAATTCTTGTACATATTCGCAGAATAAAATGTTGACGTTGACTTTAAAATTTAAGCTTTATATAAAAGACTATAAAGCTAATATTCTATAACATAACAACTCCTTTGTCACAGTTAAGAGGGTAGCTTATCTCTCGATAACTGCAATACAAATGAGACTGTCTCCGAAACACGTCAAAGCACAAAGTGAATAGTTGATCCACCCAATCTACGTGTAGGTTGATATTATTCGCCTAAGCCGGTGCTTCTGTTCAGCCAAGTGCGCCGTTTGATGCCTGCCTCACGTCTGTGCTTCTAAGTTCTATACCATTGTACAGTATGGTAATCTGGCCAGTACTGAAGCTGGAGACGCCTTGACATTGTTATTACTGTATTTTGGATTGAGGCAATGTTTCCAGTGAAATCGCATGGTATTACTTTTGAACTGCCCGTTGGCTAAGTTGGGTGAGCTTTCGCCTTCTAAGCAGGGGTATCGGGTTCGATTCCCGGCGCGAACACAAGTTTTCTCCCTAAGGAAAATGTGTGTTTCTGGTTCTGGTTGTGATTGTGTGTGTGATGTGAATGTTTCCGGCACCCACGATACAAGTCTTTGTACTTAGTTTGGGGCTGTGAGTGTGAATGCGTTTGTTGTTGTTGTTGCGTTTGTATTAAAAGGTTTAACATCTTATATCTCTGGGTGGCAAGCGTAGTGCTTAGGCGAACTATTTATGTTCAAAGCCCTGGGAGCACTGATTAGGCGAGGCGACTTTTTCATCTTGTTTGATACAAGATTACTTAGAGAAAGTAAACTATAAGAATAAAATAAAACCCGACTGATTACGCCCTAGAATTGAATTATTTCACAAAATTGCTCGGCAGCGGGTACTGAATTGCATTGCAAATCATTATCTATGTTCCATACTGCATAACATTCGTCTCCACAGTTTTATAAAAAAACAATTACCTGTTTTGCTCCTCGATCACACGTATATAGTGAGACGACTCAAAAGAACAAAACCGTTTGAACTGGTTTAGTGTTCGTGTATTAGTGTAATGTAGTACTTTATAAGTGCTGCTCAAAAAGAACACATGAACCAAGTATCTTCGCCTTAATAGAGACAATAAGAAAAGTGTTAAGGGACATATTCTTGGATATTTTAAATCTAGCAGAATAAGTTAAATTTAAAAAGAAAAAGTTACTTATTAGCCTAATCTTGGCTTGATTGTAACAAAAATAGGGAACACGCTATCGTGATCTATATTAGTAAAAAAACAAAAAACCCTGTTTGGTATTTTAAAAATAAAATCTCTTCCTCCAAACACGCTTTAAAACGCGCCCAGTTGTAGTATAATCGAAAGCACTCGAATAAATTGGTATCTTTAATTAATTCGATTCCAATAGTTTGAGTTAAAGCACTGTCTGTTATAAACTACGCTCCGATGTAGTTAATCTTCTTACACCCTCCCTTGATAGCGAATAACATAGATTATACCAGTGCATCCACATTATTCCACCCGGATTATCTCTCGTGTCCCAGTCACGAGCGTCTCACAATTTATAATCCCCTCGCAGAATTAATCACGACACTATGAAGCGGCGTTGAATTAATAAATATTAGCTACGGTATTCAGGTTTTCATGTAATTCAAATTCAAAATTCAAATTAAGTGTATTATTATTAATTCAATGTCAATTAAACAACGTATATAGCTTCAGTATTTTATACTTTTTTTTATATAGGTACATAAATATGCTCTTAAACAAAGAAGCTCTCTAGTTCCCACACTAGGATACCTTGTGTTGTGGGCAACCAGTCTCTTCCATATTGAGGCACTTACAATTTAACTAAAATGTTTAAAAACTAGTTCTTATCACACTAATATTATAAGTCCAAAAGTATGTGCAAATGTGTAAGTGTTAGTCCTTTATTACACGGCGCAACGGTCGAACGGATCTGAATAAAATTTGTCATGTACACAGTTTATACCCAGGATTGACACACAAGCCACTTTCCGACCCGATACACGCGGTCGAAGCCGCGTACTTTATTCATACTTTAAAGTTCGTGATCATTAAATGTTTCGTTCAATTAACGCTCAAAGACTCGGCTTATTGAAGTTGGGCGGCTAAATGGAAGCTCGCTGAACTCAAGTAAGCTCTAAAACATGCGGCAAAGTTGTACTCGCTTCACGAGCATGACTTACCACAACGCCACCTGCTTAAAACTTTAACAACAGGCGAGTTTTATTACCTCTCTGTAACCGACTCCCTTTTGTTGGGTTACGGTGCAAAAACGTGTGCCAGTCAAAGGATTCTTTACAAAATATTTCCGTGTTGACGAGCGAATAGCATACGTTGCTAAGGGTGCTGTAGTGGCATAGGGTTATCGGGTGTAGCATTTTAACTTAAAAAAAAGGTCGCTGTTTTTTTAAAGTCCATGCTGGTGCATACTTATGAAAGAAACTATTAACCCAAATGTTACATTTAGACTAAATAGGCAGGCTGTATAGAAAAATATCATATGGGTGGAAATTATGGTTTTCCTTAATTAATTACGCATCGTAGATATTTGTAAGTTCTATGAACTTAAGTATTGAGTAAGTGTATTATAATACAACAGTACTTGTTTGTTACAAACATAACTTAAACAACATCGAAATGAAGTTAAAGTTTTCGAATAAAATATTGATATTTAAACTAGTAATTAATTTATCTAGTAATTGGGATACAGGAATAGAAAATAAAAAATATATAATTTTAAATATTTATATAGTCACAATAAAATGAAAAACGACATGTTTCCTGCTGCAAGCAAAACCGTGATTTAATTCTCTTCACATCCATGTTACTTTGATGACCAAATATGCCTAAAACCTCACTTGTCAAAATATTTGCCACAAAACTGTACATCATTTAAGTGGCAGCCCTGCGTAGTTATAGGATATACAGAGGGTATTGCTTCTCCGATGGCGGCTTTGTTTCCGAGCTCCCGTATCGCATCGATTTATGCAAGGTTTATCGAATCGCGCCCTCTTTGCCCCAGGCCCGTATACCGTACTTACCCACTACTGCACCACTCAAAATTTGATTATGACAGAAAACAGATTGAATAATATATTTGATCATGACTTTCGAAGAGAAAAAATACAGTTTTGAACCAATTAAGATAATATAAGAATAAAAATATTATTTATTTCGCGAAAATTATATCTATTAGATACATTTAATATCACGATGTTATTGTAGTATAGGTGAGCCTAGGATCCCACACTAAGAACAATCCTGTGTCGTGAGAAACATCTTTCGTTCAAATAGACATACATTTAAACTAAATAAAAAATAGGTAATTGAACGGGAACAAGATTTCTCCCCAAGGAAAATTTGTGTTTCTGGTTCTGTTTGTGATTGTGTGTGTAATGTGAATGTTTCCGACACTCACAACACAAGTCAACGAACTTAGTGTGGGGCTGTGAGTGTGGAAGCGTTTATGTTTATGTTTATAATTACTTATGATTATTAGCAATTTGAAAAATGAATTACTATATATAAAATATATTAACTTTCTGTATCATTGTCTCATTGTATTGTTTAGTGTTTAATAATATGAATGTAAATTAATGAATCAGTTTTAATTTTGATGGCAATAAGTAACAATAATCATTTACTTTCAGACAACAAATTCCACAATTAATTCTAATGCATATGTTATTCATACTAATTTGTCGAGTACTTCATAACTTACTATCAGGTGATATAGTGATCAAAAGCTAGCCAAAACTCATATACTCTATCTTAAATCTGATGAAATTTATCTCACTATGTTTCGTATTTTCACCATATTTATTGTTCGAACAGTGGGTGAAGCCGAATATTAACCACATATGATACCGACCGCAACAGTTAAAATGTAATTTGTGTTTGCGTCGTGTCAATTTTTTCTTTCAATAATTGTTTATGCATTATTAAAACACTTTACAATTTTTTTAACTATGCCTGTAGAATTAACAATTCAGTTTCAATATTAATAAACAGATTATACAATAAATACATTACCTTTTGACACGCTCTGTATTGGCTTCACTTGTAACTAACAAACAATGTAATAAAATGTTGAAGACAATTTTAACCTTCTTTTAATTATCGTATTGAAATGAAACTTAATGCATATGTAGTTTGGATGACAAAACTATAATTTGGTATTTTGGATGAGCACAGAGATGGATAGCAGAACTCTTCCGTGGCTACTTGTAAACTTTTCGAGATTGACGTTTGTTTTGACATTTGATATGCTCAAGAAGTTACGTCAAGCTTCGCGCATGACAATAGACACATTTAGACAATTGCAAATGTCGAAATTCTATAATTTATGAAGTGTATTTTTTTAACTACCTATTTTATACCAAAAGATAACATAATCACTGCGTTTTTATTATATTAGTAGCAAAAATAATAGACCCGCATATGTTTTCGCAATTGAATATTATTGAAATCAAACAAGTGCTACTGTGCTAAACTATTTTTTAGTTTTACGACTACACGAAGCTATCCAACGGATGAAGCTTATCGGATCGTGTCTAATGAGAATTATAGTGAATGGATGCAATAAAAGTAAACGCCCACTAAGCCGTAATTAGTCTATCTATGTTATTGTAGAGCCCGACAAATAAAACTTTACGCCAGGAAGTTTTAACATTTTATTGCATCCATTATAAAATGCGTGACTTGTTTTACTATAGCTATAAGGTTAATATCAGATATGTTCGCGTTTTATAGCGATTGCGATCCGAAACGCAGCTCATCGATTAATTGTTTCGTGTCGAAATAGCGATGATGCGGTCGACCGTGTCGTATCTACGTAACGAGCAGACTTGCGATTCGGATTCAATATTCTGAAATGAAATATTCAATACGCGCTGTATTCAGTATTCAGCGATTCATAACGAAAGTGCAATGTTTTGCTCGCAAACAAAATCCAATGCAGTTATGGTTTTGCAAAGGTGCGAATTGCAATTTCAGCGTGTTATATTATGATGTAAGATCATAAACAGTGTATGTGTGTCGTTGTCGTGTGACCGCACGCAGCACGACTGACGAGGCTGCATACAGACGAGGCGGGTGGTGCACGGTGCAAGGCCTGTGACCACCGTACTCGCTCCCATGTTGCGGTCGAGCCTGTCGCCCGTGCGCCTCTTTGTGTCGACGTGTGTGGCCTCGCTCGTCTCCCGCATAC